>CM053626.1:318995524-319059594 GCA_028646595.1 Phalanger gymnotis | reverse complement strand
GGGGATAGGTTAGGAAGAAGCAAAATATAGTTGGTCTTTCACAACATGAGTATTGTGGAAGGGTTATACATAATGATACGCATGTAGCCCATGTTGAATCGCTGGACTTCTTAGGGAGCGTGGGTGGGAAGGGAAGAGGGGAGAGAATTTGGAACTCAAAGTTTTAAAAACAGATGTTCAGAAACAAAAACAAAAGTTTTTGCATGCAGCTAGAAAATAAGATACACAGGCAATGGGGCGTAGAAATTTATCTTGCCCTACAAGAAAGAAAGGGAAAAGGGGTGTGTTGGTAAGCAAAATGCGCTCCTTAGCACTTAGTTCAACAAGTGCCCTTGAAGAGTTTGGCTTTTGTTTTTGTTGAGTAATTCAGTGTATTTCATTGAGTCTTACTAAGTGCTAAGCCCCAATTAGGTGTAAAACCTATGTGGATGTGGAATGGCAACTAAGGTGGGGCCCAAGGTGGGGCTAACTCCAGGGAGGGCCTAGTTTACAAGTCTGGGACAGCAGAGGCTTTTAGACCATGTGGGTTTAAGTTTGCCTCTTTGTGATGATTCTAGGTCACGTGGGTGAGTCCCATGTGTGACTCACCCCTGAGGCTGAAAAAGATATAAAAAACAGGGGTTGGCCTCAGCTTCCTTGGAGCTCTTTGCTGCAGCAGTGGTGGCATGACTCTGGGCCAGCCCTTGTTCTGAGCTCCTGGGCTGAACGTAGATGTTGGTAACTATGAATCTGTATTGGGTCTGTCTGTTGATGTTTGTAACTTGTTTGTAATTTACTCTGAAGTTCAGGGTGCTGCCTTTTCCCCCTAAACTAAGTGAATGATATTTGTATGATATATGTATTACTTGAATTAAGGTAAGCTTGCCAACCCCTTGACCGTGCTTTCCTTATTAAGGCAGATCAAAAGAACCTGTGTTTTGGCGGGTGCTGGCAGGTTTCTGGGTGCTGGCTGTGGGTGGATCTTATACCCCCACAGAAGCTGCTAGCCAGATTGTTAAAACAAGGGGATGGGAGGGGAGTGACAAAAGGGAGGGCTGACTGGGGAACAGGACAACCAGAATATACACCATCTTGGAGTTGGGGGGAGGGTAGAAATGGGGAGAAAATTTGTAATTCAAACTCCTGTGAAAATCAACACTGAAAACTAAATATATTAAATAATAAAAAAAAATTAAAATAAAAAAATGTTCCCCATAAAAAAACATGTATTTTCCTGACCAGATCGTGAGTTTCTACTGCCCTGAATAATAGCGTCTTAATAATTGTTTTTTGAATTGAACCTGAAAACCTATAGTTGTAGCTCCTTGAGTAATTTTAGAAAGGAAAGGACTTCTTTAAAAATCCCTTTGTGTGTAGACTCTGTCTAATTCTGAGTTTAACTCAGAACAGAAGATTTAAGATCCAGTCCCTTTAAGGTTTTTATTTTATTTTTGTTTTAGGTTTTAGTTACGTCTTTAGTTTTTAGTGCCACATTGATTTCCCTCTCTATTCTTGCTGGAATCAAACCCACCCTTATAACAAAAGAAATAGTAAAGCAAAAGTAGCCAATTAAAACAACCTTAGCTCACAGTGTAAACAGTACTCTTCTCCCATAGTCCCCCACTTCTCTATGAAAAGGAGGGACATGTTTTCCTAGTCATTGCAGTTAATCTGTTCTCATTTCTTACCTAGCCTTAATCACTAAATGGGTGTTGCCTCAGTCAAATTGAGACCTGTTAAAGAACTTAGCTTAAAAAGACCAACACCTCCCACTGTATCCTGGGCTGTCTCCAGTTGTCCTGATCTATATCTGGCCACTAGACCCAGATGGCTCCGGAGGAGGAAGTGAGGCTGGTGACTTTGTACAGTCCTCCTCACTTAAATCCAGCTCACCAGCACGTCATGTCATCACCTCCCTGATGTCATGGTCCTTGTTGAGAACAAAGGACAAACAACAATCTGTTATTGTATGCTTTTTGTGCCATTTTTGGTATCATCGTTGTAACACGTTCTCATTCTGCTTAGCCTCTCTGCCTCAGTTATCTGAATTGATTTGCATGTTTCGCTTAAAAGTCCTCAAGTTGCTAATTTCTTATGGTATAATAATATCCCATAGCATTCATATGCCACCATTTGTTCACTCATTCTCCTCTTCACAGCTTTTGTTTATTTTTGCCCACCAACTAATTGTAGCACAGTCCCAGAGAAATTTAATACTAATTCACATTTCTCTATAATGATGAGAAAATCATCATGTCACACAAGGGAAAATGGAGACCCAGAGGTGCAGTCACTTACCCGAGGTCACATAAGCTTGTAACTTTCTAAGGCAGGATTCAAACTCACCTCACCTGATGTGAACCCCATACACTGCACCTTAAAGCCGCACACAACGTGACCACTCTTGGCCATTACCTTCAGAGCTGAGATTGACCTTAGTCATCCAAGTCCTTCATTGTATAGAAGAGGAATCAGAAGCTCTGTGTAAGTGACATGCTCCAGGTCCCCCTGTGAGTGAGCATCTCCCCTATGGCTGGTAGCATCCCGTGCATTGGAGGGAGAGCAAAATCTCAGTTTTTATTCTCCCTTCCCACAAGACTTAGGTCTGGTAGCTTTTTCCCCCTTAGCGTAAAAGCAGTGATCTTAATAATATTTTATGATGAGCAATAAAAATGTCCATTTTAAGCATATTCATACATTTGAAGGATAAAATCCTGTTAATCATCTCATAAAATGTATTTTATTTGGGCCTGGAGTGCTCTTTAATGTGCAGTGAGAAATTTCTCTGACTTAATTACTGGGAAGGAAACCCCATCAGTGCCCCTGGCTGCCCCCAGAAAACAAACAACCCACTAAACCCAACATGGTGAAAACTATCTTGGCTTTGATGGAGATTTTTTTTCATTTTTGAAGTCGAAACCCACATGTTTAAGCAGAATGGCCATGAAGTGAGTATTTGTGTACATTAGCAATGAAAGTCTATTTGAGGATACTATTGACAGAAGGATATTTTTTTAAACTTGTTTTTACAGAACAAAAAAAGCATGTTTGTATATTTCCCCCGCAAACAGTTCCCTTTCTCCTGCTGTGTTAGCTTTAAGAGAATTTGTAGTGTGGAGTTTTTTAAAAAGTGGAAACCATACAATCCTGTTGTGTTTAGAACAAGCCAAATCTTCTATTTCTTTCTATCTTCTTTTGTTAGCATGGGGTGAAGTTTTCCAGAATTTATGCTACTGTTTGAGTGCTTCGGGCAGGAGAGAGAGACAGTGCCAGGATGAAACTAAATCACCAGCAGGGGCCCAGAAGGTGTCCCTGGGGTAGACAAGCCAGGTCATAGATACAGTGCTGACTTCAGAATGAGGAATCTTGGTGATCAGATCTTGCCTCAGCCATTTGGTGGTTGTGTGACCAGAGACACGTCACTCAGCATCTCTCAAGTCTTTTCATCATCTTTAAAATGGGGAGACTGCATTTTGCAGTGGAAAGAAAGATGGATTTATAGTCAGAGAGGCTGGGTTCATTCCTTAATTTTGAGACTTAGTATGGCTGTGATCTTGGTCAAGTCACTTAACTCTTTTAGCCTTTATCTCTAAAATGAGGGGATTGGACTAGATGACTCCTGAAGTGCCTTCCAGCTCTATCTATGGTGCTATTGGCATAATTGTGACTGCCTTTCAGAGTTGTTTTGAGGCTCAAATCAGATAATATGTGTAGTACCCCATATGAGCTATTTTCCCCAGTTTATACTTGTACTCATAGGCAAGGCCCCAGAGGGTCGCAGCCACTGTATATTCTAGGAATAAGGCTGTGGATATCTATTCTTATTATTGTAGCTTATGAGCCCCCATTAACAATCAGCCAGTAGTCTCATTAGGTCTTAGCAAAGGCATTTACTAAGAGTATAGTAACAATAAAAAGCAATAAATCATGAATCTGGGACACATTCCTACACATTCACTCATCACCACGGGAAGAGGGAGCTGAGACCTAGGGTATAATGGTAGCCAAACATATGTGTAATAGACACATGATAGAAGGAACTCATAACTCCTGATACTGCCAGGCCTGGAAGTCTTTTCTTATTTCCTAGACCCTTCATGATGGGGTTCCCAGGCCTGTACCTCTCTCAATCAGTCCTACTTTCAGTGGCTAGTAATCACTTTCTTTTATGCTTCTTTCTTCTTTGGGTGACAATTTTTTATTTATTAATATCTTTCTAGAATATGGATGTCTACTCTCTCGATGGATGCAGTATCTCTTATTGATCCAGTGGTGTTAATGATGTGACCCCTCTCTTCTCCCTTTGTTGCTCTGTGGTGCAAGAGTCTCATACACAAATTTCTCCAACTCTAACTCCTCAACTGCTTAATTGCTTGCTTCTTTTATATATCGGCCCAAGGGACATGATGGATTCTCTCAGAAAATCACACGATGTTTCCTGAGTGGCGTCAGCTGCCTTCACACAATGGCCAAGGCCTTCTAGTACTCACAGTTGACTAAGAAACTTTTTCACACATTATTGTGAGGTTGTAGGAAAACTCCTCATCACTTCTTTTACACTTTGTAAATATGTTCTGGGCCTTCTGTGATTACATCAGCTGAAGTAGAGAAGTGAACTTTCCTCCCTTACACATGCAAAATGTTTTATGAACTTTAAAATAATGTATGGTGTAAATGACAGCTATGATAACAAAAATGATCTTGACGGGGAGAGCCAGCATAGTAAAGAAGGACCAGTCAGCACATGGTGAAATCCTGCAGATATCCTAGAGTGATTGCAAATTAGAAATACAAAAATACAGAAAAGAAATACAAGACAGTCACAAAGCAGCAAGGTACTCTGCCCTGATGGGGAGACTGGAGGTGACATGGGCCAGGCAAATCAAACCACCGATATACCATCTCCTCTCAGATGCTGAAGGAGATAGCTCCAGACCCCAAAGCAAGATACTCAGTCACAGTTGTGCCCCTTACCTCCAGCCTTGCTTCTAGGCTACCCCCACCCTGCCTCTGCCATCATCCAGGGAATCAGTCCTCATCAAGGTGCTGTCTGGCAAGTGCGTTTGCTGATTCCAGAAAGCAGATCCTTGCTCCCAGAGTCTCTAGACACTGTCAAAATGGGTCAGCATCAGAAATAGATATGGTTTTACCCGTAGAAGTGACATTAAAGAAGATCCATCACCATCGGCTTGGCTGCTGACACCTCTTCTATGTCCCCCTCCCCCACCCAATTTTATCAGAGCAGAGCCTGCCTCATTTTTCTGTTTGTACCCCCAGTTCTTAGCATGGTGCTTGGTACATAGTGGGCACTTAATAAATGCTATTTTCATTCATTCATTCATTCATTCATTCACTCATTAATTGTGCAATAGAAAGTCATGAACTTGGGATCAATATTCAAGATAGAGGATAGTCTATTTTGGAATACAATTCAATTTTAAAATAATTAAGCACTTACTGTATGCAGAACATCAGGTCTCTTTGGACCTTCCACCAGTGCTTCTAAGTGGTGCAGTGGATTGAGTTCTGGGTCTAGAGTCAGGAAGATCTGAGTTCAAATCCAACCTCAGACACTTGCTAGTGGTGTGACCCTGGACAAGTCACTTAACCCTTCTGTGGCTCAGTTTCCTCATCTGTAAAATGGGGGGTAATATTAATAACACCTATCTCCTAAGGGTCGCTATGAAGATCGAATAAAATAATAATTGTAAAGCTGTTAGCGCAGTGCCCAGCACATAGTAGGTAATATTAGTTATCACTGTTAGTTCTGTCCTAAGAGAAATGCTGAATGCCAAATGTAAGATGTGGACCCTCTGGCCTCAGCCTGTTCATTTCTCCTGCTTAGCCTCAACTCTGCTTTTAATGTTTCCCTTTCCCTGGATGTCTTATAGTTGTCTTTTGTTTTTCCATTGCCCTCGCTCATTTCCAAATAGATCTCTCCCCTGTTTCCTGCCTGTAAATCTTTCCTTATTTCTTAACAAAGATGAAAAAGGGGCCAAAAGCACTTTAGAAAGACCAACTGAGGCATCGACTCTACTTGACAGTGTGGGGTTTCTCCAGTGACACCTATGGCCACTCAAGAGTTTGGGCAGTACATGTAGGAAAGGCAAGTGGAGGAAGAATGCTTCCAGAGGACAGCTGATGACATATACTCAGCAGAGAGGTGGTGGACTGTGGGGGCAGGATAAAGCATATGTGGTTTCCTATGGTTCATGTGGCAGGTTTTCTTCTCTGCCAACTAACTGTAACTCTTTGTTGTAGAGGAAATTTCTGTTGGGAAGTGGCTTCGGTTGCCTATGAAAGGAACAAGGTGCCTTCTCAACTTGTCTCTAGGACCAAGTTTACTCATTAAAATTGCATAACATTCAATGTTAAAAAAATCAAGAAAAAAATTTTAAGAATAGATATTACCCAGATTGTGATGTGTAGTTGGAAAGATAGCCCACTGAATTGGTCCATCAGTGTGGACAGATTTTAGAGATGGAGTATTTGGTTCCAGAACTGAATAGGAAGAAGAAAGGAAAGCAGGACACATTTGGGACCCTGGGCACTGGACTCAGTGCTCCCCGGTGGCTTCCTGCTGCTGGGACCCATTTTATTCCCCCACCAGTACTCTCCATGTGACGACATATAGCTGAATATCATAGTCTATCACAATTAAGATTGTAGGTGAGCCAAAGGGCACAGAGAGTCACACCTGGGCAGTTCAGCGCTTGCTGCAGCTCACTGCCAGTGAAGGCCTGTCCTTCAGAAGCAAAGCTTGAAACATTCTCAAGGAAATGGGAGACCAGAAGACAGAGGAAGTGGGCCAATTAAGTCAGAGGTGCAGGTAGCCGTCACCAGGGGATGGGAGGAAGTAGATGTACCCTTCACTTGCGGCTTTTTTGGTAAAAAATAATTATGGACTTGACAGACATCAACAAACGTGAACATTCCCATAAGCAAAGAAGAATGTTTAACCATGAATCTCTATAGTGTTCAGCTGGGTTTTTAAAATGACTATCTCTGTTCCTTCAGTTCTCTTTTGAAAAAAAGTTTCATAGATGCTTTTTCCTTCCTTCCTTCCTTCCTTCTTTCTTCCTTCCTTCTTTCTTCCTTCCTTCTTTCTTCCTTCCTTCCTTCCTTCCTTCCTTCCTTCCTTCCTTCCTTCCTTCCTTCCTTCCTTCCTTCCTTCCTTCCTTCCTTCCTTCCTTCCTTCCTTCCCTACTTTCTTTCATCATAACCGTTGCTTGCCTGTATCTCTCCTCCATTCCATCCAAAATAAAAGCCTTCCTTCATAACAAAGCACAATGTCTCCTCATATTTAGCTTTGTCTCAAAATGCATGTCTAATTCATGTCTTGTCCAGTGCTCCTCAAATATTTTGGTCTCAGGGCCTTAAAAAGAGCTCTTCTTCCTTACTGAGGACCCATCAAAGAGTTTTTGTTTATGTGGGTTATCTCTATTAATATTTACTGTATTAGAAATGAAAATATCTTAGTATGATTATGAAAATGGTTTTGACCTCACAGACTCCCTCCCACTTTGAGAATTGTTGCTCTAGTGGGTCCTTTTTCTACTAAGAGATGAGAGTCGCGCGTCATCATTGTTCGGAGAGTTACAATTGTCCCCGTGCCCGTCAGTTTTCTCAAGTCTCAGTCGTTTTTCTTTGCAGTATTGTAATCATTGTATATGTCATTCTCCTGGTCCTGCTTACTTCACTTGCATCTATTCATACAAATCTCCTCAGGCTTTTAAAGCCCTATTCTTTCATCATTTCTTACAGCATCGTAATATTTTGTTCAATTCTTATACCATGACCCTTTTAGTAATTCTTCAGGTGATGTTCCCCACATAGCTCTTTGCTACAGGAAAAAAAATGTGTATATGGGTCCTTTACCTCTTTATTTAATCCCTTTGGGACATAGGCCCAATAGTCGTATCACTGAGTCAAAGCGTACACACAGTTTAGTGTCCTTTTGGTGTTAATTCTAATGGCTTTCCAGAATAGCTGGACCCTTTCACAGCTCCATCAGTGAAATATAAGTTTGCCTGCCCCTGAAGCCCCTCCAGCAACTGTCATTTTTGCTAGCCTGATACATCACATGTAGGACCTCAGCATCATTATAATTGACATTTGTGCCTGAGATTTTGAAGTGATGGTCCATGCTTGGGCATATTTGAGAGGAGAATTTTATTCAGTCATGTGTTGTACTAGATGGTTGCTGATGGTCCCTTCCAACCTGGAGATTCTATGATTGTACAAACATATGTGTGTGTGTGTGTGTGTGTGTGTGCGTGCATGTGTGTATATGTATATAATGTTTTTGAATGATTTATAAGGCCATTCATATCTTTCTGGTTTTTTTCTAATATAAAAAGCCAGTATTTCCCTGAACCCCATGCAGTGTAAAGCTGTTGATTACCATGTACTCTTTTGCACTCATGTCCATGCCCAGAGTAAGGCAGAGACAGTAACCCAGGGCCAGCCTGAATAGCTGTGTCTCCCCTTCTGTAGGACAAGAAGAGGAACCAGGGCTAGCTTTGGGCAAAGAGATAAGAAGAGCAGAGTTGGCAAATTTGGATAGGGCCATAGAATGCTAGAGCTGGGAGGGAGATTAAAGTTTGGATTCATTTTTAAAATTTTGTATTTTTCCCCCACATTTTTACCCTTTAGTCACATGCAAAAATCAGTGTTGGAAGGGACCATAGAACAGAGAATGTCACAGGTGAGAGGGAGCTTAGAGCATAGGATATCAGAGCTGGGAGTGGCCTAAGAACAGGGGATGTCAGAGCTGGGAGGTAGCTTAGAACAGGGGATGTCAGAGCTGGGAGGGGCCTGATGGGATGTCAGAGCTGGGAGGAGCCTTAGAACAGGAGATGTCAGAGCTGGCAGGAACCTTAGAACAGAGGATTTGCTGGCTCTAAGGGACCTTGGCCATCTAGTCTAATCCATAAAGAAAAGGAATCCACTAGAACATACCCAACAAGTCAAGCCTCCGCTTGAAGACCTCGCAAGAGGGAGAGCCTCCTCCCACGGAGGCAGCCCCATTCCCCTTTTAGTGAGTTCTTGACTGTCATTGATAGGAAGCGTTTCCTGACCTGAAGGCTTGACTTATCCCTTGTCCACCATCCACCCACAGCTCCTGATCATGCCCTCTGGGGCCAACAGAACAGGCTTCTCCCTACTCCCCTAGATGGCCCTGCATTGTCATATTCCCCTGGGTCTTTTCTTCTCCAGGACAAACACCCACAGCTCCTCAGTCAGTCCTCATGTGACATGGACACAGGACCCTCCTCTGGCCACTCTGCATACATGGAGCGTCACTCAGAATGTAAAATGTGAGAGCTGAGAGAGTGTTAGTCTCATCCCTGCATTTAACAAATGAAGAAGCTGGAGGTCAGCGATGATGGTAACTAGAGCCCAGGCCTCCTGACTCTGGGCCTGTGTCCCTTCCACTCCACCACATACCCACAAAACAAACCCACAATACAAATTACTTGTATTATTAAACTGTATATGTCACCTAAGAATTATATATAGCTCCAATTTCTACTTCCCCAGAAGCCTGGCTGCCAGGTGATGAATGGGCCACAGCGACTCATGAAACCATTTCCTGGGATGTCAAGGGCCTGGGCTCTGCATCTGTGGAGGAAGAAGCTCCCAGACCCGATAAAATCACAGATCTTTGGAAGTATCGAAGATGGACTTTTGCACGCAGTGCTTGCTCTGTGACTAATGACTGTCCTCTGAGACGTTCAACAAGGTGATAAGATCCAAGGCCCTGAGTCTGTGGCCCCCTCCACTACCCCAGCTGGAAGGTCAGAGAGGTCATCTCTCCATGGGTCGGTCTCCATCACACCAGGACGTAGACAAGTCCGGTCCAGGCTCTACATGTCAGAACTCAGAATGAGCCTTGACTGCTACATTTGGTGATATTCAAAGACCAGGGACGTGTAGCTGGGGCTGCTCCGGGGACCTATCCGTTAATTTATGTATTCAAAATTTTAAAACCATATTTTTATTGATGAGAAGTAGTGTGTCATGGTGGATTGAGAGGCAGTCTCAGAGTCAAGAAGACCCGGGTTCGAGTCCCACCTTGGATACGTGTTAGCTGTGTGAATGGTGGAGGGAGTTACCCTCATTAAGCACGAGGCGTTTGGTATACAAAGAACAGTAAAAGATAGTCTTTGGGCTTGAGGAGCTCATAATCTAATGACTGGATCTCCTTATTGTTGACATTACAAGTCTAGTCCAAAAAAATGATTGTATTTGATTAAAGACAGCTAGGTGGTACAGTGGTTAGAGCTCTGGACATTCAGTCAGGAAAGTTTCAGGGCCTTAGTAGCTGTGTGACCCTGGGTAAGTCACTGAACATTTCATCTGCCTCAGTTTCCCCAACTGCAAAATGGAGATAATAACCACCTACCTCCCAGAGTTATCGTGAGAATCAAATGAGATCATGTGAGTGACACACTCTGCGGCCTTAAAGTGACGCGTCAGTGCTGACTGCTGTGGTTGTTGGTGTCATCACATCACCTTCAGTTCCAGGTAGTTCTCTCTTGCTTCCTACTTGGGTTAGGGTTGGGAAGGAAGGAAGGGAGGGAGGAAGGGAGGAAAGAAGCCATTCCTTGTAAACAAGACTAAGAAAGAGAAAAAGCAGTTTGGTAAAATCAATCAATGTCTGCTAGGTGTCGCCACAGGGCACAGAGCAGCAGGCCAGGGGGCAGGAAGACCTGAGTTCAGCCTCAGACACTGGCCGTGTGACCTTGGGCAAGTCACTTAACCCTGTTTGCCTTGGTTTCCTCCTCTGTAAAATGAGCTGGAGAAGGAAAAGACAAACCACTCCAGCATCTCTGCCAAGAAAACCTCAAATGGGGTCGTGAAGAGTCAGACACAATTGAAAATGACTGAACAGTAACAAAAGCAATCAACACATAAATGATCTCTGGAAGCAAATGCAATATTCCACACCTGTAGCCCCATCTCTGCAAAGCACTGGGTAAAGATGCATTTCCTCAGCTCTTCTTAGTGTCCAAGGCTGGTCATTAGAGTGAAACAGACCAGCCTGTCAGTTGCAATTGGGCAAAGGTATGACACGAACATGAAACCCAGAATTTTGAGCCCCACTTAGCCTCAACACTCTCAGAATCTTTTTCTTTTTGTGTGGGGGGGTGCGGAGTACAGAAATTGCCTATAACTCCAGGTCAGAAGAGGAAGCCATGACCCTCTCTGGAGATCACAATTCAGATATGGAACTAAGCTTGGTCTGCTCCCAAGGCTTCTGAGACCCTGGTGTCTGTGACTAGTCTGCCTTCTGCTACCTCAGGGGGTTGATTAAAAAGGAGGGGTGGGCTTGTAGGAAGCTGTCAGGATGCAGCCTCTGGTAGCATTTAGCTTTTGGAGTTTGTCCAACATGGAGAGTACGCTCCCTGTTTATTTCTCTTCCCTGAGATGGAGCCCACGGTGTCCTGGACATCCTCTTCTTGGCCTGATGCCCCAGCAGTGCCTGTTCCTGCCAAGGATCCCAAGGTGAGCTGCGGGAGGAAGGCTCGTTCTTGGATGTGTCTCTAGCCCTCTCCAAAGCACGCAGGCTTTTAAAACTTCCTGCCCCACTTCTACAAACCGGTTATCCCGGGGTGATCGGGGAGTATCTGAACGATCCGCCCGGAACCTTTGGAGCTTCACCCATCACTCTTCCCCAAGAAGTACTAATGATTAATGCCACTACAGGGCTAAATCGGTCCCAAGTGTTCTCAGTGCACTTGATAAAGAAGCTCTCTGATTTATAGCAAACACCATTATTGAGCGGTGGCAGGGAGAGGCCAGGGGGGGATTTATCTTGCTGGAAATTCCATCTGTTGGAGCCTTCAAGTATCTTTGCTGAGCCGGAATACTATGTGTCTCAAAATGGCCTGGTTTGGAGGGTTGCAAATGTTTTCTCGTCCCCCCACCCCACCTCCGCCCTTTTAGTAAATTAAAATTTAAAAGAAAAAGAGGGAAAAACTATGATAGAATACAGCTACCTTGTGGGCCAGATGTACTGAATATATTTTAAAATGATAATCACACATTCTTCAAGTGTCTACCATGTGTGAGATACTGCCCCAAGTGCTGGGGATGCAAAAGTCAAGCGTCAGAATTAGAAGATCACCGTGGTTGTGACTAATAAGTAGGGAACCAGGACTACTGGAAAGATTGGGGTGCACTCCATAGAAATGAGAAGTCAGGAGGAGGGGGGCATTTAAAAATAATGAGGTTGGGTTGGCTGTAGAATGTCCTGATAGAGATAGCCAACAGGCAGTTGACAATTATAGGATCATTAGACCACAGATTTGGAGATGGAAGGAGACTTGGAGGTCATCTGGTGCAGCCCTTTCTTTCATGTAAACCTCGGGCCTCTGAATCCAGATCTAATTCTCTTTCCACTGTACTTTACTGTCTCCAAATAACTGGAACTCAAGCAAGAGATCAAGGCTGCATATATAGATATGAGGGTCACCTGCATAGAGATGATAGGATGATTGTTGAATACATGGCAGCTGATAAAAAAAGGTGTGTGTGTGTGTGTGTGTGTGTGTGTGTGTGTGTGTGTGTGTGTGTGTGAGAGAGAGAGAGAGAGAGAGAGAGAGAGGAAGAAGAAGAAGAAGAAGAAGAAGAAGAAGAAGAAGAAGAAGAAGAAGAAGAAGAAGAAGAAGAAGAAGAAGGGAGGGTGGAAAAGGAGGGGCCAGGAGAGGCAGAGATAGCAACAAAGTTACAGAGATGCAGACACAGAGAACAATAAAAAGACAGGGAAAGAGGGAGAAACAGCAAAACAGACAGCGAGGAGACAGACAGATAGACAGATATAGAGGGGCTAAGAGAGAAGGGACAAAACCAGAAAGGGTTATAGAGAGGGAGAGACAGATGGTCAGAGAAGGAGGGAGAGATAGAGAATGGCAGAGAGACAGAGATGTAGAGAGAGAGGAAGGGAGAAGCAGATAGAATGAGAGGGAGAAACAGGAAAAGACAGAGAGAGGGGGAGAGGGCAAAAGGCAGAGAGACAGACATGGACTGATGCATAAAAGTCTGATTTCCTTTTCCTTATCCTCCTCCTCTTCTTCCTCTTCCTCTTCTTCCTCCTCCTCTTCCCCCCCCCCCATGAGTTTTCACTTGTAATAGGCTGGAAGTTTCAAGATGGGAAGAACAAAGGGGACATGATCAGTGAGCTCTGCTGTTCAGACTGGCTTCCTATCTTCTGTTTCCTAAGCTGGCTCTTTGGAGCTTCCATGAGGGAAATGGGAGAGGCTGGCTGGGTCTGGAGTAGTAGTGGCCGCTGCTGCCAGAGATAGGAGGGACCAGTGACTGAGACCACATATAGAAGCACTGAGAACTTGGCCATGGTACCGTGAGAGCGAAATGATCAGAGGTCAACACAGAAAAGGGAGTTCTGATCCTGGAGACTGTGATGTGTGAGAAAGGAAGATCTGGGGCTGTTGAGACTGCCCACTATTGAAAATCCCATTGGGCTGCTGACCTGGGGGGAGAATGATTTCTTTCATTTTCTTTTGCAGTTTCCCTTGGTTCTAGTCCATGATCCTGAGAGAGGGCATGCATCCCTCTTCCCTTGTTCCTTTCCCTGATCCTTGGGGCACGTGGCCAGAATTCCATGGACCACAACTTAAAAATCTGGGAGGGCAATGGGAAGAGGTTTAGCAGATGTCTGCCTTCACATAGGAGCTGTTGGTTTATTTCATTTTCTTGTTATTCGGTGCTGTGCTATTTAAAAATAGAAGTGCACCTTTCATAATAATGGCTAGGGGCCAATTTTTAATTAAACAAGGGATAAAAGAGATCAGAAAAGATAAAAGAGACAATTTTGACTAAATAAAATTTAAAAGCTTCTGGAGGAAAAAAAATCAATGAAGGTAGAATTAGAAATGTGGAATGAGAATAAATATTTGCATCAAATTTAACTGATAAAAGTTTCCTGATTCCTGAAATATGTGTGGAGTTGACACCCCAAATAATACCAAAACCCATTCCTTAATGGTCAACTGGTAAAAGGATATGCAGTTTTCCTTTTTTTTTTTTTAAAAAAAAGAAGTTTCAGAGTTCTAAAAAGAAGAATTGAAACTATAAATGACCACATGAAAAATGCTAATCAATGACAATGAGATAAAACAGCTCTGAAGCTTTACCATGCAAATTGGCAAAGAGGACAAAGGATGGGAACAGTTACTGCTGGAGGGGCTAGAGATTGACAGGGACACTGATGTACTGTTAGTGTGGCTGTGAAGTTGTCCAACCATTCTGGATGTCAATTGGGAATTGTGGGAGAAATATGGTGAAACTGGCCAATAGCTTTTAACCCAGTGATCTAGCCAATGTGTGGATGTCCCTACGAAGTCAAAGACAGACAAATAGGTCTAATATATTCTGAACTATTCATAGTAGCACTTTATTCTGTATACGGTAAATTATGTGAAAGTAGCATGCCAGGTCTCTGAATCCTTGGAATACAACTGGCTATGAATTGAAAGAGAAGAGCCCATGCAGGGTAGGATATTATGAACTAGTTTATAGAAAGTAGAGTTTACATTTTCACATTTTGGGCAACGTTCCATTTCATCATTAAGATTAATTCTCTACACAACCAGTGAGAGTTAACCCAAACTTAGCACAGCTGCCAAAGCATGGCTTTGACTAGGCTGGAGGACGAGCAGGTGAACTCCCTTTGGTGGTCAGGAAGGAATACTTAAAGTTTATCCCTCTCATGCCCCAGAGACAATCTGATAAGGCCATTTATAAAGGCTTGTGGCTTAAGTGGAGTTGCCCCTGTGGATGACTTAAATATTGCACTCCCTTGCTGGATAATTAATACAGTGACCCACTACTTTTCTATAGGCTTAAGGAAGGCAGCAGGTGATGCACATGAAAAACAGAACCCAGATGTAGGAGTACCAATTAAGGAGCACCATTTTTGTTGAAGCTTCAGCATCTAACTAGTTGCTAGAACAAAGGAGATGCTTAACAAGTATTTGTTGAATGACTAAGATGTCAGAAGTGAAATTTGGACTCAGGTGGTTCTAACATTGTATTCACAAAACCACACTGTTGAATTCTGAGAGCCATCCATGATACTAAGAAAAGAAGACCTGGAGTGAAGTTAAGAGACCCAGTTTTGAGCCCTGTCTCCAGTCCTAACTATGTGCCCTTGAGTTAGTGGCTGCACTTCTTTGAACTTTCATTTATTCCTCATCAAATGGGAGTCGAGCCATCTACCTTGCAGGGTTGTTTTGGGGAAAGTGCTTTACAAAGTTCTGTCTACAAGGCTCTTGTTATTTGAATCTTAACCTTGACTCTCTACACACGTGACCCGGGAATCGAGTCTGTGCCAATGCACATGTGAACACGTGTATCCAAGCTAGGCTTCCCCACTCTGCTCTCTCCTCTGAACTTCTTGTGCTGTTGGGTTCAACAGCAACCTCTGCCCTTTGGCAAAGATGCACTTTAGCAGATTCTCAGTGGAAACCCTTATGCTTCTATCATGTCTCAACCCTGGACAACATGCTGGCATTTCAGTGATCCCTGGTCCTTCCCAGACACACTCTCTACTCTCTAGTCCCTGCTGAACATTCTACTCTCACCCTGGAGCCCCCAGCTACCTCTCTGCAAAGGCTGTTCAAGCTAGAGGTAATTAAATTTCTCTCTCTCCCCGCTAGCAACATTGATCTGTATTGGGTAGGGAGGCTCCAGAGAATTGTTTCCTGGCTGATATGTGTTGTCCTCAGACTCACGTTGAATGTGAGCTGTGTGAGTAATGAAGAGACCCACAAAGAGGTCACTGTCAGCCACTCTCTGTTGGATTCTGTTTGGCATTCCTCAGGGGATGGCGTGTCACTCATAATTTGGGGTTGGCTTTTTTTTTACCCTAAACAGCACTGCTGCCTCCCATTCACTTTCTCCAAAAGTTTAATTCTTTACAGAGAGTTTTATGATCATAGTTACTAATTCTTTATGCAGCTACTCCCCTTGAGGATGCTTTGTGCTGCCAGAATGAACATTCCAACAGAATTGCTTTCTGTTATAATCTTATGTATTCCATTTTATGCATTTAAAAGTATTATTTTGACATGGGGTTAGCCATAGGCTGATGATTCAAATAGTTGAGGTCAATTTGGGGGGACAGCTAGAGGGTAGTAACCTCAGGGATCATTTTGGTTTGGTTTGTCAGGAAATCCTTCTCAATGACTTGGATAAAAGTATAAATAATATTATTATGAAATTTTCAAATGATGCAAAGGTGAGAGGAAAAAGTACCATGTTGGATGAAAGAATTAGCATTCTAAAAGATCATAACAAGCTAAGGCAACGGGTTGTCTAATAAGATGAATTGAATAGGGAAAATGTTAATTCGTATGCCTAACTTAAAAAAAAAACCTTAATATGATGGTGGAAGATGGCTAGAAACAGCAGTGTTTATGTGTAAAAGATCCAGGGGTTTTAGTATACTGTATGCTAAATATGACTCAACATGGAAGCCAAGAAAAAAAAAACCTTGAGAAATTATAGGCTGCATTAAGAGTGATTGTTCTAGGATTGTCTGCCTCAGTCAAGTCACATCTGAAGGACTGTGCTCAGGTCTAGGTACAATATTTGATGGGGCAGCCAAGTAGTGCAGTGGATAAAGCACTAGGCCTGGAGTCAGGAAGATTAGAGTTCAAATCCAGCTCAGACACTTACTAGCTGCATGACCTTGGGCAAATTACTAAACCCTGTTTGCTTCAGTTTCCTCATCTGGAAGATGAGCTGGAGAAGGAAATGGCAAAACACACCAATATTTTTGCCAAGAAAACTCTAACGAGATCATGAAGTCAGACACGACTGAAATGACTAAATAACACAACAATGACACAATATTTTAGGAAGGACATTGACAAACTGGAGTGCCTCAGAGGAGAGTGATCAGGATGGGACCAAACACCTCATCTTGCAGGGATTGATGGAAGGAACTGAGGGTATCGAAGCTGTGGAAGAGAAGGCTTGAGGTGGCCTGAAAACTGCCTTTGAGGATTTGAAGGACTGTCAAATAGAAATGGTATTAGACTTGTTTGGTCTGGCTCCGGAAGGCAGAAGGAGTGACAATTGCTGGAAGTTGTCGAGGAGCAGATATTTTGCTTAATATAAGAAAATAATTCCTAATGCAATTCCTCACACCACAGAGTCATTGCAAGTAAAGTTCTTTTATTTTTTAACCTTGAAGCACTATATAATTATGAGTTATTGGAATAATAACTATTTTATCTATTCAAAAGTGGAATGAGTTGAACTGCTTCAAGACTAAGGTTTTATCTAATGACTTGGATAAAGGTGTAAATGACATGTTTATCAGATTTGCATATAGACTCAAACCTGGGAGGGACAGCTAAGAAACAGAGTAGGAATCCAAAAAGATGTTGATGTTGCTTTGGTTAGTGGGAAGTAGCCATTCCCCAGTCAGTCTTTTTTTTGGGGGGGGGGTTATGAAATTAAATTGCTTTATTTTTATTAATACTAATAAAATGAATTTCTTATTTTCATTCCATCTCCTTTTGAAGTACTTTGACATGAGCAAGCCAGTAAGTTTCACAATAATAGAGATTTGTACTATATTCCGCCCCCTCATAACCACTTAACTTTGCAATAATCCTGCCAATTGTTTTATTTTGTTTTTTAAATTAATTAATTAATTTTTAGTTTCCAATATTCACTTCCATAAGAATTTGAGTTCCAAATTTTCTCCCTATCTCTCCCCTGCCCCACTTCAAGATGGTGTGTAATTTGATATAGGCTCTACATATACATTCATATTGAACCTATTTTCACATTAGTCATGTTGTAAAGAAGAATTAGAACCATTGGGAGAAACTATGAGAAAGAAGAAACGAGAGAGAGAGAGAGAGAGAGAGCGAGCACAAATAACATGCTTCAATCTGCATTCCGACTCCATAGTTCTTTTTCTGGGTGTGGACAGCATTTTCCATCATGAGTCCTTTGGAGTTGTCTTGGAGCCTTGCATTGCTAAGTAGAGATAAGTCTACCAAAGTTAGTCATCATATATTGTGGCTGTTACTCTGTACAATGTTCTCCTGGGTCTGCTCACTTCACTTAATATCAATTCATTACAGTCTTTCCAGGTTTTTCTGAAGTCACCCTGCTCATCATTTCTTATAGCACAATAGTATTCTATTACATTCATATGCCACAACTTGTTCAGCCATTCCCCAGCTGATGGGCATCCCCTCAATTTCAAATTCTTTGCCACCACAAAAAGAGCTGCTGCAAATATTTTTGTACATGTGGTTCCTTTTCCCATTTGTATGATCTTTTTGGATACAGACCTAGAAGTGGTATTGTTGGGTCAAAGGGTATGCACGTTTTTATAGCCCTTTGGGTATAGTTCCAAATTGCTCTCCAGAATGGTTGGATAAGTTCATGACTCCACCAACAATGCATTAATGTTTCAATTTTCCCACATCTTTTCCAGTATTTATAATTTTCCTGTTTTGTCATGTTAGCCAATCTGATAGGTGTGATGTGGTACTTCAGAGTTGTTTTGATTTGCATTTCTTTAATAAATAGTGATTTAGAGCATTTTCCCATATGACTATAGATAGCTTTAATTTCTTCATCTGAAAACTGCCTGTTCATATCCTTTGACCATTTATCAATTGGGAAATGATTTGTATTCTTATAAATTTGATTTGATCTCTATACATTTTAGAAATGAGGCCTTTATCAGAGATACTAGTTTTAAGAATTGTTTTCCAGTTTTCCACTTCCCTCCTAATCTTGGTTGCTTTGGCTTTGTTTGCACAAACCTTTTCAATTTAATGCAATAAAAATTATCCATTTTGCATCTTTTGTTTGGTCATAAATTCTTCCATTCTCTATAAATCTGACAGGTAAATTATTCTTTGCTCTCCCAGTTTGCTTATAATATTAGCCTTTATATTTAAATCATGTACTCATTTTGACTTTATTTTGGTATATGATGTGAGATGTTGGTCTATGTCTAGTTTCTGCCATACTGTTTTCCAGTTTTCCCAGCAGTTTTTGTCGAGGAGTGAGTTATTATCCCAGAAGCTGTAGCCTTTGGGTTTAACAAACAGTAGATTACTATAGTCATTGACTACTGTGTCTTGTGTACCTAGCCTATTCCACTGATCCACCACTTTATTTCTTAGCCACTACCAAGTAATTTTGATGACTATAGCTTTATAATACAGTTTAAGATGTGGTATGGCTAGGTCACCTTCCCTAGCATTTATTTTCATTAATTCCCTTAGTATTCTGGACCTTTTGTTCTTCCAGATGAATTCTATTATTAGTTTTTCTAGCTCTATAAAATAATTTTTTGGTAATCACTCTCAGTCTTTAAGCAGAGGCTGGATGACCACTTGTCAGGTACATGGTAGCAGGGATTCTTTGGGGACAGGGTTGGATTAGTTGTTTTCTTAGCCCCCTTTCGACTCTGAATTTTTGTGAACTATTTGAGAAACTGTCTTGTGGAAGAAGCACTGAACTTATTCTGCCCATGACAGAACTAGGCACTGTAAGTAGCTATTTTAGGGTGGCAGAGAAACAATTTCCTAACCATTGAGAGTGTTTAAAAATAGACCAGGCTGCTCCATAAAACAGGTTATAGGTAAAGCACTTTCTGGATCTTCAGATAGATCTCTATTATTATTATATTGTAACGTGACGATGATGATGATGATGGTGATGGTAAAGCGAGCCCATCACTGACAGTCTTCATTGGAATCTGGATGATCACTTGGTAGGTATATTCTTGAGGGGGTTACTGCTGCAGGTAGGGTTTGGACAGGATGCCCTTTGAGATCTTTACCAACTCTAAAAATTTATTAGCCAGAATTCTTTCATGCAAAGGTGTTATCCCTAATTTATGTATCTTCTCTGCGTATAGTTATTTTCAGGTTGTCTCCCCCAGCAGACTGGGAGCTCCTTGAGAGCAGGGACTGTCTTTTGACTTTTTTTTTAGATCCCCAGTACTTAGCCCAATGCATGGCTTACATAAAGGTGCTTAATAAGTGCTTACTGACTGGCTAAAATGTTCCTTTTTCCAGGGATCCGAAAGTCTCAACCCAACCGTAAAGCACGTGTCTCTAGAAGGCTCTTAGTTCATCGACAATGCTTTTATTGAAAAGTAACATGGCCAGTGCTCTGCCAGATGCCGCCTACGATGGAGCTTGCAATCCCATCACGGCTTAGTAGCTGGACAGTATCTGAGAGTGGCCTGTGGCCATTCTCTCTGAGCTTTGCCGGGCTGGTCCTCAGATGACAGGCAACCAGTCCATTATCTGGTATTTAGTCAAAACCTTTTCATCTCAGTGCCAGAGTATACACGTCATCCAGTCTCGGAGAACCCACATCCTAGTGCACCTGAGGAGGACCAGATAAAGTTGAGGAAGGTGATGGAAATAACCATGATCCCCGTCAGATGGATGCTAGTACTACTGAAGCAGTGGAGCATGGAGAGCCATCCTGGAAGCCAGGAGGGGCTGCGTTCAATTTCTACCTTTGACCCTGTAATGTTAATGGATTATGAAGACCTTCCCCATCCATTAATAGGCTTGCTGCTTTGAGCTCTGGCTCAGCTGTGGTACATCTTGAGTCATCTAGAGCCCACTGTGGGAGGAGCTTGCTTAGGGGAGGCTTGCTTATAGGAAGGCTTTCACACCTTTTCCTAATTTCTAACTAGGCACTGAGTCACAAGGGTTGTGATGCCGTCTGGCTCTGAGAAGTGTATATATACTCTGGGCTGGTATTTTGCTTTGGGGGCTCACTTATGAGAAGGATCTTGTGGTTCCCTGGTTAAGACTCTGAGTAGCTGTATGTTCAGAGCCACCTGACTACTCAGATGGAAAGGCTCTCTTGATCCAGTGGTATATGTAAAGCGTATAGCAATATTGCTTTGATTCAGGTGGTAAGAGCCCTGTCTGTTAGTCCTTATGCCAGTTTCTCTGTTCATAATTTCTCTGTATTTTCTCTGAGTTCAAGGTGCTGACTTGTCCCCTGAACTAGTGAATGTAATTAAAAGTAGGATTGTTAACCCCTTTTTTGAAGCAATTTCCTAGAAAAGCAGATCTAAGAACCTGTGCTAGCACCATCCTGGGTATGCCAGTGTGGTTGCTATGACAGACCCGTACTGGTTATATGAGCCTGGCGAGTCACCTCTCTAGGCCCCTCTCTAGTGGTATAATACATGTCTAGAAGGTGCCGACCTTCTCTAAGGGGGAGATAACCTGAAAATCACTGAACAGGCAAGATCTATCCAGGATAAGAAAAGTGTTCCTATGCCAATGAAATCTATCTGGTCCCTGTTCCTATTTCTACTACTGCTATCTGAGATTTCCTTTAGCATTTCAAGGCCTGCACATTTCATTTTGTTTGAGCTTCACAACAGCCCTGGGATGTGGGTGCTAGTATTTTCTCCCCATTTACCGAAGAGGAAAATGAGACTCACAGAGATGGCCTTGTTCAGGGTCCCACAGAGAGGAAGTGTCAGAGGCAAGATTTGAGGGCAGGTTGGTCATCCGTAATGCAAGGCCATCTCTCTAACCATCCACGGTCCTTCTCCAATGCCGTGCTTCCTCTCCTAGATTAAGACACTGGAGCTGAGGGAGATGAACGGACTCACAATCATACAATTAGGAAATGTCTCCTTGAATACAAATCTTCTAACTCCAAGTCCAGGAATCATCTAGCCAATCAACAGGACCCTGACGCTCCGGGGGATCTGCCTCCCCTTTCCTTGGAGTGGGCGTTTCCTGGGTCCAGCCAGAAGCAGAGGCTTCCTTCGCCGGGTCCTGCTGGGGCTTGGAGAAGATGGGGGGGGTGTCCTAAGGTTCCTAGGCCAGCGTTCCAGGGTCCCTGTCAGTGGTGTGCTGAGCCCTGGTTGTGAAATATATACCAATAAAGTAATTTACGCCCCAAACTGGCAGATGCTGCTGGGCATGTCTCTGGTTCGAGTCTTTTCATTGATTGAGCTGCCCCAGGTCAGGGTCTGGAATACGGTTTGTTTTACAAACTCTCGTCCAAGTCAGAGTAATTGGAGGATGCCCCTTTATTTGAGAACGGGCGGGAGCAGATTAGGCTGTCTCTTCATCTATTATATATCAACATGTAACATTAGTCTAAGAATAAGGAGCACAGGACATTCTGTAGCGTTCCCACCATAACCATTCCTTTTTCCTTAGCATGGCCATTTGCCGGCCCTGGCCCAACCACCTCTGTCTTCTTCCCCTTGACTTTTGGATGGTATGGCCTCCACACTCCACAGAGAAATCGCCAGTTTGGATTCAGCCTTGATGCTGTCAACGGCTCCTCTCCCAGGAGATGCTGGAGGAGCTAGTCACCCTCCCTGGGCCTTGGCATCCCTTCATTAAGACAAGACTAACACGCCTGGGCTCTCCTGCTGATCCAGCCTGAGGATTAATTAGCTCCCACTGGTGCATCTCCTGCTAGGAAGGTGAATTAACTCTTTCCACTTATGCTTGTGGGCACTGGATGAGTCATTTACTAAATCGTCCCGTGGAGGCCAGCAAGAGTTTATTACTCTCAGAAGTTAATCCTGTGACCAGCATCTTTGTTCCTTTCCAGTGACCACAGACAGACACAAATTAGCAGGTCCTCTTCCAAATGGTTCCTGCTCTCCCCTTGGAGCTGTTTGGGACTGGGTCATACCACCCTGGAGAGTACTATGGAATTGGCTCAGTAACCTGTGGAACAAAAATGCACTTTAGTTACTTGTCTGGGACAGAGGAGGGGAAAGGAAGAAGAGGAGATGAGAGTTGCCTGATTCCCTGTCCCTGAAAACCACATTGCACAATATTAGGTACATTGTGAATGCTCCATAAATATTTAAGTGAATGAATGGATGAATTAATGAATGAATGAATGGTTTAGGGGGATTTGGCCAAACTACTTCACAGAAATCATCTGATGCCCAAGCCAGTTCAAAGTGCTTTGAGCTCAGAAGCAGACACTCTGAGGGAGTCACTGCTTAACTAGGACCTGTGATTTCTTCAGCATTTTTACTCTCTCCATCAACACAGAGGGCAGCCTCTCGAGGACTTAGTCGATTATCTCCGAAAATTACTGCTGATTTGTGGTTTTGGCCAAGATGGTGATGATATTCTTTGACAATGGCAAAGATCCAGGCTAGTCCCTGGATGACACTGCTTGGCTTATAATCAGAGCTTTCCCAGCTTCATGGGAACTTCCATTACTTCCACTCTCAGAAAGAACCTGGGTTCTATGTATAACCTAAGTCAGATTACTCCTGTCAGGGTGGGGGTGGAGGGATGTGAGGGAAAGAGGGAGAAAATTTGGAAATGAAAATTTAAAAATAGAATATTAAAATTGTCTTTACATGTAATTGGGGAAAATAAATATTGTTTTAAAAAGGTGCTTTATCACAGTGTCTAACATTTAGTGAGTGCTTAATAAATTTGTTGAACATGTAAAAAGTGCTTAATAAATGCTTTTGGATTATTGAAAAAACCAAATAAACCAAACCCAGGTTCTTCACTAAGAAATGGAGGATACCCCCTTTATTCCAATGAGGTATCCAAGCATGACTCCAGGAGAGGCAGGATGATGTGGTGCATTTATTATTTTCGTTTTACTCAGAGACATCAGGTAGCTTATCTAAGCTCACACAGCTCATGACCCACAGAGCTCTTAAGAAACCTTCATTTCTCCTTTTTACACTCTTTCCCTCAACCCTCTAAATTCTCTTTTGTATTTATTTAACTACCTTATATCTATTCTGTATTTACTTATATACGTAGTATCCCCTTTTGGCTTATCCTAGTTTGGTATTTGTAAGTTATAGGTTGGGTTCCCAGGGGTATGACAGTCTCACTGGTTCCAGGGTACTCTGTGGGTCTGAACCTTTTTTTAAAAATTTATTTAAAATTTTTTTCACTTAGTAGTGTTTTATTTTTTTCCAATTACATGTAAAGATAGTTTTCAATATTCATTTTTATAAGATTTTGAGTTCCAAATATTTTCTCCCTCCCTTTCTTCTCTCCCCTCTCCCCAAGACAACAAACAATCTGACATAGGCTATCCATGTACAATCATATTAAACATAGTTCCACATGAGTCATGTTGTGAAATAAGAATCAGAACAAAAGGAAAAACCACGAGAAAGCAAAAACGACCACAAAAAAGTGAAAATAATGTGCTTCGATCTGCATTCAGACTCCATAGCTCTTTCTCTGGATGTGAATGGCATTTTTCATCATGAATCTTTTGGAATTGTCTTAGATCATTGTATTGCTGAGAAAAGCTAAGTCTATCAAAGTTGATTATCACACATTGTGGCTGTTACTGTGTACAATGTTCTCTTGGTTCTGCTTACTTCACTCATCATCAGTGCATATAAGTCTTTCCAGGTTTTTTTAAATCCACCTGCTCATCATTTCTTATAGAATAATAGTATTCCATTATATTCATAAATCATGACTTATTCAGCCATTCCCTAAATGATGGGCATCCTCTCAATTTCAATTCTTTGCCAACACAACAAGAGCTGCTATACATTTTTTTCCTTTTAAATTAATTAATTTATTTTTAGTTTACAACATTCAGTTCCATAAGCTTTTGAGTTCCAAATTTTCTCCGCTTTGTTCTCCTCCCTGCTCCCACCTCCTCAAGACAGCATGCAATCCAATATCGACTCTACATATACATTCACATTAAACATATTTTCACATTAGTCATGTTGCAAAGAAGAATTATAACCAATGGAATGAACCACGAGAAAGAAGAAACAAAACAAAAAAGAGAGAGCAAATAGTTTGCTCCAATCTTCATTCGGACTCTGTAATTCTTTCTCTAGATGTGGATAGCATTTTCCACCATGAGTCTTTTGGGGTCGTCTTAGAACCTTGCATTGCTGAGATGAGCGGAATCTATCAAAGTTAGTCATCGCACAATGTGGCTGTTATTGTGTACAATGTTCTCTTGGTTCTGCTCACTTCACTCAGCATCAGTTCATAGGAGTCTTTCCAGGTTTTTCTGAAATCCACCTGCTCATCATTTCTATTAGCACAATAGTATTTCATTACATTCATAAACCATGACTTGTTCAGCCATTCCCCAACTGATGGGCATCCTCTCAATTTCAGTTCTTTGTCACTACAAAAAGAGCTGCTACAAATATTTTTGTACATGTGGATCCTTTTCCATTTTTTATAATCTCTTTGGGATACAGACCTAAAAGTGATATGGTTGGGTCAAAGGGTATGCACAGTATAAAACTGTATAAAAGCCCTTTGAGCATAGTTCCAAATTGCTCTCCAGAATGCTTGGATCAGTTCACAACCCCACCAACGATGCATTAATGTTCCAATTTTCTCATATCTTCTCCAGCATTTATCATTTTCTTTTTTTTGTCATATTAGCCTATCAGATAGGTGTGAGGTAGTACCTTAGAGCTCTTTCAATTTACATTTCTCTAATCAATAGTAATTTAGAGCATTTTTTCATATAACTATTGAGTCTGAATTCTTAAGGCTATATGTAATGTGCCCCCACCAGTGACCTTCCTCTTAATAGTCAGTCAGTAAACATAATTAGCTTAAAGCAAAGGCATTTACTAAAATAACATAGTAAGAATATTAGCTACAAAATGTTCCCCTCATAATGGGGTCAGGGAGGGGAGAAGATTCACACCCCCACAAATAAACAAAGTATCCTTGGGTAGAGTTGGTGCAAACTTAGAGTAGCGTGATAGTGAGACACATATGTAGAGAACACATTTGGCCAAGGCAGCTCATGCCTTTGGTAGTGGGTCCTCAATTCTATTTCTCTCTTTGGGGAATCATCTCTCCAGCTTGACCCCCAAAAGCCAGGGCTAAATCTCCCTTGAATCCATGGTTGGCTCTCTTGTCTATTGCCAGGCTTCACATTCCTTAAATTTCTTCCTCCCTCAAATGATTGCTTCTCTGTGCATGTGTGTTGGGTGTTGGGGGGTGGGGAGGCATCTGCCTCTGTTCCTTTAATTCTGCCTCAAATGCTTTAACTAACTCCTGAAATGATGGCCATATCCTCACTATGTGTCATGGCCAGTGGTGAGGACAGAAAGTCTTCCCCTCTCCAGCTTCATGCCTGTCTTCTCATATAGTTATATGAGTCATACTCTACAAGGTTGCCCTGAGACTGCACTGTCTATAGAATTGGTGATTTTTAGCCTTTTAAGGATCATCCCTAATAATCACTGGCCAAAGATATTGAAGATTCAATCAAGAAGAAACTTATTCACTCACTGTAAAGAGGTGATAGGCCATGGATGCATCACTACAGTTAGTTTGGCACCTTTGAATCCCCCCCTTACTTTCTGGGATTATAATTGGGAGGGGTAGTAGGCAGTGAGCCAGTTCCCCACCCTCCCATTCCCTGTGTATGTATACATATATATATATATATGCGTATACATACATATTAGCCATATGTGGGTATGTATATGCATATTAGCTACGAAGTGCTCTCCCACAACAGGAGAAACATTTTATAGCTCATATTCTTGCTATGCCTGTGTGTGCATGTGCGTGTGAATGTGTATGTGTGTGCAGCTTCATATTAGTCCCTGGGCAGGGTGATTTAGTTGGTGCGAGGGTCTGGGAAAGTTATTCTCTTCATTGAAAAGAAGCAATCAACCTATCCAGAAGCACTTATTAAGCACTTATTGTATCCCACAAAAATACACAAAGATAATTGCTACCTTCAAGGAGCATGCATACTAATGGGGAGTACTGTGGGCAAATTTAAAAAGTGCCCATAAAATGCACAGAGAGCAAAAAGGAAGTGAAGTCACATAGTAAGGAGGGAGCTGAGGCTGAGGTGAAAGACCTTCCTCAGAAGATACTCAAGCTGAGTGTTGAAGCAAGGCAAGTGATGGAGGTGAGGAGGGAACAAATTCTGGGGGTGGGGCACAGCCTGTGCAAGTGTGTGGAGGTAAGAGATGGGGCACCATGAATGAGTAACAGCAAGAGTGACGTTCAGGGTATGTGTGTGGTCTGGAAATGTCTCTTTTACTTGTTGGATCAAATATAAACTTCCTTGTTATTTAAAGCCTTCTGCACTGTCTTTCCCACCTTATTATACATTCTTTCCTTTGATCCGTAGTGTTGGCGTTTAGTTGTTTTAGTCATGTCTGACTCTTCATGACCCCATCTGGGGTTTTCTTGGCAAAGATACTGGAGTGGTTCGCTATTTCCTTCTCTAGCTCATTTTACAGATGAGGAAACTGAGGCAAACAGGGTGAAGTGACTTGCCCAGGGTACACAGCTAGTGAGTGTATGGGGCCAGATTTGAACTCAGGAAGATGAGTCTTTCTGACTCCAGGCCAGGCACTCTATCCACTATGGCACCCCCTAGCTGTCCTACTAGAGTCTGGCCAAACTGGCCTTCTGATTATTCCTCATATCAAACCCTTTCCCTCCGAGCCCTGTCCTGGGCTGTTGCCTTGCTTAGAATGCGCTGCCTCCTCACCTCCAGGTCTGAGAGTGCCCAGGTAGGTAACCCAGATAGGGATCGTTATCTATGTTTTATAGATGGGTAAACTGAGGCTTAGATGGGATTAAGTATAGCAGAATCACTAAATGTTGGTGCTTGAAGGGACACGAGAGATCACCAATCTAATGCTCTCCTTTCACAGAGAAGGAAACTTATCACTGGAGAGAGGAATGGACTTCCCCAAGGTCATGGAGCTAGTAAGTGGCAGTGCTGGGATTTTAATCCAGGTCTACTGGTTCCTGGTCTGGTGCTTCCCCTCCCTTCCCCTCTCCCCTCCCCTCCCCTCTCCTTCTCTTCCCCTCTCCCCTCCCTCCCCTCCCCCTCCTTTCCCCTCTCCTCTTCCCTCCACTCCTCTCCATTTTAATCAAGGCTTTAACAACAACAACATATTAACTTACAAATGATGGCTGGGGGTACAGGGGGCAGAGTGCTGGACTTGGAGTCGGGAGGATCTGAATTAAAATCTTGGCTCAAACTCCTACTAGTCATGTGACTTGACTTACAGTTGTGTCATCTGTAAATCGGGGATAGCAATGACTCCTACCTCACAGGCTTGTTGAGAAGATCAGATGAGTCCAGTTCTTTGCGAATTGTAAAACATCACCCAGTGCTTCAGAGCACCATCAGTGCATCAGCCTCAGCTGGCTGAGTGTGCACGGTTACATACCCGTAGCCCCTCACTTGTCTACTAAAAGTCGAGAAGCACATCTTCTCACATCTCGCCCAGGGCCAAGCTGGATCATTACCATTTTAGGGAGTTCCGATGCATTTTTCCTTCCTGTTTACAATGGGGTCACCTTCCAGCCTGCTGCTTTCCTGGATTTAGTTTGCTTCCCTGTGCTCCTGGTCACACCAGCCTTTCCATGTTTCTCTGAGTTCTTCATATTCATAGTATCACAGCCTGGAAGGGACAGACCAGAGAGGCTCTTCGTTCCTCAAATAAGGAACCCAGAGAAGTTATGTGACTTACCCAGAGTCACTCAACACATGTGTCATTTCCGACTTGCAGTAATACTCTATAACGTTTCTGCACCCCAGCTTATGTCACCATTCCCCAACCTATGGACACCGCCCTTATTTCCAGTTCTTTGCCACCATAAAAAGTGCCCAGGGCTCTATATGCTATATACTGACTCACCCAAGAGCATGTAACCCATGAAGGGCAGAACTGAATTTGAATCCAGATCTTCTGACTCTTACTTCCTCCAGGGCCTTTCCCCCTGCACCATGACTTGGCCAAGGTCATAGAGCTGGTAAGAGAGGATGTTGGCTCCAGAGTCCAGTTCTATGTGGGCTCTCTTCTGCCTTTCTCTCTCTGTCACGCACACACACACACACACACACACACACACACACACACACACACACACACACGGCTCAGTTGTCTGGGCTTACCTTTAAACAGTTTCTTCCCCCCCCCTTCCATTCCCAGATCGTTTGTATTTCTCACCTTTCCCACCACTAGCCGACAGAGCTAATTATAATCCCGGGCTTGGATGGCATTTCAGCTGCCACAGTCAGGATAGACACTTGCTTTCAGGTGAAGATGAAGGAAGGAGATGGACAGAGCCCCCCACCCCCACCCCCACCCCAATCGGTAATAAGCCACCAAGGAAGGAAACGCCCTGCTTCCCTTTGACGATGCCTCAGAGTTCAGCTGTAACTGTCTCAGCTAAACTAATTATGAGGTAGGGGTGACAGGGAAACAGAGACCACCTCCTAAATGTCACCTTCATTATTTCTCCAGTCCACCAGACCAAATGCCTCCCCAGCCACCCTGGCTTGTTATTGCTCTGCCTCAGGGTGGAGGATTTTTTAGTTATTTTTTTCTCTCTAATCCCTACAACACAAGCAACTGTAAATTCATGGAGGGTGAAATGGGGAACAGAGCAGGCCTTTTGAGGAGAAGGCTGGCTCTTGGTGGCATGGAGGGTGGGATCAGGATTACAGACAGAGGCCTCTTCCCCAGACCTTTCCTTCTCTGTCTTCTGCACATTGTCCAACTCTCAAGCCTTTGGAAAGTGTCAACATGGCGGTGGCTTTGAATGTTCCAATGGTCATTTCCCACCAGCATTCTAGGATCTCCTAAGTGGGACAGGTGGGGGGGCTGCCATTAGTTTCTGACCCTGTTCAGTACTAAGGACCGGGGTGGGTCAGTTCCAGCCAGCTGCCAAATCTTATCATTTTCACTTCCACAACATCTTTTGCATCTAACCCCTTCTCTGTGAATGTGGCAGCCACCTCAGTTCAGGTTCCCATCACCTCTTGCCTAGACTATCACAGCGCCCTCCTAATGGGCTCCTGGCCCCAAGTCCCTCCATTTTCAATGCATCCTCCAGAAGGCTGCCAAAGAGATTTGTCTTAAGCTTAGGTCTGACCACGTCTCTCGTGTTCGGTAAACTCCACTGGACTCCTCTTGCTATTAGATAAAATATAAACTCCTCAAGCATTTTAAGCTGACCAAAGCCTCCCTTCCAGCCTCATTATATTCTATTCCTATTTATATTACCATTACTGATCATATATCATTTAATTATTAATTATGTTAATTATTAACAATTATCTAAATTATTAATTCTATATTACTATATTACTCTTCCTACCTCTAAGGTCCATCTACAATGACTCTCTCTCACACACGGTAGCACATCTCCCATCTGCAAGCCTTTGTAGTTGCTGTGCTCTGTGTCTGGAATGCAGTCTCTCCTCACCTTTACTTTATCACAGACTTTCTTCATTTAAAGATGGAGCTCAAGCTCTAATGTCTACATGAAGCCTTTCCCATCCCCCAACAGCTCCTGCCCTCCCTCCCTCACCAGCTTGGATTTAAATTGCCTTGTATTTATTTTGTATTACAATAAGAAAATATACCCACATTTGTATATATAATTGACAACATATATAAAATCTACTATGTATAGAAACATGCATATATCAAATCTATTTCTGTACATTCCTGTGTCTCCCTCAATAGAATAGAAATCCATTGAGAGTTGGCTTTGGTTCACTTTTGCCTTCTTCTCCTCAGTACCTAGCATTGTATCTTGCTCATAGTGGGTACTTAATAAATGTTTTTTGAATTTACAGAGCACTCTCCTTACAACGGCCCCATGGGGCAGGCAGCAGAAATATCATCATCCCTTTTTTACTTATGAGATCTCCTGACACTGACTTTAATGTTTTTTTTTTTTAAACTGTATCACGCTACATATAATGTCACTCTATGTAGCTTGGGATAGGGATTCCCTAAAATAACTGTGTTTAATGACTCGGCTCCTGAATTCTTCAAGAACTTGGACTTTGGGGACTGTTACTATTTTTCCTGGGTTCATTGTTACCATCTTGAATAAACCATTATGGAAATTATAATCCGAGCCCCCATCCAGTACCTACTATTACCAGACCATGTAGAAGACAACAAGACAGTAGAGAAAATATTTACTTGACAGAAATTGATGTAAACAACAAGGAAGAGATGAAGCAGTAGAGTAGATAGTTACCAGCCTCCTATATATGTGAGATCGAGCCCACTTGATTCTCCCCCAAGGGGAGGTGAGGAAGCTCTCAGTTGTTGCCTCTCCCTTCTTAGCACGATCTCTGGGGTTAGCATGGGAGCTAACCTCCCCATGGGGCAGGCGGACTGTCTCCTGAAGGCTCAGTCTGGCTCCAAGGTCAGTGGACTTCTACTGGGAATGCTGGGTTTGGAGATGCCATGACCATACCACTTCATTTGCCCCTACCCTGCAGATCTCTCTGCTCCACCTAGAGCCTGTCAATGCTTCACCATACTAGGAATCTGGCAGGACTCCTTGGATCCTGGCTTTTTACCTCTTTCCCCATTTCTTACTTCCTTTCCAATTCCATTCGTGGCTCCTGCCTCATTCTTGTTTATCTTTGTATGCAGTTTGACAGAATCCCTGTTTTTAGGTAAAAAATCGCACCCCCCCACCCCATCCAATACTCCCCTATAAATCCAAAGTTTTGGAGCATTTTCCAACCACAAATCAATCATTCAGCCCTTCAATAAGCATTGATTGAGTTCCTACAATGTGCCAGGGCAGCTGGGTGGCCCAGTGGATAGAGTCCTGGGCCTGGAGTCAGGAAGACTCCTCTTTGTGAGTTCAAATAGGTCTCAGACACTTACTAGTTGTGTGACCCTGGGCAAGTCACTTCACTCTGTTTGCCTCAGTTTCCTCATCTGTCGAATGGGCTGGAGGAGGAAATGACAAACCGCTCTTTGCCAGGAAAACACCAAATAGAGTCATGAAGACTTGGACATGACTGGAAAGTCTGAACAGCAATAACTATGTGCCCGAGGGGGCAGCCAGGTGGCGAGGTGGATACAACACCAGCTCTAGAATCGGGAGGACCTGAGTTCAAATCCAGCCTCAGATACTTACTAGCTGTGTGACCCTGGGAGAGTCACTTAACCCTGATTTCCTTAAAAAAAAAATCAAACCCAAACCAAAACAACTATGTGCCAGCCACTGTGCTAAGTGCCAGAGATACAAATTCAACGAATAAAAGGATCTCTACTGTCGATGAGTTTGTATTCTGATGGAAGAGGCGATAATTATGTCTATAAGTATGCATGAAGTAATTTTAAGGTGAATAGATATAAATAAATTCAAAGTCATTCACCACCGGAAGTTGGAGGGGTCAGGAAAACCTTCATGTGGAAGCTGGTGCTTGAGCTGTGTCTTAAAGGAGGAGAGGGACCACATGAGAAGGAAGTGAGGAAGGAATGCGTTCCAGGTGTGTGGGATGATGGCCAGCACAAGGCATAGGGTTGTGGGTGAGAAACAGAGAGAGGATCAGCTGGACTGGATCACAGAGAATGGAGGGGAGAGTAATTTATCCAGTGATGTTGCAAAGTTGGTTGGAGTCAGGCTGTGTAGAGAGTTAAAAATTGAGAGGAGGAGCTTTTTTTTGTTTTAGAGGCCATGGGAGCCAATGGGGTGATTAGAGTAGGGGAGTCATCTGATCAGGTCTATGCTTCAACAAACTCCACCTCGGCAGCAGCATGGAGAACACACTGGCTCCAAGAGGGGCTTGAGATGGGCAGACCAACCAGGAGGCTTTGTGACCAGTCTAGGGGAGAGCCACTGAGGCTCTGCACTGAGGAGGTAGCAATCTGAACGGAGAGAAGAAGGTGGTGAGTGACACTCCTTGGGGAGAAATGGCGAGATGTGACAAGGCACTGGATTGGTGGGGTGAAGGAGATGGAGACGGACACATGGAGGGAAGAAGAGGATGCTGAAGTTCCAAGCCTGGGAGAACAGAAGGGAGGAGAGGATGCCTGAGACAGCAATAGGGAAGTTTGGAAGAGGGGAGTTTCCTATCTGTAACCTGGGGGGAGGGGTGTTAACTGATAACTGCTAAGTATACCCTGCCCTTCTGGCTCAAACTCCTCCTGAGTATGATAAAGTCATAGAATGAAAGAAATTTCCCAGCTAGAGGAAAGTCAGGGGTCATATAGTCAAAAGAACCAGACTGACTTTGGAATCAAAAGACTTGGATTCCAATCCTGCTTCCAGTGCTTGCTACCTGGGTGACAATCTCCCAGGCCTCAGTTCTCCAACCTGTAAAATGGGGAAGTTGGAATAAAAGGCTTTTGAGATTCCTTCCAGCACCAGATGTATGATACTATGAATTTACAAATGAGGAAAACAAGGCTTTGTTCCATTCAGTCAGTACCAAATCACAAAATTTAAGAATTGGAAGGGGTCCCCGGTGGCCCTCTGATCCAAACCATACACTGAAAACGTTCCTCCTATAACATCTGGACATCCAGACTCTGCTTGAAGACTCCCCAAGAAAGGAGAGCCCACAGGTGGTCCACCCAGGAAGCTCATCCCACTTTTACCAGCTCTTTGATTGTTAGAAAATTCCTCCTAGCATCGAGCCTCGATTTGACTTCTGTAAGGTCACACGGTAACTTAGCTTCTGGGTTGGGACTCTAGCCCAGGTGTCCTTGTGGAGTCTTGGCCTTCAGGGATGTACGAAGCCAAGAGAGCTGAAAGGCAATTCTCAGGACAGCCACCCAGGCTCTACTCTCTAAGGCTCTTCACGGCCTGCTGAATTGCAGCATCCTGAAAAAACTGCTAGCTTTGGTATTACTGGCACCCCGACTGAACCCCAGGCCTGCCACTCACTACCTGTGTAACCTTGAGAGATTTAATTCAAGTCAGTTCAGTCCAGGCCAGTCCAGTTTAGTTGAATTCAATCTAATTCAGTTCATTTCAGTCTAGTCTAGTCCAGTTCAATTCAATTAAATCCAATAAGCATTTATTAACCCCATGCTACTATGTGCCAGGCAGGGCAGCTAGGTGGCACAGTAGATAAGAGCTCTGGGCTGGCAATCGAGAAGACTCATCTTCCTGAATTCAAATACAGTCTTAGACACATACTAGCTGTGTGACCTTGGGCAAGTCAATTAACTCTGTCTCAGTTTTCTCATCTGTAAAAGGAGCTGGAGAAGGCGATGGCAAACCACTTTGGTATCTTTGTCAAGAAAACCTCAAATTGGGTCACGGTCAGACACAACTGAACAGCAGCAATTGTGCCAGGCACTGCGAGGGATACAAAGGAAAAAGGGGGCCAAATTACTGAACATTTTAGTCCTCAGTTTCCCCAACTGTAAAATTAAAGGGTTTGACTTGGTGATCATAAGGTTCTCTGCATCTCTGAGCACTATGATCCCTAAGTCACTTTAACACTGCAAGCAAAGAATTTTGCATTGTCTATGTCTTGGACTTTTTATCCAGTGAGTTGGGCAAGTTGTGAGTAAAAACCAACACAAGGTTGATTACTCATACAATCTGCTAAGGAAAAGCATCAAGGTTTGGGTTGGGGGTGGGGCTGGGGGCAGTGACTGGCACTTTGAATGGAGGGAGGTGTGGTTCACCCTAGATAATATTTTGATTTCCTCCGAGAGGCTTGATTACCTCCAGACTCTTAATGGTTTTTACAAAGCCTGCGTCATTAATCCTCTGGTAGCCAGACCTCCACCCCCTCATCTGCCAGGGAGAGGTTATCTCATCACTGGGGACATATCATGGGGATGAGAACGACTCAAGGTGAGCCCAGGGACAGGTCAGGGGCATAGGCTCTAGTATCCAGACACTCCAGCTTCTCAGGTTCTCTCCTGTGGGATTGATCTGTAGTGCTCATGAGAGGCAGTGTGGTAGAGTACAGAATCTGGAGTCAGGAAGACCTGGGTTTGAATCCTGCCTCTGAATTGTTGGACCTCTCCTACCTCATCTGTACTATTAGGGGGTTCAACTTGCTGTCCTTTAGAGTGCCCTACCCCTTTAAATCCATAATCCCATGATCCCTGGCCAGTTTGGTTAAACACCCAAGTGGAACAAATGAATTCCAGGCACTCTGTCCCTATGCAGAGGCATGAGGGAAAGGAAGCTTTGGAGAATTTGAAATTTTAATTTGAGTCCTGGAACAATAGGAAGCCATGGAATATGGAGCTAGGAGGGACTTTTGGGTAGAGAATATTAGACTGTAGAATGTCCAAAGCTAGAAAAACAGAGTAGCGCATAGAACATAAGACTATTAGGGCTGGAAAAGAATCTGGAGATTTCCGTAAAGCAGCCTTGCTTTTTATAGATAAGGAAGTAGATGAAAGTCCGGTTGGTTTGCCTAAGGCTACCCAGAGCTTCAGTGGAAGAGATGAAACTGTCTTGGATGCAGGCTTAGAAATGTCAGGATATCTACGGTCCACAGTAAGTGAAATAGGGGCTGCCCATAGAATGGGATGTGAAGGGGTCCAGGCAAGTCCTGTTCCATCCTGCCCCTCCCACTTCTCCCTGGCTGGGCCAAAGAACTACCCCACTAGCCTGTTAGGCCTGAAATCCTTTCATTAGAGACTCATCCCTTTGAGTAAAGTCATTGTCTGCTGTTAAAATGTAAATGGTGATGGGGGAGTAACCCATTAGATGATCATTAATCATTACCAGTGGATATCAATTAAACCCCTCAGACTTCACATAGTACTTGTGTTTAAAATGACATATGCACTTGTCATATATCATAGAATTTTAAAATGAACTCGTTAATGGGCTGGTTGCTAGAGTGGGAAATGGAACCCAGGCACAGCTCGTATGCTCACTCAATGTCCTCGTAGTGTGGAGAAAACTCAAGGAGGGTTCCCAATATGTGGAGTGGACCCCCTGGGGCAAACTTGTGCCCGTGAGATTCATAAGATGGTCAGGCAGGGATGAGATCTGTATCATTGAAGGGAGGGCTCATACCGGGAGATCACAGGTCCATCGGAACAGCGGAACATTAAAATGGGAATAATGGAACTTGATTTCCTTTCTCACAAGGTTGTTATGAAGAAAGGGCTTGATACATCTTGAAGAGCGATTGAAATGGGGTTATTTTATTAATGAAATTTCCCACTTTCCCCAGCTGCAAGAGTAGTCTTTCTGTACAGTTGCCTTGCATCCACTCTGTATGTACCTGGTTTGGGTTAATTTGCGGATATGTTGTCTCTTCTGTTAGACCGTAAACTCCTTGAGGGCAGGTTCTAGTGTTGCCTTCTCTGTATCCCCTGAACCTAGCACAGTGCCTAGCACGCAGTAAGCACTTAAAAAATACGTGTTTGCTGCCTGATTATGTATGTCAGTATGTAAACTGCTGGATTATAGGCTCCATGAGAGTTGGAGCTCTCTCTGCCTCCGCTAGGGGGCTCTGCTCACAGCTAAGTCATTAAATGTTAGTTGAATTTGCTTTTTGTTGCCTGAGCACCTTAATGGTCAGCCAGTATTCTTTCAGTGATGTCTGATCAAGTGACATTGTGACACATGGAACAGCAGACCCTCAAGAATTAAAACTGAGAATCACCCAAAGGGCAATGGAGATATGTGTGGCACCACATTATGAACAAGGAATCATGTAGGAGAGCGCCCTCCCTCCCAAACTATCTTGTATGCAGCTATTTTGATTTGTAGGTATTTTTTCTTTATTCTGCATACATTTAGATAGATGGAAGATAGATAGAAAGATAGATAGATAGATAGATAGATAGATAGATAGATAGATAGATAGATAGATAGATGGATGGATGAATGGATAGATGGGTGGATAGATGAATAAATGGAACCTTTATTAAGATCTTACTATGGATCATTCCCTATGCTAAGTCCTGGTGATACAAAAACAAGAAATCAAGTCATTCCCTGCCCTCAAGGAGCATACATTGATTGTTGTTTGATTGAAAGAAATGGTGTCATCAAGGAAATGTCTGTCCCCAAAAGAAGATGGTCTGGTCTTGTGATAAGTGCAAGGGATAACCGATGGCTTGTTCCATTGGCATCTTAGAGATGTTTAGAAAATATCCAAACATTTACTGTGCTTTCAAAGTAGATTGTAGCCTTTATTTGGCATCAAATGTGGCCTTCCAGTGGTGGTGTGGAAACTGAGTACCAGAGAGGTTAAGAGATTTGTCCACAGTCATTCAGGGTTGGATTGAATAGCTCTTAAGGTTCCCTTCTAGCTCCAAAACCAGCACCCTGTGAACATGGGATGGACTTTAGAATAAAGAATATTACAACTGAGAGTAGTCATAGAGACCTTAGAGAGGACCTTAGGGCAGTCCATAGGTTCTTGACCTTTTAATGTCCTAGACCCTTTGGTGATCAGTCTGGAGAAACCTATGGATCCCTCCTCAGAGCCATGGATTTAGCTGCATAAAATAAAATACGTAGGATTACAAATGAAGCTAATGGCTAATGAAATTAAAGATGCCATTATCTTGGACTCAAATTCATGGATTCCCTGGAATCTATCCATGGACCCAGACTAAGAACTGCTCTAGTCTACCCTCCACCCCCCTTTTTAAACTGGTGTGGAAATTGAGGTGGAGAGAGTATAAATGACTTTCCTTTGGTCCCACAGGTACTAAATAAGTGGCAGAGTTAGCACTGGGATCTGGTTCCTTGATCTCTATTCTAGGGTTCTTTTCACTGCATCCCTACTGATCTCTGAGTCTCTCTCAGTGCCTAGCACTGAGTAGGCATTCCATAAAGATTTATCGAATTTAATTGGATTCAATGAACAGAGTATGGACATCTCTCATGCACCCCGCATCCTCTCTCCTAGGAAGGCAGAGGTCTTCCCAGGGCACTGAGAGCTTGAGGACAGCATAACTGTCTCCTAGAATGAAATGGGCATTTGGCACGAATGGCTTTGAATCCAAACAGTGTCCTTCAAGACCAATCTCTCCATCAAACACATTTACTATAGGAAACCTGTATTCACACCCCCACCCCCTTCCCTGCTGCCCATGCTGGCAAGTTCGATCAGCATCGCTGTATTGTCATTTGCTAAATACATGGGCTTAGCTCCTCAGGACAGTGGCTCATCCGTCACAGACTGAGCTGCCTGTCAGGAGGGCCACACACATCATTTATAACTGTCAGGCGGCTCGAGATCACAATCTTTCCCCATAGCCAGTTCCTTCAAAGGCTGGGAAAGAGCATGGCTGAAACCAGCAAGGGCTTTTTGCAAGCATCAGGGATGCATTAGGGGAGCCCAGGGGCGGAGATGGGGTCCGAGGGTAGGGCTGGCCACCATCAGGAAAGTCATGAAGTTGGCCAAGGTCATCTTTTGGCTGGTCTCTGTCCCTCCTCCTCAGCCCTCATATGGCCCCATTTATCCTGACTCTTCACTGCTGCATGGGACACTTTTGATGATTTACACCCTCTCCTCTAAGCCTTTCTTCCTTGAAACTCTCTCTTTCCTCAGCTTCCCCACTATTCTCATTCTTTTCCTAACCAGAACAGGCTGCGAGGACAACGTATACAATGGAAAGAACGGTGAATGTTAGCCACGCTCTGACCAATTGTAATGAGCAATCTAAGGCCAATGGTTGATGAAACGCATTGCCTCCTCTTGGTAGGAAGGTAGGGGGTCTATGTATGAGAAATGTCCTCTACCTTGTCAGACATGGTTGCTAGTTTTCCTTAACTGTTATTTCCTGTGTTAGAGGAGAAGTCTTATCAATCAATCAGGAGACATTTACTATGTGCATACTGTGTGCTAGATGCGTTGCCAAGCGCTGGGAGTATTCCTGCTACTTAGGATATATACCATTTATAGAACACTAAGTTCTGTGAAGCATTTTAGATATGTCACCTTGTGTGAGCCTCACAACAACCTTAGAAGGCGGTGCTGTTATGGTTATCCCCATTTTACAGATAAGGAAACTGAGGCTTGCACTGATCAAGTGGTTTGCCTGGGATTCCACAGATGATAAACGTCTGAGGAAGGATTCAAATTCAGGTCCAGCACTCTATCCACTGGATCATTTAAAGAAAGCAAAAATGGCCCTTGCCCTCAATGGGGATCGCGTTCTACCAGGAGACAGAAAATGTGATCAAATAAAGAACTGCATTCAAGAAACATATGGAGAAGATGGCAGGCAATGTCAGAGTAGCTGTGGGGACCCGGAAAAGCCTGCCACAGAAGGTGTCCAGGAATGGTTCTACTGGGACATGATTATGATGCAAACACAAGAGGGCTTGATAAAACTTGATCAGAAAGAAGTCAGAGGGCATTTAATCCACCTTTGACTGGAAGTGAGAATCCTCTCTAGGCAGTCCTGGGTGGGTGGACGCGCCAGTTTTGCTTATGATAGGAAACTCACTGTATTTGGAGGCGTCCCATTCTGTTTGGGAGGAGCCAGAATTAGTAGACAGTTTTCACACGCAGAGCCAAAAGCTCCTTCCCAATGACTTACGCACATCAGATCTGGCTCCACCATAGGAAGCACCGGCCAGTCCTTCAGATTTTGATGATATGGATAACATTCTCTTCTCCCTTATTTTTTTCTTCCCTTAAAGCAGGAGATCTTTGCCTGGGGTCTCTGAACTCCCAAAAACCATTTGGACAATAATTGACTTCCTTTGTAATCCTGCATATTTTATTTTATTTTATTGATTTAAAAATATGATCCTGAGAAGGGGCCCATTGGTTTCACCAGATGCCCAAGGGGTCTGGGACACGGAAAAGGTCAACTCCTTCTGGATGATTAGAAGCCTCTAAGATTACATCCAACTATAACATTCCATGAGCTGAGGTCTGTTCTAAGGGCTGGCTTCTTTCCTTCAGGCTAAAGCTTTCTACTTTTTTCAACTGATCCTCATGTAACATGAATTTGAAGCCATTTTGTATCCTGGCTGTTCTCCCTGAGACACATTTCTACACGTTTATACCTATTTGTTTGCTTGTGGTCTCCCTCATTAGATTGTAAGCATCTCGAGGGCAGGGACTATCTTTTGGCTCTTCTTCTATCTATGGCACTTAGCACAGTGCCTGGCACATAGTAGGTGCTTAATAAATGCTTATTAATACTCTAGCTTCTCCGGTCAAAGTATCATGTAAAAGGTGGTGTCCAAAACTCAACCCAAACCTCAGGACGTGATCTGAACTGGACAGAGAACGGCTGAGCTATCTCCTCTCTCCTCCTGGGCTCTGGGCCTCTCATAATGGAAGGGCCCCAAAAGATTCCATTTGTAATCCTTGCCTTACAGTCATCCAGACAACAAGCTTTGGATGCCTTCTGATGTGATCCCACAAGAAAAAGTCTAATGGAGATAGATTAGGTAACGGGGGTGGCCAAGCAAGAAAACCTTTCCTACCTCTCTCCGAGTCTGAGAAAGTGTCATCCAGAAACTGCCGCACATGCAGTACATAACAATGGTGCCCCATCTTGTTAATATGAAAATAAACAATTTATTATTCAGAATCCACAATATTATTATTTATTATTATATATTCAGGATTCTCAATATTATCCATAATCTACAATATTATTTATTATTGTATATTATCCAGAATTTATAGTATTATTTATTATTATATTATATTATTAAGAATTAACATGTTTTCAGAACCCCTATTATTTATTGTCATATTGCATATTATTCCAAATTCACACATATTATAATATTCAGAATCCACAATATTGTTATTTATTATATTATTATGTATTATTCAGAACTCACCCATATTACATAGTTCAGAATCTACAATATTATTTATTGCTATAATTTATTATTATATTAAATATTATTATATATTATTCAGAATTTACCATAAGTTAAAAAGAGATGTAAATACATAATCTTTAAAAGGACATTGTTTGTAAACTGCTGGTATTCATATTTCTGAGGTTATTAAAGTTTAAACCTGCACTAAGACTTTTGGGACGTTCTATATATAAGAAGATGAATTGAAAATGATCAGCCGAAGGAAGGTGCTAGCATTGAAGGGAATGGGGAAAGGCTTCTTTCTGAAGGAGTGATTTACTTGTGACTTGGAGGAAGCAGAGAAGTCAGGAGGTGGAGGGAAGGAGGGAAGTTTCAGGCATTGGGGACGGTCACTAAAAAGGCATAGAATTGGGAAATAGCACATCATGTGCAACACACAGCCAGTGGGTGGGTGTCACTGGATGGAAGAGCACATAGTGGGGAATAGGGTGTAAGAAGATTGGGCCAGTACAAAGGACTAGCTTGGGAAGGGCTTTGAATGCCGAACTGAGCATTTTGCTCTTGGGGGCAATAGGAAGCCACTGGAGTTTATTGAGGAGGGTGACGTGAGTTTAGGGGCCGACCGGAGAATGGATTGCAGTGGGGAGAAACTGTGGCAGCTATTGCAGTAATCCGGGTGTGGGTGATGAGGGCCTGCCCCAGGGCAGGGGAAGAGTCAGAGGAGAGAGGGAGGCATATTGGAGAGACATTGCTGAGGTGAAATTGACAGGCCTGGTTCCATATTGGATAAGAGGCTTGAGAGAGAGTGGAGAGGCCAGGATGATACCTAGGTTCTGAGTCTAGAACTAGGAAGATGTTGGTGCCTCTACGGTCATAGGGAGGTGAGGGAGACGGGAGAGTTTGGGGAGAAAGGTAACGAGTTCAAGTTTGTACATGTTGAGATTAATGAATAGGTGATGTGGACAGAACAAAGCCAAGGGCCACAAGAACAAGATCTACAGCGACTAGACAGAGAACTGGGAACCACTTGTCCAAGGCCACACAACTGGTGCTGTTAGAGGTAGGACGTGAGTTCAGATCTTTGGGGCTTTTTGGCCAGCTCTCCAGCCACCATGCTGAGTTGTCTGGCACCTAATGGGTGCTCCATAGAGGTCTGTTGAACCAAAAGGAAGGGAAAGCAATCACAGATCTAGGGATGGAAACTGAGGCCCAAGGAGGTTAGAGTTGCCCAAGTTCCACCAGGGAGTGTGTATCACTCCACAAACCCTTGCTGATTGACTAGGAAATCGCTGTTGACTAATTGATTTGAGGGGCTGATAACACTAGTGAATTCTATCCCTCTTCCTTCAATCTGCAGGACCCTCTGAAAGGACCAACGATGGGGCGAATAGACTTTGGTCTGTTCTCTGAGAATCCTCAATCACGGTGCTTGAATCCAGGGTCGGTTACCTGGTTACTGTATTTTAATTTTATTTTTTCCCTAATTTTGAAAATTCTGAATTTAATAAACACTAAAAAGAGCTCTTCTATATGGTGCTCATTTCAAATCAGACAGAGAGGATTGTTCACAGAACTGCCAATCTCTATTATGGAGGGCCCTCCTTTTAGCTTTGAGCATATAATACATTCATCATGTAACTTTCAAAGCTGTCTTGCTTGTGACACTACAAATGAATTATTTGGAGGCAGAGTCATAACTAGTGAAAATTTGCTCTAGAGCAAATTAAGTGGGTGCATAGGCCGGGAAGGAGAGAAGGAAGGAAGGGTTTTGTTAGAGGTACAGAGGCAAATGGGGACTTGGGGATGGTCATGCCACAAGGGGGTGACCCATCCTCCCCAATATCCTGGTGCTCAACTCTGTATGGATTCAGAGAGAAAGCAGACCTAGGAGATGGGGGCCATGAGGAAGGAGCCTTGGCACTGGAGGCCACAGGAGGTGTGCTGCTTACCTCCCGAGGATCCTCCCAGGGTGGAGAAGGTTTGCTGCATAATCTCCATCCCTCTACCTCATGCTCCTTATTGGTGCCATGGGACCAAGCTCCCTTTTCCATGTGCTAGTTATGGGTCTATTTAGAGGAGAATAGGGGTTGAAAGTGTGTTTCTGCAGTGTTAGAATGCCACAAGACTTGGGGAAAAAATTCTACCCTAGAAATTGCTTTGTTTCTAATTCGTAATTAAGAAACCCCTGTAGATCCTAGCAATGTGTACCAGTTGTTCTCCGTAGTTAAAAAAAGAAAGGAAGAAATAAATGGAAAGAAGAAAGAAAGAAACCCATAACAAAACATGCATCCAAACACAAATAGATGATTGCAATTTATTCAAATGTCTCCAAAACAGTTCAGGTTTTATTGCCTTTTGGAACACATTTCTATCCTCCATCAGGCAACATGAAGCTGAGGTCTGTGGGTACAGCGGGGAATGCCCTGGTCAGGACACCTTGGTTCTCATCCTGATTTGGTCAACATTGCACTGTGGGAGGTGGGCGAAGTTTCTGGGCCTCTCTGGGCCTCAGATTCCTCATTAGGCAGCTAGGTAGCACAGTGGATGGAGTCCTGGACTTGGAAACTGGAAGCTAAGTTCAAATCTTTCCTCGGAAGTTGTATGACCCTAGGCAAGTCACTTAACCACTCTCTGCCTCTATTTCCCCATCTGTCAAATGGAGATACTGACAGCAGCTACTTCATAGGGTTGTGTGTATGTGGGGGATCATATGAGAAGTCTGTCATCAGCATTGGTAAAATGAAGGGGTGGGATCTCCAAGACCATTCCCAGCCATAGCCTTTTATGCTAGGCTCTGGCAGTCCATGCTCCCAGCTCTAACACTCTGTGCTCCCACTCCCACTGGGAGCCATCGGCCAGTGCGGGGGCAGGGACCTGATGGCACAATGCTCATATGGTGGAGCTTGCTCTTGGCCTAATGAAGAGCTTCCTGAGAGAGCAGCCTGGGCCTCTTCAGGGGGTGTTGGGGAGACTTTAAAGGGGAATTCTATTTGGGATGGGTTGGATTAGATGCAGGGTTGTGCTGGTAAATGTTTAACAACTGGCTTTTGATATATTTGTTTATTTTGGTAGGCAATCGGAGTTAAGTGACTTGTCCAGGGTCACACAGCTAGTAAGTATCTGAGGCCAGATCTGAACTCAGGTCCTCCTGACTTCAGAGCGTGTGCTCATGCTGTGTCTCTTTGTCACATTTTGGTGATTATCGTAATATTCCAGACTTTTTGATTATCACATCTGTTTTGGTGATCTGTGATCTTTGATGTCACTATTGGAATTATTTTGGGGCACCATGAAACTCACCCATTTAAAATGGTGAACTTAATAAGTACTGGATGAATTCTGACTGCTCCACCAACCTGCCCAGCGCCCCATTCCTCTCCTTCTCCTCAGGCCTCCCTATTCTCTGAGACACAACGATACTGAAATTAGGCCAATTGGGCCCTATGATGGCCTCTGAGCGTTCGAGTCAAAGAAAGAGTCCATTGACAAGGCAAACTTCATCATTGTCTTATTTTAAAAAATTGCCACAGCCACCCCAGCCTTCAGCAGCCACCACTTCGATCGAGGCAAGATCCTCCACCAGCAAAAAGACGACAACTCTCTGAAGGCTCAGATGGTGGTTAGCAAGAACGTAGTTTACTTAACGTATGTACGTCGGTTTTTTTAGACATAGTACTGTTGTACAATTAATAGACTGCAGTAAACATAACTTTTATATGCACTGGGAAACCAAAAGCTTTGTGTGACTCACTTCATTGTGATGTTCACTTTATTGTGGTGGTGTGGAACCTAACCTGCAATATTTCTGCAATGTGCCTGTCTACCAAAAACTCTTCATAAACTTCAGTAACTTCATGAAGTGACTCATCCTGGTGCTATGAAGACAGACCTCAAAATAGCCTCGTTCACTGACAGGGTTAATATTTGTCTTTTTAATAAATAATTTAAACTTAAATGCAAAAATTTAAATATGCAATAAAGAAATCTATTATAAACTTAAATATTAAAGCAAATAAAAATAAGGAAAGAAAAAAAAGCATTACCATGTGCACAGGAGAAATTGAGAGAATTCAAAATATGGAGCAATAAATCTCCATTTCCCCACACGTACAAAAATATTCCAGGGTTAATATTTTCATTCATACTGAGAATCTTGGAAAAGCTAAGATTGTGTGGATGACACACAGCCCCAAGAGTTTCAAGAGACTGGCCCTTGGAAGCATGTGGACCTGAGGCTCGTCTCTGCATCCCGAGAGCCTTGAAACAGTAGGGCTAAGCTGAATGCCCTCTTCCAGGTCTGACATTCTGTGGATGAAACAAGAAGCCTTCATACTAATTTGGACAGCATTTTGAATTTTCAAAACTGCTTTCATAATAATTATCTCATTTATCCTTTACAAAAATCTCTTTGAGGTTGGTTGGGGGAAAAGATTGTCACTGGCATTTTATGGAGGAAGAAGCCTAGATAGACAGGGCAAAATTCTTTGTCCATGGCGCCAGAGGAGAGTTGATGGCAGACTTAGGACTAGGATATAAGTCCCCTGACTCCGAACCCAAGAGACAGTAGTCATTGAAGTCAGTGAAAACGGAAATGAACAAGGCCTGGACTAGATCACAAGATTCAGGAGCCGAGGGGACGCTGGAGCCATCTAGTACAGTGCTTGTATTTCGTAGATGAAGGGGACTCATCAGGGCAGATCTGGAGATCAAATACAGATCATAGGATGTTAGATCTGGAGTTGAGAAGGCCCTCAGAGAACCAAGTCCTATCCCATGCTTTTACAGGGGGAGAAACTGAGGACCAGAGAGCAGAAGTTGCTTAGTTGCACAAGTGGTAAGGAGCAGAGTTAACATTCGAACCCAGATCCTGTGACCTCAAATCCAAGGCTCTGTCCACTGTAGAATCAAGAAAGGCTCAGAGTTCTGGCCTCTCTTCCCCTCTCTTGTCTCTCAGGTCCCAGGTTGATAGGAGCTGGAGAGTTGATAAGTTCTGACTTCTTTCTTTTGACAAATGAATGTGTACCCACTCATTGCTGATGGATTACAAAATAGCTTCAGATTTCCTTGGAAATGCACCATTATTTCATCCCTTCAGGAGCACGAGTGATTTTTCTCCCCCTCTCCTAGTGTTCCTTTAAACATTTGTGGCAGCAAAGGAGACCTTATTCTTTGATTTTTCTCTCTCCTCTGCCTGGAGGAGATCGATCAGTCATTACTCGTGAATAAAGACCAATGGGGAGCTGATGAGAATGAAGAAGCTGGGGGCCTCTCTCCCCACTGGCTGCTCACCAGCCAGGGGCTTTTAGCTAATGAAAATGTAGCTCTTTCATCAACAGGTTACTAATGGGCTTCCTCTCTCAGTTAATTGGGAGGCTTAATTGCACAAAGGGTGGGGGGAAGTAAGGGTTATTTTTAGAGGTCTACAATGGGGAAAGCGGGCTGGGGAACAGGGCTGTCATTTACCAGGGGCCTATCAGGACAAAGAACACCAGTCCTGGAGATGAATTTATTTATACAAAACACTGCCGGCCTTGGAGGGAAAGGCTGGGGAGATGCTCAGAGCCCAAATGTGAAGTTTGACAGGGCTGAGACTGGACTTTACTAAGCCCAAGTTCTTTCCCTGTAGTCAGACAAAGGTCAACAGTGGGCTGTAGTGGATGGAACTACCAGACTGGGAGTAAGTCTAGGCTGTGACGCAAACCAGCTGTGTGACCTTGGGTATATTTCTTGGCCTCTCTGGGCCAGTTTTCTTCCTCTTCTTTTAAATCAGGTTAGGTTGAATGACTTTGAGACCCCTTATAGTTTTATGTTCTAAGCTCCTTTCCCTTCCATCTATACTCTGTGTTCCGTCTTCTTTTGTCCCATGTTCCTTTGCAGCTCTAACAATCTAATTGGATGTTCTAAGAGGTCCCTTCCAGTCCTTACATTCTATGCTCTCACATTCTAGGCTGTAAGGCCCCTTGTAGCTTTAGCGTTCTGCATTCTAAGGCTCCTTCCAGAACTAACTTTCAATGTTCTAAAGCCCTTTCTGGCTTTGGAATTTTCTGTTCTAAGTTCTCTTCTAGTTTTAACATTTTGTATTCTGACACTCTATGTTCTAAGATAGCACTTCTTAAACCTTTTAGTCTCAGGACCCTCTTATGTTCTTAAAAATTATTGAGAATCCCCCATAGAGCTTTTCTATTTATCAATATTTACTACGTGGGAATTTTCTTTGAAAATAGCATTTGAAGATTTTTAAAGTGCTTTACAAATATCTCGTTTGATTCTCACAACTCTGGAAAGTATCATGTGGAAACTGAGAAAGAGGTTAAGTGATTTATTTAGGATCATACAGATAGTGAATATCTGAGGTGAGATTGGAATTAAAATAACTTTTCAAAAAATTACAAAAATAGTTTTGACCTGGACTTGAGGTCTCTGGACCACTCTTTGAGAGCCTCTGCTCTGAGAGGTCCCTTGCAATTTTGCCATTCTGTGTTCCATGGCTACTTCCAGGTACAATGTTCTATATTCTAATCTATATTCTAAAGTCCCTTCCAGCTTTAACATTTCATGACTCTGCAGAAATCATCAATAGGCCAAGAGAGCAGCCAGTGACAAAGGGGTAACTCTTGGGGAAGGGGCCCCATTTGGGAGACTCTTACAGCTTTATTAGGAGAGAGAGAGGATGAGGTCCTGATCTAGAGGAACCTCACTGTGTGCATTGAGAGAAGGGGCCAAGTGTGAGAGAGGACATAGGAGCTGGTTGTACTTGGAAGTTGGTGTGTGGGAGAGGGAGGAGCAGCCCAGTGACCCTGAACTTTCTAGTCTGTAAGACTGAGAAAATAGCAATGCCATTAGAAGAAATGGGGAAATGGGTTAAAAAACCAAGCCAACAGCCCAACTGGTTCGTGACGGTAGGGAAAGTGATCTGCTGGATTTTAGACACATTGACACCAAGGGGAAATGCCTTTTAAACAGATGGAAACAGGGGGCTGCTCCACTTGTGGGGGTGGCTGGGTCTGGAGATACAGATTAGGGAGGCATTAGGCTTAGGTGAAATTTATTTTTCTATTTTTCAAAAATAATTTTTACATCACCTTTTCCAAAAAATTCCCCCCCTCCTCTCCACAGGGACCTATCTCTTATAACAAATAATGAAAAAGAAAAAGGAGAGAAACGGTTCAACCCAACCACCTAACATATAAACTGAGGCTGGTGGTTTATAGGGAGGGTTCCACACCCCATGTCCGCCATCTTTGTTGTGGTCGTTGGTCTTTTTCTTCTCTCTTTACTGAGGCAAAGATGGATCACAGAATATCAAAATTGCAAGGGATCTCTCGGAGCAGAGGTCCTCAAAGTGTGGTCCAGGGATTCCTCCAAGACCCTTCCAGGGGCAAGTCCAAACTATTTTTGCAATTAAAAAAAATTGTGAGACCTTGGGGGCAAAGCAAAGTCAACTAAATGTTATCATGTAGGAATTTTTCAAAAGTTAGGAGCTGAGTCACAGGGCCCAGAGTAGGGGAAGGTCCTGAGAGAAAATTAGTGGTGGGCAGAGCTGGAGGCCAGAGATAAAGTGACTAAGGCAGAAAGAGAAAGACAAAACCAAAGAGATACAGTGACAGAGACATAGAGAAAAAGAGAGACAGAGACAAAGTGACAGAGACAGAGTAAAGTGATAGAGACAGAGACAAAGTGACAGAGACAGAGCAAAGTGATAGAGTCGGAGACAAAAAGAGAAAGCGACTGAGAGATACGAGAACCAGGGAGCTGGGAGACTGCCTGGAATGGGTGCACTGAGCTTCAAGTCAAAGACACCTGCATCCTAGCCCAGTGTGACTTCACCTTCTCTGAACCTTCCTCTCCTCTGTAAAAGGTGGCCCAGACCATCTCCCAATCTTGTGTTCCTACAAAGAATATGCTTTGCTTTTCTAGTATCTCCAGCCCTTAGCACAATATTGGGCACATAGTAGATGCTTAGTCAAAATTTAGTGATTGAGGAAGCAGAGTATATGGCAGAAAGGGTGACTTTGTAGTCAGGAGACCTGAGTTCAAATTGCACCTCCTTCCTTTTTTGACCCCAGTGATCTTGGACAAATCCTTCCACTTTTTCTGTCTTGGTTTCCTTATCTGTAAAACGGGGGAGGGGATTAAATTGAGTTTCTATATCTTAGAAGAGCAAGGTAAGACAGTTGAAAGAGGCCTGAGTTTGAAGGCAGAGGACCAGGATTCAAATCCTGGCTCACTTATCAGTGGACAAATTGTTTCCTCTTTCTGGGCGTCTGTTTCTTCATCTGTAAGATCACAGAATTGGGAGAAAGTCACCCCTAAAATCTCTCCCACTTCTAGCTCCTGTGAATCAGAAGACTCGGGTTTGAATTCTGCCTCTGCTCCTTACTAGCCAGTTGATCTTGGTCATCGCAGCTTTTCTGGGTCTCAGTTTCCCCATCTGTCAAATGCGGGGTAATGATCCTTGCCCTGCCCACGTGGTCCGTTCATGTAAGTTATTGTTGTCACTCTTCACCCTCTGCCAACCCCGGAGCAGCTCCGAACAAGCAGGAGGTGTTTGTAATTGAGGCTTATTGAGTTTTCAATTACACCCACCCCGGGAGCGAGGGAGCCAGAGTGCGTCAATTCAGCTTCTTCCCTGGGAACCACCCCCGAAGCCCAAAGAGGAGACACGCCCCAGGAAGAAGAGAAGCTCTATCGATTTGTGCACTCATCTCCAGAGTGTAACCGACCCGATATCGGTGTGACTTGTAATTGGGTGAGTCGATGCGCTTCTCGGTGATGCGGCTTGTAAAGAAAATAATTAAATCCGTTGATCATTTCTCGCCTTACCTGTCCTCCTGTGAGGCAGCTACCTGGGGCTGTCTGAATTTGCCTGTGGTTGATAGAGCCAGCCCAGTAGTGCTAAGAATGCTGTAGCTGGAATCCCAAGCCCAGGGCTCCAATTCTGAATTTTGAATCTGTTCAGCGTTACTTCCCTCCTGCCTCATGTCTGCCTGCTGGCACCTTCTCTTGCTTCCTTCGAGTCCCGGCTAAAGCATCACCTCCTACAGGAAGCCTTCCCCGGTCCCCCTTAGTGTCGATGCCTTCCCTCTGTCGGTCATCTCCAGTTTCTCTTGCAGATGTCTTGTTTGTATGTATGGTTGTTTCCGCGTTGCGTTAGACTGTGACCTGCTTGAGGACCAGGCTCCTTTGGCCATTCTTTGAATCCCTAGGGCAGTGTCTAGCGCAGACGTGCTTTATAAATGCTTTTCAGCTTGCTTAGAGTCCAGCGGCAGCTAGGCTCAAATCTTAACTCTGACTTTTACTAGCTGAGCGACTATGGGTGACGTATTTAACCTTTCAAGCCTCAATTTTTTCATCTGTAAAATGATGATCATACCTATGGTTCCTGTGTCATTGGAGTCCAGTGACATGATGCTTCTGTAATCAATAACTATTACTGTCTCCCATTCTGAATTGAATAATTTGACCTTAGGCTTGTGAGATAAAGGCATCTGGAAGGGGAACTGGGCTTATTCTGGCCACCACATCTTAGGAAGAATATTGAAAATCTGGAGTATCTAGAGAAGGCAGCCAGGGTGGGGAAGGGCCCTGAGATTATGCCGTCTCAAAATGAGTTGAAGGAACCGAGGGTGTTTAGCCTGGAGAAAAGAACAGTCCAGGGAAACATGGTAGCCGAATTCAAGGATTTGCAGGAAAGCCTGTCCCAAGGAAAAGGAAGGGTGTTCTGTTAGGCCCCAGTGGGGCAAAAGCTGGAAGTTACAAAGAGGCAGATTTGGAAATGATGTAGGGACAAAGAGAGAGAGTAGGAAGGGCTGCCCCAGGGACTGGTGTGGTCTCAGAATCAGAAGCTTATGAGTGAAGACTGAATGGCCATTTTGGGGGAATCACTCAAGTGAGAATTTTTGTAAAGGTCTGGGTTGAATTTCATGGGATCTGAGCTCTCTTCCAGCTTGGAGATGTCATGATTCTGCTTGGCCCTGGGAAAGTAGAATTGAGAGCAATTGGGTTAAGTAACATAGAGACACATGTAGACTGTATGCTAGGAAAAATTTCATAACGGGTAGCACTTCCCAAAGGTAGGTTGGTCTGCCACAAAACTGGTGGTCTCCCCATTCCCACAGCTCCTCAAGCACAGATTGTATGCCCCTTATGGGAGAGATGGGAGATAGGATTCTTGTTCTTGTCCACATTGGACTCGACGCTCTCCCTTCTGCCCCTCTGAGGTCTCTTCCAACTCAAAGGTTCTGTGATCTTCCCATCCCTGTCATCCTCCCTTTGTAGCTTGAACATCCTCCCCTTGAAACTCAGGCTGAACTAATGTAGGCTTTCTTCCTTCCTTCCTTTCTTTCTTCCTTCCTTCCTTCCTCCCTCCCTCGTCTCCTTCCTTCCTTCCTTCCTTCCTTCCTTCCTTCCTTCCTTCCTTCCTTCCTTCCTTTCTTTCTTTCTTTCTTTCTTTCTTTCTTTCTTTCTTTCTTTCTTTCTTTCTTTCTTTCTTTCTTTCTTTCTTTCTTTCTTCCTTCCTTCCTTCCTTTCTTTCTGTCTTTCTGTCTTTCTTTCTGTCTTCCTTCCTTCCTTCCTTGCCCCCTCTCTTCTTTCCCAGGCTGAACATGCACTGGCTACTCATGGTCTTAATTCCAAGACTGATTGGGGTGAAAATTTTAACCTGCTCCATTTTTCCAACACCCTTATTAGGCAGCCAGGTCTCCCACACGCCCAATTCTTTTAGGCCATTCCATATTGACACCAGCTTTAGCACAGACACCATAGTCTTTAGTCTGACTGCAGCTCAGAACTCCTGAGCTCCAGCAATCCACCATGGGCAGTTACCAGCACATCCTACTGTCTTCATTTCTTTATGCCCTACCTTCTTCTGCCTCCTTCTCCCTTCCCTTATCCTGATTCAAATCCCTCCCATCCCCTTTCCCCTACATTTCCACTCTTCCCTTATCCTATACTACTCCTTTTTTAAATCCCCTCCTGTTCCTTTTCCTCATCTCCCATTTCTCTCACAGCACGGAGGAACCCCATGAAATGCTACCTCCTAGGAGGACAGCCATTGATTTAGATTTTGACAGTAAGGAGTCTTCAAGGGGGGCAGTTGTTAAATAAACCCTGTCAGATGGAAACAGTATCAAATTTCCTAGGGATGAAAAAGGGAGAGAAAACATTTACACACACATAGAGACAGAGACGGGGTGGGGGGGGAGGGAGGGAAGTGGGGAGAAAGAGAGAGAGAGAAAGAGAGAGAGAGAGAGAGAGAGAGAGAGAGAGAGAGAGAGAGAGAGAGAGAGAGAGAGAGAGAGAGAGAATGTAATGAAGCAGTAACAGCTCCTGGAGAAAAGCCCTCAGGGATTGAAGGGACTGCAAACTCAATAGGCAACTGTGTGACATGGTGACCAAAAAACCCTCTATGATCTTGGGCTGAGCTAATGAAGATGGAGTTTTGAGAATAGAGGAGGCAATCAATTATGCATCCTGCTGTCCTCTGTCCTGGTGAGACCACTGCTGGAGGATTGCGTGCAGTTCTGGGCACCATCTTTGAGGAAGGACATTGACAAACTGCAGCATGTTCAATGTAGCTAGATGGGATAATGGGGAGAGGGCTGAACCTGGAGTCAGGAAGACCTGAGTTCAAATGTGACCTCAAACACTTACTAGTTGTATGACCCTGGGCAAGTCACTTCACCCTGTTTGCCTCGGTTTCCTGATCTGCAAAATGAGCTAGAGAAGGAAATGGCAAACAACTCCAGTATCTTTGCCAAGAAAACCACAAATGGGGTCGCAAAGAGTCGGACATGATTGAAATGACTGAACAACAACAAAAGAAGTAGTGCCAAGCATGGCACTAAGTGTTTTACAAATATGATCTCATTTGATTATCACAACACCCTCTGTCAGGTAGGTGATATTATAATCCCCATTTTACAAATGAGGAGACCGAGGTCATGAGAAATGAGAGTTTGAATGACTTGCCCACAGCCATCCAGCCAATAAGGGCCCTTTCAGAGAGGGAGAAATGACTTGTTCAGGATTATGTAGCTAGACAGTGTCAAAACAAGGACTGGGGTAGCTGGAGGGCCAGTCTAGGGGATCAGGGACATGGGTGCTAATCCTGGAATTGATGGGTAACAGCTGGAAATATGAAAAGGAAGAGGAGATATCCCTAATGGTTGAGAGAATTGCAGGATGTTGAAATCATCATTATCTGTGCTGTGGCTCATGGCTAGACTGGTGCTCCTGGAGTGGAGGGGAGTTCTGGCAGGTGACATCAGAAAGGGAGGATTTTGGAGGCTTTGAACATGAGGCTGAGGAATCTGGTCTTTGGGCATTTGCTTAATATGACCGATACAACAGATTCACTAGGATCTGCTGTGTGTAGGTCTCCATGAGCAGCACTTAGGAGGTTTGTCTTCTAGTCAGTTCAATCAACAAACATTTGTAAAGCCTCTACTATGTGCAATGTCACATATATAGTCAGGCCAATGCATAAAATGCTTGACGGACATGAATGATTGTTATGAAGAGCCATCATTTCTGGATGCTTGGCCCATGGGCCCTGGGCCTGACTTGGGCAGGAGATGCCTTCGGCCAGCCCCTGGGGCTGGATCCACTCACACCCTGCTCCCCCAGGCCTGGTGGTAAATTATGTACCTGCAAAGGCTTTCTCATTGAGAACATGAGAAAATTAAATTGCTCACTGAGCTGGTAACAGATGGTTGATTCCATCTCCTTTTTGGCTAGGACACCCCCAGAGAGTATAATTGAGGGCGTCCTCTCACACAAAAGGGACTGAGGGGGTGAGGAAGGATGAAAGATGAGAGGGAGGCCTTGGTTTGGCACATCAGTCATCCTGATTACTCCCCAGCTTTCACTGAAGGAGAAAATAAAAATAAAACCCGGAAGGATCATGGGCAGTTGGTAAATAGGACACGCTGGGGTTCCGCAAGCTTTATTCTTTCATTCTTCCCTTATTTCCTTATTTCCATCCAAAGCCAAACTGGAGCCTTCCCAGGCCTCCAATCAACTCCCAAGCATCTGGCCCTCAGATTCCAACTTTGCATGAACAGAGCCGGCAAGGGTCTCGACCAGCCAGGCCTGCCTGGTACACTCCATGCTAATATATACTCTCCCAATGTTGGTGTTAAACAGAGCTGACACCGGAGTCATCATTACCGCCAGGCCTTGGCAGTGGGGGGGGGGTATGGCGAGCCTCCAACCACAGATGATTTCACCATGGGAGTGAACTCTGCAGCTGAGTCTGTGGGCACTCGTTTCAAAGCGATCTCCAAATCTCAGAGATGGAAGAGACTTGACGCAGTAAATGGAGTATGTGATTTGGTCCTAAGAACTGTGTTCAGATCTGTCTCTGCCACTTACAATCTATCTGGCCTTGGGCAAATCAATTAAGCTTTCTGGGCCTCAGTTTCCCCATCATGAAAATGAAAGGGCTGCACTCACTGGCCTCTGGGGTGGCTACCACCTCTATGTGTGAGTCTCCTCTTCTGTCACACTCTGGAAAGGGTCCATCTGGCCACTGCCTAAAGACCTTTGCTCATGGAGAACTCTCTGCCTCTACAGGATGGCCATTCCACCACAGGATCACTCTCACTATTAGGAAAATTTCCTTGAAATAGTCAAAATTTGCCTATGTGATAATTAAACACATACACAATAACCAGTGGTTATGTAGGGTTTATAATACACTTAATGCAGCTAGGTGGTACAGTGAATAGGGCACCATGCTTGGAGTCAGGAAGACCTGAGTTCAAATCGAGCCTCAGATACTTACTAGTCGTATGACCCTAGGCAAATCACTTAACCTTCTTTGCCTCAATTTCCTCATTTGTAAAATGAGCTCAAGAAGGAAATGGCAAACAACTCCAGTGTCTTTGCAAAGAATACCCTAGATGGGGTCATGAAGGCTTGGATATGACTTAAACAACTAAGCAAGAAAAACTAGAATATAGTAGACACTTAACTGTTGCTTGTTGACTGAGTGACTGATTCCAGGCTTGCAAGTATAGAGGCACAGAGCTGGAAGGTGGAGTGTTATCTGTTGGGAACATGGAGCAGGCACGTTTGGTTGGACCACAGAGTGAACAAAAAAGAGTAATATACAATATACAATATACAAGGGTGGACACTGTGGCCTGTCTTCTTCCTGCCATCACCTAAAGGTCGTCATTGCCCACAATGTCTCAGAGATCTCCTTGGTTTTCTCTTCCCCACCATCATGCTTTGCTCACTCACCTCCAAGGTCTTTTGTTTTAGGACCAAAGCTTCTCCTTGCAGAGTTAAAACGACATTTCACCTTTTGTCTATGGGACTTTGTCCAGGTGGACCCTTATACCAGGAATTCTCTCTGTCTTCACTTGTTCTTGGAATAATTCAAAACCTGTTGCCTTCTGTGTTACTAATCTTTCTGGTTCTGTGCAAAAATTCCTTCCAAGTTCTCTAACTGTTGGTATGGACTTGAAGGACTCTTTGTGTTTTATTCATTTTGCATGTTCTCTCCTATGCCCAGGATCCCTCATCGCCCACCACTCCTTCCCTTCTCTGTGGTCTCCTCTTGGGAATCGCCCCGGGCTTTCTTCTCTACATTTTTTCTTGTCAGCTTCTGTTGGTTCAGTCATCATTTCTATGAAGCTGGTCAATAAGTCAATGAACATTTCTTAACCACCTGTGTACCAGGTACTGTGCCAAGCATGGAGTGAGCGTTTGTGTGTGTATGTGTTACAAAGAAAGGCAAAAGACCATCTCTCTCTCTCCTGTTCTCCAGTCCTGTATTACAAGCTACCCATTGGGCTACTCTGCCTGGATGTTCCACACTATCTGCAACTCAACAGCCCCAAAGAGAACTCATTCTCTTTGTCCTAAAACTCACCCTTCCTCTTAGTTTCCCCATTTCTTTCAAAGATGACATCATTCTTCTAGTTACCCAGATTTGCCATCTTGGAATCATTCTTGATTCTTTACTCTCCCTCGTTTCTTTTTACATCATCATCACTTTCATCATCATTGAACATTTTTAAGCACCTACCGTATGCCAGATGCTATGCTAAGTTTCAGAGAATCAGAAAGGCCAAAACCAATTCTTGCTCTCAAGGAGCTTACTTTTTTAGGGAGAAGACAACACACAGATAGCTATGTATGTACAATATAGAAATGGTATAAATTGGAGGTATTCTCAGAGGGAAAACTCCAGCTGGGCATGATAGAAGAACTGGGAAAGGTGTTTTGGAAATGGCAGGATTTTAGCTGAGACTTGAAGGAAGCTAGGAAAGCCAGAAGACGGAGGTGAGTGGAGAGAGCATTTCAGGCATGAGGCACAGCCAGTGGAAATGTATGGAGTCAGGAGATGGAGAACCCACCAGCTGCCAATACTATTGATTCTACCTCCATGACATCTCCCTCCAGTTCCTCCATTTTGGCCCTTACACCTTTAGCAACCTGACTCCAGCCCATTTTCTAGACTAATTTCCCGTTATATCCTGACAAATGGTCCTGTTTGATGTTCCCTGTACATGACATTCCATTCCCAGCTTGGTACCTTGGCCCACACTCTACCCTACAGCTGGAATTCTCTTTTGTGTATTCCTTGGAGGTCTTAGCCTCCTTAAAGGCTCAGCTCAGCCGTTCCTTCCTACAGGAAACCTTTCCTGATTCCTTCGCCTACCACAGAGCTCCCTTCCGTAGGACTTTGTGTTTGCTTACCTGCATTCGTGTTGCTTCTCCCATCAGAATTCAGGCGCTTCGGACTCAGGGACTTTCTTTGCTTTGGTTTTTGTATCTGCAGCATTTATCACAAATTTTCGCAGGTAGTAAGTGATTAATAAATGCTTTTTTATCCATTAATTTTCATTCATTCATTCACATCACAACTTTCTGGAGCCAATGTTCAGTGTGGGAATCCAGGGAATCAGAGTGGTCCAACAGCAGAAAAAATGACAACAATAAAGAGAGGGAAAAGGTGTCAGATAAGTTTCCTTCTTTGTCCAATTATGGGAAAAAGGAAACATGACTTTTCCAATTTGATGATAACTAGCATCCATATAGCACTTTCTGGTTTGTACTTTATCTCATTTGAATCTCATGACAACCTTGTGAGTTAGGCGATCTTATCATCCCCGTTTACAGATTAGGAAACTGAGGCATAGGGATATGAAATGACTTGCCCAGGGTCCCACAGCTACTTGAGGCAGGATTTGAACTCAGGTCCTCCTGACTCCAAGTCTCTATCTACTGCTCCAGTTGAACTGAGTTCTCCTATAGTCCACTTTATTGAATGTTAGTCTTTGTTGTACGATGTGATGTTGGGAAAGTCCCCCCAGGTGGGTCAGAATCTGTGTCTATGTGCTTTCTAGTGCAAGTGGCCCGCTGTATAGAGTGCTGGGCCTGGGGTCAGGAAGACCTGAGCTCCTGTCTGATCCAGACATCTGGTAGTTGTGTGACCCTGGGCCAGTCGCTAAAAAAACAACCCAAAAACCTCTGCCTCAGTATCCTCAATTGTTAAAAGGGGATAATAATATCACCTAATTCACAGGGTTGTGGTGGCAAACAAATGAGATGATATTTGGAAAGCAGGTAGCATACTGCCTTGCGCAGAGTAGACATTTCCCAGTTGGGTCCAATGCAAAGCACTGGCTCACGGATGTGGGTTCAGATGTGGCCCACTGACTGTTCACCTGCATGACCCTGAGGAAGTTCCCTCACCTCTCCGGGCCTCAGTTTACAAATCTCTAAGATGAGGCCAGTTGGTGTTTGAGGTGTGCTCAGAGCTGTGACCCCGCGATGGATTCCAAGGGTGCAGAGGAGACAGGAGTGGGAATCTTTGGAGGACTGTTGGATCATAGATTCAGAGCGGACTCCAGTCAATGCCGAGAAATCCATCTCACCATGTTTGTAAGAACTAAGGATTATCAAAACCAGCATGTAAATTGTTTCCAAAGAGTGCAATCCTTATTGCTAATTGCAGGGAGACGTATTATCCCTTCCTACCCTGTGCGTGCAAATTACCCAGGGAGACTGCGCATTGTGTACAAGCTTGGGCTAACAGCACTTGTATGGCAATAGTGGATTCTGAGTCATCCAATGCCCACATTTCAGACAAGACTGAGACCCAGAGAGGGTCAGCGACTTGTCTGGAGTCACACAGCACTATTCAAGAGCTATGGCAGACATCAGCATCCTTTCAATGGGTATTGTCTAAGTGTTCTCCACTTTGCCTTGAATGTATTAATTCTGAGCTTTTTCCTATCAAATTTGTAGGGATGTGGATGGGTTATGGGTGGCAGGGAGAAGCAGGGACAGAGGGCCTATGGGCGGGATACACTGGAGAGCAGGACAATCAAGGCAGGGTCAGGAACCCTCCCTTTGTTGGTGGGACAGATATCTCTGCCTGCTTCCAGTGCTTAGCACAGTGCCTGGTACCTAGTAGGTGCCAAATAAATGCCTGTTGATTTGACTTGACTTGCTCCGTTAAGAAGAATTCTTGGTTTGTACCAGAATAGAATAACTGTCCTTCTGTATGTCCTTGGGTGACTTGACCAACTCTACAATTCTTTCTCTAATGTCAAATTTTATCTCCTGCAACTTCCACCCAGTCCAGTAGTTAAGATCCTTCCCTCCCTCAGGCCCCTGGCTATGAGTCAGCTGGGTGGATAGAGTGTGCCAGATCCATATATGCAGACAGTGGTTTTCCCCTGATGGAAGAGAGAAGAGACTATCCTTTTTGCCTCAGTGCCCCCAGGGCAGTCAGGAAGAACTGAGTCAAGATCCTGTCTCAGTCATTTACTGGTTGTGATGCTGAGGGCAAAGTTTTACTCCATGAGCCTCAGTTTCCTCATCTGTACAATGGGCATAATATAGCCCCTACCTCACAGGGTGGTTGTGAGGATCCAGTGAGGTAAGGTATGCAGAGCACTTAGTAAACCTCAAAGTGTCCCATCAATGCCAGCTGTTATTGCTAATTACTAATGCTTACTGTCTGTTACCAGGATGGACTTACTGCCCTTCATTGGCCTTGGTGTCTAACAGAGATTTAGAGATAAATGCTGAGATTTAGAGGTGGAAGGGACCTCAAAGGCTCTCTGGTTCAGGCCCCTCATTTATAGGAACCAAGGCCAAGGGAGGTGAGGTGAGTGGCCCAGGCGGTATTTGAACCCAGGTCCTTGGGACTCTTAGCCCGGTACCACGTGTATGCCATAGGAGATGCCTCCCACCTCTACAATGAGAGGGTTGGCCTCTGATCACCAAGTCCCCTTCCCTCCCTGAATCTAGCTCCCACCACCTTCTGACATCTTCCCAGCTGGGGTTCTAGGACTGGGGTGGTGGTGCGGGGAGCAGGCAGGCGGCTGGGGTCTTCCCTTCCTGAGCTGCCATGATTACTTCCTCACTGCCTGGACCCCTGGAGTCCTGGCGGGCTTTTGGCTACAGCCTGAGCCTTGGGTCCCTCCTCCGTCTGCGATCCTTCCCCAGTAATTACAAAGTGAACCCAGGGCAGAACTAATTCCCCAAACGTGTTCCCTGTCACCAGCCCCCGGGAAAGCCTCCTGCCGCAGAGCAGCCCCCACCCCTCTGCTCTTTGCAGGCGCCCTGGTACCCACAGGCGATGCAGCTCTGGCTGCCAGAGGGTGGGAATGAGGTTCTAGGCAGATTGAACGAGCTGCAAGTGTGTGTGTGTGTGTGTTTGAGTCTATGTGTGTATGAGTGTGAGAGGGTGTGTGTGTGTAAGTCTATGTGTGTGTGTGAATGTGCTGTGTGTGTTTGTGTGAGAATGAGTCTGTGTGTGTATGTGAATGTGTGTGAGAGACTGTCAGTGTGTGTGTCTATGTGTGTGTGAATGTGTGTGAGTGTATTGTGAGTGTGTGTGAGAATGTGTTGTGTGTGTGAGTGAATAAGTCTGTGTGTGTATGTGAATGAATGTGTGTGAGTGATACTGTGTGTGTGTGCATATGAGTGTGTGTATGAGGGTGAGTGTGTGTGTGTGTGTGTGTGTGTATGTGGTACAGATAAGGAACCTCTGCCATGAACCTGGCCCCGTGGAAGTGCACAGGTAAGATGTACTGGGGGTGAGGGTGGGGCTTAGATGCCCAAGGAAACCCCCAGATCTTAGACCTCTCTAGTGAAGAAAAGAGCTGGGAAGACCTGGGAGTGACCTGGATCCCCGAGGTAATGGGTGCTAGAGATCCAAAGGCTGGGGATCTGTGCCAGCTCTTCTCCTCACCAGCTGGGGGAACATGAGGAACCCTCTGCTCTGTGACTCCAAAGGTTGTACTTAATGTATCATCTGGCCCCTCCCCACCCCAAAATGATAACCCTGAATAGTTATTTGCATAGTCTCTTGACCCTATTAGGAACTTCTTGAGGGCAAGGACTGTTCTTGCCTTTCTTTGGCTACCCAGCACTTAGCACAATGCCTGGCACATAGTAGGTATTGAATAAATGTTGACGTGACTAAAACAGAAAGGCGGTATGGGCTGGTGGATAAAGACCTGAACTTAAAGGCAGGGATCTTGTCACAGATACTTCCCAGCTGTGTGACCCTGGGCGAGCCAGCTAAGCACTTTGGGCCCCAGTTTCCCTGTCCGTAAAATGAGGAGGTGGGACTAGATAGCCTCTAAGGTCCCTTCCAGCTCCAAATCTCTGTTCTTATTAACTTCAAAACTGAGGAACCTGAGAGGTTCCCGCTGGCCTTGGGACTCCTGCCACTTGGGGAAGTGACCATCCCTGCTCTCATCATGGTCTTGCCTTTCATCCATCTTTGGATGGAGCAGGGCTCATTTTTTTTATATTGTAGACCTAACTAATATGCTTAATTTATAGGACAGCTGACCATAAAATTCTCTGAACTATGGAGCAAACATCCAGATGGACTTAAATTCAGTTTAGGTAGTCAGTGTCCCTTAAGAGGTGAAAGTGAAGGAATAAGTATTCATAGAGTGCCTACTATGTGTCAGGAACTGCACTAACCACTTTTTATAAATATTACCTCATTTCATCATCAAAACAACTGGCTATTATTTTTCCCATTTTACAGGTGAGGAAACTGAGGCAAAGAGTGGTTAAGTGACTTGACCAGGGTCACACAGCTAGTGTTGGAGGCTAGAGTTGAATTCAAATTTTCCTGACTCCATGCCTAGAGCTTTATCCCATCTGCTTCTAGTTGCCTCCTAGCAATGGAACCGGGGGCCTGATGTTTAACCCAATGGTGATCTAGGCCCCTAATACCCAAAGGAGACTGGAATAGGTTTCTGCCAATGCTAGGTAATATTATTTTTCTCTGCTCTCTCTCTCTCTCTCTCTCTCTCTCTCTCTCTCTCTCTCTCTCTCTCTCTCCTTCTGTGTCTCTCTTTTCTCCCCTTTCCCTCCTCCCTCCATCCCTTCCTTCCTCCTTCTCTCTCTTCCTCTTTTCCTTCCTTCCTCCCTCTCTTCCTTCCTTCTTTCCTCCCTCCCTCCCTCTATTCCTTCCTTCCTTCCCTCCTTCCTTCCTTCTTTTCTTCCTTTTAAAAAAACAATTTATTAATCAATTATTAAGTGCCTATTATGTGAAATGTGCTGTATTAAACACTTAGGGAAACACAAAGATAAATAGGAATTCTATAACCTCTATAACCTCACTCAAGGGAGATATTCTGGTCCAACTCTACCTAAAGAATCCCCCCTAAACCATAACTCGCAAGTGAGTGTTCATCTAGCCTGTCCTTGAATACCTCCAGTGACAAGGAGCTCGCTACTCAACAAGTCTTCAAATTTTAATTTTGAGCAGCTCTAATTGTTAGGAAATTTTTCTTGACATGCCACCTATATCTGAACCTTTGTCATTTCCATTCATTGCTCCTGATTCTGCTCCATGGAGCAAACATCAACCAACCAACCAACCAACCAACCAATCAATCAATAAACATTTATTAAGCACCTACTATGTGCCAACATTGAGCTAAATGCTTGGGATACTAAAGAAGGCAAAAGATAGGCCCTGCCCTCAAGAAGCTTCCAATCTAATGGGGGAAATTATATACAAAGTTTGACAAAAGTTTAGTCTCTCTTCTACCTGATAGCCCTTCATATATTTGAAACAACAACAAAAACCAACAACCCACCATCGCTTTTCCCCTTCTCCTGATTCCAAGTTTTCTCTTCTTTAGGCTGAGCATTCCCAGTTTCTTCAAGTGATTATCATATAGCAAGGAGGACCTTCAGCATGCTGGTTGCTATCCTCTGGATGTTTTCCAGCTTATCAATTTCCTTCCTAAAATTTGGGTCACAGAAGCGGGGGCCCTAAATGTGTCCTGGTCAGAGCAGAGTGCCATGGCGCTGTAGTCATCAATACTATATCTCTTGTTGTTCAGTGATGTCCAACTTTCTGTGATCCCATTTGGGGTTTTCTTGGCAAAGATATTGGAATGTTTTGCCATTTCCTTCTCCAGCTCATTTCCAGATGAGGAAACTGAGGCAAACACATGGGGCTGGATTTAAACTCATGAGGATGAGTTTTCCTGACTCTGGGCCAGGCTCTCTATGCAGTATGGTGCCACTTAACTACCTCCAAATGTGGCCTTGTTTGGCTGCCATATCCCATTGGTGATTCATGTTCAATTTGCGGTAGATTCACTCACTCGTATTTGTTTCAGACACACCACTATTTAATTATGCTTTCTTTGTCTTATACTTGTGAAGTTGATTACTTGAGCACAAATGTAAGACTTTCCATTTGCCCCTAGTATATTTCATCTTGTTTGATTTGATGTTTGTGTTCTAGCCTGTCAAAACCTTTCTGGATCCTAAAATAGTGTACTAGCTATTTGCCCAGCTTGCCATCATCTTCAGTGCTAGCTTTGCTTCTTTTCAGTCACAGACAAAAATGTTGGCCAAGCACAGATCCTTGGGGCACTCCCCTAGAGACCTTTTCCCCAGGTGACTTAGAAAGAGGCATTGATGTCTGTGCTTTGGGTATGACCATCAAAGCAGCATCTAATTCACCGAAGTACTATTACCTAGCCCCTATCTTTCCATCTTTTCCCATAATAATAGCAGGAGGGATTTTGTCAATTGATCTGCTAAAATCTAGGCAAGTGCATCACAAATATTTCTCTACATCTACTGATGTGGTAACTGTCAAAGAAGAAAATGACGTTAGTTGAGCATGATCTGTGCTTAAAGCCCTGTTGGCCCTTTGTGGTTACTACTTCCCTTTCTAGATTTCTATGAACCATACCTTTCATAATATATTCTAGAATTTTGCCAGGAATTGAAGTAAAAACATCATCCGTCTATAATTAGCAGACTCCTTTCTCTTCCCTTCTTTTGAAAACCAGGACAAATTTGAAGCCAAGTGGTAGAGTAGACAGTGTTGGGCCTGGAATCAGGAAGAACCGAGTTTAAATCCTGCCTTAGACACTTACTAGCTGTTTGACCCTGGGCAAGTCATGTAACCTCTGCTTGTCTCCATTTCCTCAACTATGAAACGGAAATATTAGTAAAAGCGTCTACTTTCCAGAGTAGTTGTCAGGATCAAGTGAGATGATATTTATGAAGTGCTTCACATAGTGCCGGGTACATGTAAGCGCTTAATAAATGCTTGTTTCCTTCCTTTCTCCAGTCCTGCGGCACATCTTCTGGTTTACAGATCAACAACGACGCCTTAGTCGTAAGATTTGCCACTTCTTCCAGGATCCCCAGGTGTAGTTCCTTTGGTCCGAGTGACTTGAGCTCACCAAAAGTAGGCAGGTGTTATTTGATGATCACCTCACCTATCTTGGGGTATCTACCCCTTATTAACACTTTTTTCTTCCCTCTCCAGTCTAAAGGTGATCTACCCTTGTCGGATCTAAAAAGGTCCAACAGTAATTGAGTATCTCTGCTCAGCCAAGGTTTCATTGTTAGTCAGCATCATCCCTCCCATCCAAGCACCATCCTTTCTATTCTTTGATCTCTCTCTGCCTCACCCCCTCCAATATCCCTAGTTCTTCCTGTTTTGCCCTTAGCTGTCTGAAACTTATCAAATTGTGTGGGCACTGAGAAATTAAGTGGCTCGTCCAACACAACCAGAGTATATCAGAAGCAGGATTTGAACCTAGGACTTCCTGCCTTCAAGGCCAATCTTATCTACTACTTGAGTCTGCATTCCAGTTGCTTCAAGCTCTCTCAAGAACTTTCTTTACAGTGCCTTGTTGTGGGGTAGGTCATGCAAGTCTCATTAGACCAATTTTACAGGTGAGTTGCTCAGCTAGTGTCATGGCTAGACTTGGATCCAGGTTTCTATCTGTCAAAATCAGCACTCTTTCAACTACAAGATTTCTAAGCATTCAGAGAGCAGGTTCAGCAAATCAGGCGTCTTGCATAAAATTAGGAACTTTGGAACTGGAGAGGACCTTAGACATCAATTCACACAACCTCTTGTTTTTTTTTTCTTTTTTTTTCATTTTTTTTTAAATTTATTTTTGACATGTTTGGTTTTCAGCATTGATTTTCACAGGCATTTGAATTACAAATTTTCTCCCCATTTCCCCCCCCCCTCCAAGATGGCGTACATTCTGG
>CM053626.1:318967550-318995024 GCA_028646595.1 Phalanger gymnotis | reverse complement strand
GTCCTAGGCTGGAGCCCTGCTTCCCTCTGCCACTTTGTGGGTTCTGCAGTTCTAGAATTGGTTCAGAGCCATTTTTTATAGGTTTTTGGAGGGACTTGGTGGGGAGCTCACGCCAGTTACTGCTTTCCAGTCGCCATCTTCCATCTCATTTCTTGATCATACTTTTCCAGTCACCCTTCGGTAGAGCATTTGTTTCCAAGTGCAATCAATGGTCAGAACAGCAAGTGGAACTAATAAGTGAAGGCATCTGAAGGTAGAAAATATATCCCTCTCTTTTCCGAGGATGTGGAAAAGAAAGTGCATAAAAGAGAATGAGAGAAATCTCATTGCAATCCTAATTCCAACTGCCGTCCTCAGTTGTATGGATAATTACCGTTAGTAGTATGATAATTATCCTTATTCCACCCTGATGTGCAATATGGAATGCTGGCTAGAAATAGGTATAAAGTTCATGTAAGGCAGCTCAAAGCCCAGGAAACTTGTCATGGATGGTATTTACATAATACAGTAAGCAACTTGGAATAGAGGAATAGAGATGAAGGCTGATATCTCTCTGCTTTTTGGTTCCCATATTCCTCTTTTTTGCATCTGCCTTCATTTTCCATGTGATTCCCAAAAGATGTTAGAGAGCTGAGGGAAATTGCGAGTTCTCTGTCCAAGGTGACTCTTGGAAGATGAGTGAGGGGCAGCCCTGGAAATTATATTGAAGGGATGTGGGTTGTCAATAAGAAATGGACAGAAATTAAAGGGAACTTTTCAACCCTAAGTCAGATAGATGGCTGGAACTGAAACATTGGCCCTGCTGAACAAGAGGTAGTACATTCAAAGACAGACATCTGATAAAGTCCTTCTCTACTCTGACTTCTGTTCTCAGGACCCTCTCAGCTCTGACATTCCCTGTTTTATAGCTCCTCCCAGATTTGACATTCCCTATTCTACGGCCCCTCCCACCTCTGATATTCTCTGTTCTGAACTCTCCCTCCTGCCCCAGCTCTGACATTTTTGGTTCTGAGGTCCCTCCCAGCTCTGATGATCTGTGTTTGAAGGTCCTTTCTAGGACTGCTCATCCATTTTCTAGGTCCATTCCCAGTTCTGACATCCCCTGTTTGTAGGTCTCTCCCAGCTTGAATAATCTGTGTATACATTTCCCCCCATAACTATCATTACCACTCAGAACCTTTGATCTTTTATTTTCCAAATTAAAGGTACCATAGTTTCAAAATATATGAACTCTATCTCTTTTTCCAGAGATTTGAAGATCCACATCCTTAGCGTCTCTAAGTCCTTTCTGTTTTTAGATTTTTAATTTCGTTCAGCTTGGAATATTTTACATATTAAACATTGTCCATGTAATTATAGAATACAATACAATATGCAATTATGTGGTATAATTGCAGTTTTTTTTACGTTATTGCTGGTGACTCCTCCTCCCCACTCTTTCTCCCATCCATGGCAGATTTCTTGTGCTCAAGACAATTTCTCTGGACCCTGTGGGTCCACTTGATGTTCAGCCCAAATCCCAGGGGACCAAGTTATCTGTTCCTGTATCTGTTTCATGCAAACAGCCTAGCATGGGGCAGAAGGACAAAGAGCAAGAAAGAAGTGGACCCACTCACATCAGGTGTTAGGCTTCACAGCTCATGCCTGTCAGATTGCCTTGAGATCATCAAATGGCAGAGTAGTAAGTCGGTGATCCCCCTTCATTTGGGGTTGTCCGGTGGTCATCTGTATGACCTCTCACCAGAGATGTTACAGAGGGAGCCGTTGGTTAGGCGTTGGGGCAGATAGTCTCTGCGTTTCCTTCCAGGTTTGACATTTGTGTATCAGTGAGTAGAACCATAGGCCTGGAAGTCATCTAAGAGCTGGTGCAGGTGAACGCTTTCATTTAAAAGATATGGAAACTGAGGCATAGGGAGAGAATGTCACCAGCCCAAGGCAGCCTCGTGACTCTGATATAGTTCCAATTCCCAGTAAGAAACCAATTGAGTCATTGTTTGGCTAACATGTATTGACCTTTCTATGTATATGGCACTGTGGCAGGCTCTCTGAAGGAAACAATACATGACTGCTGGGAACTTTTAATATTGCAAGGAGATAAGATATATAACTAAACATTTACAATGGTCTCTTTGCTGGATCTGTGGTTTCTGTTGCATGTGGGAAATGCTTCATAAATGCTTGCTGAGTCAATCAGTCAACAAGCATTTTTCAGGCACCTACAGTAAGCTAGACACTTAAGCTAGACACAGGGTCAGATAATAAAACAAATTAAGTCCTTGTCTTTAAGGAGCTACATACTTTAATTCAGATTGTGGCCTGCAGTCAGACTTGTAACCTGTTGAGTTAGTCCATCATTACAGGCACTCTAGGTGGATGATGATCAGGGCCCCAAATTGAGTTAGAGCAAAAGTGTCCTGGATTTAATTTAGAGGAAGCTCGAGAGGGCAAAGAACTGAATTTGGGACCAAAGGGCCTGAGTTTGAATTCTGGTGTTGCCATTTTGTTCTTGGTAAGAGAGGGCGTCAGGCCAGATTAGTAGGTCTCATATATTTTTTTTTCATGGCAAAATATTATCCTTTGCCATGCAGAATCATGGCACAATGCAGGAGAGAATGTGGTCTATACATGCTATTGGATGAGTAAGACCGTATGGCTTTGAGCATCCATAGCCCATGTGCTGTGGCACCGCTCTGAAAGCCCCTGGTCTTGATGCCTTCCAAAGGCCTTTCCCACTGTCATGCTTGGAAGGGTGTGATCCTCTGGGCCTCCTTACACAAGGAGCCATCCAATACCTCCATGCGTTCTCATCCATATATGGCTATTTTGCATTTCTTACCACAAATCTTCCAAAGGAGGCTTGCCCCATAACCTACAAGCCTTCATCAGTGTTGCATCAGAACTGCAGCCAGATAATGAGTGGAGCCCCAATGGAGACTGGTCTAGTTTGAATTTGGGAAATTAGTAATGCCTTCAAGGCTTCCAAGCTCCTCCCTGCTACAGAAACCCATCTGCTTCATACCTACCTTCTCCCATGTTGCTACATAGCTGCAGATCATGGAGCCCATGATCTTTGGAGAAACAGTGATAAATGACTCAGAGGCCATGAAAAGACACAATGGTCAGTGTTCAGTAGGCTTGACCTTCAGCATGTTACCACCTGCGCAGGAGAGGAGATGAAAAAGATGCTATCAAGGACTTTTTGCTGAGAAAAGGTGGGGAGGCCAGTCAAATTGGGAGATCAGAACTCATCAGTTGGATGGACCAGATGTGACATTCTAGGAGGTTCTAGATGAGTTACCCAGATTAAGTGGATAGGACTGTGGAAGAGGGAAGCATTTCAGTCTACTGCTAGAAGGTGAGTGATTTAAGGAGTAGGTGGATTTTTTTTCCTTGATTACATCTCTTAACATGAATGGCAGTTTACAAAGAAGAAACCTTTGCATTTGAACTTGAAGGATGAGCAAGAAATGAAAGACAGGGATGGGGAGTTGAGAGGTAGAGGTAGCACTAGGAGGAATCCTAGGTAGAGGGAATAGTGTGAGCAAAGGCTTGGAGGGGGTACCATTTGATATGTTTTTTTGTATGTAATCTAAAGCCGTTTCTGATTCTTTCAGTCCTTCCTAAGATATTTGCTGTGTTATGGCCCTATTTTATCCAATGATTCAAATACGATGTTCCTTTCTGATTGATTAAGTATTATTCATACCTATTTTGCACTTCTGATTGCTCTAATGGTCATCTATGATTAATTGGGGTGGAGTGGAACCTCACCCTTATATCAATGTACCATCTGTGAATACACATCAGTTTATTAGAGAGCTGTGAAACAAAGCCCAGTGGAAAGCCTTAAGGAGAAGGTCATTACTGACAGAAAGATGAGCAAAGGTTCCTGGGAGTGGCATAGGTAAGCTGGAGTCAACATAGTCCTGACTGTGTGCAGGCACTGTTTCTGCCTCCTGCCTCCTGCCATAGGAGACCTAGTTGCAAAGAATCAAAATCAGACGATGTCAGGCAAAAGGAAAAAAAAGGAAAGAAATGAAGGAAAAAAGAAGAATATGTTACACCAACACATCTTTCACTACAACTTTCCCCATCATCACTTTTTTTGGACTCTCTGTAGAATTTTGCTTCTTTGTTGAGCACTTTTCCCAGATTCTCCATCCTCTCTGGATTTTTGTGACATTTCTCTCCTTGGTTCTCCTTCTACCCAACTGACTCTGCCTCCTCAGTCTCTTTTTCTGGTTCTTTATCCATGTCATGCCCACTAACCATAAGTGTTCCTCAAGGTTCTATCCTGGGCCCACTTCTCATGCCTGGGGTGTTCTCCCTCATAATCTCTACCTCTTAGAACCTCAGATTCCTTCAGGTTTAAGTTCAAAGGCCACCTTCTGCAGGAGCCCCTCCCCATTGCCTATTCTCACAAGTGCTAGTCCTATCAGCTTAATATCTACTTTGTAGGAATCTTGTACAGGGTGTCCGTAAAGTCTGGGCACATAGGAAAAATGCAGATTTTCAAGAAATGAATGAAATTTTTAACAACATTTTATTTAATTGGAATATTATCAGACATTGGCTCCCTTGACTTCTTTTTCTGGGGTATGCTAAAGGAGAAGGTGTACTCAATGAAAATCACGGATGCAACATGCTTGATTGAATGCATAAAGAGTGAATGTGCTAAAATTGATGGCAATGTGGAGTTATTGCATTGAGTTCATGTGAATCTTGTAAAGCACATCAACCTTTGCATCACAAATGATGGAAATCATATTGAGGACGTTGTTTGTTAATATTCCAATTAAAAAAAATGTTGAAAATTTCATTCATTTCATTTCTTGAAAATATTCATTTTTGCCTATGTGTCCAGACTTTAGGAACACCCTATATATACCCATATATGTAGATGCCTCTGCCATTAAAATGTGAGATCCTTGAGGGCAGGGATTATTTTGACTTTTTATTTGTCTCTTCCATGTTTATCACAGTGCCTGACACATATATAAGTGTTTAATAAATGCTTATTGAATGACTGTGGTTAAAACTCTCCAAAAGTGGGACGAGCTACCTCAGCATGTAGGGTGTCTCCCCGCATTGGAGGTCCTTAAGCAAAGGCCAGCTGACCACTTTTCGGGCATATTGTTTAGAGATTTTTTTTCAGTTATTGCTTGGCCAGGGTGGTCCCAGACAGCCCATTCAGACATTCTGTGTTTCTGTGTCAATGACAGCAGCCCAGTTTGGGTGTAAGTAAAGGAAGATGTCTACATTCATCAGTTGGTTGATTAAGGCTATTTATTGGCTATGATACTTACTGACAGCACACACGTATTGCTCAGTCATGTCTGACTCTTCATGATGCCATGGTCCATAGCACACGATGCCCTTCTATTCCTCCACTATAACTCGAATTTCTGTCCAAGTTCATGTTCATTGTTTTCATGATACTACATATTCATTTCTTCCTGTTCTTGTTTCCTTTTGCCTTAAATCTTTCCCAACATCGGGGCTTTTCCAGTGGGTCTCGTCTTCTCGTTTTGTGGCCAAAGTAAGCTTCAGCTTTAGTATTTGAACGTCCAGTGAATAGATTGAATTAACTTCTTTAAGTGTTGACTGCTTTGATCTCTTTGTTGTCTAAGGAAATCTCAAAAGTATTCTCCAGCACCACAGTTTGATTCTGCTGCACTCAGTTTTCCTGATAGTCCTTCTCTCACAGTCATATTGTTACTGGAAAAATCATAACTTTGACTATACAGATCTTTGCTGGCAAGGTGATGCCTTTTTTTTGGTATGTTCCATGGATTCCAAAACACAATGGAGTACCTTGTGGGATGGAGTCTGTTTCTAATGAGCACCATCAGTATTATCATGGTGCCTGGCACACAGTAGGCACTTAATAAATGCTTATTGATTGATCGATGAAATGGTGGAGTTCTTGGGTGGGTGGTTGGTATGTTTAAGGGTTTGAGCTTGAGCTGTTGTTTCTCATGTAAGGGCTACTTCTCTGGCCTTGATCCATCGTCGGTCGAGAGCCTGCTATGTGCCAGGCACCACAGTGCTAAGCACTGGGGATACGAAAAAGAAGCAAAAGACAGTCCCTGCCTTCATTGAGCTCACGCTCTAATGGAGGCGACAACAAGCAAATAAATATGGATAAATGAGCTCTATACAAAATGAGGATCCAGCCCGTAGTCCAAGGCAAGGTAGTGAGTAAGCTTTTCATCTAACATCTAACAACATGAATCCCGCAACGTGACATCCCAGAGCCAGCCAGCCCTTTAACATCGCAAAACAAAGTCTTTCAGTATCACGAGGCAAAGAAAGCATTACAGAGTATTCTGGGCATATTCCTCTAATGGAGTCTTTCCAAAGTGGGCCATCCAGCCTTATGCCATCTACGTTACAGAGTTCTTATCATTCTTCTCACTTAAGGCCAGCTAGGTGGCATGGTGGATAGATCATTGGGCCTGGAGTCAGGAAGACTTGAGTTCAAATGTGACCTCAGACACTTACTAGCTATATCACCTTGGGTAAGTCACTCAACCCTCTCTACCTCAGTTTCCTCATCTGTAAAATGAGATCGAGAAAGAAATGGCAAACCTCTCTAGGATCTCTGCCAAGAAAACCCCAAATGGGGTCACAAAGAGTCAGACATGAATCAAAACAATTAAACAACAAAATGAATGACATCAGGCACCATCTGTCTTGGGGTGGGCATATTATGCGGGCCAGATGGAGGATGCAGACATTAAGAAGGAAGAGTTCCAAGAAGTGGCGGGCCTAAAACACATCATTCTTCTATTCAGGGGGCTTCAATGTCTCCCCCCAACTCACCTCTGACTCTGAGTCCTTTTACTTTCTGCCAGTCTCTGCTCAAGTGCTGACCCTTGCAAGAGGTCATGCCTGATTGGCCCAATTGTCAGTGATTTTCCTTCCAAGTTACACAATACTCACTTTGACTATATTTTGTATTGATTTTCCTAAGCATATTCTGACCACCTCTTCTCTAGAATCCTTGAAGGTAAGGACCGTTTGTGTTTTTATTCTCTAGGACCTCCAGAAGTGCCTGGCACATGGTAGGTGCTTCTTAAATGCTTATTGAATTGAGTGGGGTTCTGCTAAGTCATCGAGGAGAAGCAACCTGTTGACAACATGCCTCATTGCTGTATCTATTATGGCCAGGTTGATGTGTTGGGTGGGTTCTCAGAAATGCCCCTCCCCCAACCTTTCTTTATAACTTTTGGTACCAAGGGGCGTCTCACTGATTAGAAGGGGTATGTTTGGAAACAAAGGTGATGGGAAAAGAAATCAAGGAAAAAAATTAAAAGAAAATGAGTATGCGTTATAGACAGCAGGCCTAGAGAAGTGGGTCTTCCAGTCAGCTGAGAGCTGATGGTCGAGTCTGGCTTGAAAAGATGGCTAAGAATTCAACAGAGAGTTGGGCGTATTTGAGCCTCCCAGAAAAGTCAAAAAGCTAACTTGTGGAGGAAGGAAGGTCCAGAGTTGGCTCCCAGTACAGAGAATCATTCAATATGACAGGAGCCTAGTATGGAGCAGAAAATTAAGGCTGAACATCTGGGAAGGTCCTAGACAAGAGGGGGTTTCTCAAGCTGGGCAAAGGAGTTGGAGCTTCATTCCACAATCAGTAGGGACACACTGAAGATTTTGGAGCGGAGGAGTGATGTGACTGGATCTGTGAGTAAGAAAGATTATATTGCTGGTGGTGTGAAGAGGTTAGAGAGGGTAGAGGTGGGACCCATCTGAGTGACTGGTAATGAGCACTTACAGATTCCTTTACGATCAGAATGGCTAGCACTGCTTTCTTCTTTCTCTGTGGCTGCCACACAATGGCCTGCTGCACCAGATTGATCTGGGTTTAGTTTCTGTCTCTTACACTTTCTATTAGCATGACCTCATACAAGATGCCTTTCTTTCTTGAAGCCTAATTTTCTCATCTGCTAAATGGCGATCATAGGATGTATGCTGACTACATCACAGGGCTGTCATGAGGAAAGTCCTCTATGTAATGGGATATAATGGAAGTGGAGTCAGGAGAGACTTGGGCTCATCTCCTACCTGCTGAGTGACCCTGGACAAGTCATTGGACTGCAGCTTTAAAATGTATATGACAGTACCTGTAGTCTCTATCTCACAGGCCTGTTGCGAGGAGTAAGTTAGAGATAATATATGTAAATTTTTTTTGTCTATAAATGCTCTTTAAAAATTAATTAATTAATTTTGGTTTTCAATATTCCCTTTTATAAGATTTGGAGTTCTAAATTTCCCCCCTCCCTTGTTCCCCTCCCCCCTCCCCAAGATAGCATGCAATCTGATATAGGTATGATCATATTAAACATATTTCCACGTTAGTTGTCTTTAAACACTCCTAAGTGAATCTTAAAGTACTATGTACATAGTAGCGATATCATCAGTCATAATAATAAAATATTATATGATTATTATATAATATATGCTAATATAATAAAATGATAATTATTTTAAGGTAATAATAATAAAAATAATATTGATAATAATGATAGTAACGAATTGCTCTGTCCTCTACTGAGAATGCTGAGAACCTACAGAGAATGAGCAGACATCATAATACTTTGGTCCAACCTGAAAAAAAAGTATTTTCCTCCCCTGCACAATGTTCCTGTGGAAGGGTAGATATATACAAGAATAAGAGTAGGATGTCAGTTTGTCCCAGGAATGTTTTTACCTGAAGTTCATGGAAAAGGAGAAGGATGAGTGATGATGATGATAACATTAACAATAACTGAAGCACATAGTGGGTGCATGCGACACTAACAATAACTCAAGCACGTAAGGGGGTGCCTGCAGGCTATAAAACATTACAAATGAAGACTAACAAAGGAGATCTAGAATAATAAAGGGTTTCATCAGAAGACAGTAGGAGCAAAGAAAGATGGGTTGGTTCTTGTGCGTTGGTCCTTTGTTCTCAAAGAGGACCATGGCATCAGAGAGATGACATGACTCGCAGTTGACTTTGATGTGAGTGAGGGAGGGTTGTGCAAGGTCACCAGCCTCACTTTCTCCTCCAGAGCCATCTGGATCCAGTGACCAGATATTCATTAGGATGACTGGACGTGACCCAGGGATGAAGGATAATCAGGAGAGAGGCTGTGTGTTCCTTGACATTCTCTTCCTGTCAAGGTGAGGAAGGCCTAGAAAATGCTAAGTGAGTTCCTTGAGGCTGACTTATGGGCAGATGTGGGAGGATATAAAAAAGAGTGCATGGTTGGGCAGGCCTGGACAGGTCACAATCTGCATCATTGGAGGGAATGTCCACATGATTGAAATGGAAGAGCCACCAGAGCTTTGGAATATCTTTATTTCTGTTTTCCAGACTCACAGCAAGGGACCAAAGAGGGTGAAAGAAGAGGTGCTTTTTAAGAAGGAACACCTGAGGACCCAGGGGGCTGTAGTAGGCAGGTTAGGTAAGGGAGAGGGTGTTATAAATTCTGTCTTGGGACCTTAATAGTCTGTAAAATTATGATCTGGAGCCAGGAAGTGATTTATTGAAAAATAAAAATCCACCTCCACCGAAAAAAGCTTCCTTCCAGCTCTTATATATGATTTCATAAAAGCTCAATGGTATCTTTCAATTCTTTTACGGGTCTGTGTGGATACTGGGCCCAGCAGGCAGCTGGAGCAAAGGGGCTGCCCGAGCTGAAAAGAGGAAAAAAAAGAAAAATCCAATTAAACTTACACCAGGATATAGAAATTCTGGGGATTTTTATTTACTTAAAGATAATTGGAATTCTAATAAATAGATCTTTAGGGGGTCTGAGGAGAAGGATGCGCTCTCTGCCTGGCTACGGAAAAGCTTGTCATCTCTGGTCTGTGGATGGCCCCAGGAAAACTTAGGACCATAAGATCGTAGAATCAGAGCCAGCCGGGACATCAGATTCTGTGTGACCTAAGCCCCTCATTTTATAGTTGAGAAAACTGATGCCCAGAGATTTATGAAATCAGGGAAATTTGTCTTTCATAAGAGGGGTCAGTGACTCGCCCAAGGTCACGCGAGTTAGGGGTTCAAGCCCCAAATTCCTAACACTCTTACCAAGCTCCTGAGGGCAGGGACAGCTTCTTTTATTTTTGTATCCTCAGAACTTATCACTTTTCCTGACACATCAGTCAATCAGTCAAACATTTATTGAGTGCCTACTGTGTACCAGCACTGTGCTAAGCACTAGGGATGCAAAGACTGCCCTCAAGGAGCTTGCTGGTTGTTCAGTCATCTCAATCATGGCTGACACTTCGTGACTCCATTTGGGGTTTTCTGGGCAAAGATACTGGAGTGATTGCCATTTCCTTCTTCAGCTCATCTTACAGATGAGGAAACTGAGACAAATGTGGTTAGGTGACTTGCCCAAGGTCACACAGCTAGTGAGTATCTGAGGCCACATTTGAACTCAGGATGATGTCTTCCTGACTCCAGGTACTATGGCGCCACCTAGCTGCCAAGGAGCTTATTCACTAAGAGGTAAGACAACATTTACATATACAGGCATATAAAAGACGTACAGGTACAAAGCATACACAAGAAAACCTTGACCACGTTATGGAGACTCTGACTCTCTGTTTCCAGAGCAAGGCTGCCTCCCTCTTCCCCTCAGACTTCCGGGGGGTAGCCCTCAGGGCCAGCGGGTGGCTTTTTCTAAAGTGATAGGCTCAAGCCCCCATTCTCATGTTACTGTTAGCCACCATAATTAGTGCCACAGTTAATATCAATTCCTTTTACAAAAGAGTATTTGCTGTGCAGATCTAACAGGGAGAAAAGTAGGAGTTTTCACCCAATGCCTGGGGGATAGTCTCTCCCCATGCCATCGTGGTCACTGGGGAGGGTAGGCTCAGCTATGGAAGTGACTGCATAGTATTCACCCCACCATGTTTGCTTCCAAATGTGTCCTGGCGGATGGTTAGATGAGTTCTCATCTCTGCTGCTGCTGGTGGGTGGGGCCAGGTGGGTCGCTCAGCACTTCATTCTAACTACCTGGTATCTGTTGTGTCAGGCCCCTTAACAAGCTAAAAACTCCTCAAGGAGCCATATTTTATCTAAACTTTGCATTTCTCCCAGTGCCCAGAGCAGCAGCCTGCACATAGTAGGTGAATGAATAAATGCATGTTATATTATATTGTAATTTTCAATTCAATTAGGTTGAGTTAATTCAGTCTAATATGACATTAGTCCAAGAAGAGGCCTTACTTCAGGGTCATATAGCCCAGCTCTTTCACTTGGCAGGTGAGAAAACCTAGAACTTGCCCCAATCACATAGGCGAGAAACTACAGAAAGAGGATTTGAACTCAGGTCCAAAGCTGGCACTCTTTCTACTGTATAGGGCTTCTCAAATATTGATGTAGCCCATATGAACTCTGGGATTCCTCATCCCAGTGCACTCACAATGATGAGAAACACAGGTTTGTCCCTCCCAGCAAGGCTGGTCACATCCCCCTCCCCTTCTCCTTCCCCCTCCCCCCAGGGGTCTAGGGTACCTAGAGGGCTTGAGTGTTTTTCCTTTATGCTCATGGCTCAAATGCTTATTCTCTTGCGCTCTCCCCATTGGTAACCAGCAGTTACAATGAATACTTCTCTTATAGCATTGACATCCTCTAGTGATTAGCACATCAGAATCATTTAACCAGTCCTCATGGAGATTGCATCAATGTCTCCCCCATACACATTCTTATAAGGATTGGTCTTACTTAGTCCTCTGAGACATACATACATACAAACATACACACACATACACACACACATATGTATTATGATAATTTCAGATCCCTCCTTTGATGCATACTGGGCAGTGTGATCCTGGGTAAGTCACTTGACTCCTGCCAGAAATCCCTTATGCCAACAAAATCACTGGTCCATACTCCACCCCTGTAGTTTCTACTTACTTATCTGAGGATTTGTCTTTCTCTCCCCTGCACAGAGCTCAATGCCTGACACATGCTAAGCTCTTGAGAGGGGCTTGGGGAAGGAGTGAATTCCCCCAAACCATTTGCTTTCCAAGCTCAGTGGGGGTTTTTGGTGGTAGATAGTGGGGAAAAGGGAGCAGAACAGGAGGGGGATGGGCCAGGGAATCTGAAGACAGCCCAGGCCTCGTTAGAACGGGGAAGGAAGTGTTGGTGAATCACCACAGCGCAGATGAAGCTGACCTTTGAGGTCACCTCTCCTCCAGCACCCCAGGCCATCAGGGAATTGTTCTCCACAGTATATTTTTCTAGTACAATTATCCAATCTGCCTCTTACAACTTTCTCAGTAGTTTCTTCCGTGATCATTAAAACTGGCTCAGGGCTGAGGCTTTGACTGCAATGAGATGTGCCTAGGGCCCCATTCTGTACTCATTATGTGGGGGAGACCTTCTCATGACTTCCAGAGGATTTCATCAGTGCCGCAAACCGAGGGAACTGAGGACTGGACTGTGTGAAGTCTCTGTTCCCCTCCCCCTCCCCCAAAGAGGCCTTGCTTTTTTAAAAAATCAGTTTCTTTCTTTCTTTCTTTCTTTCTTTCTTTCTTTCTTTCTTTCTTTCTTTCTTTCTTTCTTTCTTTCTTTCTTTCTTTCTTTCTTTCTTTCTTTCTTTCTTTCTTTCTTTCTTTCTTTCTTTCTTTCTTTTTTTCCCTAGGTACATTTAACTCAAAGGATGAAACCACCTGTCTCAGGATGTTGAGCCCTGGGTAGCAGCAGATGGCATGTCTGGAGAGAGATGTGTCAAGATTATAGAGGAGGCAAGAATGAAGATGAGGCTTCCTCACTCTCTAGGGTGGGCCCATCCTTTTTCCTCTGGGTCCAGGTCAATCCTGAGGCTCCACTGAAACCAAGGGAAGGGGAGGGGGAATGGAGGGCAGGTCACAGCTGGTGTCTGTCAACCCAGCTAAGCACCGAGTATTCCAAGAGAATGAGTCCAGCTGAGAATTATTCAGGAAGGGGGTAGCAGAGGAAAGACAAAAGAGGTGAAGGAGGAGAGAGGGAAGAGGAAAAAGAAAGAGGGGAGATGGAGAAGAAGGATGGAAGAGGAGGGAGGAGAGGGTGAGAGAGGACAAGAAAGAGACTGGGACTGGGACAGATATATACAGGAGTCTTCATCTTTTCCGACCTGTGATAACCTGACTGCCTCCCCATGGAAACTTTCTTCTCTCTGGGTTTTCATGACATTGATCTTTCTTGGTTCTCCTCTTGCAAGTCTGACCAGTTCTCAGTTTCCTTTGATGCATCATCATCCATGTCCCCTTTCCTAACCGAGGGTGCCCCTCAAGGCTCTACATCTCTCTAGCTTTCAGCCTTTGTTTCTGTCTCTGTGTTTGTCTCATTTTTTTCGGTTCCCATTTTTCTCCCTATCTTTTTCTATGTCTTTCTGTCTGCCTCTTTGTTTCTATCTCCCTGTCCCTGTTTTTCTCCCTATCTCTGTCTCCGTTTCTATCTTTCTGTTTTTGTCTATCTCTGTATCTCTTTTTCTGTTTGTCTTTCTCTGCCTCTTTCTGTCTCTTTCTCTGTCTTTCTGTCTCTGACTCTTTCTCTTTTTCTGTCTTACTCCTTTTGTCTTTGTTTCTGTTTTTGTCTGTCTCTGCATCTCTGTTTCTGTTTGTCTTTGTCTTTCTGTCTGTCTCTTTGTTTCTGTCTCCCTGTCCCTATTTTTCTCCCCTTCTCTATCTCTTTCTGTTTCTGGCTATCTCTGTGTCTGTGTTTCTGTCTTTGTCTTTCTCTGCCTCTTTCCGTCTCTCTCTGTCTTTCTGCCTCTGACTCTGTTTCTGTCTCTTTCTGTGTGTCTTTCTCCTTTTGTCTTTGTGTTTCTGTTTCTTTCTCTCTGCTTTTGTCTATCTTTGAATCTTTGTTTCTGTTTGTCTTTCTGTCTCGTCTCTGTCCCTCTTTGTCTTTTTCTGTTTCTGTCTTTCTGTTTTTGTTTATCTCTGTGTCTATGTTTCTGTCTTTGTCTTTCTCTGCTTCCTTCTGTCTTTCTCTTTCTGTCTCTGTTTCTGTCTCTTTCTGTGTGTCTGCTTTTGTCTTTATGTTTCTTTCTGTTTTTTTCTATCTCCGCATCTCTGTTTCTGTTTGTCTTGGTCTTGCTGTCTGTCTCAGTTTCTATCTCTCTGTCCCTGTTTTTCTCCCTTTCTCTGTCTCTTTTTATTTCTGTCTTTTTTTGTCTATCTCTGTGTCTCTTTTTCTATCTTTGTCTTTTTCTGCCTCTGTCTCTCTTTGTCTTTCTGTCTCTCTCTTTGTTTCTATCTCTCTGTCTCTGTTTCTGGCTCTCACCTCATCCATCTCCATGGTTTGAATTGTCATCTTGTTGCAGAAGACTCCCATACCTATGTTTCCAGATCTCACTGCTCCCTTGAGCTCCACTCCTGCACCACTACACTCCGGCTCCTATGAGACATTTCAAACTGTGCATCCTGTCTGCATCTCAGAGTCAACATGTCCAATATTGATCTCTATACTTTGTTCCCCAAACCCATTCATCTTCTTGTTGCTTCTAGGATCCAATGCAGACTCCTCTGTTAACCTTTTAAAACCCTTCCCAATGTCTCTCTAATCTACTCTTCCAGGTTTTTTTATATATTACCCCCAATCCCTACACTCCATGCTCCATTTAAACCAGGCTTCTCATTGTTCCTTGTGAGGGACATTCTATTTGCAGTCTAGCTGCCTTGGCGCAAGCTATCGCCCCTGTCTGGAATGCATGCCCTCCTTTCTTTACTCATGTATGTAACGCCTCTCTCTCCCAACTCTTGCTGCACAGTCAGGTTGGGTTCCTGAGGGAGGCCAACTTCTGCTCTCCTCAGGATGCTAGCAAGAACCTGAGGGGCTGTGAATTCCAAGAGCATCGCTCACCAGAGCTCCCATCTGATGCACTCCTCATCATGCTAATCAACCAGTTGACATACATTGGCATTTACAGAGGATTATTTGTTGTGATGATATAGTGAGGACATCAGTTACACAAACATTTTCTTCAACCTGGGCGTGCATTTCCCCCAACCTCCACATACAGGATCCATGGGGAGAATAGTGGATGTGGACTTTAAGCACTGGGGCTGTGGCATGTGCAGGGAAAGGGGCCGTGGATGCCTCACAACTCCTGACTCTGGGAGTCTTTTCCTCTGTTTGAGGAGCCACCTTTGCCTTAGGCAGGGAAGTTACCATGGGGAGGTTGCTCTTTCACTCATCTACATTGGCTTCTTATAAAGCAAAGTGACTCCGCTAACAGGCCAGTCTACTGTTGGACTGGAACAAGAATGTTCTCCACTGATGTGCTGGCTTTTCACAATGTTCTGTGGCTACTCCTGCTGCTGGCTCCAGAGGCCTCTGCTACCTCCTCCAGTTACTGGGGCTTAGATGGTTCTTCTGCTCTTTTGAAGATCACAAGGTAATAGACTGATAAATTCCATTTCTAGATGTTCATGCATTGATGATTAGGAAAGAATAAACATAAATGAAACAAAAGAAACAGAGGCATCTTCATTATTGGGTGCATGGTGACCTAGGAGGGGATATTGAGATTACCATTGCCCTTCCCTTTCCCTTTTTGGTCTTTGTGTCTGTCTCTTTCATTCTTTCTGTCCTGTTTATCTCCTTACCTCTTTCTCTGTCTTTCTGTCTCTGATTCTTTCTGTGTCTTTCTGCTTTTGTCTATGTTTCTGTCTTTCTCTGTCTTTCTGTCTGTCTCTTTGTTTCTGTCTCTCTGTCCCTGCTTTCCTTCCTATCTCTGTTTCTTTGTCTCTGTTTCTGTCTTTCTTCTTTTGTCTATGTTTCTGTCTTTCTGTTTTTGTGTCTCTGTTTCTGTCTGTCTCTTTGTTTCTGTCTCTCTGTCCCTGCTTTCCTCTCTATCTCTGTCTCTTTGTCTCTGTTTCTGTCTTCCTGTTTTTGTCTATCTCTGAGTCTATGTTTCTGAGAAGAAAGTGAGAGATTATTCACTTGAAGCTTTTGTACTCACATTCAGTTCTGGTTCTGCAGCTCATCAGTCTTCAGTCCTTTGGTCCAGAGGCCAATTAAAAGGATTTTCATAATCAAAAGGTACTAACCTGAATCATCATGGCCAAAATCTGGCTCTCTAAAGCTTCTCATATTGACCTAGAACCAGGCAAGAAATGTCTGCATAAGCTTCAAAGACTGGGCTCTCACTCTTCCCATGATGTATAGATGAATTGGGACAATAAGTGACTTGAAAGTCCTTGAAACTCTTGGTCTTCCAAAGTACTAAATCTCTTAGCTCTTGGGGCAAGTGCTAGCACACAGATTTTTAAAAAGTGAGATAGTCCTTACTCTGAAGGAGGTCCCATTCTAATTTGAGGAGACAACACATGGATGAGGGCACAGTTTCAGAGTAGTTGGGAAGGCCCAGAGTTCCACATGCTACATTGGTACATCAGATGGGAATGCCTGGGGGTCAGAAGGGCAGAATGGCAGTGTAGATGGAGTGGTATCATTGTTGGTCACTCATTGTTTATCCAAGGAAAATAAGTGGCCATGTCTGTTCTGAAGTGGGGATGGGAAGTGCTGGGTGGGTGTAGCTCATGACTGTTGTATAGATGGTAATTTTGGAAGGCAATTGGGGCTCTGAGTTTCCCCTAGTAGAAGTGGCAAAAGGTATCTATAGGAAGGAGAATTACAATCTGGGAAAACCCTTCCCCCAATACAATACAAGTGCTTTGTTTTTTCCTTTGGTTAATTGATAAATACATGCTGGCTGTTTGGTGGAGGAGAGAGCTGGGAAGAAAGAGGAAAGAAAAAGAAGGAGGAGAGTTGAGGAGGGGAGAGTAAGGAGGTAGCAGAGACCAGAAAATCTCTCATCCCTTGGCTAGGACTTGTTTTTGGCAGCTGTGTTCGATGTTTGAAGGCAGCAGTGACTGCCGGGGAGTTTTATGCCTTTGTTCTCTCTGGGGGATGTGGAAAGAAGGGTGTACTCCTCATCTCGACTGTTTTATAGCCTCATGGAGCCAGGGAAAGGAAAGATCTTCCTCAGAGCTTTACCCTAGTATTTTTCCAAGAACAGCTTGGGCAGGATGTCCTGTATCCCGCCTGTTGTCAGAAAGATTGAGGTCCCATCCTCAGCCAGGAACCCAATGGGAGGGATCAGCTAAGTCCTATCTATGTGAAAGGCAGCATAGTACTTGGACGTGGAGTTGGGAAGTGCTGGGTTCAAACTTCACCCCCGACACTCTGGTTATGTAACCTCTCTGAGTTTCAATTTCCTCAATTATAAAATAGAGACAATAATAATCTCTATAGTGGTTATTTCCCAGGGGTGTTGTAAAGCTCAGATGATGGCACAATGGCAAATAGAAAGCACTTAATAAATGCTTATTGACTTGCCAAAACACTTTATAGATTTTAAAACTATGCAAATGATAGCTAACACTTACATGCCGAGTCATTTCTGTTGTCTGACTCTCCGTGACCCCATTTGGAGTTTTCTTGGCAGAGATACTGGAGTGGTTTGCCATTTTCTTCTCCAGCTCATTTTACAGATGAGGAAACTGAGGCAAACAGGGTTAAGTGACTTGCCCAGGGTCACCCAGCTAGGAAGTGTCTAAGGCCAGATTTGAACTCAGGAAGATGGGTCTTCCTAACTCCAGGTCAGGCACTATGATACCACTTAGTGGCCCAACTGTTACATAACATTTTACAAATGTTCCCTTTATTTGCTTCTCACAACAGCCCAGAAAGGTAGGTGCTATTATTATAACCATTTTACAACTGAGAAAATTCATTTTTTACAAATGTGTGACCTGTTCGGGGCTGCACAGCTAGCAACTGAGGCAGGATTTAAACTCAGGTCATCCTGACTCCGTCACATGCTCTGCTCACTATATAACCCAGCTGCCATTTAATCCATATTGACTCTTACTATTATCCTCATATTATGTGAAGGGAGGGAACGTGACTGAAAAGACAGTAAGGCCCCCTTTTCCAATGGAGGCAGCCGAGCTGTAGTGAAAAGACCGATGTACATTATATTAGCACCACCTCCCAGGGTTGTTTCAAGGATTACATGACTGCAGCGTTTAGCACAGTGCCTGGCACATGGCAAGCACTATATAAATGTCAGTATGCTACGTACTCTATATTGATCTTGAATGCTATTAGAATAGAATTCTAAAAGTAATAAAATGAATGACTTTCTATGTAAGGCATTTTGGAAATGCATTCGGCTGAATTGATGTCACCTGACTGATAAGTTTTGTTTCATGTTTTAAGTAAATGATGCTGTGTATGTTCTTATTAAAAACAAAACAAAACAAAAAGGAAAAATAAAAGACCACTGTATTCAGCTTTGCCACTCTGGGCAAGTCACTTAGATACTCAGGGTCTCCTTGTCTACTAACTGTGCCTAACATCTGTATTCTCTACTTCACAGAGTCATTGTGGGGGTTAAAAGAGATAATGCATGGATATGACTTTTGTTATGATAAAATGCTTTATAAATGGCAGGTTCGATGAGGTGGATAAATTGTGGAGTAGAGCCAGCCTCGGAGTCTGAAAGTCCTGGGTTAAAGTCTGGTCTCTGACACATAGTGGTTGTGTGACCCTGGACACTTCCCCTAACCCATGGCTCTAAATTCCATACAGGTGGTGATCTGTATTGGTGGAGGTCACTAGTTCCCCACACTGATGAAATCACAGTTCTAAGCCTGTCTCTAAAAAATTACCAAAAATTCCTCCCCCTCATAATATATACATATTCCATCATTCCTTTGGCTTAATGCTGCTATGCCTCTTGCAGTGCAGATACTCCAGAAAGGAACAATACTTTCAAATGTTATATCCATTTGCATCTTTTTTGTTTAGGAGAAGTTCCTCTGACAGGTTTGGGAACTTGATGGGATCTGGCCTTGATTTTCCAGCTTTGTTCTATGTACCAGACATACCCTGATTTGTGGACTTTCTCTACTTGTATTTCCGACCTTCTGGACTTTATAACCCTGTTGGAGTCTCTGCTGCTGTCTCATCCTGAAACTCCCTCAGCTTGGAGCCTCCTCAGCTCGGAAGACCCTATCACTCCAAAACTTCACTCCTTTCTCCCACTGGGGAGTTGATTCCTTCTGCAGGCTCCATTTTGTGAAAGGGTTCATACTGACCAGTCGTCCTTCTCCTTCTGGAGTCCAACTCCCAGCAGCCACCAGGCTTTCGGCATCACAGACATCTGATGAGACTTCAGGGAGGGATTTAGGAGCCGTCCCTTTCTGTCCCTCCACCTTTTTTTTTCCCCAGGCACACTGAATGACTAGTTTTGGTTCTGTCCGTGGTCAGTGAGCCTCAGGTGGAGGAGATAAGAGGCTTTAAACCCAGGGAGACAAACTCAGGAAAGCTTAGATGAGGACTGGGAGGAGGAATTGTTAGAAGATCAAGCTCTTATTAACCTTTTAAAAAATAATTTTATTTTTCACATCAATTTGTGTAAACACAATTTTTAACATTTAAAAAAGTTTTGAGTTCCGAATTTTATGCTCCCTGAGATAGGAAGCACTCGGATATGGGTTCTGCATGCAGCTCTTGCTAATCTTGTCAAAACAAGACTCACATGGCCTGAGAAGGACGTTCTTCACCCTTCTGGCAGGAGAAAAGCACTTTGCCAACCTTAGAGCTTTATCATCAGTCTATGGGTTCTAAAGAACATCACCAAGGACATATAGGACCAGAAAATGAGCCAGGAGGGGAACTGTGGGTGAGATAGAGCAGGCGTGCAGGCAGATGCCTAGCTTGGACTGAATCTACAGGCTCCCTCTCTCCTCTCCTCTCCTGTCCTCTCCTCTCCTCTCCTGTCCTCTCCTGTCCTCTCCTGTCCTCTCCTGTCCTCTCCTCTCCTCTCCTCCCCTCCCCTCTCCTCCCCTCCCCTCCCCTCCATTTCTCTCCTCTTTTCTCTCTCTTTCTCTCATTCTTCCCCTTCTTTCTTTCCCCGCTCTCCCTCTCTCTCCTCTCTCCCCCTCTCCCCGCTCACCTCTCTCTGCCTCTATCTATCTCTTCTCTTTCTTCTCTCTCTCTCTGTCTCTGTCTTCACTCCTCTCCTCTCTCCCCTCTTTCTCCCATCTCCTCTCTCCTCTCTCTCTGTCTCTCCTCTCTCTCTGTCTCTACTCTCTCTCTGTCTCTTCTCTTTCTCTCCTCTCTCTCTCTCTGTCTCTGTACCCACTCCTCTCCTCTCTCTCATATCCCTCCTCCCCCTCTATCAAAATATCAACTCATCAGTAGCTGTCTTTTTATCCACTTTCCACACTTCCTCTCTTTAGACCTGCCATTTATAAAGTAATTTTTATTACAAAGCACATTTATATACATTATCTATTTCAATCCCCACAACAACGCTGGAGCCATCCCTTCCTCACACTACACTCCCAAAGTCTAGTAGATAAAGTCCTGGGCTTTGGCTCAAATGTCATATGTGACCCTTACTAGCCACACGACCCAGGGCAAGTCCCTTAAGCCTTGGTCAAACAGAGAGGGCAGACCCCGGCTTCTGGGGCTCCTCGCTTCCCTTCTGATCTGGGCAGCTCTTGTCTGTCTCATTTTGCAAACCTCTCGTGGAAGATCTCCTGGTGCCCTTGAAATCTCCCCTCAATTCTGCCTGGGCTGTCGCCTCTCACTCTCGGTTCGTGGTCTCCCTGGCTCATTTTCTGGGTCTGTACGTCCTTGGTGATGCTCTTTGGAACTCATAGATTAGAGGAAGGTTCCAAGGTTAGCAAAGTGCTTTTCTCCTGCCAGGCTGTTAAAGATGGCAGCGCAAGTATTGTCCCACATAGGCGGTAGATGAGGAAACTGAGGCTAAGAGGTTTTCCTCTCAATCTTCCAAAGGTAACAAGTGTCCTAGCTAGGACTCGAACCCAGAGCTTCCAGTGGCAGTTCCAGTCCTCTTTCCACAACATGTTACCTTTCTAATGGATAGAAGTCTATGACGGCCAGCGTTGATTGGTCTGATTCACGGGATTGCTGAGAAGGAACGCCATGCCTTTTTGCCCTTGCCTGACCCTCTCGACGTGCCTGATGAGCAGATAGTTGGTCCAGATGATTAAAAAGATGAGAAATGAGAAAAAGTCCAGTGCTAGTGATGTGGGTGAAAAATGAATGGGCCGCTTTATCCTTGATCCACCAGGACCTTAATCTTTTGATAGGAATGGTGATTAGAGGCTTGGGTCCCTAGATACCAAGGCCTGGGAATGAGGGAGTCCATCTCACATGTAAGGATCTGAGACTGACCTCAAGGACTGCGTCCAGGCCTGGAGGGGTCCTCTAGCTCAGATGGATGAGAAACACATAAACAGATGTGAAATGCCCCAGAGGTCTTCAGAAGTGGAGTTAGAACCATAGGGTTTTAGACCTGGAAGAACCTTGGAGCATGTGATTTGGAGTGGAAGGAGCTTTTTAGAGCATAGTGTATTAGACCTTGTGGAGAGGCCTTAGAATAGGGATGTTAGACCTGAAAGGGGTCCAAGAAATCATTCAGTCTGCTCTCCTCATTTAATCCAGGAAATGTGGTTTGTTTGTGAAATTACAGATTTAAACACTTTTTAATCAACCAATGAGCACATATTTAGAAAGTGACTTTTATGTGCCAGACAGACAAAGCTTAAGTGATTTTCCCAGGGTCACACAGCTGGTAAATGTCTGAGGTGGGATTTGAACTCATCTTCCCAGTAATGTGCTGGATGCAGCCATCCTGTTTGGGCTCATGTGGGCTGGTGGTTAAATTTTCAATGTGAGCATTTTTGTCTCAAAAATTGGCAAACATTGGATATCTGGGCCTGATTTAGTGTTTTATTGATTGCCTAGACTGAAGATAGTGACAAAGGTAATATTTATAATATAGATTAAACTTAAAAGTGTTTCCAGTGTATATTTTTCTGGAGAACCTGTCATTAAACATTTACCTCTAGTGTCTTCTAGATGCTGGGCATAGGTCTCTGCATGCTGTGACCCTCCCTGCCTTGTAGGCAGCTACTACTTAATGGTCACAAATGAGCTGCTGATGTGCTTTGGTGGAGATGGTTTCCATACTGGGAGTGTCCTAATAGCTAGTAATATGTATATTGTTTCAAGGTTTACAAAGCTGTCACATCCATGATCTCATTTTATTCTCAACACAACTGTGAGAAACCATAGGATGGAGGCTCAGCCTTGGAGCTCCTGCCCTGGGGCACTGCTGTCCTAATTGGCCATACGCTCTTGACTGTGCCTTCACTTCAGTCAGCTTCCTGTCCCTGATTGGACACGTTGTCCTAGGTTACCTGAGTGCCTTCCAGCTCTGAGATCCTATTGATTTTATTGGTCACAGAGACGAAGGAAGACAATCTCCCAGGGTGTGTGTGTGTGTGTGTGTGTGTGTGTGTGTGTGTGTGTGTGTGTGTGTGAAGGGAGAGAGAGTAAGCTGTGATTACTGGTGGGAGCATCTCTTCATGATGAAGTTACAAATCTTTTCGAGAGAAGACAAAAATAAAGCATTGGTTAAGATTCAATTATGTACTGGGTGTTGTTGTTGAATCATTTTAATCATGTCCAACTCTTGGTGACCCCATTTGTGGTTTTCTTGGCAGAGATACTGGAGTGGTTTGCCGTTTCCTTCTCAGGTTCATTTTACAGATGGAGAAACCGAGGTAAACAGGGTTAAGTGACTTGCCCAAGTCACACAGCTAGTAAGTGTCTGAGGCTGGATTTGAACTCAGGTGTTCCTGACTCGAGGCCCAGAACTCTGTGGACTGCACCAGCTTCCTGCCTTTGAAGCATTAACTATCTGCCAGTGTTTATACTGTCTCAGATGCTGTGGGGGAATACAGGGACATCTATAACCACTGTGTCATTCCAAGCCTATTGGTGGCCCAACTCATACACAAGTGAAAGGTTAAATAATAATACCTGAGGCTGTCATGGAGTAATGTGTGATTAATTGCTAAGGGAATGGGAGGGATACTATGGTTATTTTTGGCATACATTTAAGAGTTGCAATGAGGCCACTAGGTGGTGCCATACTGCATAGGGCATTGGGCTGGCAATCAGGAAGGCTCATCTTCATGAGTTCAAATCCAGCCCGAGACACTTAATAGCTGTGAGACCCTGCGCAACTCACTTAACCCTGTTTGCCTCAGTTTCCTCATCTGTAAAATGAGCTGGACAAGCTAATAGCAAACCACTCCAGTATCTTTGCCAAGAAAATCCCACATGGTCATGAAGAGTCAGACAGGAATGAACAACTATTATTTTTGGTTCTACCCTCTGCCATTGAGGAAATGGAATTTGACTCTAACATTCTCGGCAATTAAGGTTGTTTAAATGGTTTTAATAAATTCATGGAGAAGACTCATGATCGGTTGACACATTTCTAAAGAAAACAAAGACTCGTTGGGAACAGGCCAGCAGCTGGTGGACATGATAGATGAGAACCTTTCCTTTACTACTAGTTGACCAAACTCTTGGGCCTCAGTTTCCTCATCTGTACAAAAAAGGAGTTGGCTTACATGATCCCTATCTCTGATATTGTCCTTTGTTCTAACATTCCATTCTGCAATCCTTTATGGTGCCAGCATTCTATATCCTAAGATTCCCTCCGACTCAGATAGTCTGTGTTCTATGCTCTGACATTCTGAAGTCTAAGCTCCCTTTGAGCTCCTATAGCCTACACAACAACATGAGCCTGACCCTTTGGGCCCTAGTTCATATGCCCAGGGACACAATTTTGGGCCACGGGACTGATCCAGGGCAGGAATTTCTAATATTGTGATTCTCGTGACTAGGTACATCAGCCAAGACGGGTAGCAGCCTCTGTCTCCTGCTCCAAGCGGAATCTCTGCCTGTCTTGCTTTTGTTCCCATCCGTGGCATCTATATTTAAACATGAGCAAAGCCGACTCATGGCCTGAAGAACAATAGCGTCCTGATCCTAGTAATAAGTCCCAGGGGGCCCTGGCATTTGCTGCAGGGCAGCTGTCGGTGCATGGTAGAGAAATAGAGTCAGCCTTGGGGTTTTCCAGGTTCTGACTGCTTCCCTCTGCACCCCAAGAGGGAAGGGTGTGTGTGTGTGTGTGTGTGTGTGTGTTTTCTTTCAGATTGCACTGAACAGGCCTCCCCTTGTCTCTTCTTCCATCCCTGCCCCCACCTTACCAAGAATATATTGAACTGAGGTAGAGTGGATTGGATGCTCTTGGTCCCACTGGGCCCCTCAGGGAGATGGCTGTCATGTCAACAGAGCTTTCAGCTGTTTCCCTACCTCCCCCTCCATGTCAGATGGCTACCTGTCTGGGCCACATTCAGTGCAGTCTTACCTGGAAGCAATTGTTGGCCTGAATGACGTCACTAGTAACTTCTAGCTCTCCTTTGGAGTTCATGGCGTCTCCCTTCCCTGCTTCCCATTCCCAACGAATGGGTTTTTCCTTCTCTATCACAGAATGAATGGATAAAGGAATGAATAAAAGAAAAAAAAACCTTTAAAGCACCTACTCTGTGCCAATTACTGTGTTAAGTGCCGGAGATATTTTGGTTTGGAAAGTTACTGGGGTGATGAACAGAACCTAATGAGAAGATGGCTTTGGGGAGCAAAGTGAAGTATATGTAGGACCAAGCCTGGATGTAGTGGGCAACTGAAGCAGCCACCGAGGACAGAAGGGCCCCAGAAGCACGGGATTCACAGAAAACTTCACAGATACCTCATAGGCCATTTAGCCCAGCCCTCTCATTTTACAGATATGAAACCTGAAACCCGGACAGGTTAAGTGCCTTGCTCAATCCCCCAGGTCATATCGGTAACGAAAGCAGAGCTGGTATTTGAATCCAGATTTTCTAATCTCCGATTGAGTACCCTCTGCCTTATTCCATTTTGCATCTCAAACCACTGGCCCTCATGGGGATTAAACCTTCAATGTTACTCCTTAGTGGCTCTACTTTCAAAAACTCAGCTTTTTTGTTAATTTGGCAATCTGGCCCAAATCCCTATTTCTAGCCTTTTCTCCTGAGGTCCCCTTTGTCACAGTGTCTGTTCTGGCTTCTTCCCATCCCCCTGTGCTTTCCTGCATTTCTTCCTTTACTCACCTTCTTCATGTCTCAAATGCTGATTTCCCCATAATTCCACCTCTTACCCATCTATTAGGACCCAGCTTGGATGACCTCTTATCCATAAATCTGGAAGTGGTCCACCCCTTATATGACCTCATGGGACTTTGAATGCATTGTAAACACTTTTGATTGTTTACATGTATTATAGATGCACCTGCCATAGTAGATAGAGAGCCAGCCTTAAAGCCATGAAGATCTGGGTTCAAGTCATCCCTTAGCCATCTCAATCCCCTTCTCTCATTAGTGAGCTCCTTCTGGGGAAGGCCTTCATTTTGGGGCTGGACCCAGGCTGGCCACACTTCATTCCTCTCCTGGCTTTACATGTGTCTGTCTGGATTTCGCCACCATGTTCCCATGTGGATGCCTTCCCCCAAACTTTTGACCAAGATTGGGGGGAATTCCCTTCAGCACTAGGATAATGTGACTTATTTCTTTTTTGAATTATCAGTCCGTTACTTTATGCTCACATCTCACAAGTGGGTCTGGCTAGAAAGACCAGTGTGAGCCAGAAAATAAAGTGAACTATGGTCAGATGAGGGTGTTTATGTTATCCAGCCTCAATCCAAATTATGCGGTTTGGGTTTGGAAGGGTGACACTGTGCAACAAACTCTGAAAGCCTTGGGATGTGGTGGGGTGAACAGAACAATGAGCTTGGAGTCAGGAAGCTCTGGGTTCAAATTCCACCTCAGAAAAAAAGAAAATTTACATGACAGTTTTGTATACTTGAAAGGAGTAGTAAATTGTGCATAGTAGATTCGTGGTTTCATCTTTTTATTATACTATGTTATACAAATGCTTGTTTTATGCCATAAATTAAAAAAAATAATTCTACCTCAGGGATTTATTAGCTGTGTGAGCCCAAGAAAGTCACTAACTTTTGACATACTTCAGTTTCCCCATCTGTAGAAGGGGGATGATGTTAACAACACCTACTTCATAGTGCTATGGTGAGGATCAAATGAGTTAATGTTTGGAAAGCTCTTTGTAAATCTCAAATGGAAGCCACTATCATTGCCATGGGGTCACCGGCCTCCCTGCACTGTGATCTGTAGTGAAGGGTCTTGGGTTCAGATCTAAGCTGGGCCACTTAGTGGCTGGGTTACCTTGGGTAAATCACTTCATTTTCCTGGGCTTCAGTTGCCTCCTCCATCCAATGGGGAAGGGGAGCGGAAAGACTCCATGGTCTCCAGATCTGAAGCCTGTGAGTCAACCAAGGTCCCTCAGTTGGCAAATGCCCAGGCTGGGATTCAAACCTAGGTCACCTGGGAAGTCACACTCAGCACTGCCTGCCCCCTCCTCCAACATTCTCCTAGAATTTCATACCATGATCGACTTTTCTGGTGGTTTCCCCTTCAGGAATAGTTCTTCACTTCCCATAAAATAAACATGCTAACTGTAAAACAAGGCCAGTCTGGTGCCTCTGGGTAGATCCCGGGCACGTGATTTATGTCTCCTCCCCCTCTTATCACAGGAGGGAGCTCTGCAGCCAGGGTACTCTGGAGAGAGCTCCAGGGCCCCTGTGGGCTGAAGAGGGGCAGGCTAGCCCAGAAGAAGGGGCTTGCTGGCATTCCAGGGACACAGCAGAAAAGATCCCTCAGTTAGGAGGTGGAAAGTATCTCTCCTTTAAGAAGAGAAGGGTGGGGAGGGGATGGGGAGGAGGCGAGGAGGAGAGAGAGAGAGGGGATGAAGATGCTCTTGCCCTTTTCATCATCTTTCTGAGACTTGGCAAAGCGGCAATAGTTCTGTAGGACTTTTCCTGGCATCTCAGAACTTTTCCTCCAAAAATCCAGCTTACCGACCAAAAGTCTAAAATTGAGCAGTGTGTGATCATAATGGACTTGGACTCACAGGAAAATTGAGAAGAATATACCTCCTTTCAGATGGTTCATGTCAATATTGGTTATTTTTGTTGAACTTTTTTTTCCTTTTAAATATTATTATTATTATAAGGAATGACTTGCTGGTTAGGAGAGGGATATATTTAAAAATGAATCTGATTGAAGAAAAATCAGTTCCTGATGTTTATGTAGTGTTTTTTTATTATTTTAATTTATTTTTAATATGTTTGGTTTACAGCATTGATTTTCACAGGCGTTTGAATTACAAATTTTCTCCCCATTTCCTCCCCTCCCACTCTAAGATGGCGTACACTCTGGTTGCCCTGTTCCCCAGTCTGCCCTCCCCTCCGTTGCCCCATTCTCCTCCCACCCCCCTTTCCCTTCCTTTCTTGTAGGGCAAGATAAATCTCTATGCCCCATTGCCTGTGCATCTTATTTTCTAGTTGCATGAAAAAAAAACCTTTTTTACTTTTGAACATCTATTTTTTTAAAACCTCGAGTTCCAAATTCTCTCCCCTCTTCCCTTCCCATCCACTCTCCCTAAGATGTCAAGCAATTCAACATGGGCCCCATGCATATCATTAT
>CM053626.1:318941871-318967050 GCA_028646595.1 Phalanger gymnotis | reverse complement strand
TTTCACAACATGAGTATTGTGGAAGGGTTATACATAATGATATGCATGGGGCCCATGTTGAATTGCTTGACTTCTTAGGGAGGGTGGATGGGAAGGGAAGAGGGGAGAGAGGAAGGGAAAGGGGGATGGGAGGGGAATGGGGCGACGGAGGGGAGGGCAGACTGGGGAACAGGGCAACCAGAATGTACGCCATCTTGGATTGGGGGGGGAGGAAATGGGGAGAAAATTTGTAATTCAAACGCCTGTGAAAATCAATGCTGAAAACCAAACATGTCAAAAATAAATTTAAAAAAAAAAAGAAAAAAGCAAGACAATGGATTTGATCTTCGGAGACCTGGGTTTGAATCCTGGCCTATGTGCCCTTGGCAAGTCATTCCCCTCTTTGAGTTTTTCACTTTCTTCTTCTCTAAAACAGAACAGTCTAGAAGAGTTCTAAGGTCCCCCCAGCTCTCACATTCTGTATCCCCAGATGTCTTCCAAATTTGACATCCCATATTCTAAGGTCCCCCCAGCTCTCACATTCTATGTCCTAAGATCTTTTCCAGATCCAACATTGCATATTCTAAGGTCTCTCTTAGCATACCCATTCCTTGTTTTAAGGTCTCTCTCAGCTCTTACATTTTTTGTTCTATGGTTCTTTCTGGCTCATAATCCTGTTATTGCAGTTTCATGATGTGTTGTGGTGGGACCATCTCAAAGAATTCAGAGTCAGACCACCTCTAATCCAAGTACAGACATTTATTGAGATTGATACCTCTCATGAAGTAGGCCAAGTTCCAAGAGGAACCAGTAACTTCATTGAAAGCAAGATGTAAGATGCAATTGCATAACAGAAATCATGAAAGTTAAAAAGGCAGGAGGGGTTTGTTAAGGGATTAGGTAATGAGGGAGGGGTCCCAACCACAGTGGAACTTTGTATGTGATTACCTACAATACATACAGAAAAACCCATTTGGGTGGGGTATGTAGGAATGATAACGATATTAAAATAAGCCTTTCTACACCACAAGTTCACCCTAGGTTAGTTCTTTACTATTACTGCACAGGTGCCTACTCAGGGAAAGTCCCTTCTATTGTTTTGGGGTCCATATCCTGCTTGGGCATCCTGGTGGTGCTGCTTTCTGATTGGCTGAGTATTGTCCTCCTGTCTAAGGCTAGATGGATATAGTTGTGATTGAATGCATGGACACACCTGCTGTTTCTGTGGGAAATATGAGGAATGGGTCTGGGGGCAGTGGCTAGCTAGAGGCACTGGCTGAGATCCCATCACATGGACATGCCTGCTGTTCTGAGAGAAATAGGAGTTCATGGACACACCTGTTGTTCTAGCGAGCAGTGAGGCATATATGAGGAAGTTAGATTATTAAGTGGGGGCAGGGTGAGTGGCTAGGTAGGGGCAGTAGGCCTGCTGTTCAGTGGGGCCTGTCAGGAAGTTAGAATATTGGGGCTGGGGCAGCTTTATTAGAATTCCATCAATGTGGTTCCAAACGGGTTTTATGCAGAGGCAAGGAAAACATGGAGTGATGTCTTTGGGTGTTACTGTGGAAAGTAGACGAGACCAGGCAATAACTGATCCTTTCTGCTCTATACCCTCCTCCCTGCTACATAGGAGTGGAGCCGAATGCTTCTGGGGACTTGCCTCCCTCCTTATTGGAGGGAGCTGCAGAGGTATTGGTTTAAGGTATGATCAATCCTTTTTCAGTCACTTCTCTCCCAATTCTTTATGAATACGTAACCAACTACCTTCTGGTAACTATATTGCCCTAAGGTCAGTATAATGGCCCTCAGGTTCACATGGTCCTTTTCTCTTTTCTCCTATAGAGCTAACAGCAGATGAAAAGTTATTAGTGCAATTATGAGTTACAATAGCCCAGAGGCACTGTATAAGAAAATTCCTACCCTTCAGACAGAAGTTTGCTGTTTGCCCTAATTTAAATTTATTTGTGTCTGTTGCTAACTCTTGGACTTTCTCTGCTTGAGCCAAAATCAGGATACAGGAAATATTTTAGTTAAAATAAGTAAGCATAGTATATTTCATGTCAGCTACTGGACAGGCATGGGAAAGGGTAGTTGGAGAAAGTACAGAATATTTTTTGGAACTTTCCTTAGACCTGGAAGAAATGAATCTAGTTGTTAGCATGAACCTTCTCCTCTCTTCCTCTTTAAGTACAGAGGTCAGATAGCCCACCTTAATCTCACCTTTCTTTCCATCAGCTCCACTCTCCTTTTGGTTTCTTCTTTTTCTTTCTTCCTTTAGCTTTTCTCTTGTGCCACCATGGCTTCCCAGCCTGGTTCGACTCAAATATACCTTCTGGATCAAAGATTGCAATAGTCCAAGTCGTTCTCAGTCCCGTGAGGGAATGCTTATCCTTTTAACTGTAAATCCCAGAATTCCAGGCAGTTTTCAAAACCCTATTACACTCTAAGAATTTCACTTTTGTACTTTTCCCTTGCCCAGAAGATCATTGCAACCCATTGAGACCTCTGACTTTCTCTCTCAAATGTGCCTCAGCCTGTCCAATTGACAGATTAGAAGGGCACGAACACTTTATCTGCATGTTTCTTCCTCACCCTGTGAAGTTTCAGGATGTTCACTCTCCAGGGTGCTGAAAAAAGAGAGCGGCCATCTATCATGATGTCCACATCAAGATAGCGTTAGTTTCCAAACTAACACAGCCCCTGGCAATGTAGACAGGTAAACTAAACCATGCCATAACCCAAGATCAGAGATTTAGGGCTCACTTCCGAGGTCATCAATTTGAATGCCCTTGGTTTACAGATAAAGAAACCGCAGTTCAGAGAGGTGGAGAATTGCCCAAGGTTACACAGGTTGCTCGGTGGCAGTTCTAGAATTCAGTCTCAGTTCCATTGCTCTCTCTACAAGCTGCAGGTATGGAATAGATCCTACAGCTTTCAGAGTCATCACAGAAAAGGCAGAGGTAGGCCATGGGAATCAGTCCCCACTCACCACCTTTTACTGATTTTCTCATGTTGTCTCACCCTCCGTTTCCTTAGGGTTATTTTTGGAGTTGGTCAGCTGTAGCCCATATTTAGAGAGTTGGGTACTGGAAGCCTCAGTGAGCCTGGGTACCTTGTTCTTCATCTTCAGTGTCCATAAGGTCAGAAAATATTAGGACTAGAAAGTATGTTAGCACTGGACTAGAAGGGACCTTAGCATTCATACAGTCCAAGCTGCCCATTAGATAGAAGTAGATATCACTCATTGCAGTCACATGAGGAAATTGAATAAGGACAAAGAGTCTGATGGGAATCTAGCGGGGAGGAGAAAAAAAGTGTTAGAATACTCTATGCATTGAAATGGGGTGAGGAGGGGGGGAGACTTCCTGTGACTTCATCTCCTTTAGAATGTAAGGTCTTTAAGGGCAGGGAATATTTCACTTAAATCTGTATCCCCAGTATAGCATGTAGCACATAACAGTATGTATAAAGTACCACAATCCTTTTTTAAGAAATCCTTCTCCTCAAAGTCTCTACCAGGGTTTTTGTCCCTTCATTCTCATTTACTTTCCTCAGATGATTGCAGTTAGTCTATACTATATTAATATTTTTTTCATTCTTATTGATCGATGGACCTTAGGTGGCACAGTGGATTCAGCACTAGGACTAGAATCAGGAATATATGAATTCAAACCATGCCTCAGATACTTACTAATTGGGCAAGTTACTTAACTCTGCTTGCCTCAGTTTCCTCATCTGTAAAATGAGCTGGAGAAGGAAATGGCAATCACTTTAGGATCTTTGCTAAGAAAACCCCAAATGGGGTCACAATGAGTTGACATAAGTAGACAACAACAACATTTTACAGATGGAGAAACTGAGGTTCAGAATGAAAATTTGACTTCCCCTTGGCTTGCTGCTTTTAGGGGCATAACTGAAATTCAAACTCAGATCCTTTGTCTCCAAATCTAGGTTTTTTCCCACTCTACTGAACTGTCCTCCCCCTTAAGTTTCATAAATCACCTTCTTTTGCACCTGTCTAATGCAATTGAAATAGTTATTTGTATTTGTGTCCTATTTTTCTAGGAAGACAGAGGGAAAGGGAGAAGGAGAGGGACAGGGAGAGGGAGAGGGAGGGAGGGAGGGAGAGAGAGAGAGAGAGAGAGAGAGAGAGAGAGAGAGAGAGAGAGAGAGAGAGAGTGTCCATCATGTGGACCTAGTGTAAGCTCCATAAGGCATAAGGGCAGGCCTTATTTTTTTTAAATCTTCCCCCATACCCAACCTAGTGCTCTGCTCAGAATAGGAGCTTGATAAATGCTTGTTGTATTAGCTGTGTTGTTTTCAGTGGTCTAGGATGAAAGTTGGTTTGCAGGCAATTCATAGTTTAGATTCCTTTCTGAGCTACCACATTCTGAGGTCTTATCTTTATGCACAGGAAGAGAAGGAGCAAGAGAGAGAGAACGCTAGATATCACACACTTTCCACTTCCTCTCTCCTCATTTGGTGGCTTAAGAGGAAGCCTCTCATGCTAGGCTTCCCAAAGACTGTGGATTCTCAAATGGGGCCATAGAGTCGTAAGCCATAGGGCCATAGGTCTAGAGCTGCAATGGACCACAGAGAGCATCTAATCCAACCCCCTTAATTTACAGTTAAAGATGTCAGGCCCAGAGAAGTCAAGGGACTTGCCCAGGATCACAAAGGCAATATGTTTTGGGGGTGGCATTTGAACAGAGGTCTTTTGACTCCAAGTCCTTCACTTTATCCACTGTGTCAGACTACTTCTAAATATCAGCCATGGTAGTGATCACAAATTCTGCACTCCAGGCCTGTCATTTTACTGATGAAGAAACAGAGGTCCAGAGTGATTGTCCAAGGCCACATAGGTAGTATTAGAGCCAAGGTTGTGATGGAGTTAGAAAAGGCTATAGGAATGATCTGGCCCTTATTTTATAGAAGACAAAAAGGGACTCACCCAGGTGCATACAGGGAGAGTGGAAGAGTTGCAATTTGACCTTGGGAATCTCTGTTCCCCAACCCATAGTGCCTTGTACCTCACAATGCTTCCTCCTCCTCCTCCTCCTCTTCCTCTTCCTCCTCCTCTTCCTCCTCCTCTTCCTCCTCCTCCTCCTCCTCCTTCTTCTTCTCCTTCTTCTTCTTCTTCTTCTTCTTCTTCTTCTCCTTCTTCTCCTTCCCCTCCTTCTCCTTCTCTTCCTCCTTCTCCTTCTCCTTCTCCTCCTCCTCCTTCTCCTTCTCCTTCTCCTCCTCCTCCTCCTCCTCCTCCTCCTCTTTTTTACCTTACTTTCTCCCCTCTTCTCTCTCTCTTCCTCTATTCTGTGTTTTCCATTCTTTATATTCTTCTACTCTTTCTCTTCATCCCCCTCTCTTTCCTTCCCTCCTTCCTTCCCTTCCTTCTGTCTCTATTTGTCTATCTCTCTCTGTTTTTGTCTCTGTGTGTGTGTCTCTGTATGTCTCTCTGTGTCTCTGTCTCTGTGTCTCATACATGCACACATACACACACAGAGTTTGGTAGAGTGGATAGAAACCAGGAAGACCTGGGTTCAGTTCTCATCTCTCCCATACACTGGCCATGTAACCCTAGGCAAGCTGTTTGGCCTAGTAGTACCCCAGGAACCTTCCTAATACTATATGTTACAAAACACTTGCAGATTTACACTGATAGAGGGAATTTTCTCCCTGGGAGTTCCTTATACCAATGTAATCACAGGACTGGACTAAAAAATACACTCACACACATATATGTGATCTGCCCTGGTATTTCATCCATTTAGGGATGTCTGTATCTAGAAACTCCGTGGACGCACATTATCAGCTTGTCTGTAACAGTCAGAGAGCGAGCCAGAGCAGTTAAGATGCTCAGTGACTTGCCCAAGGTCACACAGCCAAGATGTGGCAGAAGCACGGTTTGATTCTTATGTAAATATAATAATAATTTTTTGTAAAATTGCTTGGAATCCAGAAAGGGTTGACAGAAAGGACTTGTTTTTGTTCTGAAGCCCATGTTTCCATCTTCAGCCCAGTTATGTTTTGGTCAGGCTGTGGACCATCTGCCTGCCTATCCATCTATTTATTGTAGGAAATGGATCCAGCCTCTGGATAGACTGGAGGCCTGTATTTATCATCCTGTTAGGTCTAATCAAAATGTCTTCCGTTTCACCCAGTAAGTGCACAGGGCGCCAGAGGAATGCCTGAATAATGGGGAAGGGACGCCATTGATTCACCATCACTAAAGCCGCTGATTCTCCAACCCCTCATTGCTCCTCAATGTTTCATCCTGGGCTGAGGAAATTCAATCTCTTTCCCTGGCCTTAGTGGACTCAGTATGGAGGACTAGCTGGCTGCTCATCACAGCAGAAAATCTATGAAATTGACCCAGGATCGCTGGGGGTGGGAGTTGGAGGAAGATGACCTTGTGACCATGGGGGAAGGTACGGCCAAAGTTGAGCCTTGAGAATGATGGAGCAAATGAACCTGGGGCTGGGGGAGAGTAAGGATATTTCAAGGATACAAAGGGGCTTGAGCCTATGGAGAGCTGGGAGGAGGAGGGAAATTCTTGCAGGCATTTGGGGCAGCCATGAGGACTTCTCTGGATAAGATGGTGGGGGGATAGTGATGGGAATGAGAATGTGACAACAGATGAAAGATTCCATTTGGATTATGCCTCCTGGGTCCCATTGCTCCTGAGGGAGGGTGTTTGACAGCCCCCATTAGAGGCAGAGAAATGGAGGAAATTAGGCCTTGTTTTACCCCAGGATGACCTGGAGACATTAGAGATGGAAAAGCCCCAGCTGAATCATTATCCAGGGAGTCTTGCTTTGTTCTTTCTTTTTCTTTCTTTCTTTTAAAGGGGGAAAAATGTAAGTCAAACAACCATATTCCTGGTATGGAGGAATGGATTCTGTTTTTCATTGTCATACTAATGGATCCTTCACCAAAGTCCTCTTGTGGTACCTCATTGAGGCCTAGAAGTGACCCCGAGCACTCAGAGCTCAGTAGAGTACAGGCTAGGTCATTGATCACCAAGCCAGAAAGGTGTTGGACATGGGTGTGGTCGTGCACTACATGTATGTACTCCTCAGGCAAGCCTAGCTCAATTTGGGAAAGCTTATCAGGTTGAGTGAATGAACAGATAATAAATACTGACTGTGTCAAGCATCATGCTAAGTGTAGGGAATACAAATCAAAGAAAGCAAGATAGTCTGGCCCTCAAGGAGCTTCAATTCTACTAGGGGAAAGCAGTGTATGTCACACGTGGTGTCCAGGGAAGGATACTTTGGTTGAGAAAGATCTAAGGATGGCGAGTGGAACCATAGTGTGACTGACACACCCTTGCCAGGAGCCATGGCAGAAGTGATTTCATTATGGATTCAAACCAGAAAGGTCAGGCAGGGGGAAAGAGGAGAGCCTGGTGGGTAGCCAGGAGATGGTCAGGAATCAGGTGAAAAATGGCTCAGGTCCCTTGTGAAATGGTAAGTCAGTGAAGTGGTCATCAATCGAGACAGGGCAGTGACTTTTGTGGCCACCGCAAGTCTCAAAGGCTGTCTAGGCAATGTGGTGGAAAGCGGGTTGGAATTGGAGTAAGAGGTGCTGAGTTCACTTCTACCACTGACTACCTGTGTGACCTTGGACAAGTTACTTTAACCTTCATTTTCTCATCTTCCAGTTGTGAGGATTAACCGCATGATGCCTAAGGGCCATTTGTGCTCTAAACCCAGAGGGCTTGGGATCTGTATTGGTGGAGACAGGGCCCACACCATTGAAATTAGAGATCAATCACTGAAATACTGAGGCATGAATAGGTAGGTGAGAGAGCACTGGGGCCAGAAGACTTGGACTTATTTCCTGGCTCTGACATTTGTGAGAGAAGTGACCTTGGGCAAGTCACTTCCAATCTGACCTTTTGGCTTCCTGTCTGTAAAATGGAGTCAATCGGATCTGTACTCCTTACCTCATAGGGCTGTTGACAGTAAAGTATTTATAAACTTTAGGGCTCCATGGAAATGTGACTTATTTTGATCCTTAGAGTCTAAAATAGTTGGCTTATCACCCCCACCCTCCAAAGTCATATAGCCCATTAAATCACTCACAAGGAGTGATATTTACCAAACTCTCTCATTTACAGGTTGCTTAAGATGGAAGTTGTCTGTGTCTGCAATAATTACAATGATACATTTTTGAAATGCTTTTCTAGCATATTCATTTTTTCTCTTTTGATCATTATATCACCCCTCTGGAATAGGTGGGCAAGGGTTATTATTCTCACTGGATAATTGGAGAAACTGAGGCCTAGAAGAATGAATTGAGTCACCTAGGATCACAGGAACATAGGTTGGATTTCCACGACTCAGTTGAGATGGACATGAGACCTCATGGCTTAGAGTTATATCAACTATTCTAAGATACTTGTCCTTGAATCTTACAATCCTTGCATGATCCTTATCACATGCATAATGGAGAGACCAATGGGCTTCAGTTAAGATCAGGAAGACCTGGTTTCAAATCCTACCTCACTCTTATGTATTCCTCCTTTACTCCTATGATAGCAGGGCCCTCATCAGCTCATGCCCTAGCCTTCTCCTCCCTGACAGTCTTTCACTATTCTAATCTGTCCTTCACTCAACCATTAAATTAATCTACCATAAGCACAAATTTGACCATGTCAGCCCCATCCTGCATTCAAGAAACTCCAGTGACTCCTTATCACCTCCAGGATAAAATATAAAATCCTCTGGCATTCAAAGCCTTTTGTAACCTGACCCCTTTCCAATCTTTTTTTACCTTACTCCCTTTCCCCTCCAAATTCAAACTTTGAGCCAGTGACACAGGCTTCCTGGCTCTTCCTCACACAAAACACTCAAGGAATTTTCACTGGCCATTCCTCATGTCTAGGTTTTCTCTTTGTCTTCAGCTCTTCCTCCTAGATTCCCTGGCTTCCTTCAAATCCCAGCTAAAATCTCACCTTGTAAAAGAAACCTTTCTGGATACTTCTTAACACTAGTGCTTTCCCTTTTATTCATTATTTTTAATTTTTTCCACGTGTAGTTGTTCGTACTTGGTTATTTGTATTTGCCTTCCCCTCCCCCAATAGGCTGTGAGCTTCTTGAGAACAGGGACTGCCCTTTTCCTCTCTTTGTATTCCTCATGCTCAGCACAGGGCCTGATACAAGGTAGGCACTTAAATACTTATTGACTAATTGACCTAACCTTTCTTCAGTTTCCTCAACTCTATATGGAGGAGGTGACACATGACAGTCTCTAGTGTCCCTTCAAATTTTAAACCTATAGTTCTATGATATGTGAGGTGTAACGGAAAGAGTTTGGAGTCAGAGAATTTGGGTTCAAATTCTGTCGATGCAACACGGACTTAACAGGGCTGTGTGACCTCAGCCAAATCACCTAACTCTTCTGGGTCTCAGCTGGATCTCAAGATCTCCTTTCCTGTAAAATGATGGGGTCCTACTTTAATGTCTCTTCTGGACCTAAATCTATGATCCCATGCCAGAATATTGTCACACAGGAGATCTCCATGATTTGATCAAAGAATGACCTTCATCTGGTTGAATATTCAGACGACAACCAGCCTAGGTCATGGCATCCCAGAAAAAGGAGCAACCTAAGGACGAGAATCACAGAATTTGAGATTCAGAAAGGACCTAAGCATACCTTTAGTCCAACTCATAAACCAAAGGAATCCCTAGTTTAACATACCCAAGTGGTCAGTTGCAGTGACAGCTGGTGGTGTTGTAGATAGAGACCACTGGACCTAGAATCAGGAAGATTCTTTCCTCAGACACATACCAGTTGTATGTCCTGGGCAAATCACTTAACTTCTGTTTATCTCAATTTTCTTAACTGTAAAATGGGGACAATAATAGATCTACCTCCCAGGGGTGTTGTGAGGATCGAATGAGATCATATTTTAAAAACACTTAGTATAGTAGCTGGCACATAGTAGGTACTTAACAAATACTTGTTTCCTACTTATCCAGTTTCTTCTTGGAGATCTCCAAGGAGGAAGAGCCCACTGCTTCTTGAGTCAGCCCATCCTACTCTGGGACAGCTTTCATTCTTAGGAAGCTCTTCCTGACATCCAGCTCAAATAAACCTCTTTGTAGCATCCACCCCTTGCTCTTGGTCTGTCTGCTAGGGCCAAACTGAACAAGTTGTGAGGTCCTTCAAATACTTGAGGACAGGTAAGCTCTCCCCTTCCCCTTCCCCAAACATCTAATCCAACTTAATGAATATACCTCCTTTACAATATCCCTGAGAAGTTGTCATCTAGGCTTTGCTCAAAGACCTCCAGTAATGGAGAACTCACTATCCAATGAGGCACTTTTTTCTACTTTCAGCCAACCCCAATGATTAGAGCATTCTACGTTTTATTGAGCTAAAGTATGTCTCCCTATAATTTCCACCCCACTGTGACTCCTAGCTCTGCTTTCTGGGACTAAGTAGGACAAGTTAATCTCTCTTCCACCCAATAGCCCTTTAAATATATGAAGGCAGCCCTCATGGTTTCCCTGTCTTTTCCTCTCCAGGCACAATATTTTATTTCTTCAGATAATCAGACTGCACAGTTTCCAGTCCCCTCACCATCCTGGTCACCTTCCTCTGTGAGTCCTCCAGGTTGTTAATATTCTTGAAAATGTGGTGGTGCAACCTGGGGAATCTAATCCTCTGGGTGTGGTCTGATCTGGGCAGAGGAGAGCAAGACATTGTCTCTTCCACTCCAGACTATGTCTCTATTAAAGCCACTTAAAACCTCGTTAACTTTTTTTTGGCTGCTGTGTCACACTGCTGGCTTCTCTTGAGTCTGCAGGTCATTAAAAATGCTTGATGAGCTCATCAGCTCCCATGGATTCAATGATCATCTCTATGCAGATGATTCTTAGATCTATTTATCTGAACCTGACCTCTCTCATGACCTCCAGTCTCACATCAGCAGCAGCCTATTTGATATCTCCAACTCAACATGTCTGAAGCAAAACTCATTATGTCCCCCTCCAAATCTTCCCCTCTTCCCACAATCCCTAATACTGTTCAGGGCAAACCATCCTCCCAGTCACCCAGATTCCCAACTTTGGTGTCCTCTTGGTGTTGCCCTCTCTACAAGTCTTATTGTTCCTACTTTTTCAACATCTTCAGTGTGTGTCCGCTTCTGCTGCCATGCTGGCATAGGACCTCATTGCCTCATGCCTAAACTGTTGCAATAGTGACCCTGCCTTGAGCCTCTGTCCAGTCTGGTGCGTCCTCCACTCTGCTTCCAAAGTGATCTTCTTAAAGGGCAAGACTGCCTTGTCACACCCACTTAATAAACTTCATTGGCTTCACATCACTTTGAGGATCAAATGTAAACTCTTCCTTTTTGGCTTTTAAGGTTCTTTACATCCAGTACCATCCTACCTTTCTCCCACTTTATTCTCTGTATAGTCTACAAATCCAACCACACCAGCATCTTTGCTGATTTTTGTACATGACCCTTCATTGACAGATTCTGTGGCTTTCTACTATCTGTCCCCCATGACTGGAATGTTCTCATTCTTTGTCTTTACTTTCTAGCTTCCCTGGCTCACATCCCACCTTCTGCAAGAGATTCTTCCAGGATTCCATTTAGACCATATATATCTCTTGTATATACACAGTTATTCACATACAGTTCTGCCCTTCACCCATTAGAATATAGACTCCTTGCGGGCAGGAACCACGTTTTTGACTTTCTTTGTCTCCCTTGCACTTAGTGTATTTCCTGATGTACAGTAAACCCTTCACAAATGCTTATTTATTGGAAGGGGCCTCAGATGTATAGCTAGATAGCATTTATTAGATAGCCTTTGAAAGCATTATGTTATATATAATTTATTAAGCATTTATTAAGTACTTACCATGTGCCAGGCACTGTGCTCAGCAGAAGTTCTAGGGAAGGGAGGTGTTGAGAGCAGAAAGAGGCTTTGCAGATCATTTAGTCCAACCCCTATAGTTTACAGCTGAGAAACAAATCCCTACAATAATGATAATGACAGTAACTAGCATTTGTTTAGAGTTTTAAGGTTTGCAAAGCATTTTACGTAGGTTATCTCATTTGAACTTCACAAGGATCCTGTGAGGGAGGTGCTATTATTATCCCCGTTTTATAGATGAAGAAATTGAGGCTGAGAGAAGTTGTGTGTGTATGTGTGTGTGTGTGTGGGGGGGGGTAAAGTCTAAGGCTGGCTACAGTCTGAAGAACAGATTGGAGAGGAAGCTCTGCTCAGAGGCTGATCACACCGAGATTCGGGATTCAATCTGTGGGGCCCCAGCATATTTGGCTCTGTTCCTTGTCACTGGATGCACCCCCTCCCCTGGCCATCTCATCTCTCAATGTGTCCTGCCATCATTCTCCAAGAGGGTGGGGTTGACTGAGGGCATCCTAGGATCATTGCTTTAAAAATGGACTAGCTTAAGCCCCTTATTTTATATTTTACATCTGATACCTAGACAGGTTAAGAGACTTGTCCAAGATCACACAGGTTGTCAGAGAGGTGAAATTTGAATCCATATCCCCTGGTTCCAAATCCTATATTCTTTCTACTCCAGATATTATTACTCTGTGATCCACACTGCTTCTAAAATATAATCATCTTGACTATTTCAGGAGAAAATCTAGATCTGACACTGGAAGATCTGGGTTCACATCCTGCCTTTCCCACTTCTCACGTGACCTTGGTCAAGTTACCTCACCTCTTTGGATATCTGCTTCATCATTGGGACAAAAATAGGGGACTTCTAAGATCCCTTCCAGATCTAACCTTATGATCTCACTGGAGAAAAACAAAAGATCTCAAAGCATGTATACAGTGCCAATGGTCAGTAAGGCAGCCTCCATGAATTGAGACTAGCATGAGTATCCATCTAAGAGCACTGCTATTTTATGTTAATCTAGGCCAGAACCTAATTATCTATCTATCTAACTATCCGTGTACTCATTAGGATGCTGTCGATCACTGTAGCCCATAGGCATTGCTTATTGATAGTAAATCCATTAAGCTTAATGACTTAAATCCAGGCCAGCTTGCTCGTTCAGCCAATTCCAATCCTGACTCATACTTTTGAGCACTTTTGGTACTTCTAATAGCATCCATCGACTCATAAAATATTATCATTGGCAGGGACCAGAGAGATGCCTGGTCAAAGGCCCTCAATGTACAGATGAAGATGGTGAGGTCCAGAGGGCCAAGTTTCACCTTTGAAGTCAGTCTCCTTTAGCTTTGTAACTGAATGGACCCATTTAGATGTGAAATGATTTTCACGAGCCTACTTCCTCTTCTAGTGTGACAATAACTCCCATTTCTATAGCTCTTTAAGGTTTACCAAGCACCGTTGTGAAGAAACGCTAATATTCTTATTTCCTGAATGAAGGAAATGAGGCTCTGGGAGGTTCTCCAGTGTCAAAAGCTATTATTCCGTGTTTGAAAACCCAGATCTTCAGACCCCATGACTAGTCATTCTTGGCACCACTTGACAAAATTCTCTAATAATATTAATTTAATAATAATGATAATAATAACTGACACACAGTCTTTTAATGCATCCAAAATCCTGTTTTTTTTGTGTATTAATACTAGCTTAGGTATGTGTATATACACATATACATATACATGCATATATATGTACATACATACATATAAAACACTTTAAGGTTACCTTAGTGCTTTACATTTGTTAACTCTCATTTAAATCTCAAAGCACTCTTGTGAGGCGGGTACTAGGGGCATAATTGTCCTCATTTTGGAGGTGACAAAATTCAGGTGCAGAGTGGTTATGGAATTTATCCACAGTCACACAAATGATGAGTGGCAGAAGTAGGATTCAAACCCAAGTCCAGAGCTAAGAATAATGTAGTTTGGGTGAGGATGATTTGTATTTGATATCAAGAAATCTTCCTACTACTTAGAGCTATGCAAAAGCAAAATGGGCCACCTTGACAGTTAGTGAGCTCCCCGTTATCAGAAATCATCAAACAAAGGACAAACACTTTTAAAATCAACCAACAAGTACCTACTATGTGCCAGATGCTGGGGATGTGAGTACAAAGAGACTCAGAGGGAGCTTCTGTTCTCACCGGGGAGACATCATATACATAGGATTATAGACCAAGAGTTGGAAGAGACTTTAGAAGCCATCTAGAATACCTTTTGTATCATAGAGATAAGGAAACTGAGATTCGGGGACAACTAGGAAGTATCTGAGGCAGGATTTGAACCAAGTTTCTCCAGACTTCACAACCAGCACTCTACTCATGATGCCATACTTAATTAGTACACACAAGGTAACACACTCATTTTATGAGGGTTGAAATCACTAGGCCACCAAATGGGGTTTCATTGTGTTCTTATTGGCCACTTAATTCTCTGTTCCTCAGTTTCCTTCTCTGTCAAAGAGGAGAACATCACCTGCCCAGCAAGGTTGCCGATAGGGAATAAAAGGAGTAAGAGGGCTTTGAGAAAAAAATGTGCAGCAATGTAATCACAGGGTGTTTATTAGCCTATTTGATAGTTGACCTTCATTCACTTCTTTGGAAAGTAGCATGGCTGCTTGGTAGGGCACTGAACTTGGAAGCTAGAAGACCTGGGTTCAAATTCTGTCTAAGACACTTGCTAACTGTGTGATCCTGGGCAAATTCTTCTCTTCCCTGGGCCTCAGTTTCTTCACCTATAAAATGGGATGGTTGGACCCATTGACCTTTAAAGTGCCTAACATCTTTAAGTCTACGATGCTTTGATGATGAAGTTACCAGAGAGGCATTGTTGTTACATTGTTGTCTCACAGAACATGGAGACCATTAAACCCATCAAATTCTTTTCCAAAATTGTTGTCTAACTATATTTCTTCCATCTCGCGCTCAGGAAGCAGAATTTTTTCCAATTCGAGACTTCAAATTTATTGCATTTAAATTTCATCATATTAGGTTTGACATGATACTCTAGACTGTCGAGCCTATTTTGATCCTGAAGCTGTCATCCACCATGCTAGCCATTCCTCTCAGCTTGATGTCATCTGCAAACCATGAAGTAGCTACTCAGAGACTGATGGAGAAAGAAATGAACAGAATCAGGAGAGCAATTTATACAATAAGAGCAATGCTGTAAAGATAAACACATCGGAAAGCTCTAAGAACTATGGTCAATACAATGACCATTCAAGGGGACTGAGGATGAAAAATTCACTCACTCTCCTGACAGGGAGGTGATGGCATTAAGATGCAGAATTGTGTGTGTATATGTAGTTATATACACACATGTATACATACATACGTGTTTGTATGTGAATGTATGCATAGCACCAATGAGGGAATTTGTTTTGTGTGACTGCATATTTATTACAAGGAATTTGTTTTTCTTTTCTCTTTTACTGCATATAAGAATGGGAGGGAGAGAAAACAGATTTATGATAGTAGAAAAACAAAAGAGAGAGGAGGGACTCTACAGGTGCAGAATGTTGCATAGACTCTCAGATATATTGTTAGTTTTGTGTCTTTGTTACAAGGAATTTCATGGAGCGCTGATAATCTGGAAATGTTGGTAATAAGTTATAATTGCTGCCCACTTTTATATCATATGTTTTCCTCAGAACTACGCCATGGGGTTATCCTAATTTTACAAATGAGGAAACTGAGGTACTGAGAAATGTAATGAATTTCTCCCATGACTAGGGTTTGAACCCAGGTCTCATGACTCCAAAGCCAATGCCCTTTCTGGTGGTAGAACACTGTCTCCCATGTGTACACTCTACTCAATGTAAAAATGGAGTGCCACATTATCATCAGATTCCCACAGTCGTAATTGTCAGGATCCCATGCCCCCTGGCACAAGCAAGGCTCAGAGGATGAACAAAGGCTCAGAAGGTGCTATCAAGCACAGAAAGGTTGGCAAGCTTGTTACATAGAGTCATTGTCACTCAATTGCTTTATTGATTTCTGCACCCAAGACCTAAGGAAGAAGGCTTGCAGCACAGCCGGATACATCAGACTTCCCCAAGGATAAAATGGGAATATAAACATAGATAAACAAAGAAAGGCAAACCAGGAATCTACACTCCCCAGGAACTATAACCTTCTCTCTCACTGAGGTCTCAACAGACTTTCTTGCTTTTCTGCTTCTCAGCACAACCAAACCTACAGCCACAGCAGGAGAGAGAATTTAGGGGACATCAACCTAGTACTGGCTTCTCCCTGCTTTTATATATTACTTGCTGACAGCCTCAGGGTAGATGAGGCTTGTTCTCTTGATATGGTTATTGTCAGCCCTCAGCCTTTCTGTCCCATAGATCAACTCCCCTCCTTCCTTAATAAACAGTGATGGGTGTGTAATAGAAATGCTAACCCCTTAATATTATATGTTTGTTGTGTGGTGAGGTAAAGTGGTAAGAGAGGTCATTCAGTCACTCTTATTGACTCCTATCCTACTACTAACTCATAACCTCAATGTGAGTCCCAGCATAAACATTCTTTCTCTTTTCGTGGAAGGTGAAAGAAAAGAGCTTGTAGTTCTCTGTATTTTTTAATCTCTGAGCCCCCAGCCACATATACACCTCTGGCAAAATTCCTCTGTATTAAATCTCACTTAAATCTCTCTTCTCCAGGGATGCTCAATTGCCTTCTCCCAATTGTATTTCCAGCAAGCATGCCCAGACTAGCAATTCCTATGATTAACTCTGATTATAAAGAAAAGGAAATGTTTTAAAACAAAGGAAGGTAAATAGACTTTCTCCATGAACCTGAGGGGATAAAGGATTCTGGAGAGAGTCCAAGGAAAGAGAGAGGGAGAGAGAGAGAGAGACAGAGAGAGAGAGAGAGAGAGAGAGACAGATAGAGAGAGAGAGAGAGACAGAGAGAGAGAGGAGATAGGGAATTACTACCTTGGTGCCTCAAGGACAGAACACTTGTCCCAGCATCCGTTGTACCTGATATGCCCACACAACCTCATTCTTGGTATAATAGCCCTGGAATATTGCCTCTGTTTATGCTTCTGTTCTCCCAGCTCAGTATAAAGGTGACCTATTCCATTTCCATGGATCTTCTATAGGTCTCAGCAGGATCTGGTTGCTTCTTTGAGTATGATTCTTGCCTGGATGCACTCAAACCAGCTTCCTATTGAGCTGCAGATTTTTTTTTAAAGAGACACTTGAGGAAATAGCCAATCATTGCTCAGGCAATTGCATAGGTCCCTTTCTAATTCACTCAATGGATTTGTTCCCATCTTGCAAAGGGATCACTGAGCAAGGCTGTTTTCTTTTGCATATGGTTTAAGTCCTGTTATTGACCCTTTCCCATGATTAAGTCTGGGACTTTTAAAGATCATTTTCCTTAAAGGCTAAAACACATTAAGCACCTACTGCATGAAGATCACAGTTATGGGGCTGAAGGGCAATGCAGCATCTAGATAAGACATGGCAATGCTCTCCTGAGACTTTGGTTTCACTGATACAATCAGGAGTTGTCACTGTTGGTGACTCCTTTAGCCTCAGGAATAGAGAACTCAGAAGGGGCAGGGGAAATATAATAGCTGTCTTAGTATGTGTGGATTGTTTCCACAAAAAAGATGAATTAGGATTGTTTTTCTTGGTCTTAGAAGGCTGAAGAAGGAGCAATGGGGGAAGTTTCAGAGAAGTCAATTTAGGGTGGAAGACAGTAAAAACTTCCTAAGTTGGAGCCATCCCAAAGTTAAATGAGCTGCCTTGGGAGGTAGTGGGTTCTTGCTGACTGGAGGTCTTCATGAAACACAGCTCTTGTCAGATATTATGTAAAGGGCATCTTTCCCAGGTATGTGTCGGTCTAGATGGGCCACTGAATGTCTTTCCAACTTGTTTCAGAGCAGAGGTGGTCCCAGTTTGTGGATTCAGTCATTTCAGTCATGTCTAACTTTATGACCCCATTTGCGATTTTCTTGGCAAAGATTCTTGAGTGATTTGTCATTTCCTTCTCCTGCTGATTTTACAGATGAGGAAGCAGGCGAACAAGGTTAAGTGACTTGCTCAGGGTCACATAGTAAGTGTTTGAGGTAGGATTTGAACTCAGGAAGATGAGTCTGAGTCTTCCTGAGTCCAGTCCCAGAGCTCTTTGCACTATGGCTCCACCTAGCTGCCCATAGAGGTGGTCTCATCAGAGAAGGCCATTACTGAGGGGATTTGAGAAGCCTAGGTGATCTCTAAGGTCCTTCCCAGCTCAAAATCTTCTCATTCCTTGAATAATAAGATTAACAAAGCAAATCAGCTTTTCCACTGAAAGGTGTTTTCTGGATGCTCAGAACAGATATCTCAAAGCAGATGTTATGAATCATCAGCTCTATTAATTTATGCATTGACTTCTAAGCAGACCACCAGCTCATTATCTGTGACGACCTCCAACTATGCATTTTAGCCTGTTGCTTAGCTTGATGAAATAAAGGCCTACTAATTGGGGATGGCATTTGAAACAGTCTCTATCCCAATAGTAACTGACAACAAATGAGTAGTGTTAAGCGGTTTCCTATTTATGTAAAGAGATTGCTTTGTTCTCTTAATTATATTTTCACCGCCAAAAAATAGATCCAGGTGATAAATACATAAAAATAAATCATTCTCACTAATAATAAGTAGAAATCTGCATAATAAGAGTCAGGACTCTGTCATATGCAAAAGAGAATATTTTAAAACATATATAGATTGCTTCAGAAGCCTGGGGGAGGTTTGCTCAGAATGTTCCAGGCTGGCTTCTGATTATGGAAGGGTAGAAAGGATACTGTGGAGGAGGGAGTGGGATGAGGGCAGAGGTGTAGCCTTGCCTAGTAGAAAAGAGATTCCCTTGGGATGCTTTTGAGGGGTCAGGTCTCCACAAACAGCTGAATTGAAGGCAAACAGATGGCAATTGTGCTAACCTAATTAGGGAAGTCACCTAATAGGAACTGGTGACTCTTGGATCAAGCTGCCCAACACACATGGTATCCATTGGTGTTGGTGTCTGTCTAGAGCCATAAATTCTACTGCTTCAGCCCTCATAGAGGATGTGTGTCAGAACTGGGGGAGCTGATGACGGCAAGAGTCAAATGATGATGTCAAGGGTCAAACCGAGTCAATTAATCAATTGATCAGAATTTATTAAATACCTACTATGTGCTAGCACTCTACTAGATATCAGGGATGTGAAGACAAAGAATGAAAAAGTCTCTACCCTTAAGGACAAACACATATATTTGTATATATAAACATATGCACATATGTCTCTATATTTGTATATGCATATACACATGACATGCATGTATTACATATTTATGTATAAATAGCCATCACACATGTACACATATGCATGTATGTACAAATATGCACTATATGTATTACTTTATATATAACATATGAACAATGTATTATATACAATGTATTATATAATATTCTTGCTGTTGTTCAGCCATTTTTCTGTCACGTCTGACTCTCTGTGACCCCATTTAGGGTTTTCTTGGCTCAGATATTGGAGTGGTTTGCCATTTCCTTCTCCAGATCACTTTATAGATGAGGAAACTGAGGCAAACAGGGCTAAGTGACTTGCCCAGGGTCACAAGCTAGTAAATATAATAAATATATAATATTAAAATATTATGTATATATACATATATGTATCTCATTGTATATATGCATATATGAATACGTATATACACGTACATATAAAATAGCTAGCATTTATATAGCACTTACTACGTTCCAAGCACTATGCTAAGTGCTTTACAATTATTACCTCATTTGAGCCTCACAACAATCCCAGAAGGTAGGTGCTGTTATTATCCTCATTTTGCAGATGAGGAAACTGAGGCAAACAGGGTAAGTGACTTGCTCAGGGTCATATGGATATTAAATGAATGAGGCTGGATTTGAATCCAGACTTTCCTGACTCCAGGCCTGGTACTGTATCTATTGTGCTACCTAGCTGCCTCATATATATTTACATATATAATGGGAGCATTACATATGTACATATGAACACAATATACACATATGTATGTTATATAATCTATATGCAAGTATATACATATATGTGTACACACATATATCTCTCTATACACATAGATATTTCTACATACACACTTACACGTACAGATATGTATCTGAATCAGCAAACATTTATGAAGTACCCACTATGTGCCAGGCTTAGTTCTAAGTGCTGAATAACATAAAAAAGTCAAAATCATAGTAATGCTATTATCTCTTCCATCAAGGAGCCCACAGTCTAATGAAGAAGATGACATGTACATGATACAAAACTGATGGAATGTAACAAGAGTGAGGTTAACATAGCTGGGGGTGGGGGTGGGGAATAGGAACGGCCTCATGTAGAAGGAGACTTTTGAGTTGAGCTTGGAGGGACGTGAAGGATTCCAGAAGTGGAGGTGGGGAAGGAGAGCTTCTACTTAACACAGTGCCTGGTACTTAGCAGGCTCTATATAAATGTTTATCTTCATCATCGTGGTCATGGTCATGGTCATAGTCGTGGTCATGGTCGTGGTCATGGTTCTGGTCATAGTCGTGGTCATGGTTGTAGTCATGGTCATGGTCGTCGTCGTCATCAACATCATCATCATCACTATTGAACAGCAAGAAAGCCAGTTAGCCTGGATTGTAGAGTGTAGGAAGGGACATCATGAGTGAAAAGACTGGAAAGGTCATTTGGATAGGCAAGTGGTGAAGAATCTTAAACACCGAACGGAGGAGTCTAGATTTCATCCTAGAGACAAGAGGGAGGCAGTCAAGTTTATTGAGTGGAGGAATGCCATGGTCAGACCTGTACTTTAGGAAAAGCACTTTGGGGCAGCTGTATGGAGGATGGACCCAGCCTAGGACTGATCCCACAAACACACTAGCTGTTTTCCTCTTCTCTGACCAAGGCCACCCAGAGTCCATGACAATGAGGCTGAGCAAGGCAATGTCACGGCAAGGCAGGAGCCTGACGAAACCATTGTTAAGCATTCAGTGGGAGCACCTCAGCGATTGACAAAAACTATGAATCCGAACTTGATTTAATGTTTTGTTGATCGTCTAGACTTAAGTAAATGATGGAGAAAATGTTAATAGTGTATTGTGTCTACTCTCTCTCTCTTTGAACTTGCAATCAGAAAACCTGAGATTCGGTCGCAGGGCCACTAATATTTAGTTATATGACACTGGATAGGTGACCACTTCTTGAAGACTCAGTTTTCTCATCTGTAACATGGGCATCATAATTGTTGAATTTTCTGCCTCCCAGAATCAAGGAATTTAAGAGTTGGGAGGAACTTCTACAGTCATCTGTGCAATCCATACAATAAAGGAATCCCTATTACAGCACGCCCAACAAATGATCCTCTGGCCTCTAATTGAAGCATCCAAAGAGGGGAAACTTCCTGCTTTCTGAGGCAGTCCATTACAATTTTAAACAGCTCTCATTTTAATTAAGGTTTTTCTCACATCAAGCCTCAATTTGTGTCTTCTCAACTTCTGCCCACTGCTCCTTGTCCTGCCCTCTGGGGTCAAACAGAACAGATATAATCTTCCCTTTACATGACAGCACTTCAAATACTTGGGCAGCTATTATGTTCTCTCTGTATCTCCTGTTCTCCATGATAAACATTCCTAGGTCCTTCAAATAATTCACAGTTTGCCATCCTCTGGACCCTACCCAGGTTACCAATGTCCTTCCTAAAACTCTGGTTCAGAATTGAACACAATACTTCAGATACACAACACGGGTGGGATCCAATGTTTTTGGACTTCTTTATAATTCCCCATCATGCCTCTATATCAGATATCTCTCCCTCTTCATCCCTTTCAGTTTTCTTTGGTGTGTTGTTTTCCCCTATTTGATTGTTAACTCCTCAAGGGCAGAAATGGGTTTTGTTTTCATTTGTATATATATCCTTAGAGCTTAGCACAGTGCCTAGCACACAGCAGGCACTTAATAAATGTTTATTTACTGACTGACTGACTGACCATGGCCTCACAAGGTTGTTCAAAAGACCAAATGATGTACTATACGTAAAGGGCTTTGTAACTACGAGGCACTACGTAAATGCAAGCTATAGAGGACAACTTTTGCTAATCGACAGACTACCCTATTTTAACAGTACTACTTGTGAGATGCTCTCTGTTTTCAAAACTACAAAAGCGTTGTGAAAAATGTCATGTAAAATGCAATATATCATATGAGATGTAGTTCCCTACCCAATTCCTAAACTTTAAAATAACTAAAATTATTTTTTGCCTGTTGTGTGATTATCTATCTACCTACCTGTTTATCTGTCTATCATTTCTTTCTCTATACATATACATGCATATATGTCATATAATATTGGCAACATGTGTGTAAGTTCCAAAACATTTGGATAGAAAGGGAGGACAGAAGCCCCAAGTGACAAGCTGACTCCACCTGGCACTGGTATCAACACCCATCTTTCTGGACCAAACAGGTGGATGCTTGACTGAGCTTGTCAGCTTTTCATGCAGTTGTCTATGCACCATACAAGTCCTATTCTGATGTCAATTTATAGCATGGAATTGACCTTGGGATTCCTAAGAACATCCCAGTGAAACACAAGTTCTGGTAGACTCTCCTTTGGAAAGGCTTTGAGTGTGGGTCCAGAGATAGTATATCTGCTAAGTGGGGACTAGTTAGGATCTGAGGGCTCCTTGACAGAAGCTTGGCCATGAATCTTTTGATCTTGGCAACCTATGAAACTGATGAAAGTACACTATATCATTCACCCTGGATTTTTTTCTTAGTGATAAATGCTGAAAATGGGCAAAGGATTCCAAAGTTCACATGGTCATTATATCATCAACATCGATTAAATGCTTAACAGTCATTATGCTACCTTTGTCTCATGACCAGAAAGTAAACACACTGCTAGAAGAACTGAATCACATCCATATTAACATTCTCAGCATAAATGAAAGCAGAAGTTATAGTTAAATGTTTCTTCTTGGAGTGGTGAATAAAAAACAGTTGAAGAGTGTTGGGTTTTTAAAAAACATTATTTCATGAGAGTTTTGGTCGTCCAAACTTGTAGTTCTCGTTATGAGCATAAGTGAATCAAGCCAACATGAACATGATGGCAGCTTATGTACCAATATCCATTGTTGAGGCTAAGGAATAAGAGAAATATGAATAATTTAGAAAGATCCTTCCAAACCGAAAGTTTTTAACCTTGGATCAGTTAACTTGTTTTCAAAAATATCTTATTAACTTTATTTCAAAATAACTAGTTTCCTTTGAAATTCTGTGTATTTTATTTTATATTATTCTGATAAGGGATCCAGACTGTCAGGGGCTCATAACATAAAAAGGTGAAGGAGCCCTGCTCAAGGTCACATCAACATATACCTTGATATTTAGTGACCAATAAAACAAAGGGTAAGGCATGGAAAAATAGGCCAGAAAATAAAGTTTGGGAATAAGAAATGAACTAGGGCAAGGACTTGTGGACCATTCAGAAGCATCCCACTTGCTTATCGTGAATGCTTCTTTTAGGGAGGGAGCCAGACATCATAAAAATAGATTTGACTATATCTTAACAGACAGAAAAAGCCTGGTTCTTGATGCAGGAGTCATTTCAGAAATAGCTGTCTATATTGCAGTGAGATCATTGACTGCTTAAAGGCTAAAATCAATATTGAATTAGAAGAAAAGATAAAGATGAGAGGACACTGCATTTAAATAGAACAACTCCAACCCAAACTATTTAAGCAAGATGTTGACCCTGAAAATGGGAAATGAATTACATTTAAAAAAAGACTCTAATCACGACTATTTCTAAGGGAATTCTGACCAAATGCAAAAGAATCACTCCAGGGAAAGAAAGAAACAGGGCCCAGAAAATGCTAGAGTTGCCAATGCTCGATCTCACAGACAAGCAGAGAGACATGGGAGCCCATGGCAGCCTCATTTTAGAGTACAAGTTCAATTGTAAAATGTTACAGAGAAGGATGACTCCTCTCAGATGACTGTGAGCAATGTGATCTCACACAGCAAGGGAACAACAGTTGAAATGTTGAGTCTTCAGAGAATATGCCAAGGGACGCAACTAAACCTGATAGGTCATAGAGAATTTTTACATGCAATTAGAAGACAACAAACAGGTGCAAAATTGAACAGATCTGCCAGCATCATTGTGCTGATGTATATAATATAATATAATATAATATAATATAATATAATATAATATAATATAATATAATATAATATAATATAATATAATATAATATAATATAATATAATATAATATAATGTAATATAATATAATGTAATATAACATAATATAATGTAATGTAATGTAATGTGTAGTGTAGCGTAGTGTAGTGTAATGTATTTTAATAATAATAATAATTTATTATTAGTAGTAGTAGTAGTAGCAGTAGTAGTAGTAGTATTAGTAGTAGTGTTGTTACTGTTGTTGTCAAAGACAATGTTGGAACCACCACATTTTAGACTCTATTACTTCAATACTTGACAGGAGAAAGTGGCAATGGCATTTAAGGTGAGCTTGGGAAGTATGGCAAGGTGTTCTAGACTAACTACAGATAAGGAACATCCTTGCTGGAGTTGACATGATTTTAAAGGCACTCAGGGCCTGATTGTCAAGACAGCTTTTGAAATGCTTCTTGGAACTTTAAGGTGGTAGAATTCTACTCCCTCTTTCCTTCCTGGGAAAAAAGACGGCAAATTATCCCTCTACTAAAAAAAGGCAACTGAGAAGATATTTACAACTACCAAGCTTTATCATATGCCCATTTTCCAATCTCTTTAAAATCCTTATGTGAATGCATACTTGTATAAAGAATACAAATATGGGAAGCGGAGAGACAGCCTTGTCTATAGGATTTTCTAGAGCAGACCACAGCTTTATGTTCACACAACTGACTGAGAAATGTAAATAACATAAAGATGCTACAGTAGGGATTTTGTTTATTGGTTTTCAAAAAGTATTTGACTCCCCAGAATAAAATGCAGCTTTAAAAGTTCTCTTCAAATAAGGCATCTCCCATGTAGATTAAAATTATACAAGAACCAATGACAGAAGTAGAGAGACATCCCCCAAACCATAACAATCTGTTGAGTGTTGAAATTAAGTGAGGATTAAAATGGGGAGGCATATGTTCACCTAAAATGTTTTCCAGTGTTATGGAAGATGAGATTGGCTGCATCACGTAGTGGATTGTGGATCAGAGTCA
>CM053626.1:318901415-318941371 GCA_028646595.1 Phalanger gymnotis | reverse complement strand
AGGCATCTCCCATGTAGATTAAAATTATACAAGAACCAATGACAGAAGTAGAGAGACATCCCCCAAACCATAACAATCTGTTGAGTGTTGAAATTAAGTGAGGATTAAAATGGGGAGGCATATGTTCACCTAAAATGTTTTCCAGTGTTATGGAAGATGAGATTGGCTGCATCACGTAGTGGATTGTGGATCAGAGTCAAGAGACCTGAGTTCAAAAACCACTTCAAGTACTTAGTAGCTGTGTGATGATGGGCAAATTACTTAACCTCTTGGAAACTACTTTCTCATCTATAAAGTGGAGAGAAAATAATTATATTCCTTACTTCAGGATTATGAGGCTTGAATGGAATAGGGTACTAAAGCATCATATAAATGACAATGTCTTAAACAAAGTCAATCCAAAAGAAAAAAAATGTTATTGGTGGAGAGTGTCTCCAGTTTTAAATGATTCACAAATTAATTGAAATAATTGTAATGAGCATGAGAATACTATAAAGTCCCATAAGTGAAATCCACAGAGAATTTCAACAGAAACTATCCTAACCATCTACACTGAAAAAACAAAGTGGATGAAAAATTTTCATTGCCTTTAAAATGTTAGATAGCTTGTCAATTCAGTCAATCAATATGTAGATTTTAGACAGACTCTGCATATGGACAATGAGCTTGGCCCAAAATTATTGCATTTGAGAAATTGTGTATGTTCAATTGTTTTCAGTTGTGTCCAACTCTTGGTGATCCCATTTGTGGTTTTCTTGGCAAAGATACTGGAGTGCTTTGCCATTTGCTTTTCCAGTGCATTTTGCAGATAAGGAACTGAGACAAACAGGGTTAAGTGACTTGCCCAGGGTCACACAGCTAGTAAGTGTCTGAGACGGGATTTGAACTCAGGTCTTCAGGATTCCAGGGCCAGGGCTCTCTCCGCTATGACACCTAGATGCCCCTGAGAAAGTGTATACTACTGTCAATCATCCCGAGATGCTCACTGATCCTAAAGCTTGGTAAAAATATTACCACTATCCTTGTGATGCTGTATAATACAATGAGTTCAGAAGAATAAATATTATAAAAATTCTAGAGACAATGGAAAGATGCATAGTGTGTATAAATAGACCATAGCGTGTTATTATGATATGTATGCTTATGTGAAAAATGAAATGTATGATTAAAATGTGTGATTAAGGAAACATAAATAACATAAAGATGCTGTAGTAGGATTTTTGTTTATTGGTTTTCAAAAAGTCACTAAGTTAGTCACATAGCACAAAAGGAGAGAAAAGAGGATAACTCAGGTTCTATAATATTATCCCCTGAGATTCCAAGGGGAAACAAAGGAAGGCTTCCCAGTTAGTTAGGCAGCTCCTCCATGGAGGATTTGTGATAAAACCTATAGACATGAGAAGGTATGTAGGACTCTCAATCTGTGGCCATGCATAGAGTGTTTGCATTAACAAAATAATAGATTTGTTAAAGCGTAAGATGCTGTGCCTTTCTAAGCCTCAGTTTCCCCATCTATAAGATGGGCTAGCTGATCTTTGAGGTCTTTTCTTGCTCTAGAGCAATGCTTCTATGATCCCAAATAATTTGATCTCCCTGGGACTCAGTTTCCCCATTAGCAAAAATGAGGGGCAAGACTAGTTGGCCTCTGAGATCCCTTCTTCTGTGCTTCTTTGATTCTAACTCTTAGCACCATTTGGTTATAATCAGCCCAGACAATTCATGTGTTATCTAGGTTTCCAATTTTGACCAAATATTGTTAGACTGATGAAAAGACATTTGACTTTGTCTCTCGTATCTGATATTTGTCAACAGAGAGGCCATATTGTGTGAAGGGAAGTTCAGTGAACTAGAAATCAGAAGACCTGGGTTCAACGAGCAGGCTTTGCTGCTGACTCCGTATGTAACTTTGGTCCAGGTACCTACATCCAAGCCTCAATTTCTTTACCTGTAAAATGGATATAGTAGTTCTCCTATGTGCTTTACAGAATTTAGGGAAGGTCTGTTGAAGTCATCTATTTAAGCATTTAGTAAATTGTCAAGTAGGACAGCTAGGTGGCATAGCGTACAAAACACCAGGCCTGGAGTCAGAAACACTCATCTTCCTGAGTTCAACTCCAGCCTCAGACATTTACTAGCTCTGTGACCTTGGGCAAGTCACTTAACTCTATTTGCCTCAGTTTGCTCATCTGTAAAAAAGAGCTGGAGAAGGAAATGGCAAACCACTCCAGAATCTTTGCCAAGAAAACACCCAGTGGGGTCATGAAGAGTCTGAAATGACTGAACACACACAAACTGTCCGGTGCTATAATTTTTTTGAGTTGCTATTGTGTGTCATCTAGCCCATGACCATACAGAGTCTCTTGTGAAGTAATTAGAAGCAATTCTAGCCTCATGTTAACTGGGCTGTAGCCAGCTGCTGCCCTGGTAGAGTGATATGCACTGACATCAAGAAAGATCACTGTCCGGTTGACATTGCTAAATGCCTTCCCCTCATCCTGGAATCAGACACTACATGCAAACCAGGGTCTCTGGAGTTTAAACCTCCTTGACCCAGGGGCCAAGCTCATTAAGTCAACAGCTCCCTCCTCCCCATCTTTGTCTGTCCATTATTGCCTATTTCTGACCAATCTGAAGCTCAGGACTTGGGCAGGACATTTCTATCCAGGAGGACAATGAAATGAAAGGGGAGAGTGGTGGGTGAATATCTTTGGCTGGAGCCAAAGAGCCTTGTCTCTTTTGAGAGCCAGCCACTGACTCTCTGGGGAAGCAGCAGCTACAGTAATTGGAGACCACATCAAAGTAAAACACAACTTACGGGTTTTGTTTGGGTTGTTTTAGTGGGTTAGAATTTTTTTTAAGTTCATCATCCCACTTCCTAATTAAGAACAAAGATCATAAGCCTTTATTCCAAAATTGGAATGAGAATGAGCAGTCTGCATATGGTACAATATAACCTATATAGTACTTATTCTGTTTGGAATAGATAACAATCTTTGAAAAACATTTTTCACTCTAAAACAAATAAAAAGAACCCCTAAATGTGGCGGTTTTTTGCTTATACATGTGTCTTTATATATATGCATATGTGTGTACATATGTGTGTATATGCATAGACACACACTAAATTATGGCTGGCTGAGGGAGAGGGACAGGGAGACGAGGGTAAAGGAAGCAGAGTAGACTATGAAAAGAAAGGGAGAGAGGAAAGTCTGGTGGCAAGAGAGGAAGAAAAACAAAGGAGAGAGGATAAAGGCAGAAACCAGAGCATTTCTTTTGGATGGGGGAGACTGGAGAGAGAGAGAGACAGAGAGAGAGAGACAGAGACAGAGATAGAGACAGAGACAGAGAAAGGAGAGGAGAGGGAAATGAAAGACGATGGGAGAGGTAGGTGGTGGTAATGGGATGGAGAAGGAGAAGAAGGCACAGAGAAATAAGGGAGATGGAGGCACTGAAGTGAGTATATCCAATGCTTGAGGATATCTAACAGTACAAAATGGCCCTAGAAAGTTTAGAAAATAAAAAAAAATCTTTGCATCAAAAGGAATCTTCGAGGCTTGATCCCTGTGACTTCCCTCCATGCATCCTATGGTCCTGCCAAACTGGCCTACGTTCCATTCCATTTCCTGTCTCCTTTTGCATGGGCTTCCTCTGGAAGGCTCTCCATTCTCATCTCCTTTTAGAATCCTGAGGGTCTTTCAAACCCCTCTCAGCTGATGCCCTAGCTGCCAGTGCCCTCCTTCCCAAACTACCTTGTACTTGCTTGTGTTTGTTTATTCCAAATCTACTTGCGTGTGTACATGCTGTCTCCCCCAAAAGAATGTAACCACTTGAGGGCAGGGACTGCCTCACTTTTGTTTTTGTTTCCCTAGCATCTAGCACAAAGTAGGTAGGTAGTAAATACATGTTGGTTCATAGAGTTAGAATAGGAAGGAGCCTTAGAAGGAGCCACTAGTCCAACTTTCTTATCTGACTAAGAGATTAGTGACTTTCCCAAGGTCTCATAGGGAGGAAATGAACTCAGATTTGAACCCAAACCCAGCACCCTTTCCACCTCACTGTGAATGAGGGAGTAATTGACTGGTATTGAGGAGACTTGAGTGGGAGCCTGGCTGTCACTTAATACCTGCGTGACCTCAGGGAGGTTACTTTGTGTCCCTAAGCCTCAGTTTCCCTGTAAAATAAGAGTGTTGGGTGAGATGACCTCCATGTAGGTAATTTAAGAGTCCTCTAATTCAGTGATTCTTGCTGTCTCATAGGCATCACAATAAAACAACAGGAGGCCCATGGGAGGCATAGTCCAGTTCCCAGGGAGGCCACCCAAAATGGATCTGAGTTTGGTGAAAGGGAAAGCCAGGGAGCTAAGTTCAGAGACTTCTTTAATGCAGTGCTAACAGAGACAGGCTGGAAGTGGCGGCAGGGGCTATTCTGGTGGGAAGGGAAGGAAGAAAAAGGCTGGGGGAGGAGGAAAGAGAAGACGAAAAGGCAAGAAGAGAAAAGGGCTCAGAGGATGGGAGCCAGGAGCAAAGGTTAAATCTTTCCTGAGATTAGTTTTTACACTAATGAGTTTTTCCCATTGTTCACCCTACAGCTCCCGCCTTGGCTAAATGCTTTCCTGAGTAACTCATGATCTGATTTGTCTTGGGCCATTAGAGAGGCAGTACAGTGGAGGGAAGAGAGCCCTGGATGAGGGAGGGGTCAGAGGTCCCCGGGTGCAGAGATGGAAGGGCCCTCAGACATCATCTGGACGGTGCTTCTCAAACGTTTTGGTCTCAGGACCCCCTTACCTTCTTAAAAATTATTGACGACCCCCAACGAGCTTTTGTTTATGTGTTATACCTCTTGACATTTGCCATATTAGTATTATTAGTAAAATTTGTTTTGACTTTTCTTGGAGACTTTTTGGTGCACCCAAATCACACTTTGAGAAACACTATACAAGCCCCTTATTTCACAGACGCGGAAACGAAGGCTAAAAGAAATAAAAAGTAAAAAGACTTACTAACCCATAGTCACATGGGTGTTAGATGGAATTTGAACCAGGTTCTCTGACTCTCGTGTTCTTTCCTCTGTGCCTTACTGCTTCCTGGTCCTGGGATCTGGGGTCCAATCTAGACTCTGCCATTTTTACTGGGAGTGTGCCATTGGACAAGCAAACTGACCCCTCTGGGCTTCATTTCCTCAGCTGTACAATGAGAATAGTCAGGGCCTGTGCAAGCTTGGGCAGGTTGCTTCCTTGATTTGGGTCACAATTTTTTCATCTCAGAAATGGGAAAATTGTCATGATGATATTAATCATAGCTATCATTTAAATAGCAAGAAGTTTATAGATGCCATCCCCTTTAAGTCTCAGAAGATCATAAATTTAGAAATGGAAGAGATCTTAAGCTCCATCGAGCCCAATTTCCTTATTTTACAGATGAGGAAACCGAGGCATAGAGAGATGAAATGACTTACCCAGGTTCATACAGACAGTACATCTCTGAAATTGGGTGTGAATATGCCAAATCACTGAACTCCCTATGCTGTCTACTATCTACTACATTGCCTATGCGATCCCTTCCAGCTCAAAGCCTGTGGTCTTATGTTCTTAAAATGGGTACAACCACGTGAGACCTTTCCAGCCTTTGTTTCCCTCCCTGTACTCTACAGTCCAGTGACACTGGTCTCCTTGGTGATCTTCCCACGTGGCCCTCCATAGGCTAACTATGGGTATTTTCATTGGCTGTCCCTATGCCTGGAATACTCTTAACTCCTCATCTCCACCTCTTCATCTTCTCTGGCTTCCTTCAAGTCTCAAATAAAGCCTGCTTTTTACCAGACTCCCTTCATGGGAGTGCTGATGCCTTTCCCCTGCGGATTATTTCCAATGTATCCTGTCTATAGCTTCTTTGTACATGTTTACATGTTGCCTCTCGCTTTGGATTGTGAGCTCCTTGAGGGCAGGGACTGTTTTTTGCCTTCTTTTGTATTCCCAACACTTAGCACAGTACCTTGACATAGTAAGCACTTAATGAAAGTTTGTTGACCTACTACCTACTTATCTTACATAGTAGGAGGGTTTGGAAGGAAAGAAATAAGCATTTATTAAGAACCTACTATGTGCAGGACATTGTGCTAAGAGCTTAAAAGTATTATCTCATATAATGTTTACAATAACCATGGAAGATAGGGGCTATTATTATCCTCATCTAAAGCTGAGGAAATTGAGGCAAATGGAGGTTATGTACAGTGTCGGAATTTGGATTTGAACTCAGGTGTTCCTGACTGCAGGCCCAAGGCTCTATCCACCCAGCCTAGTCAGAGTCTGAGACTGAATTTGAACTCATGTCTTCCTGAAGCCAGGGCCAGCACTCTATTTACTTTCTCTTTTTGAAGAAAGCAAAGGCTCAATAATCATGATAATTATCTGGGCTCTAAGGTTTGCAAAGCTCTTTACAAACTTGGTGTCATTTGAGCCTCACAATGACCAATGACGTAGGTACTACCAGTATTAAAATCCTCTTTTATAGATGGAGACATTGGGGCCCAGGAAGACCAAGTAGTTTTCTGAGGTTACTTAGCTCTAAGTAACTGAGTCAGGATTAGAACCTAAGTCTTCCTGACTTACCATATTGAATCTCTCTCTCTCTCTCTCTCTCTCTCTCTCTCTCTCTCTCTCTCTCTCTCTCTCTCTCTCTCTCTTTCTCTCTCTCTCTCTCTCTTTCTCTCTCTCTTTCTCTCCATGACTACCTCCCCAGTCAAGTAGGAGTACAGTACTTTTGCCTGTGATAGCGGAGCCATAAATAGATTCATTTGCTTTGAAAAGCATAGACTTTTTCTCACCCACAATGTCCTTAAGCTATACTCTGCTCCAATCTTCAGCTGACATAGTGTGAATAAAATACTGATTCTCTACTAACAACAACACAACGGTCTCCAATCCACGGCTCTTGGTACTCTCAAGAGTCACAGAATCTCAAAGGTGGAAGAAATCTCAGGAGCCACCTACTTTAATCCATATTTGAACATGAATTAGGAACCCTTTCTAGAATATCCTAAGGAAATGGTGAATCAGCCTCTGCTCCAAGACCTTCATTGAGGGAGAACCCATTCACTACCTCCACAGGCAACCCCTTCCACTTTTAAATCATTCTAGTTAATAAGGCTTCCCTCCCCCTTCCCCCTTAAATTAAGCCTAAGGATTAAGTCAGTCATCCTCAGTTTAGTGTGAATTACCTGAGCTGAATACTTTCCTCCTGAACAGAGACTGAGTGGAGGCAATAGAAGTGGCAGAAGAGATAGAGTGCGGAGCTTGGGACCAGGAACACCTGAGTTTGAATCTTGCCTCAGATACTTCTTAGCTGTGTCATTCTGGTATGATTATTTAATCTTTCTGATCTTCAGTCTCCTCCTATGTACATAAAGTGGAGGCCTTGGACTTGGATGACATCTAGATGCTACCTAGGAGGTTTGAAGGGATGTGTCAGAGAGGAAGAAAGTGACTCTGAGGCTCTGAACTGATCAGGTCATAGGGGAGATGGGGAAGACCCAGAAATATGAGTGATCCAGCAAGAATAAGAGTGTATGTGACCTGAGTGTTGTAAACTAAAAATAAAAAATCTAATTAAAAAAAAAGTGTGTGTGTGTGTGTGTGTGTGTGTGTGTATTCCCTCATCAGAATGTAAGCTCTTTGAGGGCAGAGGCTGTTTATGCTTCTTGGAGGAGTGGAGGGATACCCAGTTCACAGCATGGTGCCCGGAACATAGTAAGCGCTTAATAAATGTTGCCGATCGATTGATGTTTCGCTGGCACCATTGAAACATAAATAGCTCTTCTTTCTGTTGGCCTTAAGATTTAACAAACATTTTCTTTCATTAAGGTTTATAAAACATTTCTAGCTGTATGACCTGGGACTAGTCACTTAATCTCAGTCTCTCTCAGTTTCCTTCACTGTACAATCTCTCTCCCAGGGTTGTTGTGATGATAAAATGAAGTAATATTTGTAAAGCTCTTTGTAAACTTAAAGAGCTACATAAATGCTACTGTTGTTATTCCGTCTATTAAAAATAGGGCCATTTTGCTGTAGAAAGCATTCACACTGTGAGTAAGGGCTAGACTCTATGACCTATGGGTTTGACATTCTGTGGTTCCATGAGTTTAGGACTCAAAGCAATGGGGAGTCTTATCTTCTGGGAACAGATAAATGCCTGCCATGGTGCTGTTCATGACTTGTGGTTTTGTCTACAGAGCCAGCTTTTTAGGATGTGGTTGGAAAGCCTGGGGTGGGGAGAAGGGAAGAAGGTCTGGATTCTCCACCTAGAGCATAGGTCAATATCCAACTGGAGGCTGTTTGGAGCCTGGGGCATTGGTGGGGGTGGGGTAGTGGAGAAAAGGGGTGCTCAAGGGGAGGCATTTGGATGGACATCAGGAGGCCACTGCAAAGGTACCAGCTACTTGAAAGGGAGCAGGGGTGGGAGAGTGGGGAGAGGAGTCCAGAGAGGGAGACGAGAGGCCTCCCAAGAGACACTTCCTCCTGGGGGACGTTCGGTTTGCTGCTGGACAGGCACCAGTGATAACCATTCTCTCTATTGTCATAGAAGGTTCGCACAAGCCTGGATTTCTGGTGTGTGTGTGTGCCTCTGTGTGTATTATGTATGTGTATATGTATGTCTGTGTGTATGTGTGTGTGTGTATATTGTATATGTGTGTATATGTTCATTGTGTATGTGTACTTATATGTATGCATGTGTGTGTCTGTGTATATTGTATATATACATATGTGTATTGTGTATGTGTGTATGTGTGTATGTCTATGTGTACCTGTGTGTATTGTGTATGTGTGTATGTTTATGTGTCTCTGTGTGTATTGTATATCTGTATATTTGTGTATGTGTGCTGGTGTATGTCTGTGTATGTGTGTGCATGCTGGTTCACCCTGTGCCCACATGCAGGAGGGCTTTGTACTGAAGCAAGCCCTTTCAGAATAGAAATCCAACCCCAGGACTAGGGTTTTATTGGCAGCACTGTGCAGCAGTCTGCTTCACACCTGTCAATTGCTTTTCTGGCCTGCCTGTAGTGAAAAGCAGAGGGACCCTAGACTAACAGCAGCATTTTGGCAGGAGAGGAAACTCTTGTTTCTGCAAGTTCAAGTGGTTTTGGGGGTGCCCATGTTCATTAACAGATGCTCCCTCGTGGAGTTTTGCTTCTCTCATACACGGAGTAACTGAACCAATGGCTTTTTTGGTGCCTGAGCTACTGGAACTTCTCAAATCGGACACTGTGGCAAAGACGAGGATCAGATGGGAGATGGTGCCAGATCCCCAGACTTGGTCAAGGCCATCCCACTGACTCACTGAATTATGCTGACCAAGATCTGCATGCTTCTTAAACTTCCACCCAGCATTAAATTAAGGCCTTTAATAAGCCACAGCAGAGTGACTTCACTTGCTGAGGTGAAGAAATGGGGTGGGGGGCGGCTTTGTAATCAGAGTTCATTCTCCAGGTCAAAAAGACATCATAAGCAGCTCCTAGCCCCCACCTCCAACCTAGATTGTTGGACAGCTCTCTCCAATGTCCGTTTCGACCACTAAAAATATCATATTTATTCCTCTTGTCTCGTTCAATGAGATGCTAATTCCAACCTGGGCCATTTCTTGGAAGGGAGAGGGCCGTTCTACTGAGCTGAGCTCTTAGGCAGATGGGATTGGACAGAAGAGCTCTCTAAGTGAGGCTTTATTCTAATGAGCATGGGGGCTTGTGGGTCAAGCTTCTGGAAATGCTGACGAGGCAGCTTGGACGTGTGCTGGCTGCCCACGGAACACCGTTCTTCCTGGTCAGCTATTAGGAAACACGGCGCCAATGAACCAGCAAATGGCAAGAATGTTGAAGAAAATGAGCTATAAACACGAGGCCATTTTTGCATTTTGGATGTTCGGGTCTTGTTTCTCGTGCTGGTTCAGAGCTTTTGCTGTTAAATGCAGCGGTCATTATTAGAATATGTGATGATGGGGACTGGATGGTTATTGTGAAACTAAAAACCCGAAACTTCTTTTTTTTTTTAAATAGCAGCATGGTGTGACATACATACAGAAGCAGGGTAACATCATGAATTGAGAGCCAGCCTCAGAGTCAGGAAGACTTGGGTTCGATACATACTGGCTAAATGACCTTAAGCAGGTCACTGATGAACCTTGAGGCATCCCAGATGATTCTCTTAGACTATGAATTCTAGAATTGACGCTGCCTTGCATTGATAGAGGAAGGTTCTGCACCTGGATCACCACCACCACCACCAAATAAATAATATGGCACAGTAGATAGTGATGAAGACATGATGATGTAAGTTTGACCTTGGCTGGGCTTCTCTGAACCACCGTTTCTTCCTCTGTAAAATGGGATGATAATCTGTTTCCTGTCAACTTCGAAAAACTGAAATAGGATCATGGACCCATCATCCTTTGTAAACAGTGAAGGACTAAGGGATTGCCTGAGGTCACAAGACTTGACATGGCAACAGTCTATGAAAGTATCTTGTGATCTAATAATAATAGACATTTTTTCTCCCAATTCCTGTCCCCCAAACCTCCCTCTCCCCACTCCTCATCTCTGCATCCTAGCTTCCTTCAAGTCCCAGCTAAAATCCCACCTTCTACAGGCAGCCATGTTCAATACTTCTTAATTCTAGTGCCTTCCCTCTGGTGATTATTTCCCATTTACCTTGTCTATGGCTCGTTTGTACATTGTGGTTTGCATAATATTTCTCTCTTTAGACTGTGAGCTCCTCAAAGGCAGGGGATGTTTTTGAATTTCTTTGTATCCTCAGTGCTTAGCACACTACCCGGCATATAGTAGGTGCTTAATAAATGTATATTGACTGATGTTTATCAGTCATTACTTTTTTTTTTTTACCTCTGTCACTCAGAATCTCAAGTTTTGTTCAAGACACAGCTTGGATACCACCATAGATAAGGCTATTCTCCCCCCACTTGATGCCCTCTTCCTTTTGAAATTATTTCACATTTGCTTTGTACGCATTTTGTATTTACTTATACACACACACACACACACATTTCCCCCTTGATAGAGTGTAAACTCCTTGGGCACAGGCCTTCTTTTATTTTTGTCTTTGCATCCTTGGTGCTGCCACATAGCAGGTGCCGAATAAATATTTGTTAATTGATTGGTTAGTGGGTCATAAATTTAGACCACGTGTGTGTTCATTCAGATGTGAATTTCCCCATATATAATACAACTGAAAGGGCAAGATCTTGTATAGGAGATTTCAAATGAAGGCACTTTCACTTGCCAATTAAAATTTTGGTATATGTCTCTATTGCTATACCTAGATAAATATACGTCTTTGTATAGACCTCTACCTGTATGGCCACCTGCCCCACCCCTCTGTCTGCCTGCCTACCTGCCAGCCTGTCTGTCTGTCTGTCTGTCTATCTATCTATCATATAGTAAGCTAGCCTTGGAGCTGGAAAGATGGGTTCAAGCTTTGTCCCCAATCCATTCTGGCTGTGTAACCCTGGGCAAGCCACAACCTCTCACAATGTCCCAGTCAGCTGAAGGATTATGAGCAGTAGAACACTTGTTTATCTACACTGAGGAGCAGGAATTCCTTGCTAGGAGTGCCCCATATCAATGGAATCAGAGTCTGGCTAGCCCTCTAGCCACTTCCTGATGTAACTTCACTCGATCCCTCTAACCACCCTGTGACATAAGGTTATAGTTCTTATTAACCCTATTTTACAGATGAGGAAACTGAGTCTCAGGCAGAGGAAATGTCCAGGGCTAAATGCCCTTGGAGGTACCCCTCGGCTTTACTGTTCTCTGAGGAGTTTCTCAGTTTCTTGAGGTGTTAGTGCCCTCTTTGAATCTAATTATTCGTGTGTTTGTTACACGTAGTAGAATGTTCCACCCAGTAGAATGTAAACCCCTTTGAGGGCAAGGACTAATTTAATTTTAGTTTGTATTTAGGGTGCAGAACACAGAGGCTGAAACATCCAGGAGTAGCCGCTTGACAAAGGCTCCTTGGTTCAGATGGAATTGAATCTCAAAGGAAGGTCTCTAACAGGCCATGATTTCCATGCATATACACACACACACACACATCGGATTTGAGTCTTGCCCCTTGATCTGGCGAGATGGACCCTCTGACTCTGGCCAGCGCTGCTCGGCCTTTGGGGTTTCAATGACATTTAAGCCTAGACCCAAAGGACGTTGGGCGCCTTGCCCTCAATCACACGGGCATTCATCTGTAGCTGACGAGAGCAGCCAGCGGTCTGATTTCTCAACATCAACACAGAGAGCAGGCCAGGCAGGCCTCGTCGAGTTATTTAAAACTGTATTCCTTTTGAGTACTTAGGCTCTGGAATTCTCGCCTAAATATAAATGGCAAAGCTTATTCAACGTTAAATCAAATCAATGATAATTTGAGAACTAATTAGCATTCCTGGCTTTTTTCGGCAGCCATGGTGATTTGGCGTCTAAACCTATGTGATTGGGGAGTAGCGCATAATTGTTGAAGTGAGTACATTGTCTCCCAGTGACATGTCTGCAAAGGAAGAGTCCCTCTGTCAAGCCGGCCTGAACTGATGTCACCCACATCTGAGACCCATCTGAATGATACGGGGATGATGCAAGGGCAGGGGGAGGCAGCTGCCTTGCTGGGGTGGACCGACGCCAGCCGGGGGGCTCTTGCTCCCGCCAGAATCTGTGAAGCTTCATTCGTATTCAATTGATGATGGGGACAGATGTTGGGGAATCAAAAAAATGGGCTCAGGAAACAAAACATCCCGAACCGACGGATTTTCTTGAAAATCTCCCTAGCATAAGGCAATATTGGAGCATAGCTTTGTCTTTAGTAGCGAGCTTTAAGGCCTGAGAAGCACTTTACACAGGTTATTTCATTTGATCCTCAATATATTTCCTTGGCACACAGTGCTGTTATTGTCCTGATTTAATAGATAGGGAAACTGAGGCCCAGGGAAGTTAGGCGATTTGCCCAAGGTCACAGAACAAATAAATGTCTGGGGCAGGATTCGAACTCAGATATTCTTGACTTCAACTCCATCACCCTATCCACTACGACACCTACTTTCTTCCAGGTGTCTTTGGAGGACAGAATCTCTGAACTGGAAGGAACCCCAAAAGCTAATCAGGGCAACCTGCAACTGAACCAATATTCCCTCCATCACAAACACAAGCAATGGCCATCTACCATTGGTTTGAAGGCTTTCAGTGGAGGGAAATCCACCTCCATTCCGACTTAAGATAACCCCATTTTGGGGAGTGGGGTGGGGTGGATAGGTCTTCTTTTTTATTAGAGTAGGGCATTTCCAATGAGGAAACTCCCTCTGCCATGCATATTGGTATCTACTTTGAGATTTATAGTCCCAAGAGTTCCCTGAGAAGATAAACAATTTACTTATGATTAAAAAAAAAAACCAACAGCATGTATTAGAAAAGAATTAAACCCAGATTCTAGGAGAAGCAGCTATGTGGCACAGTGGACAGAGAACTAGACCTCGAGTTAAGAAGACCTGAGTTCAAATCTAGTCTCTGACACTTCCTAGCTTTGTGATTCCGGGCAAGTAAATTAACCTGTGTCTGCCTCAGTTTCTTCATTAATTAGATGAGAATAATATCCCTCCCCTTTCATGGTTGTTGTGAGGATCATGTGAGATAGTGTTTGTAAAGTGATTAACAAACCTTGGAGCTATATGTAAATTCTACCTATTACGGTTATTCATTGTGCCATGGTATTTCTCAGCAGTTCTAATTATTAAAAAAAAAACAACAAACTTTTTTTTTCCATCAAATTGAAATCTGCTTCCTTACTACAACTGTTTCCAACAGTGTCTCCAGTTTTAGCCTGTGGGTCTTAACAGTGCAAATGTGATCCTTTTCCTGCATTAGCCCTTTGACACTTAAAGACAAGTGTTGTGCCTCCTTTCACTCCCTCCATCCTTTCTTTTCCAGATTTAAGATTCCTGGTTGCTTCAAAGGATTCTATATTTTTGGGTGATCCAATCAATTTCATGAATTCAGCCGGCGTTTTCTTTTGGTAGATGATAACTAAATCTCCAAACCCAGTCCTCCATCTCTCTTCTGAGAGCCGGTCCACCCGGAATGTTCCATGGGCGTCTCACACTCAGTGTGTCCGAACCAGAGCTCACCACCATTTTCCACCTGACTTGCCCTATTTCTGTCAAGGGCACCACCATTTTTTTTGTCATCCATATTCACAACTTTAGAGACGTCCTTAATTCTTCACTCCCCCTTTCCCTCTTATCCAATCAGTTACTGAGTCTTGCTAATGCTACCTTCTCAGCATCTCTTGAATCCAGTCCCTTCTTCCCACTCACACGGCCACTGTCCTGGTCCAGACCCTCATCACCATTGCCTGCACTGTTGCAGTAACCTTCTGGTGTGTGTCTCTTCGCCGTCTATCCCTCTAGCACATAGCTGCTAAAGTGACCTGCCTGCTAGGTCACTCCCCTGAGCAATAATCTCCAGTGGCTCCCTATTGCCCGTAGGACCAAACTCAAAATTCCCTGGCATTTAAAGCTCTTTTCATTATAGCTCTAGCTTAGTGTTTCCTATTCATTATGCACTGCTCCCACTTTACACACTCTATAACCAAAGTCACCTCACTGCTGCACCCCATATAGGTCATTTTATCTTCCACTTCAGTAGCTTTGCAGACTGTCCCTCATGCCAGCATTACATCCCTTCTGTGCTCATTCCTTCACAACTTATAGGCTGGGTCACCAAAGGCTGACTGACTATTATTCTACACAGGGTTCTAGGGGTAACCATTGGGGCTAGAATCTGGCAGCTCTGTGGCCCAGTGGATAGAGTGCCAGACTGGGGTCAGGAAGACAACTTCAAATCTAGCCTCAGTCACTTAGTAGCTACATAACCCCTATTTGCCTCAGTTTCCTCATCTGTAAAATTATTAAAAAGCTAGCACCTACCTCCCAGGGTTGTTGTGAGGATCAAATGCAATAATAATTATGAAGTGCTTAGCACAGTGCCTGGCACGTAGTAAGTGCTATAGAAACGTTTGTTATTATTATTTATTATAGTACCATCACTCATGAGCCCCCACTAGTATGTGTCTTGTTAACAGTTAAGCAGTAGACTTAAATCAGCTTTCAGAAAAGGGATTCACTTAACAGATACGTCACAGTCATTTGAATATACTCCCCCTGCCCCAATCCCCAAACTGGGAAAAAAGTTTTAACTTGCACATACAGTGTCCCTGAGGAAAGTGGGCTCAGATTTAAAGTATAATTTAGTGAGTCACATACACAGAAAACACATGTGGCCAAGAGACACCTCCCAACTCTTGGCCTTGAAAGTCCCTTTTCCCTTTTTTAGATGGTTCATTAAATTTTATTTAAGTACAGCTCTGACTACTTGGTGGACAGCCCAGCTGAGCCCTGAGGGTTGGTGCCTTTGTTGAATCCACAGTCAGTACTTCTTTCTTCCATGAGGGATCTCACTCCCTGAAGCTGTCACAATTCTCTAGTAAAAATCTTTTCATGTCCACTTTCAGACAGTTTCTCTATTATGGAGAATGCTCCACTAATTCTCTAGAAGCCACTCCTACTACCTCTGGTTACCAGCAGGACCCTTGTACAAGTCTCCTGATGGGACCATTGTCTGATGGGACTTCTGAGCTCCCCAGGTCACTTGGCACTCCCATCTCGGAATATTCTTTTCTCCAGGATCAGGAAAGAATAGACACAAAAGAAACAGAGATGTCATGTGCTCACGGTTGCTAGGCAGGAGAACACGACCTGATAACCCCTCCCAATCTGATTGATCAAAGTAATCCTTGCTTGGATTCTTCCTATTACACTTAGAATGCTCTCCTTCATTGCTGCTGTTTCCAGAAACCATTAGCTTCCTTTAAGGTTCAATTCTTCTTCCAGAGGCTTCTCCAGATTTAACCAGTTGTTAGCACCATACCACCAATCATTTTGTATTTATTTAATATTTATCTTGTATTTAATGCGAATGTATTTTATTTCCCTAGTGGAATGTAAGCTACTTGAGGGCAGGGATTGTTTCACTTTTCTACATGTATCTCATCTCCTAATTTAGTGCCAGACACAAACTAGGCACTTAGTAAATGCTGTTTGATTGATTTATAAATCATCATGTTGAGGCCTTCCACTATCCTGTTTGTAAACTTTTAAATTTATCAACATCCTTTCTAAAGCAGGCTACTATAGATGTGGAAAAGCTAGGGCATGGCACCGCAAGGTGCTCTATTCCCTCATCCTAGATACTTCTCTCTTAATGGAGCCTAAAGTCACATGGGTCTTTCTGGTTTTGTCTGCCACTTTACACTGCTGACTCATCGAGTTTGAGGTCCACCAGATGCCTCCCGTTCCTATCTTTTTTAGATCAAATGCTCTCTACCCATAGCCTTCTCACCTTGTACTTGTGAACATATAACTTGTGAAGTTAACTTCTTGAACCCAATTATAAGACATTTTTATTAATAATGTCATTAAATTATATTGTGTTAATTAAATATGTTATCAATGGTATTAATATCACTGATTGTATTATAAATTACATTATATTTTTAATATTGCATATTAATAATAGTGCTAGCTATTAAGTATCTGAGGCAGGATTACAACTCATATCTTACCACTGTGCTACCTAGCCACCTCATTTATCACTATTAAATTTCATGGTAATACATTTCGTCTAAGGATAAGATTGTAGACTTGGGCTAATGGAGATCATCTACCAAAGTGGAGACAGAAACAACTAATCAATATTAATCAAGACACACATTTTTTTCTTTTAAATAGTATTTTATTTTTTCAATTACATGTAAAGACAATTTTTAACATTCATTTTCCATAAAATTTTGAGTTCCAATTTTTCACCCTCCCTTTTCTCCCCCCTCCCGGAGACAATAAGCAATTTGATATGTGCAATCATGTAAAACATATTTCCATACTAGTCATCAACACATATATATTAAAAAAATCAGTTCCAGGTGATGTGCTAGGAGTTGGCGATCCAGAGACAAAAACTTCAACCATCCTTGCTCTCAAGAGATATCCCATTGTGTCAGACAGAGCCTTAGAAGACACCCCATTAGTGAATATGGCATGGATGACGAACCAGCAAATTAGAAGGACTCATTAGACACACAAGATAACCAGGAGAGAGTAGCATCATAAAAACCTGGAAAGGATAAAAACCTCAGGAGGCTTGGGTGGCCAGCAGTGTCAAAGGCTGCAGAAAGGTTGAGAAGGCTGAAGACTGAGGAAAGACAATCGGATTTGGCCATGAAAAGATCATTGGCAACTTTGGAGACAGCAGAATGCAGACCCAAATTCCAAAAGACCAAGGAATGTATGGAATGAGAAGGAATAGAGGTGACTTTTACAGATATCTTTTATTTTTTTTAGCTGAGAAAAGTAGAGAGAAATGTGGGATGATAGTCTGAAGGAATGAGAGGGTCTAGTGAAGATTTTTTTAAGGTTAGGAGGGACTTGGTTGTATTTGAAGGTAGCAATGAGGGAAAGAGTAGCCAGGGAGAGGCTGAAGATTAGACAAAGAGAGGTACCTGTTGGAGATTATTGGAACAGATGGAATCAAAAGCATTAGTAGAGAAGTGGGCCTTGACAAAGAGAAGGGCTAACTCTTCATTGAATACTGGGGAAAGGAGGAGAAAGTGGAAGATTATGTCAAGGATTTTCGAGATGATGATAAAAGGAGAAGAAGGATCTCATAAAAAGCCTCCATTTTCTCAGTAAAATAGAAGATGAAGTCCTCGGCTGAGAGAGAGAAAGAGAGAGAGAGAGAGAGAAAGAGAGAGAGAGAGAGAGAGAGAGAGAGAGAGAGAGAGAGAGAGAGAGAGAGAGAGAGAGAGATGGTGAATGGAGCAGTGGAAGGTTTGAGAAGGGAAGAGGTTTGGAATGCTCCCTCCCCACTCCCCAAGAGAATCAAGATTGGGAATCAACTAGACAATATTAAAGGATTACCTCAATGAAGAAAGGCCCTGGTTGAAGTTAGAAAACTTGTTTATAGTGTACTCTGTCAACTCACTTGGGCGATTTCTTCTAACCCCATTTAGCACTGCACGTAAATAGAAGTGAAAAAGGCAGAGGGTGGGTTTGGCTAGGATTTGGCAAGTGATAGGAAAAGGGGGTAAGGGATTTGAGATTAGAGGATAGCGAGGTATTGGAGTGATTAATTGTAGAATAATGATTGGAAAGGGAAGAAAAAGAAATCAAGGCAGAGTTAATGACCTGAGAAAGCATTGAAGGGGGAAGGATGAGAGGTCATGATGAAGATGTATAAGTTTAGGAGGAGAGAGGCATAGAGAGAGATGGAATGATAGGGGCTATGGTCAGATAGAGGAATGCCAGAAATTTTGATCAAGGGAGAGGAACAGTTGTAGGTAATGATGAGGTTCAGAGTGGACCTTCCCTATGTGTGGTTGAGGAGGAGTAAGGTGGTAGTAGGATTTGAGGAGAACTAGGAGGTGAGAGTATTTGAGGAAGCCAGGCTAAACATCCCTAACTCTTACAACTACTTCTTATATAGATAGGGGAGTCAGAGGTACTGGGTTCAAATTCTCCCTCTGCTATTTACTTGCTTGACATTGGGCAAGGTATTTAACACCTTGGGTTCTCAGATCCATCATCTATGAGAGAGTAGTTCAGTGGACCCTTGGGGTTCCTTCTAGCTCCAGATTCATGATCTGCCATCATATCGATCTGTGTACATGCCTTATCTTCCCTCTTAGACTGCAACCTTTTTGGAAACGGGGGCCAGGTTTTTTTTTGTCTTTGTACCAATCCAATTCAATGAACATTTAAAAAGTGACTACTATGTACCAGGTTCTGTGCCACGTGGTGATGAGGATTCAAGGATGAGAACAAGGCAGTCCCTGTCTTCAAGGACCTTGCATTCCATTAGGAGACACAGGAGATACCTTGCTAGGAAAATACAAAGTATATATAAGGAGAAGACAAAGTGATTTCTGGGAAGTACTTGAAACTGGGGAGGCCAGGAAAAAAGGTGGTACTCAAGCTGAGTTTTCTGAGGAGTTTGGGGCTCTAAGAAGAAGGAGAGGAAGGAGAGTATTCCAGGCTTGGGGGAAAAGTTTCTCCCTCTTTTCTCACCCTTTCTTCCCCTCCATGCATTCTAGGATCCAGCTACTTTGGCCTGCTTGTTCCTCATACTTGACAACTCCAAGCCTTTCTATTGTCTATTCCCCAAGCCTAGAATACCCTCTCTCTCCTTACTTCTGCCTCCTGACTTCCCCTATCTATGTGTGTATATTCTTTGGTGTACATGGTTGCTTCCATGTTCGCTCCACCTCTAGAATTTGAGCTCCTTGAAGAGAGGGACCATATTTTTGCCTTTCCATCTATTGCACATTGCCTAGCACACAGTAGATGCTTAATAAATGCTTGTTGACTGACCGATGGCGATAGGAGACAGAATGTTGAGTACGATGAACGTCAACTATTAATTCATTCTGTATACGAGGAAACTGAGCTCCAGAAAGGGGAAGCCTTGTAAGGCGAAGGTCCCACATGTGGCTAGGATGGGAACCCTGGTTGGTCATATTCTTCCATAGTACATGTGCCCAATCCTAAATCCTAGACTATAAGCTTTTTAAGGTTGAGTTCACCTTTGTATCCTGTTACTCAGCCCACAGTACATACATAATAAATATTTGTTGAACTGAATTGGGCTTCAGTAGAGGAAAAGGGAATCATGACCTGAGGGAAATTAGCCAGTTTTATGGAGGAGGTCACTTAACTTCTTGGGGCCTCAGTTTCCCCCTCTATTAAAATGAAGAGGAGAGATTAGATGATATCTAAGATGTCTCATGGTATATCACTGGCCATAGAGTCAGGAAGGTCAAATTCAAAGTCCGCCACAGACTCTTACAGCTCTGGGCCCCCCGGGCAAATTGTTTAACCCTTCAGAGTCTCAGTTTTCTCATCTGTAAAATGGGGGGTTCATCCAATGCCATCTAAGCTCCTTTCTAGCTCTAGGTCCTGTGATCCTGGGAGGTGGTACTTGAGAAGGGTCTTCAAGGCCAAAATCCTACAATTTTGTTGTGTAGAAAGAGAAGGGCTGAGGAACTTATGATTCCACTGTGGTTGTGATCAATGATATGAACAGTTCAAAGAGGGCCTTCCTCACGATGACCCTGTGAGTCAGGAAGTACAAGTATTGTTCTTCCATTTTATAGGCGAAGAAACTGAATTTCAGAGGATCAAGTCGTGAAGAAGCATTTATCAAGCACTACGTGTGTGCTTAAGCACATTATTAAGCCAAGCAATGCACTAAGCACTTGGTGTACTTGTGATAAAAGAAAGATGGAGTCTCTGCCCTAAACAAGTTCATATTCTAATGGAGGAAGCCAACATAAAAGAGGAAAATGATATGAAGCCGGGGGGAGGTAGAGGAAATCCAAAGTCGGGAGTGTTTAATCGACATTGCCCGTGCTGCTAAGAGGCAGAGCTGGGGCCAGGACTCCTCATCTCGCTTCCTGGCTTCTGCCCTTTTCACTCTGCCAGCCTGCCTGTCATTCCAAGAAAAATGGGACAGGCCAAGGCGTAGAGGTGGGACCGTATTTGGTACGTCCAAGGGATGATAAAGAGGCCTATTTGGCCATAATTAAAGTGACGCCTGAGGTTCATTCACTTCAGGATTTGCCCGCGCAGGTATGGACTGTTACTGAAAAAAAGGCAATAGAGAAGGCATCAGTAAGTACTGGCCCATCCATATGCCTCCTTCCCAACTCTATGAAATCTTTATAAGGGTCATCTAGCCATGCATCCAGGGCATTCTTGGTGAGGGTGTGAGGAGGGAATAGGCAGGTTTTCATCAGCATTATTTTACAGCAGGTTATACCTTTGCATTCAACACAGCTGACTAAAAGGACGGAGAAGGGAAAATTCCAGTGTGTTTGTTGTTTGTTGATTTTTGTCTTTAAAAGCCTTTGCTTAAGTATAGAAAATCGCTGCCTTGAAGGGTATCTGCCAGCAAGATGTTTCCTGGAAATACGCTAAAACCATACAAGATGTACCTTGAAAGATGTAAAAACAGAGATAACTTTGCTCATTGACCGTTTGCTTATAAATAAGCTGAGGTGCAAAACAGAAAGAGGTGCTTACTAAAATGTGATGATTTTCCACTATCAGGAAGACCATCCAGTGCAGAGTCTAAATGAAAAGAGATTCCCTATGGATGGCACAGTCTTCCAAATGTTCCCATTTGTAGATGAAATTATTCTGATTGAATCTGTCACATTACAGAGCCTCTTAATAATAGACACCACTTATATAATGCTCACCATGTGCCAGGTACCATGCTAAGTGTTTTACAAATATTATCCAATCTTCACAACAACCCAGGGAGGTAGTTAGTATTATTATCCCCATTTTACAGATGAGGATATTGAGATAAGTAGAAGTTAAATGACTTGCCCATGATTACAAAGCTATTAAGTGTTTGAAGCTGGATTTAAGCCCAGATCTTCCTGACTCCAGGCCCAGTGCTCTATCCACTGGACCACCTAGATGCCTCTGCTATCTCCTGATGAGATTCATCCTCACTCTGAAGGGTTTGGTCTAATTCTCCACTCAGGAAAATAAACAATTAGATGAACATTGATAGCTGAAACCATGATATATAATTAGATGGATTCAGCTTTTCCATTAGTACTTGTATTTTGGGCAGACATTATGGCTAGACAATGGACTGGGCCAGAATAGAACCCAAGGAGGAGAATGGACTGGATTGCTTGTGGGAAATAGCACAGTCCTCTTGATGACTTCAATCTTCTCCCTAATATAAACCTGTCTTTTGAGCATTCTTTTAGTGCTTCTCCATTGTAATAGAGGGGTGCATAGTAGGTCTGAGTAGAATGCAACTTCTAACCAATGTGCAGGAAATGCTTGATATGAAGAGAAGGCTAGGCAGTAAAGTCAAGGGGTAACAAGTGAGAAGTCAGACTGCCCCACTGGGGTACTCATAAGGGTGGGGTTGATTGATATTGACTCAACCAAATTATCTGTCCCCACTTAAAGGAAGTGTTAAGATGCTCAATCAATCGATCATTCAATCGGTAGGATTTATAGACTTTAGATTATGTGTGAAAAGTCTTTTTAACCTGATGTTGCACAAGAATTATGTTAGCATAGGAAAGGCATAGAAATCTGGCAAATCATAGAGATCTTTTAGTAATGACCAAGCTAGAAAATCAAAGTTATTCAAAAAGTTGGAGAAAGCATGGGTTTTCAGCACATCCCTGAGGAAGAACTACCTTGGGGGAGGCAAGGCCTTGGCTTCAGCCTTGGCCAGATTTATTTGCCTCTGCCCCTTTTGTTTGGATAAGGACTTCATGAGCTTTGAAAGATCTGGCATGTATTGTGCCTCCCATCTCCCTATTGCTGTCCTGGTGGCATCTCCAGATTTGTTTCCAGTGATGTCTGAATTGGGAGCCATCGACAGAATGGATATTGATTCATGGCTCCATGAGGATCCCATGCCCAAGGGAGTACTCCTTGATCCCCTCTACCCTCTCCAGGCTTTACCTCTATTCCCATCACTCAGTAATCTCTCCTCTTTTGAAGTTCACTCAATTCTATCACCCAATGCAGATACTCGTAAATGTTATCTACCAACTGTCAGGACACTCTCCTTCTTTACTCAATGATGCTTCCATACCTGGCTCATAGTCTTCCCCACCCCCCAACTTCTTTTCTAATACAAGGGGACTTCAACATACATACTGATTCTTATCCAAATGCCCTAATCTCCCAGTGCCACAATTTACTTATTCTCCATGATTTAATCTTCTTCCTCATCTCAGTCACATACAAAGATAGCCACACCCTAAATCTTTCCATCACCCACAAGTGTATCATTTATGTATTTGGGGACTCTAAATTTCCCTTGTCTGATCATAATCTGTTGTCATTCCTCCTCCTTTCTCTCTCTGCCTTATAACCCCAAACCCAATTCTTCATCTTCACCATTATCTCCAATTCTTCCACCTTTCAATTTTCCCAGACTATCACCCAATGAATTAGCTACACCCTCCTCTCTTTTCCATTTTGGCCCCTTGGTGAAACAGTTTAACTTGACACTATCCTTTTCTCTTGAATCTTTTTGTCTCACGTTTCCAACTTCCTTCTGGATAACTTGAGCTTAACATGTCCCATAATGAACTCATTATCCTCCCTCCCACCCTTTGCCTCTCCCTAATTTTTCTATTAGTTGAGTGTACCATTATATTCCCAGTTAATGAAGGTTCATCACCTCGGTGTTGACCTTGACTCCTCACTATATCTCACCTCCCCATACTCAATCTGTTGCCAAAATCTGTTGACGTTACTCATAACATTTCTTAAATAAACTCCCTTCTCTCATCTGACATTACAACAACCCTAATTCAGGCCATCATCACCTACATCTGGACTATTCCATTAGCCTGATGGTTGATTTCCCTCTCCTGAGTCTCCCCTCACTCCAGTCCACCCTCCGCTCGGCTGGTGAAATGACCTTTCTAAAGTATAAGTCCTGCTATATCACCGCCCCCACACTCCTTACCACTAAATAAACTCTAGTAGCTATATCTTCCAGAATCAAAGATAAAACCCCCTGTTTGTCATTCAAAACCCTTTATCACCTTCCTAGTCTCTTTTACACATTACTTCCCCCTCCCCCTCTTTGATCCAGAGTGGCACTGACCTCCTTTCTCTTCCTTGAACAAGAAAGACACTCCATCTCTCAACTCTATGGCTATCCCCCATAGCTAGAATTCTCTACCTCTTTATTTCTGTCTCTTGATCTCTCTAGCTTCCTTCAGTCCCAGATAAAATCTCCCTTTCTAAAAGTCTTTCCTAATTCTCTTTACCTCTATCCCCTTCCTTCTGTTGATGATTTCCATTTTTTCTGCACATATCTTGTTAGTACATAATTATTTAGCACGTTGTCTCTCACATTACATTATAAGTCCTGGAGAATAAGATTTTCCTCCTTTTCTTAGCATCCCCAACACTAAACTCAATACCTGGCACATGAGAGACAATGAATAAATGTTTGTTGACTGACTAAGAGAGATTTCTTGAGGACTCATGAATGGGAGAATGGGAGAAAAGGACTAGCAATCATTCTCTAAACCTGAATCTACTTTTCCCCAGTACTCTGTATGTACTTGTGGAGAGAGTATTTATTTTACAGACTTCAACTGCTTATTAAATATCCCTCCCTAAAAGCTACTTTAAGTCCAGCTGACTAAATGATTCTTAGTTGACAGTCTTGGAAGGAAGTTTACTGATGGGAGATAGTGCCAATGACATTAGAGAATCACAGTCAAACCTTTAAGGTATACCCCTAGATACTAGAGAAGGGGATCTAGCTTTGTTCTGGGACCTGAGACTCATTTTTGAGAGCAGGGGTTGGGATAAGGATCCTTAAAACCTACATGAGCTACATACTCATAATGTTAGGAGAAGGTAAGGAAGACCTCCAGAATGTTGAGTGGATCTCTTGTAGTGAACTTATGGGAAGATATGGGCAGGAGTCTCAAAGAAAAGCTAGGCATAGATGAGTTGTAATCTGCATTATTGGAGGGAACATCTAAATTAATTAGATCATAAATCCATTTGTGTATTTGAGTATTTTTAAGTATACAATCTGGGCAGAAAGAATAGACCATTACAACTGCTGATAGATTAAAGATTTAGGTCACCCAAAGGACAAAAAAGATATGCATGGTAAGTGTGAGTAGGCTATGTCATCTACCCAAATAAGAATTATGTATGAGAAAGTGCATAAGTATATTATCAGACAATTGACATACATCAGTCTTGTGGCAAAACTGAGGGATAACTGATGAATGGCCCATATTCTCCAGTGTTATACAGTAATGTCATGAGAACAAGAGGAAAACTCATAGCACATTGATGGAAGCCCTGGGGAGGGTATATGGGAATACATGGACAAAAGTTACACAGTATGGGACAGTATGGATGGGTTGCGATATGTAGCACTGGAGGGAATACCCACATTGAAGTTTTGTATGGAGCCATTCCAGTAAGGAAGTATGTCTAGATTTGCCTTCCCCTCTCTCTTTCCAGGCTGTATTCCCCGTTCACACTAATAATCGATGGGATATGAAAAACTTCTGGCTTTGGGGGACCAAGGACTTTTCTTTGATCGATGGTTTTTGTTGAACGGACTGTCTTTATTTTTTTCCTTTTTGTTGGAAGTATCTAGGAAGTACCTATTTGGGCATCAAGCAGAAACCCAAATTTACATCACCAATATCTACAGAGTCAGTTTAGGCATACTTAAAACAGATCTCCAGGGAACTTTGTCCAGGGACTTCTGGACACAAATGCTGTAAATTGTCCCCCAGTAATGTGCATTCATGATTGTCCGGAACTAAACCGGCTTCCCCCCGGGGAAATCAGCATGATCGCTGTGCTGAGATGCTCCCTCTGGGCCTCAGTCCCATTAGGGTCAAAACGGAGGGGATAATAATAGAGAAAAGTGTCCTAGGAATGCAGCAAAGATGAACTGCTCTGTGCCTTTGAGGTCCTCTTTAATCAACAAGACTCTTTCGTTGTATCATTTCTCTGTTACCCACCTGACACTAGATGCATGAGCCCTGGTTAGTAGGAGAAACTGATGTGTTTACAAATCTTGGTCCCAAAGCACTTGGCATATGTCACCTCCTCTGAATTTCACCACTGTCTTGGGAGGAAGAGAGTCTAAAGATTAGTGTTCCAATTTAGTATGGGAGGAAACAGGCTGGGATGTGAGAGGCAGTGTGGTGCAGCGGAAAGAAAATGGGATTCGGAATCATCGAACATTGGTATAAATCTTGGTTCAGTTTGCTAACTGTGTGACCTTCGACAAGTACTTTGTTAGGATACTGACTGCTCCACTGTCCTTGGAAGTAATTATCAACCAGCAAGCATTTACAAATCCTGTCTAGGTGCCAGGCGCTGTTCTAGATGCTGAAGGTTTTTCTTTCTTCTTTTTGTTTATATTGCACCTGTGATCTCATTGGCATAGGGACTCCCTATGAGATTCTCCTCTACCAAGGTCAGCACGTTCTCTGAAACTCAGTGAGTTGTCTGAGGAGAGATAGGTGAATTGCTCAGTGTCACAGTTAGTATATGTCAGATGGCACTCCTAACTCTAACACTGGATCTTTCTTTACCATGTCCTGTTGCTGATATAAATGCACAAGAGAGGCAGTCTCTTATCTCGAGGAGCTTATATTCCACTAAGAAACATGCACTAACTGATGGTGCATTACTTTCTAGCTGTCTAGAGTGCAGGGGGAAGGAGAAGGTTATAAGGTTCTGTTCCATTTTGTTGCTCAGTGGGGGAGGATGTAGGAGGGACAGAAATAGAGAGTCATTAAGAAAGCAACTAAATATTCTTGATGAGATCAACTCGTCTGACTCAAATGGTTTAGGTTTCAGGGACTTAAAGAACAGGTTAAATTTGTCAGTCAGTCAACTAGCATTTATTAAGTGCCTACTATGTGCCAGGTACTGTGATGAGCCACACGTTAGAAACTGCAAGGGAACAGAAGGGCTGTAACGGGACTAGAGAAGTCTAAGATGGGGAAGATGGGGAAAATTAGCTGTTTGTCTGGAAAAGAGCTGGGAGTTTTGGAGGACTCCAAGCTCAATCTGAGCCAATAGATTTGGGGAGTAGATAGGAAAGGTCATGTGGTATTAGACTATATTAAGAGAGACATAGTTTCCAGAAACAAGGAAGTGTTAGTCCTACCGGTCAGTCTACATCTGGAGTATCATGTTCAGGTCTGGGGAGAAGAGTCCAGTTTCTCACTGACGTATAGAGGAGCGATATCACTTGTCTGGAGGACAGAGCCCAGTTCAAGCATCTCTGTATCTGTAGCTGTCTCTAAAGTTCCCTTCCTTTTGCTTTAAAGCTGATAATCCTAGATGTCCTTATGTAAAGGTAGACATATCCAGGCCCAGGATTCCTAATCCAATTTCATCTCATTTATGAGAAGACATGTGAATTGTAGCTTTCTGGTTAAAATTCTAGTTGGAGAATTATATTCTCAATTAATTGTAATTTTTCTGGGCTTTTTATGTTTGTAGTGAAGTGAAAATCTTCCCTGGAAGTCCATGGTCTTGATGGATTTTGCTAAAATTTATCTCTCAAGTCTAAGGGAGAGGAGATGTGATTCCTGATCCCCCCAACTTCCAACCTGTAGCCATGGGACTTAGTCACAAGATGATGAGATTTCAATGCAATAACCAAGATACTAAACTGATTCAGCCTCATTTAGTGATCCTTTTATGAAGTGTGAACCCTTTTTTTCTAATGGAATCAAATGGAATGATGGATGGAAACAATAGATAGCTGAAACATTTGTTATTGCATACAATGTGCTAGATTCTGTAATGCAAGCTGAGAGAGGGAGGGGAAGAGAGAGAGAGAGAGAGAGAGAGAGAGAGAGAGAGAGAGAGAGAGAGAGAGAGATGTGCATACACGCATACATACATAATATATACAATACAAATATGTAACCATGTATATATAAAGCAACACAATTTATATATACTTTATATGCTCATACACGTGTAAGTATATATTTACATATATGTCTAAATCCACATATAAATAGTCAAGCAAGATCACAGTATTGGTTGTTTTTGTTTAACTGTCGTTCTTTGCTACAAGGGGAACAATTTTCTGGAAGGGGGGAGGGGACTCCTATGTGCCTGTGAGATATATATATATATATGTATATGTATATATATCTACACATACATATACACATACACATACACATACATACACACAAACACATACATGTACACGTACATGTACCTATACACAAACACATACACATGCACATACATATACATGTACATGTACACACAGTACACACATACATGTACACATACACATGCATATACACACATGCACACACATACACGTACACATAATATATAAATACACACATGTATACATATACATACGCACATACATATACATATGCATACACATACATATACACATATGCATACATATACATATACACATGCACATGCACATATACCTACATATACACATACACGTACATATACGTATACACATATACATACATATACACATACACATACATATACACATGCATATACATACACATACACGTACATGTACCTATACACATACACACATATACATACATATACACATACACATACATATACACATACACATACATATACACCTACTTATACATATACACATGCATATACACATACACATACATATGCATATATGCATACACATACATATACACATACACGTACATATACGTATACACATATACATACATATACACATACACATACATATACACATGCATATAATACACATACACATACACGTACATGTACCTATACATATACACATACATATATACCTACATATACACATATACATACATATGCATATACACATACACATACATATACACATACACATGCATATGCATATACATATACACACATATACATATACACATGCATATACACATACATATGCATATACGCATACATATACATATATACATGCACATACATATACGCATACACATACATATGCATATACACATACAGATGCATATACATATACACATGCATATACACATACATATATATGTATATATATACCTACATATATATCAGTAAAGTTTAACTAAAAAATAAAATGAATGACTTGAATGATAAGATTTCCAAGGTTTCTTGCAGCTTTCTCAGTCTACATGGTAGCAGTCAGCTGAGGGGAAAGACCACCTGATTTGAAATCGGAGGAGGCAGCCCCACACACCATCTCTACCACCTGCTCAGTGACCTTGGACAGCTCTCTCCTCTGAGGTGCTGGAGTTGGATTAGCTCCTCTCTAGGTCCCTTCCCAATCTAAATTCTATCAACCTATGAATCTTTCATTAAGCTTATCTGAGTCCTAGAAAGTTAGAGCTGGAAGGGGCCCTAGAGTTCATTTAACCCAATATCCTCTGCTTATAGCCAAGGAAACTGAGGCTCATAGAAGGGAAGCAACTTGACCATGTCACAAACTGTGTAGTAAAAGGGAAAGCATGGACATGTAGCTTCTATTTGAAAGCCTCTGATGAGGGAGCATTAATTCCCTTCTGAGGAAGTCAAACCAAGTCAAATCAACAAGGATTTATTAAGCATTTGCTGTATTCCAGGCACTGTGCTAAATATTGGGGATAGACATATAAACAAAAGGAAAGACAGTCATTGTCTTCAAGGAGTTTACATTCTAATAGGGAAGGAAAACATCACATTAAGGGGAGTTAGAAATGGAGGCAAAAGAAGGGTTGTGCCCATATGATTTGTAAATGACTGGAAGGTGATACAGGGACCTGTTTCCAGGCAAGATACCATGAAAACTCACCTCCTAGAGCACAACAAAGGGTAGAGTCCAAGATGACTGAGAAGGTCCATTTCAGGCTGAGTCTATAATAATAATAGAAGTGGAGTCTAGTTCATGGACTTGGGGACTGCTAAATGAACAACTGTTTTCTTCTTGAAGACAGTCACACCCTTCCATTAACAGTCATCCATTACTCAGTTGCAGTGCCCTCAACCTGTACACATAACTCACCCTCGCCCAATGATTTTGTTTTTCTCCTGCATATTGAAGTGACCTGAGCTTTGCTTGAGATACTGCATTGGCAGCCTCCCAACTGGAGATGAGAAGGAAAGGGAGGGGGAGGGAGAGCAGCAACAGCAGCAGCAGCAGCAGTAGCAGCAGCAACAGTCCTAATAGTATTAGCAGTAGCAGTAGCAGCAGCAATAGTAGTAGTAGTAGTAGTAGTAGTAGTAGTAGTAGCGGCAGAAGTAGTAGTAGTAGTAGTAATAGTAGTAGTAGCAGTAGTAGTAGTAATAGTAGTAGTAGTAGCAGTAGCAGCAGCAGCAGTAGTGGTAGTAGCAGTAGTAGTAGTAGGGGCAGAAGTAGTAGTAGTAGTAGTAGCAGTAGTAGTAGCAGTAGCAGTAGCAGTAGCAGCAGCAGCAGCAGTAGTAGCAGTAGTAGTAGTAGCGGCAGAAGTAGTAGTAGTAGTAGTAGTAGTAGTAGCAGTAGTAGTAGTAATAGTAGTAGTAGTAGCAGCAGAAGTAGTAGTAGTAGTAATAATAGTAGTAGCAGCAGCAGTAGTAGTAGTAGTAGTAGTAGTAGCAGTAGCAGCAGCAGCAGTAGTGGTAGTAGCAGTAGTAGTAGTAATAGTAGTAGTAGCAGTAGTAGTAGTAATAGTAGTAGTAGTAGTAGCAGTAGTAGTAGCAGTAGCAGTAGCAGCAGCAGCAGCAGTAGTAGCAGTAGTAGTAGTAGCAGCAGAAGTAGTAGTAGTAGTAGTAGTAGTAGTAGTAGTAGTAGGTAGTAGTAGTAGAAGCAGTAGCAGCAGCAGCAGTAACAGTAATTCCTATAGTGCAGCACAAAGTGCTCTTCATGCATCGTCTTCTTTGATTGTCGTGGCAGCCCAGTCGAGCTGCCAGGACGAATCATTACCTTCACTTTCCATAGGAATAACTGAATCAGAGGTTAGACAATTTGCCCTAGACCACCCAGCTAGCAATGGTGAGGGCTGGGGCCTCAAAGGCAGACCTTTTGGCTATCGGTCAAAGGTTTTTTTCCATTCTACCACAGAGGCCGCTGTGAGCCGATAATGCTCTGTGGTAGCTGAGAAATTTAAGAAAGCTCAGGTTGCTTTAAGGAAGGCAAGAGTGGTGATAACTCTGCTGTACGTGGGGCCCTTCAACCACATGTGGAGTATTATAAGGTTCATTTTTCGGAGGGTTACGTTTTAGGCAGGACGTAGACAAACTAGGCAGCGCCCAGATGAGGGTAACCATGATGGCTGAATAAAGTCTTGGGTTCATGCCATGAGGGAATCAGTTGAAGGAACTAGGTAAGCTTAGCCTGGAGGAGAAAAGACAGAGGAACGCATGATGACTGTCTTCAAATCCTTGACAGGCTGTCATATGAAAGAGGGGTTAGCATGATTCTCCTTGACCTTAGAGGACAGAATTAGGAGAAGTTGGTGGAAGATAGAGTCGGTCAGTCAGTAAGTCAGTCAATGAGTACTTATTGAGCACTTGGTGTGTACTAGGTACTGTGCTGAGCACTAGGGATACAAAGAAAAGCAAAAACAGTGCCTGCTCTCGAGGGGCTTACATTCTAATTGTGAGAGAGACACCAATCCATAATGCCAGGTAATTTAAGGTAATAGAGTAGAGAGCGAGTCATTTCAGAGGGGAAGGAAAGAATGAGGGGAAATTGGAAACAATGACCAACCAAGGGTAGGAATTGAGCTGTCTCAAAGGCAACCAGGGAAACTGAGGCAAGAAGGGAGGGATGAGGGCTACTCCATACAAAGTCATACATATGGGAGTTGAAGTGCTGTGTTAGAGGAGGCCAGTAGGATTGTGGAGTATGTGGAGAGCAGTGTAAGAAGAGTGATAAGTTAGGAAGGAATCAGGTTATAAAGAGCTTTACCTGCCGACCAGAGGATTTCGTATTTTGATCCTGAAGGAAATAGGGAGCCATTGGAGTTTATTGAGGAGGATAGTGGCATGTCAGATATGTACTTGAAAGTAAATCATTTCAGCAGCTCTTTGGAAGTTGGATTAGAATGAGGAGAGAAGAGGCAGGGAGTCCAGTTAGAAGGTTATCCTAATTAGAGGTGAGAGGGCCTGGACTAGTATGGCATGTGAGTGGAAAGAAAGGGACATATAGGAGAGAGATTTCAGCTTAATATAAGAACATTTTCTAACAATCAGAACTGGCCCAAAGGGGAATGGGCTGCTGGTTCAGGAAGGGGATGATTTCCCCTCCCTGGACTTAAAGCTAAGGCTAGATGACCACCTGTTGGGGGTGGTTTAGAGAGGGCTCTTATTCATATGGGGGGATGTACTAGATGGCCTCTGGGGTTCTGTCTGCCTTGGAGATGCCTGGATGTCTGGAAAATTGATTGTAGTTTACTTAGGGCAGTTTGCAATTCAAAGCAGCTTCTGATTCCCAGGGGACTTGATGCCCTGCTGCCCTTTGGTAGAAAATAAACAAACCTAAGATATGAAGCTTCCAAAGGCAGGCAAATAAAGGAGAGAGTAATAAGTTGCTTGTCCCAGGATTCCTGCAAAAGGCCCCCTTTAAAGAGGGAGATCTTAGAATGCTCTTAAAGCAGGATTCGGCTGTACCAGATTGGGTTTATGTCTAGTGTTCCAGGCATGTGGTTTTGGCCTATAGAGAAGCATAGCAAATAGCAGCAAGCTAGCTGCCCCCTGGAAGCTGCCTGGTGGGTGGACATTGGGGCCAGATACAGTGGAGTACCTTGGACAGGTCACTTGACTGGCCATCAAGACACCCGGGCTGAAATCCTGATTCTGCTGCTTATTGACTGTGTCATTTTAGTCAAGCAGTCTGCTCCCTTCCTGAGGCCTGGAAAAGGATGGGATTGGACTAGATGATCTCTAAGAAATGTCTCACTTCTGCATCCTTAATAAACACTAATTGAGTCACTAAGGGACTTTTCATTCACTCAAAGCTAATTTTTATTTCTACAATTCAATAATATTTCATTTTAATTCCAAATTCTCTCCCTTCCCTCCCCCATCCATTGATAAGGCAAGGAAAATAAAAGCCGGTATAAATATGTATAGTCATGCAAAACAAATTCCCATATTAGCAATATCTGAAAAAAAAAAGCAGGGAAAAGGAAGAGAAGAAAATGTGCTTCTATCTGCCCGTAGAGGCCTTCAGCTTTCGTTTTGGAGGTCGGCATCAGGTCCTCAGAGATAATTTAAAAATACTTGCTACGTCTCAGGTGCTGGGGGCACAAAGATAAAAACAAAAGTAGCTCCTGCCCTCAAGGAGCTTATATTCTGCTGGGGGAAAACAGGTGAGCCAAATAAGCCAAGAAACATATGTACAAGTTGACATGGTGACAAAATGCAAATACAGAAATACAAAATCATGGTGGAAGGAGAGCTTCAACAAATGAGAAGATCAGGACATAGCACATTTCAGGTGAGTCTTGAAGGAAGCTGGAATTCTGAGAGATGGAACAGCCATGAAGGGACAAAGGCTCTGAGGTGGGAGATTAAAGGCAAGCAAGGTCCATGTGGCTGGAGCTTAGAGTATGCTGCAGAGCAAAAAGTAGTAAGCCTGAGCAGGTAGGTTGGAGCTAGACTTTGAAGGGTTTTAAATGACAAACAGAGGAATTTATGTTGTAACCCAGACTCTAGGGTCTAGAAAAAGTGGAAACTATTGAAACTTCTTGAGCATGGGAGAAGCCTGGTCAAACCTGTGTTTTGGGAATTTCACATTGCCAATGATGTGAAGGTTTGGATTGGAAAGGGGAGGAGTTCCAGGCAATGAGACCACTTAAGAGGCTATTGGAATAGTCCAAATAAGTATTGATGAAGGCTTGAAATAGGCCATGAATGGAGGTGAGGGGAGAGTTGGCAAGACTTGGCAAATAATTAGATAAGGAGGTGAGGGAGAACGAGAAGTCAAGAGGCCCTGAGGTTGTAAATCTGATGACTAGAAGGATAGAAGTAGCTTGTAGAGTAGTAGGAAAGTTAAGGAGAGAGGTGCTTTGGGGAGTGGGGGGAGGAGGGAAGATAATGAGTCTAATTTTAGGTGTGTTGAGTTTGAGATGCTTATGGATGTCCAGTTTGAGATGTCCAGTAGGCAGTTGAGGATTCAGGGCTGGATAAATAGATCTGAGGGATATCTTCATAGATATGCCAATTAAAGCATGCAACTTGGGAAGTTTCTTTCTCTCCAGGATCATGCCCTCACCAGGTGTCAAAATTCCTTGTACCTGTGACCCTCTTTATCCAGTTTAATCCCATTTCAATCAGTCTGTCCTTCAAGGATCAACTCAGATGCTGTCTCCTCCTTGCAGCCTTCCATGATGTCTCCCTGCTGAAACTGAGCCTTCTCTAAGCTCTCAGTTTGGCAGGGACCAGGGTCAAACCCTCACCAGCTGTGAAACCATGACCAGGGCATTTTCCTGTTCTAGGTGTTAGTTAGATCCTCTGTAAAATGAAGGTCTGGATGGAGTCGGAGCACTTGAGTGTGGTTCTTGATTCTTTTCCCTAGTCCCCATGTGACCTTGGGCAAGTTGGTTGACTTTTCTAAGCCTATCTTTCCTCTTCTCTAAAATAACAAGGTTAAGCTAGATGACTTCTAAGATCCCTCTAGTTCTCAATCCCACGGTCCTACAATTTACTTCTCATACCCCAGGGGATCTCTCTGTCTGTGTCTGTCTGTCTGTCTGTTTGTCTGTCTGTCTGTCTGTCTGTTTGTCTGTCTGTCTGTCTGTCTGTCTGTCTCTCTCTCTCTCTGTCTCTCTCTCTGTCTGTCTTCCCCTTTCTTTTTCTGCCTCTATCTCTCTCCTCCTCCTCTTCTTCATCATCATTTTCCTCTTCTTCCTCCTCCTCATTTTCTTCTCCCTTTTCCTCCTCCTCCTGCTTCTCTCCATGTCTCTCTTCTTTCTCTTTCTCATTCTTAATCAACTATTCCCTTTTTTGCTTTTCTCTGTTTTCCTCTTGATTTATCTCACATCTTGATGTGTTTCTCTGTCTCGATTTCCACCTGTCTCTTTCCCTTCCCTCCCTTTTTTCCTCTCCCTTCCTCTTGTCTTCCTAAATAACTTTCAGGGTCCTCATTCCAGGGTTGGAGGAGAGCATATGTTGTCCCTTGTTGACATTTTGCACCATTTCATCCCCTTAATGTGGAAAATGATGTCTTGGAAGAATGGTCTTTCTTGGATTGTAATGAGAATGGGTGATGTGCTCACTATTACCAAGTCTCATTGTGGTGTTTATAATGAGAACAGATGAATTTTGTGACATTTTCAATGCCAGAAGCATTCACTTTAATTCAAGCTTGTGTCAGACTTGATGTTGGAGATCAAATGTGTGTGTGTGTGTGTGTGTGTGTGTGTGTGTATGTGTGTGTGTGTGTGTATGAGAGAGACAGAAAGAAACAGAAAGAGAGAGAGAGGGAGGAGGGAGGGAGGGAGAGAAAGAGAGAGAGAGCTAGAGCCAGAGAGAGCCAGAGAGAGCCAGAAATATGGGGTGGGGGGGGAGGGAAGAGGGAGACAGAGAGAGAGACACAGAGACAGAGGCAGAAATAGAGACAGAGACAACAAGAATTCTTTGATGTTTTTTTTCCCTCTCTCTTCCTAAATCCCGTCCTTCTGTTTCTGACATGAACTCCTTGTATGACCCTAGGCAAGTCTCTTTCCCACTGTGTACCTCAGTTTTTTCCCTTAGGGAGTGACAAAACTGAGATATATCCTTTCTGGCTCTAAAATTTTATGCTTTATTTTCTAACACTTTGTTTTCTATGTTCTAACTCCCAAATATGACATTCTAAGGTCCATTCAATCTCTAGTAATTTATTATTTTAACATTCTATAATTAGAGCTCCTGGAAGTTTTGACAATTAAATAGTATAATAGACAGAGTTCTGGATTTGATGTCATGAAAACGTGAGTTTGAATTTGGACTCAGACATTTACCAGCTATTCGACAATGAGCAAATCCCTTAATAATCCTGTGCCTCACTTTTGTTATCTATAAAACGAGTTAGACTTGATGGTTTCTAAGGTCCTTTCTGTCTATAAACCTATGATTCCATGAACAAGAGGCCAAAATAGCCTTGATGGGGAGGAGAAAGAATCTAACATCTATCAACGTGTAAGCATTTACTAAACTCAAATAGCAGCTGCTATGTGTTTAAAGCATTGTGCCAAGTGCTAGGGATACAAGGAAAGGCAAAAAGAGGGTTCCTTCCCCTTAAGGAGTACACATTCTAATGAGGTCATTTGCTCCTGCAAACAACTATGTACACACAAGATATATAGAGAATACACAGAAAATGATCTCAGAGGGAAGGCAGTAGCAACAGAGTGGGGTTTGATAGTTGTGTTTTAATGTAATTCGTTTGCGTTTTATGCATTTAAAGGTGTGATTCTGAGAAGGGGTTCATAGTCTTCACTAGACTGTAAAAGAAAGGTTAAGAACCTCTGATCTAGTCCAAATTCCTCATTTTAGGATCATCACATCATAGATTTTGAAGTAGGAATGCTCTTAGCATCATCTAATTGAATTCTTTCATTTTACATAAAAAGAAACTAAGTCCCAGATCATAGGATCAATGAATGTGACCCCTTTCATTCTACAGACATGGAATCTGAGATCTGGAGATGTTAAGTGACTCACCCAAAGTCAAGGTCACCTTGACGGCAGAGCTGGAGTAAGAACTTGGTCCTCTGATTCTTAACTGAGCAATCTTTGTACTGTAGCATCCACATAAAGGAATCAAAGCTTCTGAGGGTGCTGGTGAAGTCAGTCCAATTAGGCAAATATTTATTTGGCTTTTACTCTGTGCCAGGCCCTGAAGTTATGAAGACAAAAACCAAACAACTCCTACCCTCATGGAGCTTATATTCTACTGGGAAACTACAGAGTGTCCCTAAAGTCTGGACACATAGGCAATGTGGAGTTATTGCATCAAGCTCACATGAATCTTGCAAAGCACATCAACCTTTGCATCACAAATGATAGAGATCAGATTGAAGTTGTCGGTTGTTAATATTGCAATGAAATAAAATGTTGCTGAAAATTTCATTCCTTTCGTTTCTTGAAAATATGCATTTTTGCCTGTGTGTCCAGAACTTGGGAACACCCTGTACAACATGTATATACATAATTAATGACAATGGATTTTAGGAGGGAGATAGCATTAATAATTCATTAATAATTTGGGGGAAGGCTTTATAGATTTAGAAGTGGAAGGGACCTTAGAGGACATCTAGTGGAACCTCTCCAGTTTATAGATGGAGAACCAAGCCTAGAGCAGTGACTTGTCCATGTCACCCAGGCAGTTAAGTGGCAATTGACCTGGGCAGATTCCTTGACTCCAAACTCGATGCTCTTCCCACCAAATCACATTGACTCCCCTTCCTTGAAGGAAGAAAGCAATACCGAGAGGCCAAGTTGAGAAGGGATATAGAGGGATGGTTCATGTGATTGCAAGGAAAGTAAGAAATGATATGTCAAGATGTCAGCCTGGATAAAAGCAAAGGATGTGAGAAAAGCTGAGAGAGGTGGGTTGGGACCTATTTGTGGAGGCCCTTAAGATTCCAGGCTGTTTGAATTTGATCTTGGAATCAACAGGAAGCCATGGAAAGATTTCGAGCGTTAGTATGACTTGCCCAAGATCATTTTACTATGACATTGTTGCATAGAGAATTCGTTGTATGGAGAAGCTTCTTTTTCCAAGCCTGTTGTCGATGAATGATGACTAATCCACAGAAGGTGTCACAGAAGGATCCAGGCAGGCTGGGGCCAGTCCATGGACTTGCAGACTGATGAGTGCTGCAGATTAGTTATTAGTCACAAACCAGTGTTCAATAATTATGGCAGTGTATCGTTTTGTTCATTTCTTGATTGTTGGTGCTATGAAGGATATTACTCACCATCGAGCACAATTTGTCACTTTCCAGAGAAGGAAAGTATGGCTCAAGCACAGGCTGGACGGCCACTTGCCAGGGGTATGTTATAATGATTGCTTCCATGTATGGGCTGGCCTGCATCATTGCTGAGGTCCCTTCCCACTCTCAAATTTAGTGATAATGTGAATTTCCACCCTCTTTCAGGGCTTGCTTGTTGGACCCTGCAGGCAGAGATTCACCACACTCTGAAAGTGTTTTCTTAGCACGGCATTACCTGAATGATGACAATAAGTGCTTTCACTGCCTTGAAGGTGGCACACTGCTGTTTGAGGATGGCAGCGGGATAATGATCACTAGCCTAATTTATCCTAACAAACCAGCTGCACAGAACCCATCTCATATCGGGTGCAGTGCGGGTTGGATGCTGGGGAGGGCCTGTGAATTTCAGCATTGTCAGGTGGAGAAACGGGCTGATTGGCGAAAACCTCCCAGGGAGCAGCTGTGTGTCTGCCTTGATGGCGGCCTGGAGGGAACGTCCTGTTCTTCAGTGTAAGATACAGCAGGGAGCTGGGAAGAGATGCTGAAGAGGAACATTTCACGTCCTGCATCGAACAAGTGTTGTCAGAAGATGTCTTTAGATCTCATGGCTTCTTCTTTTTTAAAAGATGTTTTTTTTTAACCAAGTGAGGAACAGAAAATTTCAGAAGCTCACTAATTGGAATTTTGCAATCCCCCAAACTGAAAATTATGTCTGCACACTCCAGTGGGAAGCTTGGTAGACTGGATTTAGAATCAAAGGACCTGAGTTCAAAACCTAACCTCGATACTTATACTCTGTGTGCCACTGTTTAAATGGATTCAACTCTCTGAGATGCAGTTTCCTCACTTCTAAAATGAAGAGGTTGGACTAGATTATCACTAAGTCTGTGATCCTGTGATCTTAAGATTGCCAGATTCCTTATGGGCATCTTCACCTTTACCTCTTTCAATGAGAGGAAAGGGGTTAGACTAGATCAGTGATTTTCAGAGTGTGATCCAGAGACCATCGGGGTCCCTGAGACCCTTTCAGGGGATCTGTGAGGTCAATGATATTTCAGTGTCTAATGTCATAAATATTAATAGATGTAACTCACATAAACAAAAGCTCATTGGGGTCCTCAATAATTTTCAAGAGTGGAAAGAGGTCCTGAGACCAAGATGTTTGAGAACCACTGGTCTAAATGAAATCTACAGTTGCCTGAGCCCTTGATTACTGACTTTCCTCCTGTGTAGAGGGGAGGCATTGGACTTGGCTCAGGTGTCTCTTTTGCCCATTCTTTCAGTACCTTAGACTGGTGAATCTAAGTCACCAAGTGCAGCTTTTATAGTGTGTACTGGTGGATAAAATGCTGGTCTTAGAGTTAGTAAGACCTGGATTCAGATTTTACCTTAAATCTGAATCCAGATTTACTTAATCTCTCTGTGCCTGTTTCCTCATCTGTAAATTGAGTTGGTTAGTAATTCTAAATGACCTCTAAAGTCCCTCCCAGCTCCAAACCTGGGATCCCATAATCCTCCCTTAACTTAGGTGTCAACTTCATATTAACCACTTTTGTTGTGTCCTTTCTTGTCCAAGGATAATTTATCTTGAGACAGAAAACAAAAACGAATTAGCAGTTGAGTAATTCTGCCTTTTCACCTGGTATGTCCCTGTCTTCTTGAACCTCTTCTCCTCCTCCCCACCCGAACTACAACAAAATATCTTGTTGTCCTTTGTATTGATCACTAAATAACATTGTTTGTCATCACCAAAAATATTTTGGCATTCATCACCAGTTTTGATTTATCTGTGCTTCAGCATTCCTGACACTATCTTAGATGCCTAGGCCATTAAAAATGTCTTTTGTTAGTTGCCTTTGTTTTCATTTTCTATACAAGGTCTTTGGAAAATCTTAGTTGGTGAGTTCCCTATGCATTCTCACCACCATTAGACAGCTTCCTCTCCTTTTCTTCCTGAATAAAAGTATTCCTGTTTATAGCTTCAGAATTTCAAAATCAAGGGCTTCTCACTCTTGATTTAACTCCCTTGTGGGATTTTAGTCCACGTGATTCTACCTCTTTTCTCTGACCCCTTTGGAATTTGGATGCATATCTGACCACTCCTGGCCTTCCTCTCTTCTTTGACTTTTGTGACAGTGTTCACTTTGCCTCAATTTGCCCATTGTTTTTTCATCAACTAGTTCTTCTTTGTTGGTCTGGTTTTGTCCAAAATAGCAATTACCATGATCAGTTCCTGATCCTTTTAATCTTTAATTTTCTTGTGGTTCATGGATCCCTTTGTCAACCTAGTGCAGCCTATGGATGCCTTCAAAGAAGAATCTTTAAAAATATTTGCAGGAAATTCTTAATTTCTGATAAAGGGCAG
>CM053626.1:318879783-318900915 GCA_028646595.1 Phalanger gymnotis | reverse complement strand
TTTTCATCAACTAGTTCTTCTTTGTTGGTCTGGTTTTGTCCAAAATAGCAATTACCATGATCAGTTCCTGATCCTTTTAATCTTTAATTTTCTTGTGGTTCATGGATCCCTTTGTCAACCTAGTGCAGCCTATGGATGCCTTCAAAGAAGAATCTTTAAAAATATTTGCAGGAAATTCTTAATTTCTGATAAAGGGCAGTGAAAATAGATGCATTTTTGCCATCTGCTTTCATGCACCATCTGAAATCTATGCACGGACCCCCTTGGAGGGAGTTTTGTGTATCTTAGGTTATATACCACTGTTTAAAAGGCTGAAATTATAATTAAGGCAAGCTGAGAATGTATTAGCTCCTCTTCTTTTAGTATAGAGAAGGCTCTAGCTGGTCTCTACATAAATAAAGCTTCCCATCCTCTCCCAAACTCTCGTATCAAGCTTACATGCCAGACTTGGGATCTATTTGTCCATCTCTCCATCTAGTTTCTTCTTTTTTTGTGCAGGTGATCTATAACATACTTCAGTGACAATATTCCTTCTGCTTCTCACCCCACTAGACATCACCCAAATGTCTTCCACCATATTTCCCTGATTTTGGTTCCTGGATTTCTGTACATTATTTTTTTCTGCACCCCCATTTCCTTTCATATCCTTCAGGATAATGCCCATTCATCACATCCTATCTCTCTGTATTTTTCAGTCTCTTCTTATCAACTAGCCTCTTCTCTACTACTTGCAAATATTCCCAGATCTCCCCATCCTTAAAATTCTTCATATGATAATCAGTAGAAGGAACCAAGTATGTTTAATCAAGAGAAAAGATGACTGCAGGAGGGGAATGTGACAACTATCTTCAAGCATTTGGAGGACTGTCTATGGAGGAGGAATCTCACTTGTTTGGTTGGCTCTGGAGGACAAAGCCAAGAGCAGGGAATGGACTTTGTACAGGCAAATCTAGGCTTGACGACAGGAAAACTTCCTAAGCTTCAGAGCTCACTCAAAGTGGAACAGGCCACTTCCAGAGGTGGGGTTGGCCTTTCTTGGAGTTCTTTGTGCTGAGGCTGAGGGATGACTCATTGTGTGTGTTATTGTAGAAACTGCTTACAGGTATCCATTAAAGTAGCTGGCTGCTGAGGTTCCTTCCATATTTTAAGCTCTGAGACTCTGTTATTCCTTGATCCTACCATCCCCTCAAGTTATCATGCAGTATCAGTGATCCCCTTCAGAGCAAAATTCCTAGAAAAGTGATCTACAATAATTTTCTCTTCTTTCTTACCTCATATTCCTCAACCCTTTGGTATATGGCTTCTGACCTCATTGTTCAAATAAAATATCTATCTCCAAAGTTAACAGTGACCTCTTAATTGCCAAATCTTATGACCTTCCCCTCCTCTCCCCTCTTTCTTCCCTTCCTCTCCCCTTTCCTCCCCTCCCGTCTCCTTTCCTCTCTTTTCCTCCTCTCTTTTTTTCCTACACTTTTTTATTGAGCCCATCAAAATCCAGAAGGAGTTTAATGATCACTTCTCCGTTACCAACTCTGAAACGGGCATTTGCAGCCCATCTCTCACCTAAGCTTTAGTCTCTTACCACCAGCTACCTCACTGAATAGCTAAATAGACCCCATTTATTGGTTGGGGAGGTATACCTCCTGGGCTGCAGATCACATCTTGGATCTGAAAGATGGATTCAATGCAGCCCAAGTGTTTAATACTCCCTTTAAGCCTTCCTCCCCCCCACTCCATGCATTAGGGGCTCATTTGACTTTGACTTATTTTGGAGCTAGCCTGATTGTCTCATAATTAGGTGAATTTCAACATCCATTCAGAACACATCATGATTTTGTAGGGATCCACTGGAGAAACTTGAGGTCCCCTAGTATTAAGTCTTGGAGAAACTTTTGAATCCATGAATGCAGAGCAAGAACTCTCTGACACAGGGGTGCTGCTGCTGGGCTTCAAGAGACAGTGATTTTCATCTTTTCCCTCTTTTCATTTTTGAAGATTTCATTTCTAACAATCCAGGCAAATACATTTTGAGAGGTACAAGTGTGTGAGAAATAGATTTATTAATTTTCTAATTCTAAGCATCTCTCCTTGTGGAAAGGGGAATCCAAAGGGACAGAGATTTGTCTTGACTTAGAAGATCTCTCTGACCTAAACTATTTTCTACATTCACTTTGTAGCAATCAAGAAAAAGAGAAAAAAATTCCTGTCAAGTTAAAAAAATGGTACAAAGGTTAGATTACAGCTTTTGATTTGCCAAACAGAACAATAACTTTGGGCACACCCTGGAGAATCATTTTTTCCCAACAACATTTAATCCTTCTCTTAAAAAATTCATTCTGAACTTAAGCATTAAAAAAACAGAGAACATTTCCATGTACATAGCAAAACACAAAAGAGAAGATTCTGTATGAAACTGTGACTCTCCATTTCATACTGCTTAGGTAATCACATTTTCCCTAACACTTATTGGGTGTTTGTCATCCTTAGGAAGAGAGAGAAGGAATAGAATAAATATTAAGTACTTACTATGTGCCAGGCACTGTGCTAAGCACTTTACGAATATTATCTCATTTGACCCTCATGACAACCCTGCAAAGTAGGTGCTCTTATGATCCATATTTTGCAGTCCAGGAGACTGAGGCAGAGGTAAGTGACTTATCCAGGATCACATGGGCAGTAAGTGAGATCAAAAGTGAACTCAGATCTTCCCGAGTTCAAGCCTAGTACTCTGTGCACTATGGCGCCCTCTACCTGCCAAGAACCCACATTTCTGGAGTGAAAGCAGGGACTCCCCTAAGCTCTCTCCCAACCCTTACATACCTTTAAAAAGTGACACCGAACAAATTCTAGAGTGGCAGAACCTACAAAGAGACAGAGTGAGGCAGATTTCCAGACCAAGACAACCTGGAAGATGGACAGGAAGGGTCTGTTGCACTGGCCTCTAGCAAGGCTGTACCAATGTAGAAGCTACTTCAGAAAAGGTGCAGTAGACCTCAGGAGACTGAATCACTGACATAGTGGTGGCTTCCAAACTTCTCAGCTCACAGATGCCAGAGACAACTTAGAAGGTCAGCGGGAGGGGTCTCTCAGAACTGGGTGAGAAACTCGGTCCGGCTCAGGATGTGCCAGTATAGCCCCAGTCCTGGAACACCAGCAGCAGGCTTTGGGAGTGACTAAATTAGTGGTGCAGCAGGAGAAGCAGCAGCAGCAGCAGCGGTTGCTCTTGGAGCTATCAGCCCACAGACGGAATGTGTGACAATCGTCTATTTTGACTTCAGAGCCAAGGTGGTGGAGTAAGCAGTAAGTCACTCTCACCCTCCATTATTGACTTTTAAAAACCCATATAATATTGCTCCAGGAAAAATCCTGAAATAGTGGAGCCAGCAGAAAAAGGAGGTGCAGCAGTCTTTTAGCTCTAGAGGCTAGGAGGATTAAGGGAAAGACTCCTCTTGCTGTGGCGGAAAGAGAGCAGTACAGGACTGGAGGTGTCCCAGCATGCCAGCAGTAAGCCCTACCTCAGCAAATCAGTGGGAGATCCTGAGTCTCAGGGTGGAGGAGCAGGCAAGCACCAACACCAGGCACAACACCAGCCACCACCATCAGTGCCAGCTCAGAACCAGGTAAACGACCAGAGCACTACGACCTCCAGCTGCCAGCACCCGAGGCCCCAGCACACAAAACCAGTATCCAGGTCCCTAGTCTCCAACACAAGAAGCCTGGGACGGTGTCCCCTGCACCCCTAAAGCAGAGATCAACTTTAAAAGCCAGAAAAAGGCAAATAACATGAGCAAAAAGTAACAAAGAAAAACAATGACCATAGAGAAATCGTGATGCATAAATTCATAATAACATTCTCACCTTGCTTATTATGCACAAAATCTGACCCTAAACTTATTCTTAGCCAGATGTTGAAGGATTGTTTATGATGTTTGCTCCCAGGAAGGGATGGCCACCTCTCCTGGAATCAAACATTCCTAAACAGTAATGTTCTCAAGGAATGTTTTGAGAATGGCTCCTTCTCCACCAATCACACACTTATTTGGCAAAATGCCTTCTTTGTTGGAAGGAACTACTAAAGGCAGGTAGTCCTGAGTCATCTTTGGAGTCTCCCTTGTGGTACAGACTACAGACACATAACCTGGGACCTTCCCATCAGGTCTCTGGATGCTGACCCAGGACTCCCTAGCCATGTGATCCAGATGTAGCTAATTCCCTCATTGATGCTGATCAATTGTGGTAAGATTGGATAACTTTTGGGACTAATTGCGATCTATATTATTGTTTTATTAATAAATACTGCTATTATATATAGCAAACTTGAAACTGTGTCATTTCTGAACCAATCTGAACCAGAACTAAATTAAGCTGCAGCAAATAAGATTGCTTCACAACACAGAAGTATCTTGGTGACAAGGAAGATCAAAACAGAAATTCAGAAGAGGACAACATTGTCAATATACCCACATCCGAAATCTGAAAGGGAAATATGAACTGGTCTCAAGCCCAAAAAGCTTTCTTGGAAGAGCTCAGGAAGGATTTTAAAATTCAAACTAGAGAGGTAGAAGAAAAATTGAGCAATTCTTTTAATAGTACAATTGGCTGTGAAAAAAAAGTACACTGAAGAAAAGAACTCCTTAAAAAGTAGAATTAGCCAAATGGAAAAGGAGGTACAAAAGCTAACTTAAGGAAACCATTCATTAAAAATTAGAATTGGGCAAGTGGAAGCTAATGACTCCATGAGACATCAAGGATCAGTCAAACACAATCAAAAGAATGAAAAAAATAGAAGAAAATGTAAAATACCTCATTGGAAAAAACTGACCTGGAAAATAGACCAGGAGAGATCATTTAAGAATTACTGGCTTACCTGAAAGCTGCAATCAAAAAAGAGATTAAACGGCATCTTTCAAGAAATCATCAAGGAAAACTTCCCCGAGGTCCTAGAACCAGAGGGTAAAATATTCATCAAAGGAATCCACTGAACACCTCCTGAAAGAGATCTCTAATTGAAAACATCAAGGAATATTGTAGCCAAATTCCAGAATTATCAGGTCAAGAAGAAAATACTGCAAGCAGCCAGAAAGAAACAATTCAGATATTGTGGATCCATAGTCAGGATTATGCAGGACCTTGCAGCTTCTATGTTAAAAGATTGGAGGACTTGAAATATGATATTCCACAAGGCAAAGGAGTTTGTATTACAACCAACAATTTAAACCTAACAAAATTGAACATAATCTTTCAGGAGAGGAGATGGACACAGGGGACTTCCAGGCTTCCCTGAACTTCCCTTGACCGTAGTTCAATGGAAAATTTGATCTTCAAATACAGATTCAAGAGAGGCATAAAAAGGCAAGCAGGAAAGGAAAAAAAAAAACAAGATGTTATTCAATAATGGAATACTGTTTACATCCCTACATGGGAAGATGACACTTATAACGCTTGAGAACTGTATGTTTATTATAACATTTAGAAGGGATATACATAGAGAGAAAGGGTAGGTGAAAAGGGATTGTAATGGGAGGAAAGGAAAGGAGGAGGCAGAAAAGGGTAAATTGCATCACATGAAGAGGCACAAAGACATATTACAGTAGAGGGAAAGAAGGGAGGGAGATGAACATTGAACTTTACTCTCATCAGATTTGGATCAAGGAGGGAATGACATACTCAGATATAGAAATCTAACTTGCCCGATAGACAGTAAGAGGGAAAGGGGAAAGGAAAAGGAGGGAGGATAGAAGGGAGGGCAGATTGAGGGAGGTAGTGGTCAAAAGGGAAAGGGAGAAGGGAGAAAGAAAAGTGTAAATGGGGAGGGGATAGAATGGAGAGAAAAACACCGATAGTAATCATAACTGTGAATGTGAATGGAATGAACTCTCCCATAAAACAGAAATGGATGACAGAATGGATTAAAAACCATAATCCTACAATATGTTGTTTACAAGAAACACATTTGAAACAGAGGGATATATAAAGAGTAAAGGTAAAAGGCTAGAGTAGAATATATTACGCTTCAGCTGGAGTGAAAAAAGCAGGGGTAACAATCCTGATCTCAGACAAAGCAAAAGCAAAAATAAATCTAATTATAAGAGATAAGGAAGGAAACTACATCCTGCTAAAAGGAACGATGGACAATGAAGTAATATGATTACTAAATATATATGTACCAAGTGGTATAGAACCCAGATTCTTAGAGGAGATTTTAAAGGAGTTATGAGAAGAAAAAGACAGCAAAACTATTCTAGTGGGGGACCTCAACCTCCCCCTCTGAGAGCTGAATATATCTAATCATAAAATAAACAAGAAAGATGTTAAGGAGGTGAATAGAATTTTAGAAAGGTTAAATATGGTAGTTCTCTGGAGAAAATTGAATGGGGATAGAAAGGAATATACTTTTTCTCAGCAGTACATAGCACCTACACAAGAATTGACCACGTACTAGGGCATAAAAACCTCACAATCCAGTGCAGAAAGGCAGATATATTAAATGCATCTTTTTTCAGATCATGATGCAATAAAAATTATATGTAATAAAGGGCCATGTAAAGGTAGACTAAAATTTAATTGGAAACTAAATAATCTAATCCTAAAGACTGAGTGGGCAAATGACAACTCATAGAAAAAAAATCAATAACTTCATCCAAGAGAATGACAATAATGAGACAACATGCCAAGACTTATGGGATGCAGCAAAAATGCATCTTAGGGGAAGTTTTATACCTCTAAATGCTTACATGAAAAAAAATAGAGAAAGAGGAGATCAATGAATTGGGAATACAATTAATAAAGCTAAAAAAAGAACAAATTAAAAATCTCCAGTAAATACTATATTAGAAATACTGAAAACCAAAGGAGAGATTAATAAAATTGAAATTAAGAAAACTATTAAATTAATAAAACTAAGAGCTGATTTTATGAAAAAACAATAAAATAGATAAACCTTTGATTAATTTGATTTAAAAGAAAGAAGAAAACCAAATCCCAGTATCAAAAATGAAAAGTTTCATACATCCCCTACTGATATGTCATCGTCCCAAAGAACACTGCTCTCTCTCTACAAGTCAAGGCAAAATTCCTCTTCTCTTCCATCATTGTTTGAATCAACATCTTCCATTCCCTTTTCCCTCCTCTGGTTCAGAGAGCAACCAAGACAGAGGTAAGTAACTACAAAACATGCATGAAGTAAAATCAAAGTAATCCTGGGGACGGGGTTGGGACAGGTATCTATTCTCTGTGCTCTTTATCACTGGCTCCCACAGTCCCACCCAATAAACAATAGGCTTCCTCACATGCCAGAAAAACTTTCCCACCCTTCTAGTTTAGCCAAAATTCCCACTTCTTACTCCGAGACAAGTGAACATTTGTTCCCACAAACCTCTTTGCAGAGCTCCACTGGCAGAGGAAGGCTCTCCATGGGCCCTCTCCTGCTACAGAGTGTTATGGGCACCTCCTCCCAACCCTCTGCTTTTCAACTTCTTCATATGTATTGTATTTCCTCATTAGAATCTAAGCTTCTTGGGGGTAAGAGCTGTCTTTCTTTGTGCTTGTAATTGTGTCCCAAGCATTTAGCACAGGGCACAGAGTAAGTGCTTAATGAATGCTTGTTGACTTGGGGATTTAAGGTGTCCCTCACATTCACTTGAGGTGCCTTGCCATTTCTTGTGTTTCTCTTTGGCTACTGACCCAGGCCATGCAAATTATCCCAGAGCCTCTAGAAAATATTGAGGATAAGTGGGCAAGGGGCTCAAACTGGAGGAGGCTGAGGGGAGTGTATCCCTGGAGTTTAGAAATTCAGAGCTTTAGTAGGGCTACAGCTGATTGGGTGTCCACACTTAGTCCAGTACTAAATGACGGAGCCCTCTGGGAGCAGAAGCCAACAGGCTGCCTATGGAGGGGGGAACTAGCCCAGGTCCAAAAAGCAGAGCAGGTTAAAGATTCTCTACCAGGAAGCATTGGGATTGGATGAACTTCAAGCTTGGAAAAGATAGGGATACTCAGTCTCCAATGCCCCCACCCCCCAAAGTATTGATTATCAATTAGAAATTGGGAGGAAAAGGTGAGTTTTGCCCATGCCAGTGACTATGGCATAAGCTTGGAGGTGGTGCCCCCCTGATGAGGATTCATGCCTGGTACAGCTGGGTGAATTGATTGTACAGGAAAGAGAATGAAATAAAATTAGCAGGGTTGTTGTTAATTGACCATCACTTCCTGCTGGGAATTAAGCCCAGGGAAGTTCCTAACATCTTACAAGGAAGATTGGGCAAGCGCCTACTGGTTCCCACCCATTGGGGTATGGTAGAAAGGATCACTGGTGTGTGACCTTAATCTCTGAGTTAAATGTTATGGGGTCATAGGATTTCAAGCTGGAAGGCACTTTACAGGTCATCCTCTCCAACTACCTTCTTATGTTACAGAAGAGGAAAGTGCAGCCCAAAGATGTTCAGTCACTTGCTTGAGGTCACATAGGTAGCAAGTTATGAGGCTTTAAAGCTGTCTTTTGACTCCCAGTCCAGCAATGTTTCCCTGGAACATTGGAGCCATATCTAGTCATCCTGATCAATATCTGGGCACTGGCCCCAGATGACACTGAAGGAAAGAGTTAGGCAGATGACTTTGCATAGCCCTCCCTCACTTAAGTCCATTTCACTTGCATGTCATGGTATCACCTCCCTGATATCATGGTCCTCTTCAAGAATGGAGGACAAACAACAGCCCTGGCACAACGGTTGTGGCTGCTACTCCATAACCTGCTCTGCTTGTCTCAATGAAATTATTTTGTAAACTATATAATGTGCCACGATTATGAGTTAGTGGTAGTTCATAGTATGGTTTCACCATATGCCTCCACAGAGCACGGGCTTCTTGTCCTGGCACATCCTGGAGGAGCTGCCATGCCATGGGGGTTCCCCTGAATGGAAACCAGCCCTGTTAAATGACAAAGGCTTATCTGATCAGCTTCCCTGTAGGAAGGTCTTAATGCATTTTCAATCTAATAATGGATTTTCCTTCCAAGAACACACTTTCCTATTAATATGGGCCTTTGCTACCTTAACCCATCAGTGATCATTCTGACCTTTTCCCCAAGAGACCTCACATAGCAATGTCTTCTATACCTTCTCGAATGCACTGGTAGTATAACATTATGTATTAAAGTTATCTATGTTTGGTGTCTTCTCTTCCTGCTAGATTTGAAGCTATATGAGGACAGAGGCCACGCCACTTCTGATACCTGCCCCTTAATAAAGGTTTGTTGCCCTATTGAACTGATTGCTGGGGTTTTCCACCTGAAAGGGAAAGGCCAATGGGAATACTGCTATGGAGTGTGCCTGGTCACCTTGCCCATGGCCTGTGCATTCCTATGGGAGTTGGTAAAAATGACCTTCTTGAGATTTTGGTGTTCCATTTTAGTCAGGCTATTTTGAGACTAATTAAACGTCTCCGTGTTGTTTAACCAATAAGCTTTTATTAGGGGTATATTTTAAGTCACACAAGAGAAGGCTTAATATATAACTTAAGATGCCTAGGGATCAGAGCAGGAGGGGCCAGAGTGAAGAAAAAAGGAGTTTGGGGCAAAGGGTCTGTCACCAGGAGAGGACAGGATGATTTTCAGGTCAGAACAGAAGGGAAAAGGGGGTTGTGGGAGGTTGTGGATATATTTTAACACAGCATAGCTGGCAAAGGCTGATAAGGAACTTTCTCTCTTTACCTGTCTGGGCCTCAATTTCCTCATCTGTCAATAATAAAAGGGTTTGACTAGATGGCCTCTAACATCTCTTCTCACCATAAATAATACTAATAAGAAGAATGCTAAATCTATGCAGTGCTTACTCTATGCTCTAGACCTATGCCTATAATCTCCTGGGTAGATTATCGGGGGTTCAGGCACAGGGGTCATCTGGAAGGGAGGAGCCTCTTGAAGGCACTTCTAAGGTCCTCTTGCTATTCCGGGGGGGGGGGCTCTTCAGATCTCATCTCATGCCATCTTTATCTCTCTGTGGCCTGCCTGGCCAAAGGGTTACTGAGTCAGCCTTGGCAAACAATGGCAAACCACAGGGAGCCTCACTCATTTTTAATGATGGAATTTTTTTTGGCCACATCTTTAGTAACAACTCATTTAAAAAGTTAAGACCTCAAATGCTTGATTGTATTCTCAAAGAAGTTTCCAGGCCTGGCCTGAGAACAAGAGTCCACAGTGATTGTGTGAGAGGCCACTGTCCAGGCTAGGCTCCACCAGGTTCCTTCCAGGTCTTGTCCCTTCTCCTAGTCTGTATGGAGGGACTCATAAGTCCTTCATTCTTTCCATACCCCCTCAGTTCGGCTTTCAAGGTGAAGCTCGATGAGCTTTGTAAAGGGATGGGGGGATTCATGCCTGGGAATCCATGATTGGTGGCCCATCTCTCTGATGTTACAGGTAAGGGGATGTTGGGTATCAGCCCCAAGCAAAGAATGGGAAGGAGGATCATATATGTAGAAGAGAGAGAACTGGCCACAAACAAGGCGAGGCATCTCACTGAGTACCCGCAAATCAGAGGTTCTGTTTTTTCAGATCCCTACACTTGGAGATGTTCACAGAGCTTGAGGAAAGCCTGAGAGGTGTTGGCCAACTTACAGGAAACAGATAAGAGTCCCCCAGGATTCCCCAGAAGACATCTGATCCACATTGGCTGACGTGCACTCACCTCAATGGCATCCCAGCTCAATTAAAATGCTAAGTAAATATCAAACCTTCCCTTACCTCTCCTCCTTGCTTCCTTGAAACGATTGGGAACAAAAATCACCCTGATTCTTCTGAGTTCTAAACTCATAGTATCATGACCCTTCTTCTGACTCCCTTTGTGACTTTGGGCAAGTGACAACCTACCCTGGCGTCAGTTTCTACTCCTGTAAAATGTAGGGAAGAAAGCCAGCATGTCCTGGTGGATAGAGATCTGCCCTTTGGGGCCCAAAGGCCCTGGGTCCAAGTCCTCCCTCCAACACCTACTGTTTGTGTGACCCTGGACATGTCTCTGAAGCTCTCAGTGCCCCAGGCAGTCTCCAAGGGTGCCTGCAGGACAGGGTGCCTCACTCAGTGGGTACAAGGGTTTCCCTAAGTAGTTGAAACCACAGGTTAGGTAGAAAATATGGAGGGGGTTGAACCAAAGGAACTTTGAGATCCCATCCAACTTCTGGGTCTCTGATCCTAGAATCTCAGACCTGGACAGGACTTGAGAGACCTTGTGCTCAACCCCTGCCCTGCCTCAGGCATGAAGAGAAATTTAAGAATGTACATATAAAATGCATATGTATACACACACACACATATACACACACACACACACACACACCATAACTAGATATCTAGCAATATCTAGATAAATGTTGAATAAATAGCCTCTTCTTGAAGGGCTCCAGGGAGGGGAATATCCTGAGATGTATGTGTGTAACATACACATATTTGTATAATACACACATACACAGTATACATATATATTTGTATACACATATTCACACATATACATACATACATATATACATATGTATATATACACATATACATACATATACACACATATATATTATATATATACACATACTTGTATACACACGTGTATTTCTTACACTCAGTCTAGCTGGGCACCTTTGCACCTTGTGTCTGGCTGTTACTGTTGCTACTGGTGCCACCCAATTTCCTCTCATATTCCTTTTGTCCACGTTTTGCATTGATTTATCTGGGTACATTTCCTCTAGATAGAGCATAAGGTCCTATAGGGCAGGCCTTGTGTGCCGCTTGGTGCCTGGGCTCACAGGAAGTGGTGAATCAATGCTTCGTCTGTTGATTTGCCGCTTCTCCTCCTTGCTCTCAGTGCTGCCCATTGGGCCACCAGGCCACCCTCGTACTTCAGACAGGATTGTGTCTCTTCCAAGACTTCTCTTTTCCAAGAATGGGTTTCTAGGTAACAGCTCAGACTAGGATTGACCCTGCTGCTTGGGTATAGCACATGCCCGTAGAGCCTCTTCCCTCGTCTCCACCTCCTCCCCCAAGGCTGGCATTAGCTCTCAGGGTTCTCATGCCACCACCCACTGAGTGCACTCTCAGGCCTTTTAATAGGCAGGCCCCGGGAAGCCTCCCATGTAATTATAACGTTGCATTTCCTGGTCACTGGGCTTTTAGAAGTCAGCTCTCAGCGTGGGCTTGTCCAGGGCTTTTAAAGAGAGGGCTGCTGGGGCTGTTGGCTCAGGAGGATGACCGAGGAGGGCTGCTTTGCCATTCTATAATTGAAGTTTCAGATCTGGAAAGCTCTGTCTGCACAGGCAGGTAGGCTGGGGTGGGGGAGGGTTGGAGGGTGCTTTCTCCTTCCCTAAGCTGGATGAGCCTGGGACAGCATCCCTTTATATTTCCATTCTAGGAGTGTAATGACATTTCATTAGCACTTTAAGATTTACAAAGCCTTCTCCCCATAATAACCCAGTGAAATGGGTCACAGGAACCACAGTATAACAGATTTACACATGAAAAGGATCCCGACGCCATCAAGTCTAACCTCTTAATTTTATAGATGGGGAAACCGAGGCCCAGGAAAGAGAAGTGACTTAGGATCATTGGCTTATCAAGGTCTCAGGGGTCATCTAGTCCAATCCCCTCATTTTATAGATGAGGAAGCTGAAGGTCAAAGAGGAAAAGGGCCCAGGGTCGCAAAGTTAAAAGGGACAAGGTCACATGTACAAAAGTACTTAGAGCAGTTCTTTTTGCTGTGGCCAAGAATTGGAAGTTGAGGGGATGCCCATCCATTGGGGAATGGCTGAGCAAGTTGTTACATTATGAATGTAATGGAACACTATTATACTCCAAGAAATGATGAGCAGGCAGACTTCAGAAAAACCTGGAAAGACTTCTGTGAACTGATGGAAAACAAAGTGAGCAGAACCAGGAGAACATTGTACACAGTGACAGCAACATTGTGCAATGACCAACTTTGATAGACTTAGCTCTTCTTCTCAGAGATACAATGATTTAAGACAATCCAAAAGACTCATGATGGAAAATGCCATCTACATCCAGAGAAAGAACTTTGGAATCTGAATACAGATCGAAGCAGACTGTTTTCATTTTTTGATTTTCTTTTCTTTCTAGTGGTTTTCCCCTTTTATTTTGATTCTTCTTTACAATATAACTAATGTGGAAATATGTTTAATACGATTGTACGTGTATAGCCTATGTGAGATTGCGTGCCATCTCAGGGAGGGAGGAGTGGAGGGAAGGGAGGCAATTTAGAACTCAACATCTTATGGAAGTGAATGTTGAAAACTAAAAACAAAAAATAAGGAAAGACCCATACACACACAGAGTCACACAGATAGCAAGTTTTAAAACTGGTACTTGAACATCCAGTCCTGGGACTCCACATCCAATACTCTTAAGATCATTGATCTAGAACTAGAAGGGACCACAGAGACCAGCAGTGGAACCAAGGGGGTTAAGTGATTTGCTCAACGTCACCTGATCATAGGCAGGATTTGAACCTGTGTCTTCTATCTCCAAATTTTTACTACTTACACTCTCCCACAAAGGTTGGGATAAACTCTGCCCCCAGCAAAATGAATGCATTTTGTCCACAGCTATCTTTCTGAATAGTTATATTGCAAAGAATTTGAAAATACCTACCTATCCTTGTATGGCAAAAAGACAAAGATGTTCTAGTGGGACAATGGAGGCCCTTTAGATGTAGAGGAATCAAGAGCCTCTGAAGTGATCTCTGTGTCTCCAAGCTCTCTTCCTCTACTGACAAATTGATTCTCCCATAACCTTGCTTCTAGCGAGGCTCTTCTGCTCAATAGCTTTCTGTTGTTTGCCAAACTTCTTTGTCTAACATTTAAGGGCTTTCATAATCTGACTCCACTTTAACGACCCACATCTATTTTCTACCGACCACCTATAGGTTCCTTTTTGCTTCAGTCAGACCATCCCCTTCCCTGCCTTCCATATACATGACACTTATAATCCTATTTCCATTTATAGACTTCTTGGTAGGTATTCTCACTTCTCCACTCTGCTCATCAAAATTAACTTATCCTTCAAGGCCAAGGCCAAGTGCCTTATCTTCCATGGAGTTTTCCCTGAGGGCTCCACCTAGCAGTAATTTTTCCTTTCTGTTTTTTGAGAAAAGATGGGAGTCGAACAACAAGATAGTCTGGACAAAGAAACCATGGTCAACTGGTGCAGAGTCTTGAGCGTTCAAGGGAGGTAGAGGAATTCCATTGATCTTAAGAAGAGAAAGTGTTTTGTCAGGGCTCAGGTGCTGGTTTTGGGACTTAGTTGCTAGATAAGTAATATGACTCCTCTAAGCTGAATCAAGTAAAAAAGCACTTATTAAGCACTTACTATATGCCAGGAACTGGGTCAAGCACTAGGGCTACACATTCAAATAGAATAGTTCCTGCCCCAAGGGAGCTTACATTCAATTAGGGGAAGACAACACAAAAATTAAAAGGGGAAGGAAGAGAGGGTTCTCCTGAAGGGGAATGGTAGAAAAGGTCTGCAAAGTCAGGAATGGAGCCTGGCAAGGAACAAAGACATAGTTATATGTGAATGCTTTTCTTAAAATGGAGGACATTCACACCAAGTTAAGATATCATTCCATGATGTCATGGGTCCCATTGGAAAATGAAGGACAAAACAAAACAAAAAGGCCCATGACTTTCTACCTCCTTTTTCATGACTTTTCACAGGCTTGCCCCTGTGCCTGGAGTGCTTTCCATTTTCCTCTTTGTCCCTCAAAAGCCCCATCTCCTTTCAAAGCTCAGCTAGGATAATACCTCATTGACCCCGTTGTTAGCATTCCCTAGTGTAATAAAAATCTAAGTACAATTACTTTATCTGTGTTTTATATTTATTTATCCGTGCATACATTTTCCCCATCTAGTACACAATAAACTTCTTGAAAAGCAGGGCATGTTTTTCATCATGGTTTTGTATCTTTCACGCCAGCACGCCAGCACGCCAGCACCTACTAAATGCTTACTGAATGAAATGAGTGACATGGCCCCTTGGAAAATGGTGGAATCTTCCCAAAGATAAGAAGGAAGTGGCCAGAGAAAGAACGAACCCCCAAATTAATTTCATCTACTTGAGAATTTCCTTCAAAGCCAGTCTACTTCTGAAGGTTGGCTATTAGAGTTTCAGCTAGGTGGCATCCATTTGCTCTAGGAGCAAAGGGTTCCAGGGCAGGAATTTTCAGCCATTAGTAGGAAGTCCATATTCATCTTAGCATGGGATAATGTGAGCTTCTTTTCCGAACTTTCTCCACGTCCCTGGCCATTTTGTAGCTGTTCTTTCCGGTTCTTGTAACTCCTGCAGATGTGTCAAGGCAGGCACTTATCTCTGGGCTCCCTTCTTCTCTATTCCAGCTGTGTGGCTGACAGCCCCGTGAATAATTAAGCCAGTTTGGAATCTCAGGAGTGCGGCTAGGAGCATCCAAATAGGCCCACAGCCTGTCTGTCTGATGGGAGCTAAAAATAGGCGGCAATCGTTTCATGTGGCCGTTAGGTGTTTGTTGGGAGGCTGCCTCACCAGATGCAGACAGAACTAGTCAGTCAGTCAACTAGCATCTATTAACCACCTACCATGTATCAGCTAGTATTCTGTGATGGAGATACAAAAAGGGGCAAAAACACTGCCCCTGTCCTCAGGGAAATCACATTCTAACAGGAGAGACAAAATACAAATAACTAGGAATATACAAAATTTACAGAGGGCAGATGGGAAAGAATCTGATAGGGAAAGACACTACCAGTTTAATAACAGAAAAGGTCTCCAGTCAAAGGTGAGATTTGAACAGAGTCTTGGAAGAAGTCAGGGAACCTAAGAGGCAGAGGTGAGGAAGGAGAGCATTCCATGTATGGGGGACAGCCACAAAGACATGGAGATGGGAGACAGAGTGTTGTGTGTGAGGAACAGGAACCAGTCCAGTGTATAGGATAATAGAGTATACGGAGGGGAGTAAGATATAAGAAGACTGGAAAAGTCCCTAGGCAGCAGGTAGGTTGCAAAGAACTTTAAATGCCCAAACAGAGGATGTTATATTTGACCCAGAGATAACAGGGAGACACTGGAGTTTACTAGGGGACAGGTAGGTAGGCAGTGATATGGTTAGTCACGATTTAGCAAAGTTGATTTGGCAGCTGAGTGGAGGATGGATTGGAGCAGTAAGAGACTTGAGGCAAGGAAGTGAATTAGGCTATTGGTATAGTATAGACATGAGCGGATGAGGATCTGAGGTAGGGTAGTCTCTGTGTGGGAAGAGAGAAGGAATATATACAACGGATATTGTGTGATCTGTGAGGGTCCTGGCTTCTTTCCTTGGCTTGTGTGGCATAGCATTACCTCATTCGCACTCAAGTGAGAACCTGAAAAGACCTTCACCTGAAAGGGCCAGGGTCTCCTAATGAATCTTGAGCCACCTCCAGTCATCTTGGTGAAGGCCACTAGATCCAGATGACTTTGGAGGAGAAAATGTGGCCAGTGACCTTGCATAGCCCTCCTTTACTCAAATCAAAGTCAGCTGCAAGCCATGGCATCATTTCCCTGATGTCATCGTCCTCTTGGAGAATGAAAGACAAACACAACGACAACATGGAGCAGATAGGGTTAAAAAGTGTCTCAGTGCTATTCTCTCAGGAAGCCAATTGGCTATAGTCTGGAGCAATGTTTGCTGATGGCTTTTCATAGTACAAAATGTTCCTATCATCACTCGAGTGTCCCTACTCCTCCTCCTATCTATGTCTGTCTATCTCTGCTTTTGTATGTCTATGTTCACTTCAAAGGGATCCTCAGTCTTCTAGAAGCACATAGATGGGTTGTGGTTCCCTGGCCCAAGACTAGAATTCTCCAAGTTCTCAGGGAGTCACGTTGAATTGCACAAGATTAGGAGGATGGTCAGACCCTCAATAGTAAGAAGAAAGTTTAGAGGAGGAGAAAGCATGGGGGTGGGGAAGAAGACACTGAGTTGTATTTTGGGCATGTCAAGTTGGAAATGCCCATTGGATGTCGAGTTTGAGATATTCAAGAAGCACCTAGGTGGTGAAATCAATGGAGTTAGAGAGATCTGAGTTCAAATTTGAACTCAGTCACTTACTACCTCCATGAGTCACTTACCCTCCATCTGCCTCAGTTTCCTCAACTGTAAAATGGGGATAATGCTAGCACCTACCTTCCAGGGTTGTTTTGAGAATCAAATTATTAATATATGTAAAGTGCTTAGCACAGGGACCAGCTCATAGTAGGTGCTCAATAAATGCTTGTTCCCTTTCCTTGTTTTTCATTTAGTCATGAGAAACTAGAGTTTGGGAAAGAGGTAAGGGATGGATATATAGATCTGAGAATCCTCTCCACAGAGATAATAAGTCAATATCCCTATGCAGATGATTCTCATATTGGCGCTGATGAGATCACTAAGGAAGACAATAGATACAGAGAGGAGCAGAGAGCCTAAGGCAGAGCCTTGAAGGTCTTCCTCGTTAGTGGTCATCGACTAGATGAAAAAAGGGAGACTAAGAAGGGGTCATCAGAGAAGTGAGATGAGGGCCAGCAGAGAGTAGTGTTGGGAAAATGTAGAGATGAGGCAGTATGCAGTATGGAGGAGAAAAGGCTGACTGACAGAGTCAGGCTGCATTGAAATGCAGGATAAGGAATGAAAAAAGGCCATTAGATCTGGTAATGAAGAGATAGCTTATGTCTTTGGGGAGAGCAATTTCAGTCAAACAATGAGGGTGGAAGTTAGATTGCAGAGGGATAGCATTGAATGAGAGGAAAGAAAGTGGAAACACCAATTTTAGAAGGCTTTTTTCAAGGAGTTTAACTGGAAAGAGGAGGAGACCAGTAGCACAATAGTTAACAGGGATGGTAGGATGGAGTAAGAGTTTTTTTTTACATTGAGGAAGATAAGAATGAATAAGGCTTTCTCTGTGGCCTCCAGTGATTTACAATCTGCTAGAAAGAATATCTCATGTGCATATGAGAAGATGCCTGGCAATGCAAAGTAGTGTGTAATAAGAACAAATATCTCTCACATTTTATACACAAGGTGACAGAAACACAGTAAAATGATTTGTCTGAGGTCTGTGAATATCAGAGCCAGGATTTGAAATTAGTCCCTCTGCTTGCAAATCTAATGTCCCTTTCTGTGGTACCTAAGAAATGGAAGCAGAGTAGGTATGAATTCAATGGGGACTGGCTAAAGAAATATGACACATGAATGCCATGAGATGTTACTGTGCTAAAAGAAACAATGCGTATGATCAATTCCGAGAAGCATGGGAAGTCTTATTTGAGCTGATGACAAGTAAAATTGTCAGAACCAGGAAAACAACATGTCCAATGATCACAGTGACACAAATGGAAAAAAACAAGAACAACAAAATAGAAATCAAATACTGTGAAACTATAATAACCAAGACTGGCTCCATGGAAGACACATGAGAAGGCAACCCGTAACATCAGATTTTTCAATATTGTGATTAGTTTTGCTGAGCTTTCCTTCTTCTTTTAAATGATTAATTGTAAGTGCTGGCTTTCTGGCAGGGGAAATGAAATGGCATCCTCCTACCTCTACAGTCTTCCTATACCTTACTCCCCAACACGTACTCTTCAGTCCAGTGACACTGGCCTCCCAGCTGTTCCATGAACCAGGCATTCCATCTCTCAGCTCTGGGAATCCTCTCTTCCTCCCATTCTTGGAACGCTGTCCCCCCTCTGCTCCAAACACCGACCTTCCTGGATTCCTTTAAGTCCCAACTAAAATTCCATCTTCTAAAGAAAGCCTTCCCCAGTCCATCTTCATTCTAATGCCTTCCCTCTTTTAATTATCTCATATGCATCCTGTATACAGCTTGCTTTGCATATATTTGTTTACTTGTTGTCTCTGTCATGAGACTTTAAGGATAGGAACTGTTTTTTGCCTTTTTTGTATCCCCAGTGCTTAGCTCAGTGCCTAACACATAGTAGGTGCTTAATAATTTTTAATCGATTGATTAATACTGACTGTCTGAGAGGTCTCTTGCTTTTTAGTTGCAGATGTTTAGCAGAAAAAATATAAATTGAGATGGAGTCATAGTCTATCTTTAAAAAGCTGAAATCCTAATAAAATAGGGATTAAGGTGTTCGTTAAATTTTTTAGAATGCTAGATCTGGAAGAGATTTTAGTTGTCATGTAGGTTAGCAGTGTGGTATAGTGGAGAAAGTGCTGGGCCTGGAGTTAAGAAGACTTGAGTTCAAATCCAGCCTCAGACACTAATTATGTGACTGAGGACACATCACTTAATGATCTCTTGAACTATAGATTTTAATTCAGAAGACCTGGATTTGAATTCTAGCTCTGCCCCCACAACCTGTGTGATCTTGGTTAAGTGACTTCCATTCTCTAAGACTCAGTTTCTTCATCAGAGTTTGCATCTATAAGATGAAAGACTCATGGCCCAGGCTCTAAGTTCACATGGACCAAATCCAGATGTTCAGGCCAGTTGTTTCCATCTTTTGGGCTGAAAGAATTCACTCTTAATGCTCTGGCTCCTGTCCTAGGAAAAGAAAGGCAAAACATCGTAAAAAAAAAAAAACTTTGCCTTTTCTAATGCCTTTCTAGCATATGAACAAGCACATGTAGCTGTCATACTACATGAGGTTACCAGCAAGGAGTTCTGGAAGGAGAGAGTGAAAGGAAAAAAAAATCTGCTCCTTCACCTGTTAATGTACTATGTGAATTCTCTCCAGAAGAGGAGAAAAAGAAAATCTTCTTTAAAAAACCACCAAAGATGTCTGTAGTTTCCCTCATGTGCCAAAACAGAACCTCATAAAATCCCATCTTCCCAATGGTCCAAGTCAACCAGGTCTTCTTGTGGTAGTACTGATCATTAAGCCTTATTCAGGATTTGACTTTTGTGTTTTGAACAAAGTACCAGTGGGAATGTCCACATCTAACACAAAGAGGCATGGAAAATGAAAAATTAAAAAAAGGCTCACCATACTACAAGCTCGTTGAGTTTATTAGAGAATTCTGCTGTTTGAGCCTTTAGAAACAGATGGTCTTTAAGGTTTCTTTCAGCATTCGATCCTATAAACATATAATTATATGAAGATGATGTGGTGAAAGAGTCACCACAATTCCTTTTCTTCGTGCCTTCAAATATTCTCATCTTGTATTTGCTTCATGAGTAATGTTCTTTTCCTCTAATGGCTATCCTGGTCCCATAGCCAGGAGAGGAATCTTCCAGTTGGTCAGTCTTTCTGGCATTCAGTCAACAAGTTTTTATGAAGTCTTACTATATGTCAGGTACTGGGGATACAAAGAAAGGCAAACCTCCTAGAGAATTGTTGGAAGATGTCCAAAAGGAAAATGGGCTGCCTTGGTATGTAATGAGTTTTCCTTTATTGGAAGTCTTCAAGCAAAGGCTTGATAATCAATCGTAGGGATGTTGTAGAAGGAATTTCTGTTCAGGAATATGTTGACTAGAATCAGGGGTTCTTAACCTAGATTCCATAAATGTAAAAACAATCAGTAACAATTTCAATAGAATTGATTTCCTTTGCAATTCTACACATTCATTTAATGAATTTAAAAATACGATTCTTAGAGGGGGTCTGTAGGCTTCACGAGACTACCCAAAGAGACCAAAGCAAAAAACGGCTGGAAAGCCACTGATGTCTCTTCAGCTTGAGGGTGTGTGGTTCTGAGCCAGCTCTGCAGGTTTTTAGGGGAATCAGTGGTGGAAGTTTTCACCAGGGGAGGTCTCGCTCTCTGTGCTAGCTTTATTTTTACCTCCTTGGGTTATTTTCTGCTCCTACAGTGCGATCATCTCTCCTGGGGATTTCAGGAGCTGCTTCAGTAAGTTATATTTTTGATTTTTATTTTCTTGGTCTCTGGTGAGGATTTCAAAAAAAAACACACCAGAAAAACAAACTGAACACACACACACACACAAATATGGTGTGTGTGTGTGTATGGGTACATATATATATATATATATATACATACATATATATATATAATGCCATGTAGACACATAAACACATGTATCTATGTCTATATTAAAAATGACAAACAAACACAAGACAAGTAGCAGATGGAAACCATGGAGAGAGGGCTGGGGACGTGACTGGCACCC
>CM053626.1:318847873-318879683 GCA_028646595.1 Phalanger gymnotis | reverse complement strand
AATATGGTGTGTGTGTGTGTATGGGTACATATATATATATATATATATACATACATATATATATAATGCCATGTAGACACATAAACACATGTATCTATGTCTATATTAAAAATGACAAACAAACACAAGACAAGTAGCAGATGGAAACCATGGAGAGAGGGCTGGGGACGTGACTGGCACCCCAGGGCATAGGTTCGGCAGGTTGCTATAGCCAACAACTGAGTCGGTGAAAATCACTTACATGCAACATCAGCTTGATATCACTTTTTCATTGTAGTTTAGATATTTTTCAGTGACACCATTTGAGGTTTTCTTGGCAAAGATACTGGAGTGGTTTGCCATTTCCTTCTCCAGGCCATTTTACAGATGAGGAAAATGAGGCAAACAGGGTTAAGTGACTTGCTCAGGGTCACATGGCTGCCAAATGTCTGAGACCAGATTCGAACGCAGGAGAATGCATCTTTCTCACTTCAAGGTTGGCACTGTATACGCTGGGTCACCTAGCCCCCTTTTATTTAGCTAGTTGGGAGCAATAGATCTGGGCCTCCAGGAGTATCTGGTTGCTTTCTCTTTTACGTGCTGGTTAAATGTAGGATCAATTTTCACCTTAGGGCATAGAGAACATAGTATATTTGAATATAGATATATAATGCAGACTATAAGAGCTGCAAGGGACCTTAGAAAACAGAAGGTAGAAGGGAAGAAGCATTTATTAAGTTCCTACTACGTGCTGGGCATTGTGCTAAACACTTAACAAATATTGTCTAATTTGATCCTCATTGCAACCCTACTAGGTAGATGTTTACCTACTTTACCCTTACTTTACATATAAGGAAACTAAGGCAAACAGAGATGAAGTGACTCGCTCAAAGTCACACAGCTAATAAGTATAAATGTTTGAGACCAGATCTGAATGCAAGTCTTACTGAGTCTAGGCCCAGCACTCTGTCCATGGTGCCACCTGGTTGCCTCTCACACCTTGGAACATTAATAGACTATTAGAATATTGCTCCTAGGATGCCGTAATTCGAAGGGACCTTACCGCTGTGTAATGTAGAGAGGGCTGGTTTTGGAATCTGGGCTCTGAGTTTAAATCCTAGCTCTGCCACTTATCTTGACCTGTTTTCTTTGGTCCTTAGTTTTCTCATCTGTCAAATGACCCAGACTAGATGACCTGGAGGGTCCCTTACAGCTCTAAATTGGTGCTTTTATGATCCCATGAATATATGTTAGAACCCAGAGAATAGCATATCAGATCTGGAGGAAACTTAGGGCATAGAATTCTGGATCAAATAACACAGAATAGTACGGCTTGAAGATAAGAAACCCAAGAAACTCAGATGACTCCCTTTTGCCACAGGATAAAATCTGACTGCCTCATTTTGTTTTCTGAAGCCCTTCATAGTCTGGCTCCAGCTCATTGCACATAACCCTCACCACTCACCCAATGTTCCAGTCAACAGCAATCAGTTAACAAGCATTCACCAAGCTCTTACTAGCTGGGAATACAAATAAAAGCCAAAATAAAGACAGTCCTTGTCCACAAGGAGCATACATTCTAATAAAGGAAGACAATGCATAAAAAGGAGGCTGAAAGGGAACTGGGGCCCCATGGAGAAGTCCAGAAGTGAGAAGTCCCTGGTGAGGAATGAAGAGCTAGCTGCCCTGAGAACCATCCTCAAATGGAGCTTCTGGAAGGAACAATCCAATCACAGAGAGGGACTGCAGGGGTAGAGGAGACTTCCAAGTGTGAATTCCAGGGTTTGAGTCATCTTCCTGGATAAAGGAGTTTCTGGGTCATGGTAGAGAATTCCAGGGTGCAGCCTGGTAACAATCTAGCCTCATTATTCTTCTCTGTGCACATTCTGTCTCTTACTTCTATTTTTTTTAAAAGATGGTCACTCCCTCCTCATCTTTCCTTCTGCAATCCTTAGCTTTCTTCAAAGCACAGCACATGTTGTGGCACATGCTGATCTTACTTACAGTCCTTCTTTCCCCCCGAGTACTGTGTATCTATGTTGTATGTGTTTTGTATGTAATCTCCTATGTATATGATATTTCTTCCTAATGGAATATAAGCACCTTGAGGGCAACAAGTTTTCCCTTTTTCTGTTTGCATCACCCTCCCCCATGCATAGCATAGTTGTTTAATACATGCTTGATGAAGGCTTGTTGTTGAATGGATAGACTATCTGAATGTTCGATATCAGAAATGAAAGAAAATTTGAAGAACATATTGTCCAACCTTCATTTAAAAAAATTACCAAGTATTTATTTTCTCCCCCTTCTTTCTCCTCCCTCCACAATCTCTCCACAACATTGGAGGAAATAACCCCAGAAAAATGAAATTCTTGCAACAAATATTCAGAACCAATCAAAACAAATTCTCATGTTGGCCATGTCCAAAAGTGGTTGTCTCCATGCTCATGTTAAGGCCATCAGCCCTCTGTCAGGAGATGGGAAGAATTCTTCATCATCAATGCACTGGAATCATGGTTGACCAATGGGTTGACCCAAATTGTTCAGTTACTTGCAATCCTTTCATTTTAAGGATTAGGAAACTGAGGTCTATCCCACAAGGGAGGTTTTTGGGGTTATATTTATTGAAGCATGATGAAGAAAGGTCAGATAGAATGGTAATGGCTATGGAACTACGGCATATGGGAAATGGTTGAAGGAAATTGGAATGGATATTAGTTGTTAGTAATAATAACAGCTCACATTCCTATGGAACGTGAAGATTTGCAGAGTATTTTAATACATTATCTCATTTGAATTTCATAATAGTCTTTTGGGTTAGTTGCTGTTATTGCCTTCAATTTATAGATGAGGAGCCTGAATCTCAGAGAGGATATACAATTTGCCCAACATCACTCCTCTAGGAGGTGTCTGAGGTAGGATTTGAATTCACCGTCCTGATTCTGAATACAACACTCTATCTCTGGCATCAACCAAAAAGCTTCCTGGGAAGAGGCAGACTTTGGATAGGAAGAGTCATCATTGATATCTTTAAATATATGAAGGACTGGCCTGAAAAGTGTGTTCTGTAGCTCCAGCAGGCAGTGCAAAGACCTATGGGTACAACTTAGAAGGAAGCAGATTTGAGGTTAATATGGGAAAGATATTTCCACAATTAAAACCAATTTGAAGATAAATCTAACTGCATTTTAAGAATGTGGCTCACCATCACTTCAAGCAGAGGTTGGGTGTGCATTTGTCAAGATTATTGTAAAAAGGATTCCTGTTTCAGCTACAGCTTGGACGAGTTGCCCTTAGGTGCCTTCCAGCTCTGTGATCCTAGGATTTTATAATGTTAATGACGTGGTGGCTGCAGATTAAAATATTTTATTGACTGTCTTTTTCCCACTAACTCTCTTCTGACATAGAATATAATTCTCTTAAGTAACAAATAAGAAAAAAAAATTAAAAAAAGCAAATCACTGAATTGGTTGTGTATGAAAATTCAGGTTAAATTCCAACCCCCCAGTCATTTACTTCCTGCACAGAGGCGAGAGGTACTTCACCAACAAGCTTATGAAGTCATAGTTGGTCACTGCATTAATCACCATTTTGAAGTCTTTCAGTGCTCCCCCCCCCGTTCCTTTTACCTTATTATGGTCATTATGCAAATTATCTTTTGTGGTTCTCTTTACTTTGAGTTAGCTCAGAAGAAGTCTTTCCTAGTTTGTCTGAATTCTTCAAATTGGTCATTTGTTACAGTGCAATTATACTCCATTATATTGACATGCCACTATTTGTTCAGTTATTTTCCAATTGATGGGCTCCCACTGTACTTCCAGGTTTTTCTTCCTATAAAAGTGCTGCTATAAATATTTTGTATATATGAGATCTTTCTCTTTCTCTTTGGCCTCTTTGGACTATCTACCTAGTATCAGTATTGTTTCATCAAAGAGCATATGCAGTTTAGGATTTTTTAAAAATATAATTCTAAATTATTTTCTAGAATGGTCGAACCATTGACAATTCTAACAAGAATGCATTAATGTTGCTATCTTCCCATGGTCCCTACATTCACTACCTTTATCTTTTCGTATCTTCATCAATCAGATGAGCATGAAATTAAACTTCAGAATTGTTTTAATTTGTATTTTAATTTGTGATTTTGAAATTTTTAAAAAGATGTTCATAGCTTACATTTATTCTATTGAAAACTCTCTGTCCATATCTTTTGACCACTTAAATGTCAGGGAATGGCTTTTTTCTCATGTATTTGTGTCAATTCCTTTTATATTTGGATATTGGCTCTTATCAGGTTATTTACTGAAAAGATGTCCTCTAGTTTGCTTTTCTTTTATTTCTAGCTCCATTGACTTTGTGCAAAAGCTTTTCCATTTTATATAATCTAAGGTGTCCATTTTCTTTTCTATGATCACCTCTCTTCTTATTTCATGAAGAATTCTCACCCTTATCTATCATTACTTAAGGAACTTCCCTCCATTCTCCTTTTTTGTTTTTGTGATGAACTTTTATATTAGGTCATATAGCTGGCCATCGGTTATGAGATAGGATCGGAATTCACCACGGTGACTCTGAATCCAGTACTCTATCTCCTACAGCAACACCAGAGCTTCCTGGAAAAAAGCAAAGTTTGAATAAGGATAATTTGGATGATTTTCCTTTTCATCCAAGAGATTGCCTTGTGACCTTCGCTCTGATTGGTGAGCTTTCACTTTGATTTGTTCTAGGCTCAGGCTCAGCATGCCACTTTTTGGTCATCTCCATGCCCTGCTTCCTACAATTCTATGCTTTTTCTCTTCCAGGAATTTGCACTCCCATCTTTGTAATCTTGGGCTCTGATTGATGAGCTTTCACTTTATATAGTTTGGAAATCAGGCCTAGCTTGTCACTTTCTGGCCGTCTCCATGCCATGGTGCTTTGAATGTGATCCTTCAACGCTTTCCAACTTTAACTGTATATGTTATCTTTTCCTATTTTCATACAAGCTTCTTGAGAGAAGGAGCTGTTTTTCATGCTTGTATTTGTATCTCCAGCCCTTATCACAAATGCCTGAACCATAGTTAGCACTTAACAAATGTTTATTCATTCCTTCATTTATTCATTCAGGAATATATTTGTAGATGCCTTTCAGGAATATGCTTAAGATAGCTTGTTGTTATTGCTGCACCTAAGCACTTTATGGATCCTTGGTAGTCCTCATGTTTCTACTTGCTTCAGCTTTCATTAATTCCTTCTAGTATTCCCTTCTGGGTTCAAGTAGAGAAAATCAAATATATATTCCATGATGATGAACTTGGGGTGGAGGGAAAGGATGGTGAGCAGTAGATGAAGGCAACACACCGGTAATTCATCAGGGATGCTTCCTCTTGGCCAGCCAGGTCTATGAAATCTGGTTTGACATTTCTGCTAAGTTCCACAGCTAGCCAAGTCATCATGGGGGTCAGACAGCTGATCCAACTGGCCTTTATGTGTAGGTGAGTGGAGATAATTTTTGGGAGGTGGAAGAAATGTGGGCAGAGAAACCAAGTGAGTCTGGAAGGAACTATAAGCAGTGGTGCCCACAGGGTCATAGCTTCTGGGTGTTATCCTATTTGATTTTCCTTTTAGTAAGAAAGGATACTTGCAGGGGTTAAAGTTGTGGCTTATGCTCCGTGCCTATGTGATGCTTCCTCTAATAAAATCTAAGCTCTTTGAGGGCAGAGATTGTCTAACTTTCACCCTTGGGTTCCCCAGCATGTAGCATGATGCTTTGTACTTTATTGACATTTAATAGCTGTATGATGCTTTATTTCTATCTCAGGCACAATTCATTCAGCAAATATTTACTAAGTACCTACTATGCTAGGTTTTTTGCAAGGATTTTTGGTTGGTATTTGTGGAGAAAATACCTGCAAGGCTGAACTTATAGACCCTTGAAGTACCGAGACATAAATGGAGTCTCAGGCATGAGCCAAAATCTTTGGGGGCATGAGCCAAAAAGTAGGGTTGTGTGGAAAATACCCTAGATTGAACCTCAACGGTGTAAGCACAGAGCTTTGGTTCTAAGCCAGAGAATTCATATAAATGGCAGCATTTAAAGGTGAAATTTAAAAAGGCAGATTTTGGCTTTCAGAAAAACTTTAGATTTTGATTATATAAGAGTGTTATCCCAAAATAGAATGGGTCGCTTTGGGAGGTAGTTGATTCTCTATCATGAGAGGTTTTTAAATAAAGACTGTAAGATCACCTGTGTTAGGTATGTTGTCGAGAGTTTCTGCATCAGGTATGGGTTGGAGTAAATAACCTCTAAGGTTTCCTCTCTAGATATGAAATTCTGTGACTCTAAGGCATTCTTTAGCTTAAGTCTTCCTCTCCTTTGTTAAAATGTCAAAGAAATAAGTCTTGGAGAGATAACTTGTTAACTCTAACAAGACCATAGATTCCAAGTAGGAAGAGGCTTCCTTTGTCATCTAGCACAAGTTTCTCAAATATTTCCATAGAGGAGGAAACAGAGGCCCAGAGAAGGAATGGGATTTGTCCAAGGTCCTGAAGCTAGTGAGCAGTAAAGCCTGTAATTGAACTTATGTCTATCTTCTGATTACTGATCAAGCACTCTTTTCACTGTGGCATGCTATAGGTTAGCACTTCATCAGATTATTTCCTAAGTGCACAATTTATTATTAAACTACTACCATTATTAAGAATAATAATGATGAATGTATAAATGGACAGACAGATGAATGAATGAAAAAGCATTTTCAAGTCCTCAACTTGTGACAGGCTAACCTGTAGGGGTTTGAAGACAAAAAATTGCATAGGATTTTCTTTAAAGAAGTTTATATTCTAATAGGGAGAGATAACACATGTGTGGCAGTCAGGGAAGGAACTTTTGATTTGGTCAGTCACAAGACTGGTGAGTTGATCCATCGGGTAATTTTTTACACCAACTTTTCAGAAAGCAATGATAGTATTGATTGGATTTCCAGAGGAAGATGAGCAGGGTGGGTGGCAAGTTGTGAAACATGTTATCTTCTGGTGGTCTGGTTAGATATGGTGGGCTAGTTCAGTTTTCAATGCTTTACTTATCAGTCAAGACATCTTGGCCTGGCGAGAAGTGAGGATGAACAATTATATGATGATTTAGGCATAATAGAAAGTTTATATACATTCTTTCATTTAGCTCTTCCAGGTGGGTAGAGTAAGTATTCTGACCTCCATGTAGCAGATGAGGAAATTGAGTTTCAGAAAAGTGAAACGAATTTATCAGACTCATGACTAAAAAGTGGCAGATTCAGGACTCACACTTATTGCATTATCAGATTACTTGTCTTTCTGCTATAATACAACTGATGGAGAGCATAAGGGACACTGGAAATTTGAGATAGAGGCACCATGAGGGGGTAGGGTGTAAAAGCACATAAGTGGAAGACAAGTTCCTTCAGGAGACAGACTTATCCTACTTCACAATTTTTGTAATGACTAGTCTTCCTCTCCCCTATTATCAGTGACCTCAATTTACCACAGAATCTTAGAGCTGGAAGGGACCAAAGAGGCCAGCTCATACTTAATGCATGAATTCCTAGTTTGTGAGCAACTGCAGGATTTTAATATCAATTTTCAGCTCCTGTAGGTGGAGGATTGACTGAGGCTCTGAGCTTCATGAGATTTCAGTATATATACTGGGATGTCAGGGAAATGTTGCCACCTCTGTTTATTCCCTTCATTTAATCCTGTTGTTTCACTCAGTATATCACTTGAACTGCCATTTAGGTATGCAGTGATGACTGAGAATCTCTCCAGTATATCTGCTCTTTCTTGGTCCCTCTCTCCTCTTTCCATTTCTCTTTTCATTCTCCATGCCTTCCTGCACTGGTGGATGTCACTGTTAAAGACAGACTATCTTCCTGCTAAGTTCAGTCCAGCTTTCGCCTGCGTTTTTCTTAAGTAGCAACCCAGCTTCTCTCCATGGTGCTGAAATCAAGTAACTGAACTCATATTCTGCACCTTCAACAATTCTGGTGGAACTCAAGGAGTTTAAAGATGGACACGGAGGCTTAGACATAGAAGGCAGCTTAGTGGTCATCTAATTCAGTCCATACTCAAATTATAAATCTTCTCTAAAATATCTCCAATAACTGGTTATTCAGCTTTTGCTAAAACTCCTTCAGTAATCAGGAACTTAGTATATCTCTGAATTGCATAGAGGTTCAATAATTGAGAAGGTAGAAGGAAGATATAGCTATGCATTGCAGTATAGAGGATACTGGGGGCCCTGAGGCAGCCCATTTCAGATTGAAACAATTCTAATTTTTAGGAATTTTGCCCCTTTATGGGACTGAAATTTGTATTCTTATTACTGCCATTGTTAATTGCACTGATCTCTAGGGAAAAATGCTATGAGCTTAATCCATCTTATGCATGGCATCCATTTTAGATATTTGAAGATAGTTCTCCAGTCTTCTTTTCTTATGACTAACCATTCCCATTTTGTTCAAAATGTCTTCATATATCATGGCTTCCAATACTTTTCAAAGCCTAGTTGCCACCCTTCCTCCTCCTCCCCCACCCCAGCCCCAGTCTTTGGTCCTTCTCTAACACATAGAATCCTAGAACTATAGCTGAACCTGGAGATCAGTGACTTACAGAATATTATGGAATTGTTAGAGCTGGAAGGGAACCTAGGGACAACTTTGATTCTAGGTTCTAGACCATCACTACATTTTAAATATGAGGACACCAAGGCTCAGAGAAATTTAGTTGATTTGACCAAGGTTACACAGCTAGCGAATGGAAGAGATAATACTTATGATTCTATTATTTCTATTTATGGAACTACCTTCTGTCCTGTCTTCCATTTTCAAAAACTTGGAATTGTCTCTGCCTCTTCCCTTTCTCTCACTTCTTATATCCAATCAATTACTGAATCCTATTGAATTTAACATCTGTCATATCCATCCTTTGTTTTCTATTCCCATTGCCACCACCCAAGTGCAGGTGATCATCACTGCTCATTTAGACTCTTTGTAGATTTTCCTGCCTCTCTTCTCTTTTCTCTATAGTCCACTAGTCATATCACGACCAGTGTAATTTTTCTTATACATAGATCTAGTCATATGACTCCTATGCCCCAAAATATTTAGTGGCTGCCTATATTCTACTGAATAAAGTTAAAAGTCCTTTGTCTGGCATTTGAGCTTCCCACAAGTTTGTTATGGCTGATCTTGACCTCCCATCAGAAATATAATAGGAGGCAGCTCATATTTCTAGACTTTTCTCATTGATTCTCTCTCAGTCCTCCTTGCTCCAGTCCATGTGCATTCCCACCTTTATGTCTTTGCTCATCTCTACTCTACATCTGGAATATCTGCTCTTTTCATCTTTATATGTGGAATGTCTCTCCAGCCTTTAAAGCCCAACTCAAATGCTTCCTTTAGGAAGCCTTCCACGATGCTCCCAACAGTTCTATTCTTCCATTTGAGACCTCACATAGCATTCTCTTTGCCCTTCTCTAATGTAATATTGTGTGCTATAGTCATCTGTGGTTGCTATATTTCACAAGTCTTTAAACATAATAAAGGTAGAAATGTGTTCCATTTAAGCTTTGTATCACCTCTCAGAGCCTAGCACTCAGCTGTATACAGTAAACAAACTTAATAAACGTCTGTTGACAAGTTAATGAAAGTCAGGGATTATTACCCCATTCTGCAGATAAGGAAACTGAGTTTAGTAACTTGGTCAGTCACTCAGTTAGTTAATAACAGATGTGGGATTTGAACACAGGCATCCTGGCTTCTTGTCCAGTAATCTTTCCTGCATTCAATACTGCCTCTGAACTTCACATGTCTGACTTAGGTTGACTACTAAATGATTAGATCTCTAGGTCAATTCCGGGTATGCCCAGGGTTCACTAACTGTGCTCTAGGCCTGAGGATGAGGGTGTTGTGTTCCTGGCAAGGTACTTTGAATCATTGCCTTTGTTCCAATAATGGCAGATTTAACCCAATTTCTAGAGTGGTGAAGAGGGAATAGGACACCTCTCCGCCTCTCTCAATCGGCTGTAGACTCATCATACTCCTGGCCTCCATTCATTCTTAGTAACCTCTAAATATTATCCAGCTTTCTAATTAAGCGTCCATTAGGTAAGAGCATTTGGTTTTGTTTTCAGGAAATTAATTACCTCTGTACTCATGAGCAAGCACTAGTCCATCTCATCCTGTTGGTCAGAGGCAAATTATTATCGTCCCAATGGTAAGTCTGATGAAAATGTTAACTGTGAGTAGCTTCTTTCGATTTGGTCATCAAATAAGACCTTATTAGTGACGCGGGTAAATCATTTCACCTCTCTTGAGGTGAAATGAGGCTTGATTTCTTCATCTCTAAAATAGAATAAAGGATTCTTACTTAATGTACCTCAGAGGGTGATGGGAAGGTAAGTACCTGGTAAACCATGAAGTGAGGGAGAAATATAAGTTACTACTAGTCAATGAGCAAGTGGATATTAATCACCAACCCTACATCATTGCACTAGAGGTTATATGGGATATAATAAGGAATTGATTCATATGATCTGTGTGCCTTACATCTCGTGGGGTCTTTTGAAGCACAGCTCAATTTCTCCCTCTTTCTTTCTCTTTCTGTCTCGGCCTCTGTTTCTGTTTTTGTTTCTCTATATGTCTTTGTGTCTGGATCTGGGTCTGTCTCTAACACACATGTATGTTGCTGCTGCTGCTGCTGCTCCTGCTGCTACTGCTACTCTTCCTCCTCCTCGATATGCATCTTGTATATGTTTATTTAGGTTCATCTCATCTTCCTCATTAGAATGTAAGTTTCTTTGATTTAAGGGATTGTTCCATTTTTGTTTTCATATCCCCAGCACCTATTACAGTACCTCACACAAGCATTTATTAAGCACTCACTTAATAGTACTTAATAAATACTTGGTAGATAGAGTAACCCAGTGGAAGAAATCACAGTCACCTGGAAACTAGATGAAGAACAGATTATCCCCATCATCCTGTCTGCCATTAGTCTTTTCCCAAAGATGCTTTCAGGAAGTCTATAGTACATTAACTTACATCCATTTTATTACATTTTTTTAAAAAGCACTAATTTTGTTGATCTCATAATATGCCTCATAAAACTAAATATAAGAGTAATAGCAGGATAGTGACTATTTCTATCTGAATTCCATAGACAGTGATGAGAAGAACGAGATGATGTTGGTGACAGTGGTGGTAGTGGTAGTGGTAGTAGTGGTGGTGATGATGATATACTATGTGAATTCAAAGAAGGGGGTGTCAGTGAAGGCTGAAATCATCAGAAAAAACTCCTGGGGGAGATGGAATTTGAGATGGGCCTTAAAGCATGGAGAAGGTATGACAAGGCATAAGGGTGGAACAGTTCATTTCAAGCAGGAATGAGTATGGCTTATGCAGGGCAGGAGGCTGCCATGACCAGAACAGAGTGGGCAAATAGAGTAGAGAGATTCTCAATTTTTCAAACAGTGTCAAAGGCCTGATACTGATGCTGCAGTTTTCTCCAAAAGGTATTTTTGTTGTGAATACTGGCAGTGGCTCTTGATGATCCATTGACCATCCAATGAGTTTATCCCAGAGGCTGACTCAGTGGCACTGCTATTTGACAAAATGATGTTTCAAACCAGAAACATATTGAATTTAGGGGAAGAAGGAGAGCAAAGGCTGAGGCTGAGTCTTTGTTGTGTTTTATTGGTAATGTGGGGCACACCAGCCTCCTGGCCCCATTTATCATGGCTGGCAGCTGCTATAGTACTGAAATGATATAGGGTGGTGTAGAGACCACTGCTATGAAGGGCAATCCATGACTCTTAGAGCCTCAGTGCCACAGAATCCCTGAGGAGAATGAGACCATAGAGGCCATCTATTCCAACCCATCTCCCAAAACAGGAATTATCTCAAGAGTTTCTCTGACAAGTGGTCAGCCTACTTCTGCTTGAACCTCCAAGTCTTTTAACCTGTCTAGGCCTCAGTTTTCTCATCAAAATCATTCAAGGGGTCAGACTAGAAAATCCCTAAGGGGCCCTCCTGGTGAAGATTCTTTGATCATAAGCTCTCTAATGATGGGGAATTCATTACTCTTCTTTCCCTACCCCCATCCTACAGTCCCTAGAACAGGACTAGATACATGTTCCATAAAACACATTGATTTGAACAGTACAACAAACAAGGAAAATAGACCACATTGATAAAGATAGAAAATTTAAAATATATTTTTCTGATAAATTCTTTGGGTATCTATTCTTAATTCTGCCTCTTCAAGAAATGAAGGTAATCTCTGGGATTTAGGGAAGAGCTCATCCTTCTCTGGGGATCTGAGACTGGTAATTGAGGTCAAATTCTACCTCAAACACTAACTATCAGTGTAACCCTGGCCAAGTCACTTGACCTTAAAACTTCAGTTTCCTTATCTGTAAAATGTAGGGTTATAATAGTATCTTCCACATAAGATTGTTTTGAGGATGAAATGAGATTTCTTATGTGAGGAGATCTGCAAATGTTAAAGCACTTTATTAATACTAGCTATATCTCATCACCATGCTGATAACTCAAGCCTTGTATATTCAACTCCTTCCTACTCCTACAATATCCTCCCCTCTCTAATTGGAGAGCCGATGAAGCTCTAAACTCCTCTCAAAGGTTTCCATTATAGAGAGAAGCATTCAGAAGCTCACTCCATGTTCCACCAGCAGTTTTTCTCAGTTTCAACTTCATGGAACAAAGTACCCCAGGGACTGAGTACCCTTCAGTGTCTCCTTCCCTCTTTTTCAGTTTTCCTTTCTGTGTTGTCTTCCCCCATTAGATTTAGACTTCTCGGGGGCAAGGACTGTCTTTGTCTGTCTCATTTGCATCCTTAGCATCTGCAACGGTGCCTGGCACATAATCAGTGCTTCATAAATATTTTTTGAGTAGAATGCTGAAATGATGGTGATGATGATGATGGAGCTAACATTTCTATAGATACCTAAAGTTTGTAAAGAGCTTTACATACATTATCACATGTGATCCTCATAAAATCCCTTTGATGAAGGCACCACAGGTATCGTTCCCATTTCATTGTTGAAGAAACTGAGGCATAGAGATGTTAAGTGACTTCCCAGAGTGACATAGGTATGAAATATTAGCAGTGGGATTCCAATCTGTTTTTTCTTGATGCCAAACCTGATGATCTAGCCACTGTGTCACAATGACAATGACAATGATATGTGCACCCAAACCTTCACTTCATCTCTCTTATTTTTCAGCCTTTCTTAGGTATGGCACAGAACACAGAGGAAAGGCTGACCTGCAGTAGCCTGACCTTCAAATATCTCTTTTTAGGGGATGAGTCAAAACAAGCACCGTGACTCTCCTTGATCGGCTGAGCTGAGCTCGCCACAGAAACAAGCTCTCTGGAATTGGAGTCTTTCATGCATTTATATTGGCTTAATAATCGGGATGACTAAGGGAGATGAGAGCTGCATTGGAGTCCTGTAGTGTGAACTCCAAGGAAGGGAAGGAATTACTGTGGCCTGAGAAGGACACAGGGGGTGTAATGGAATGAGGAAACAGTGGGGCATTTTTCAAGGTAATGTCTGTAATGCTAGCTCAAGAAGAGAGCAGGGAAGCCCCTCCCAATTACTTCTCTGCTTCTCTAAACTTGACCCCGCTTTAGAATATTTGAGGATACTGAGCTGGGAAGGATCATGTGCAAGCTAGAGCCTTGGCCCTCATTCTACAATGGATACCAAGGCTCCCAGAAGGGAGGTGACTCCCCTAAATTTCTTTTGGTAGGAAGCAGCACAGATGAAATTTGGACCTGGATCTTCTGGCAGAAAATCAAGTACTGTTTGTTCTATACCATTATATATTCTGTTGATTGGTATGATAGAATGTGGCTAGTCTCATTGGGCTTTCATTAGACAAATAGCATAGAAGAGTGAAGAGAATCCATCTTTGAACTTAAGGGACCTGGGTTCAGATTCCTGGTTAGGCTTCTTATGGTGTGACTTGGGCAAGTCACAACTTCTTTGGACTTAATTTCCTTATGTGTTGGAGGGGACCATTAGATGAATTAAAATCCTGTCTATCTCACACTCTGTGTTCCTATGATGAAGAAATCAAGGTACAGAGAGGGGAAGTGATTTGTCCAAGGTAATATGGTAAGTTTTAGCAGAACTGGGTTTTGAACTGACATCTCCTTTCTCCAAATCCAGTGCTATTCAAGGCATAGTTCAACCTGGGTTGCCTTTCACTTGACATCTTCAAAAAAGTCTGGGTGACCATTTGACAAAGATAAAGCAGAAGGGGTTCTTTTTGGGTAGCTGTATGACTAGATGGCCTCTGAGGTTTCACTGGCTCTGAGATTCTATATTTCTATTGTACCCAGCCTGATGGGTGTGGCTTATCCTCAGTGCCTAGATATTGATGATAGCCATGCAGGCACATCCTGTCCTTGTTTGACAGAGATGCTAGAATTTTCACCAGATCCCATTCTTTTTCAATGGACGAATCCACCCTGTTTTAGGTGGTGTAGTGCAAAGCAGACGGCAAGTTTGTGACCATGGGCAAGTCTTTTGACTTTTCTGTGCCTAAGTTTCTCAATCGGTAAAATAAGGGAGATGGATGAGATGTCCTGTTAGGTCCCTTCAGCCTCTAAATCTATGATCCTATAAAGTTACAGTTTTGGCCTTGAAGATAGTGATTAGAGGCATAGCTAAGCTCTGCGGTTAATAAATTCTCTCTTGCTATCTTTTCCCTTGCTGTATCCCTAAGGCTTCGTTGTAAAAGGGTTTCACTACATTCTATATGCTAACTTATCTATTCTCTCATTTTCATTCTTCTAATGTTTGGTGGAGGGCATTTCTCCAAGTGGAAATAAGTTTCCTTGGCTTTATAGCACAGTTATGTTAGAAATTATTAAAGGAGATAACCAGTATATTGCATTTTAATCTAATTATATAAATCATTTAAAATATTTATAAGGGCCATTTCCAGTCTTTGTTCCAAAGGGGGGCTTTTATGGGCTGGGCATAATGTAGTATTAACACGGGCTGTGGCTCTGGGAGGGACATCAAAAGCTGTCTCTCTGCCCCTGTGAAGAATGGCTCCCCAAATAAAGAGAACGCTATCAGTTGACACTTTAATAGTCTTAAAACTGTGCGTGCTTAACCTCCTGCCAAAAGAGTTTGGAAGGAGAGAGGAGACGGCAGAGAAGCTTGGGAAGCAGTCGCTTTGGAAGCTTCCATAGCAACAAGTAAGGAATCCAAAAGACCTTTCCATATTAGGTACCAAGCAGTCCCAGACAATGAAAATAGCTCACAGAAAAAAAAGCGCTAACTTCAGCTTAGGACTCCAAGGAACTCATTTGCAAATGGCCAGTCTCCCTCCCAGACTCCACTTCTCCACCTGCCAAGTGGACATCGGGGAAATTGGGTGTGGATTTTTTTTTTCAGCTCAGTCCCTGACAAGCACATTTAAACCCTGTGCTGGGAATTTGCACAAGAGCCTTTTTTCTGCCCTCCCCCCTGTGAAATTCCCTCACCCTCATTTCCTTCCATCCTTAGTCTCAGCTGTCTCCATCTCACTTCTCCATCTGTTAGTGAAACATATGGGTAAGGGGGCAGAGTGGAGTCGGATACGATGAAATATTTAATATTTCAGAAGCGTGTGCACAGGGAAGACGTGTAAGATGTCTTCAGCAAAATCTGAGTACTAGGAATTGAGGCCACCTTGGAATTTGTAAGCAGGGGAGAGACATAGGAATGGCTGACATTTGGGTTGTCTGAGTGGTTTTGGATCCATCTAGCATTCCAAATCCTTTACCTAACCCCTTAGGCCTTGAGTGACTCTCATCTATCAAGTTTGGAAGGGTTTATGTATACTTCTTTTCTCAGCTGATTTCAGTTTTGACTTGACAGACCTATTGGGAAATGCTTATGGGATAGGTCTGGCCAATGCTAACACAGGGAAAATAGGAATTTTCCATCTGGTAGAGGTTGGTTGAGAATCTCTGTATTATTTTTTAATCATGCAAATCTCAGATTCTATATTTGTAAGAAAGTCCAAATTGATTCATGGACCAACATTTTATCCCACTCAGTAACCAAATCTTGTTTCTACTTCCGCAATATCTCATATATCCATCCTCTTCTCACTCAGAGCCGATACTTTAGTTCAAGCTCTCACCACCTTTCACATAGGCTATAGCAAAAGGCTCCTAATCAATGTCCCTGAATTCAGTCTCTCTTTAGCACTGATCCACATTCACATGACTTCCAAAGTGATCTTCCTTAAGCGAAGATCTAAACATGTCACTCTCCCACTTACTAAACTGCAGTGGCTCCCTGTTACTTCAAGGATCAAATATATACATACATATTAAAATGTGTGTGTATATATAATGATACACATATGTATATATGCACACACACACACTCATATATATATATATATGTATATAATATAGTCATTTAAAGCCTTTCACAGCCCAGCCCCAGTCTATCCTTCTACTTTTATTACCAAATATGAAACACTATGGTCTAGCTAAACCAACCTTGCTCCCACACCTTTATATTGACTATCCCCCAGGCCTGGAATAAGCTCCTCCTCTCCTTTGGCTCTTAGAAGCTTTAGTTGACTTCTAGTCTTAGCTCAATGGCCATAACATCTTTGCTAATTTCTCCAGCTATTACTGCCTCCTTTCCAAAAGGTCCTGGTACTTACTGTATATGCATTCACGTGCGTAGTGTTTCCACTAGATAGACTGTAAACTCCTTGAGGGCAGGTACCATTTCACTGTTTCTGTATCTCCAGCACTAGAGAAATTGTCTGGAAAATGCTTATTTATTAAGTTTTTTTCCCTCTATTAACAACCTACATGCTGTTTCACACAATGGACAATCCATTTCCAGAATTCATGACTTTTCACTGGTTGTCCCCATGCCTAGAATGTTCTCCCTCTTTACCTCCACTTCTTGACATCTGAGGCTTTCTTCAAGACTCAGCTCAAATGCCACCTTGTGTAGGAGACCTTCCTGGTACCCCCAGCTGCTAGAATCTTCTCTTTTAAGCTAACCTTTTTTTCTACATCGTGTCTTGTGTGGACCCGCCTACATATCATTTCCCCCAAATGGCACAATGGCTAGAGTGCTGGGTCTGGAATTAGGAGATGAGTTCAAATGTACCCTTAAATGTTTTCTAGCTGTGTGACCCTGGGCAAGTTGCTTAGTTTCTGCTTGCCTTAGTTTCCTCATCTGTTAAAAATGGGGATAATTATGGCACCTACATTTGAAGGCTTATTGTGAGGTACGGTAATTTTGTAAAGCCTTTTGCACAGTGCCTAGCACATAGTAATGCTAAATACGTATTGTTATCATTTTACTATTACAGTACAAACTCCACAAAGCAAGGATTATGTTTTTGCCTTTCTTTACATCCCCAGTGTTTAGCAGCATACCTGGCACAAGGTAAGCACTGAATAAAAACTTGTTGATAGATTAACCTGATTCCCAATGAGTCACATTCTTGTTCACTAGAGTATAAGTTCACTAGAGAATAAGACAGTCTGGCATTTTGAATCCACCACCTTCCTTAGATTCCCTTAAAGATCAGCTCAGGTGGCACCGCAGGCCTTTCCTAATTCCTCTAATTGGCACTCTCTCCCTCACTCATGATTTCTCGTTCACTCATCTTCGTAAGCATTGCATCCCACCCTACCCTGCCCCCACCCTCTGATCCTCAAAGGCAGGAATTGTTGGATTTTTATTTTTGCATCCCCAACACCCAGAACAGTACCTTACACATATTTGTCACCTGACCAATGCACCTAGCAAGTGCCTGGCACAAAGACAGTGATTAGTAAATGTGCCTTGATTGGTTGGTTGACTTATGCACTTCTAGTACCTGGTGGAATTTGAAAATGGAACAGCCTCTGCCAGCAGGTGGTGAAGCCCCCCATCTTCGGAGAAGTCTGAGTGTTGGCTATCTGTTTGTCCAGGATTTATAGAGGTGATTCTTGTATGGGGCCATAGTTGGACTTAATCTCCTCAGAAGTACCTCAAAATCTGTAGTCATATGACTTTGAATACAAGAAAATATTCAAGCCCTCATGTCTTCCCCTGACATGAGAATGTCACATAAGGTTTGTTGTTTTCATTTCTTTCCCGTTCAAGATAGGAGGAGACTTGGCCGACGTGTCGGTATTTTGCTTTATTTCACTCTTCCGTCTTGACACCGAGGGTTGTGTTGGCCTCGTTTCTTCCACACCCCTAAGCAATGAACACAGATGCCAGCTGCCTGTCTGGAGGCATTAACTCTTTCATCTCCGTCTCCAGACTACCTGTGCCAAGATTCCCTTTCTCTGGGCTTTGCCACCGCGATTTGGCTCCTCGACTCGTGATATTTAGACTGCTGCCCGTTGTTCCCCTTCCCCCAAGCTTGGATTGTGTGGTGATGTAGACGAGAGAAGACACAAGGCTCTGAATTAATCAACAAGTAATAGTGGATGACATAAAAAGGGAAGGGGGATTATTTTCCAGACCGCCTAGTCCGAGCCTCTAATTTTACAGAAGACGGAACAACACTCAGGTCATACAGACCGTAAGCACGAGAGCAAGGACTAGAAACCAGGTATCCTGCACAAGGTGGAAGGGTTGGATCTGTGCTAGAGATCACCACCAGCATTTCCATTGTTGAAAATTAGTGGAAACTGTTCTGTCTTTCACCCAACGTATCATATCTCTCCTGCCAGAGATGCTGTTATACTTCCCTACACTGTTAGGTTGACTTACCCAGAACCCAACTCAACCTTACTTCCTCCATTATGAAAGCCAGCAGAATCCATTCATTCTGCCATATGATCAGGATGCTCTATGTGGTTGTTGTACTGTCCCTTAGTAGTTTTTACATGGTACTTTAAGGATCACAGAATACCTTCCGCATGTCAATGTGTCACACATGGGTGAGCTATGTCACACAAATATAATTCTCTACGTTTCACAGATGGAGGAACTGAGGCTCATAAAAGCTAGATGGTTTACTGTTTGTTGGCCACCTAGCTAGTAAGGGCTGGAGTACGACCTGAATCCAAGCATTTAGCCTTTTTTCCAGTGCCCCTTCTAACATATGACTCTTCTTCCTTTGGCGTTTCCATTTGAAAGACAGAATCAAAATCTTCTGAGTTGAATTTATGAGCTGAAAGTTACCTTGGAGATCACGTAGTACAACTTATCCCTGAACTTTGCTACCCATGTGATTTATGGCTGATTTTCTCATCTATAGAATGGGTATAGGGAGGTGTCCTTGATAGACTTTGGGTCCTTTCCAGTTCTAAATCTAAACATATGATCCCAGGAAGTTGAGGAAAGCAAGATAGTTGGCTCCATGTAAGGAAACACTTCCTAACCATTTGAGATGTCCCAAACTAGAAAGGGCTTTCACAATAGGGAACGAATTCCTCATAACCTGGTGTCCTCAAGCAAAGCCTGTATGGTTGCTTGTATTCAAGAAGTCTCTTCCAGCTCTGAGATTATTATTCTATTACTAAAATCAGCATAATTATCCTGACTCTATCTTTTCCCCTTTCAGCTACCCTTCCCTCTCCCCTAGGGCCTCAGCACAGGTTTAGACCCTCAGTAGGTCATGGATCACAGAATAAGAGCTGGAAGGGACCTTAAATACAATCTGGTCCAGTCTTCTTGTTTTGTAGATGAGAAATTTGAGGATTAGATAGGTCAGGTGACTTACAATTATGGAATCATAGATTTGGATGGGATTATGAAGGGGTTCTCATTTTACAGCTGAAGAAACTGAGGCTTACAGAGGTTAAGTGATTGGCCCAGGGTCACACAAGTAGTAGGTGATAGGAGTAGGATTTGAACCCCTTTGGCATGAGTCAGTATATCTTCCTCAGTGTCATCATATTTACAAGAAAGGTACTTAAGGAAGTCTGTTGAGTCAAATTCTCTGATTAGGGCAGGGAGGAATACAGAGAACAAAATTATTGATTCTAAGTATTCAGAGAGTTATCATGGGGAAGAGGGAGCATATTTGTTCTGTGTCATCTCAAAGAAGAACAATAACTAGCATTTATATAACACTTTAATGTTTGCAAAGTGATATATATATATACGTATGCACACATATGCATACATACACACATACATAATGTATAGGTATGTATGTATGTATCTATGTATGTGCATAAACTCATCTTATCCTCACAGCTCTATGAGGAAGGTGCTGTTATCTCCACTCTACAGATATAGACCCTGAGGATGATACAGAATGTGACTTGCCCAGGGTCACACAGCTAAATAAGTGTTGGGGAGCAAGATGAATTCAGGCTGACTATTGAGGCTGAAGGAAGTTAAACAGGGATGGGAAATCTGTGGTCTCCAGGCCACCTGTGGCCCTCTAGGCCCTCAAGTGCAGTCCTTTGACTGAATCCAAACTTCACAGAACAAATCCCCTGAATAAAAGGATTTGTTCTGTAAAACTTGGACTCAGTCAAAAGGCCACACCTGAAGACCTAGAAGGCCACATGTGGTCTCGAGGCCACAGATTCTCCACCCCAAACAATTTGTCAGTAGTCACACAGCTAATAAATGCCAAAGTCAAGATTTGAACTCAGGTGTCAGCTCCAGCTTTACCCCTCATCTACAGCTGCCTTCTTTATTCTATAGCTGCCACAACTAGTAAGGAATTTGAAACCCAGTCCTCTGATTCCAGATTCACATTAGACCTATTTAGGCCTTCAGGGAGCTGAGAGTCAATATGCCCCCTCATTTCACAAAGGCAGAAGATGAGGAGGTGGGCCCAGTGAAATTATAGACATAAAATCATGAGGCTTGAAAGAACCTTGGAGATAATCTAATTTCTCCTTTTTCCTTAGTGAGATGTAGAAATGAAAGGGGTCATAGGAATCTAAACCAAGCCCATCATTTTACAGAAGAGGAAACTGAGGCACCCAGAGGGTCACACAGTAGCAAGAGGCTATATTTAAACCCTAGTCCTCTACTTAGTCTCCCTGAGTAGGTAGCTGAGGCAGCTAGGGTGACAAAGTAGACAGAATGCCAAGCCTGGAGTCAGGAAGACTATCTTCCTGAGTTCACATCTGGCCTCAGATATTTACTAGCCATGTGACCCTGGTCAAGTCACTTCACCCTGTTTGCCCCAGTTTCCTCACCTGTAAAATGAGCTGGAGAAAGAAAGGACAAGCCACTCCAGTATCTTTGCCAAGAAAACCCCAAATGGCTCACAAAGAGTAAGATAGGACTGAAAGGACAGAACAGCATGAAGAAATAGTAGCTTCCTTTGTTGATTATCTCCAATTTATCCTGTGCCCAGATCTAATTTGTACACAGTAGTTTGACTATTATTGACCATTATATTAACCTGTTAACCCACTGCCCTTTAGGGCAGTGACTGTCTTTGGCTTTCTTTGTCTCCTTAGCACTTGCAACAGTTCCTGATGCATAGCAAATACTCAATAAATGCTCATTGACTGACTGACATCAAGTCTACTGCAATTTTTCCTGTGTTCCATATCTTGTCAACATTACAATTCTTCGTGAACTCTCAGAGTTGGAAAGGACCCCCTCAGAATCATTTTGTCCAGCACATACCTGACCAAGAATCCCCTTGACTTCTTCCTCAAGTGGTCATCTTGCTTCTTCTTGAAGACTGCCAGTGATGGGAATGGGGCAGCACTCACTGTCTTCCCGGGGCAGTCCACCCTCCTTTTGGATAGCATTAATCATTGGAAAGGTTTTCTTTGAATTAAGCATCAGTCTGTTGCTTTGTAGCTTTCACAGTTCTGCCCTCTGAGGCCAAGGAGAACAAGTCTGAGCGCTTCCCATGTGTCAGCCCTTCACGTATTTGAAGATGGTGATCAGGTCCCTTATCTTCCTTCTACATATAAAAATAAGTCAATGTGCTTTCGAGTCACTCAGCATAAGTCAGAGCTAACATTTGAATGCATTATGGGAGAATCTTTAAAGTGAGAACTTTTAATGAGCATTTAGGATATTGCCTTATTTCTGCAATAGAGACAAAGTTATAGGCACCTAGATGAACCATTCATCATTTTCATCATCTCTCAAGATGTTCCTCAATGGATGTGACCCTAACAAAGCCCCATAGAGCCTTTAGGAAGGATTCCAGTGTGAATGAGGGCTGGGTTTACTGTTGGCTCCTGGGGGAGAAGAGAGAAAAGCAGAAGAGCTAGATTTTCCATTTCTTTCTAGTCTTATGTCTTCTAACCTCTCAGTGTCATATTTCTACTAAGTACATCATAGCCAACCTGCCAGCCAGGGCTGGGAGAGGTGAACAGATGCTGAGAAGGAAGTGAGGGTGTGTTTGTTCAGGTGTGTACAATGCATGAGACTGGGAGGGAGCTCAAATATTGAAGCACAATTCTTCAGGCATCTTTGTGCCTAAATCACAGCCCTGTCAAGCCCAGTTTGGATAAGTACTAATTAATGTTTCCCTGATTCTGTACTGGAGTCTTTATGGTGTGTGTGTGTGTGTGTGTGTGTGTGTGAGAGAGAGAGAGAGAGAGAGAGAGAGAGAGAGAGAGAGAGAGAGAAGATTAAAACATAAAGGAGGCTGAAAGAAGGTGAGGGAGAGAATGTGATAGCCAAAGTATAAAGACAAAGAAAATGAGGGGTTATAGAAAGGGGGAGGGAAGATGGAGAGATCTGGACAAAGGTCAGGTGACAGTGAGAACAGTGGGAAGCAGAGTCAAGATGGCAGAGAAAAGTCAGTGACTTACCTGAGTTCTCCCCCAAATCCCTCTGAACACCTTTGAATAATGCCATGCAACAATTTTTGGAGCAACAGAACCCACAAAAGAATGGGGTGAAGTAATTTTCCAGCCAAAGACAACTTAAGAGGTCAGCAGGAAAGGTCTGTCACACCTGGGTAAGATTGGAACACAGTCTAGCTCAGGCCACACCAGCACAACCAGAGTCAGGCCTTGGAAGCCACTGAATCAACAGTGGCAGCAGTTGTTTCCAGAGCTCTCAGCCCATAGACGGTAAGGGGGTTGAACAACTGATCAGAAGGAGATTATGAGGTCTCTTTGTTAGCATTGAAGCCTCTTTTGCTTTGTCTATACTTGGATCTGGGTTGCAGTCCTGGGTGACAGTCCCAGGGTGAGGAGGAGCAGTGGAAAAACAGAGTTTAAGTCCACAGTGGAGTGGGAACCCTCCTCACACTTCCAATGCAGAAAATAGTGCTTGTGATCACTCACAGATCAGAGGATAGGCCAGCAGAATAGTAAACACCTCTCCTTAGATCATACCACCTTGGAAGAATTGAAAACTACTTCCCTAGAAGTATCTCTGAAAATAGCTGCACAAAACCCCTGAAGCTTGGTACAATGCACCCACCATCCTGGAAGCAGAGCTACACTTTAACAGAGAGTTAAAAGTCAAAACCTAGGCTTGAAAAATGAGCAAACAACAGGAAAAATTTCTTACCATAGAAAGTTAGTATGGTAACAAGATAGACCAAAACATGCACTCAGAGGAAAATAACAAAGTCAAAACTCCAGCAACCAAAGCCTTCAAGAAAAATATGAATTGGTCTCAGGCAATGAAAGAGCTCAAATAGGATATCAAAAATCAATTAAGAGAGATAGAGGGAAAATGGGAAGAGAAATGAGAGTGATGAAAGAAAATTATGAAAAAAAGATTCAAGAATCTGGTAAAGGAGACACAAAAATACAGAAGAAAATAACACCTTAAAAACGGACTAGTCCAAATGGTAAAAGAAATATAAAAATCAATGAGGAGAAGAATGCCTTAAAAAGCTGAATTGACCAAATGGAAAAAAGAGGCACAAAAATTCACTGAAGGAAAAAAAAAAACTCCTTCCAAAGTAGAACTGGCCAAACGGAAAAGGAGGTACAAAAGCTCACTGAAGAAAAAATTCCTTAAAAATTAGAAATGCACAAATTGAAGCTAATGACTTTATGAGAAATCAAGAAAAAATAAAACAAAATGAAAGAATGAAAAAAATAGAAGACAATGCAAAATATCTCATTGAAAAAAAAAAACAACTAACTGACCTGGGAAATAGATCCAGAAGAGACAATTTAAAAATTATTGGACTAGCTGAGAGCCATAACAATAAAAAAGCCTAGATATCATCTTTCAAGAAATTATCAAGGAAAACTGTCTTGATATTCTAGAGTCAGAGGGTAAAATAGAAATTGATTGATCACTTCCTGAAAGAGATGCCCAAATGAAAACTCACTGAAATATTATAGCCAAATTCCAGAGCTCTCACGTCAAAGAGAGAATATTGCAAGTGGCCAGAAAGAAACAATTCAAGTACTGTGGAAGTGCAATCAGGATAACACATATTTGGCAGTTTCTATGTTAAAGAATTAGAGGGCTTAGAACCTGATATTCTGGAGGGCAAAGGAGCTAGGATTACAACCAAGAATCACTTACTCAGCAAACCTGAGTATAATCCCTCAGGGAAAAAATAGATACTCAATGAAATAGAAGACTTTCAAGCATTCTTGATGAAAAGACCAGAGCTGAATAGAAAATTTCACTTTCAAGTACAAAACTGAAGAGAAGCATAAAAAAAGTAAACAGGAAGGGGAAATCATAGGGGATTTAACAAGGTTAAACTGTTTACATTCCTACATAGGAAGGTGATACTTGTAACTCATAAAAACTTTCTCAATTTTTAGGGCAGTTAGAAGGACTATACACAGACAGAGCTTACAGGTGTGAGTTGAATATGATGGGATGATATCTAAAAAGTAAAATTCAGGGGTGAGAAAGAATTCACAAGGAGAAGGGGAAAGGGAGCAACAGAATGGGGGTAAATTGTCTTATATAAAAGAGGCAAGAAAAAACTTTTACAATGGAGGGAAAGCTGGGGAAGGGAGGGGGAGTGAGTGAACCTTATTCTCATCAGAATTGGCTCAAAGAGGAAATGACATACACACTCAATTGGGTGTAGAAACCTATCTTACCCTACAGGAAAGGAGGAGGGTAAGGCAAAAAGGGGGGTGCATAGAGGGGAGGGTAGATTGGGGGAGGCAGTAGTCAGGAGCAAAACACTTTTGAGGAGGGATAGGGTGAAAGGAAAGAGAGAATAGAATAATTGGGGTGGTGGTGAGGGAAATAGGGTAGAGGGAAATACATTTAGCAATTGTAACTGTGAAAAAAAATTGAAGTGAATCTCTCTGATAAAGGCCTCATTTCTCAAATGTATAGAGAACTGGGTCAAATTTAGAAAAATAAGAACCATTCTCCAATTGATACATGATCAAAAGAAAAATGCTCTAAATCACTATTGATTGGAGAAATACAAATTAAAACAATTCTGAGGTACTATCTCATACCTATTAGATTGGCTAATAAGACAGAAAAGGAAAGTGACAAATGTTGGAGGGGATGTGGGGAAATGAGATACTAATGCAGTGTTGGTGGAGTTGTGAACTGATTCAACCATTCTTTAGAGAATTTGGAGCTTTGTCCAAAGGACAATAAGACTGTGAATTTGACCTAGCAATACCACTACTAGGTCTGAATCCAAAAAGAGATAAAAAAAGAAAAAAGGAAAAGGACCCATGTATACAAAAATATTTATAGCAGCTCCTTCCTGGAAGCAAAGAATTGGAAATTGAGGAGATGTGATGGAATACTGTTGTCCTATAAGAAATGATGAGCAGGATGCTTTCAGAAAAACCTGGAAAGACTTATATGAGCTGATGCAAAGCGAATGTACTGTGTACAAAGTAACGGCAATATTGTAAGATGATTAGCTATTAATGACTTAGCTCTTCTCAGCAATACAATGATCCGAGACAACTCTAAAGGACTTCTGATGAAAAATGCTATCCATCCCCAGACAAAGAACTGATGATGTCTGAATACGAATTGAAGCATACTTTTTAAACTTTCTTTATTATTATTGAGTGTTTTTGGTCTATGCTTTCTTTCCAACATGACTAATAAGGAAATATTCTTTGTATGATTACACATGTATAATCTATATCAAATTGCTTGCTTCTCAATGTGGGGTATGGTGGGGAAGGAGGAAGGGAGAGAATTTGGAATTCAAAGTTTTAAAAATGAATGTTAAAATTGTTTTTACATGTAATTGGGGAAAGATAAAATGCTAAATAAAATTAAAAAAGAAAGTTAGAATGGTGACAGAGACAGAGATAGATGGAAGTGGGGAGACAAATTAAGGTACAAAGAAAAAAGGAAGGAGGCATGAGGAAGAGAGAGAGAGGAAGTAGATGATGAAGGGAGAGGGAAGAGACACAGAGAGATGGGGATTAACTGAACAAAAGAGAGACTGAGACAGATGGAGAGAGGAACAAAACTAGAGCAACTGGAACAGAGAGAGACACAGAAAGAGAGGAAGAGGAGAAAGAGTGAAGAGAGGAGAAATGGAGTAATAGGAGGAGGAAGAAAGAGAAATCATATAAATCACAACGATCAAAAATAAGCATTTGTCAATGTCAGATGCCATCATTGTTCTCCATGTGCATCTTCTGGATGAGGGAGGCGGGCACAAGTTATTAGACAAATGTGAATAATTTATGAGAAAATTACCTTCAGCAAATGAAGCTAATACTTTTTCATTATCTCACCAAGCCAGAAACTCATCACCTGATCAAGTCAGATTGGTGATATTAAGTCAAAGCTGATATGACATTTAGCCATTGTTCTCCCCCCAGAATTGAAAATACTTTTTTTGGGAAGTCAGGGGCAATATTCAACTTCCACCCGGCCCAGGGGAAACCATTTCTTTCTATTTCCTGGACATGTAGAAATGACCAACAATTTTGATTTGGGGAGCCCATAAAAGAGAACAGAAAGCAGACTGGGTGTGTAATTGTACCCATGGGGATGTACAACTTAGTACACTGTCAGCAGAAAAGAGAGTTAGGAGCTATGTACAAAATTATTCCCCCAGGGTGGGGGTGGGGAAAGAACTGAAAAGAATTTGGCAGGGATAGGTAGGGGCCAAAGGAAGGAATTGGAAATGCTTAGCTTACAGATATGTAGAAACTTATCTTTACCTAGAACAGGGCTGTCCAAAATACATGGCCCACAGTGCAGTTTTATGCAGCTCTCTCATAGGTTTTAGTTTTCACAAGCGAAAAAATAAAATAATAATTTGCATGGAATGCATATTAGATTTTTAAATTCCATCTCTAATAAATAATCTCATTGATGTTAATTTTCTTTGGTGTTTTTAAGCAGTACTAGGGACAGAACATATCGCACAGAATTTTCAGTCTATCTGTGGGATGCGTTCCGTCTGTACGATGCAGATTAGTCAGTATGCACCTACCTTTATACTGTTGTGCTGTCATTTTGTGTTTGCTTTCGCGCTTCGCGCCTTCACCTGTTGTATTGATGACACCCGTTCCCTCACTTTCTGTTAGTGCACTGTATTTTTTATTCTGGGTGAGGCCCTTGAATAATTATTTCATTTTAATGAGGCCCTAAGATAACCTAAGGTTGGACAACCCTGACCTAGAGGATAAACTTTGGCCACCAGCACCCATTTCTCTTATTCTTTCTCAACCTTTAAAGAACTTTGTAAGGAAACATCTTTTCCAGGTGAATCACCACCAACCAACATATACTGAACGTCTATAAGTAGTGAGACAGCAGTTTGTCTAATAAATACGTGGGGAGTTGAGTGAACTACAAGGTCAACATGTCAGCAGTATGGAGTGGTAGCCAGCAAAGTCAATGTGATTGGGCTGTGTTAAGAGAGTTCGAGTTTCCCAGAATCAGGAGGCAATAGTCCTCATATACTTTATCTCGGTCAGACAATATCTGGAGTATTGTGGCCTCATATATGACATATCCAATATGTTCATAGAAGTAAGAGACTAATCTACCTATCACTGGAAGTGTCGACATAGTGCCTAAATGAACACAGCCAGGGATATTGTAGAGCAGATTCCTTCACATCTTTGGAGACTGAATAAAAAGAACTCTGAGGTCTCTTCCCTTAGCGTGGGTGTTATGAGGGAAGTAATGAACACCATGGTCAGCCCTTGTGGTGGAGTTGAGAGTTGATGGCTGGTTCAGCATTGAAACAGTAGCTTATAATGGAGTCCCTCCTAGTGGTGTACTGGTTCACAAATGGTTGAGCTATCCAGGCTGTTTACAAAGGAGAAAGGTTATTTAACAATGCCAGTGGACCACTGGTCTAGCCCATTTTGTTCCTTTTTTTGGCCTTGTGTTTTCACAGAGTGAGACAGGGTAAGCAAACAAGGTGTCTCTGGAATATGACAAGTACGCTTTTGCATTTTTTGGATTTCTTGAGAAAAAAATGACTAATGTGACAGGGAAATAACACCTGACTGATCCTGACACTTGTGAAAATTATAATTGTTATTATTATGGTCATTTTAACAGTTAAATAAGGTATGCCGTTCTGTCTCCTGGGATAAAAGCAAACTGTCCTAGAGTAAATAGTTATTATAGATAGGAGAGCTCCAGTTTGGTGGCACTCAGATCATATAATTGTGGGGATTTTTTTTTGTGAAGGCAGGGGTGGAAGTTGAGGGGAGGGTCAACATGATTCCCATGGGAGTAATGTTAGGGGTGTATTGAATCAATCCAGCATAATATTTAGTTCTTTTACTTCATTTACACTCAGTCACCACAAAGCTCAGGAGTCCAGTGATCAGTAAGGGAATGCTGATATGGCAATAACCTATCCAGCTGAGGCTTTCTGGAGTCAAAGAATGCATGATTTCATGGAGCAGCTGTGTTGTAGCACAGTAGGCTTGAAATCATATTTGGGTAAAGTGAATTTTGTTCTCCTCTTGGCTTCCTTCATAGAATGATTTATATGTTCTCAGAATGCTTCTAGCAGTTACAGGCTAGCTTCCAGTGGACTAAGTCATGTGGGGGTGGGAAGAGGAAAGGCTTGGAGTCAGACAACCACAGGTCAAGACTCAGTTCTACCTCTTACTGGATGGATGACCTTGGGAAAGTTAGTTACCCTTCCTGGGCCTCAGTTTTCTCATTTCCAAAATGGAAGAGGTTAGACTAGTCTCATTGTTTTCTGGCCTGCTTCAATCATATATGCAGTAATATAGTCAGTCCTGAATGACATATCTCAGGAGGAATACCAGATAAAGTGTGATGGAGGATTTTGGGTTCATGTTAGGTGAGTATCAGTTAAAGGAACCGGAGAGAATTAAAATGGAGAAAAGAAAAGGGTGGGCCATGAGAACTATCTTTAAGATTCATAGGCCTGTCACATGGAAGAAGGAGCTTAGCCTCATGAGGTATAACTAGGAAAAATGAGTGGAAGTTACAAAAAGGAATAGAGGGTTGAGGTAAAGAAAAACTTCCTAACAATGAGAGCTGTACAAAAATTAAAGAGCCCACCTTGGATGGTAATGGGGTATCTCTTATCGGAGGTCTTCTGGCAAACTCTGGGTGATCTTTTGCTTTGCCACATAGGGGGAGATTCTTTTTCAAGTGTGGGTTTGATTATATGGCCTCTGAAGTCTCCTTCAACTACAATAGGGAGTTGAGAATGTTTTTTATTCAGGGAACATAGTAAGATGAGGCTACACTGCACCATGTTGGCCTTATAGCATGTTGTAGCTCTGGGATCATCATTGTCCTAAAACTCCGTCACTTTCTTCCTCTCTCTAAACCATAACAAATTTCCCCATTGACTTCACATTAAAAAAACTGCCATGAAGGAGCACAGCATGGTCATCAGATTGGGGTACGATAACCCCCACCAACTTTCCTAAGTAAAAAAACATTTTTTTAATTCTGAATGTGAAGAACAGGTGAGATTTTGCATCTTGCTTGCAACTATGAGGTAGGAGTCAATACAATGAAAGATAGCCTTGTCTATTGGGAAGGGAGAGACTGAGACTCTACTGAGAGTTAGGAAACCTGGCTTCTATTTCCAGTGCTACTGCTTACTGTGTTACCTTTAGTGAGTCACTTAACCTCTCTGTTACTCAGTTTCCTCCTTTACAAAATATGAAAGGCATTGGACTAGATGAGTACTAAGAGCCTTTCCATCTCTAAAATTCTATGATTCTATGAGAGATTAACTTTTTTTCTTTGTTCTTTTGTTGATCTGTCTACAGATTCTGATAGAAGATGAATGTCAGAACTAGGTGATGTCCTTTGCTACATATACAGGGACTTCGATGATTTTTTTGATAGAGGAATGTAGAGAAAAGGTCCTCAGCTTCATTAGCTAAGTCTAGGTCTTTTAAGCTTTCCTTTTTTTTTGTTGATTTGCTTGACAACCAGAGACATTTAGGTTTTGAAAAGAATTTCCTCAGGATGATTTGAATAGGCTAGTGATCTAAGAACATGATAGAAGTAAAAAGGAATGTGGGATTATCACTTAGATAGTTTAGATTAAGATTTTGAGTTGTTGCAGAAGAAAGAGGCATTCAAGACTGACTTGGTACAGATGGTTGAAGCCTGCATCTCCAAAGAGCTAAATGTAGACTCTTGTGCTATAAGCTAAACAGAAAGAGCCCTCATCCTATGGTGAAGAAATCTCATCATGGCCAAAGACCTGCAAATGGCAATAGCGGTTTGGTAGAGAGGATTGGATCAATTCAGAACTCTACTGACAGTGCACTATCATCCCAGTTTCTCCACATCCCCTCCAACATTTATCATTTTCCTTTTTTTTGGTGATATTAGTCAATCTAATGGGTGTGAGGTGTTACTTCAGAATTCTTTTAATTTTCATTGCTCTAATCAATAGTGATCTAGAGCATTTTTTCAGATGACTATAGATAGCTTTGATTTCTTTGTCTGAAAACTGCATGTTAATACCCTTTATCAATTGGAGAATGACTTATATTCTGACAAATTTGAGTCAGTTCTGTATACATTTGAGAAATGAGGCCATTATCAGAGATACTTATTGCAGAAATTTCCCCCAGTTTTCTGTTTTCTCTTTAATTTTACATTGATTTTGTTTGTGCAAATTTTTTAAATTTTATATAATCAAAATTATCTATTTTACATTTTGTAAAGCTTTCTTTATCTTGTTTGGTCCTAAATTCCATAGATCCGACAGATAAGCTATTCCATGCTCTCCTAATTTGTATCAGCCTTTCTGTACCCATTTCAACCTTATCTTGGTATGGTGTGAGATGTTGGTCTATACATAGCTTCTACTATACTTTATATCTTAACCAGTACCAGATTGTTTCGATAATTACCATTTTATAATAGAGTTTGAGATCTGGTATGGCTAGACCACCTTCCTTCACATTTTTTGTAGATTCCCTTGATATCCTTGACCTTTTGTTTTTCTAGATAAGTTTTGCTTTTTTTTTCTAGCTCCAAAAATATTCTTGGTAGTTTGATATAGCACTGATTAATTTAGGTAGAATCGTCATTTTGATTACATTGGCTCAGCCTACCCATGAGAAATTAATATTTTTCTAATTGCTTAGATCTGACTTTGTTTGTATGAAAAGTGTTTTGTATTGGTCTTCGTGTATTTCCTGGGTCTGTCTTGATGAGTGAACTCCCTAGTATTTTATATTATATACAGTTATTTTAAATGGAATTTTTCTTTCTATCTTTTGCTGCTGGACTTTGTTGGTAAGATACAGAAATGCTGATGCTTTAAGTGGGTTTATTTTGTATCCTGCAGCTTTGCTAAACTTGTGAATTATTTCTATTAAATTTTTAGTTAATTCTCTAGGATCTTCTAAGTATAATATCATCTTATCTGCAAAGAGTGATCGTTTTGTTTCCCCATTGCCTATCATAATTCCCAATGGTGCTTTATGACCATGCTATGAAACATGGACCACAAAAACT
>CM053626.1:318797647-318847373 GCA_028646595.1 Phalanger gymnotis | reverse complement strand
GTGTGTCTGTAACTGTGTACAATGTTCTCCTGGTTCTGCTCCCCTCACTCACCATCAGTTCATATAAGTCTTTCCAGGTTTTTCTGAAGTCCATCTGCTCATAATTTCTTATAGCACAATAGTATCACATTACATTCATATACCACAACTTATTCAGCCATTCCCCAATTGATGGGCATCCCCTTGATTTCCAATTCTTTACCACCACAAAAAGAGTGGCTATAAATACTTTTGGATATGTAGGTCCTTCACCCATTTGTATGATCTCTTTGGGATACAGCCCTACAAGTAGTATTGCTGGGTCAAAAGGTATGCACATTTGTTATAGCCCTTTGGACATAGTTCCAAATTGCCCTCCAGAATGGTTGGATCAGTTCACAACTCCACCAACGATGCATTAGTGTTCCAATTTTCCCACATCTTCTCCAGGATTTATAATTTTCCTATTTTGTCATATTAGCCAATCTAACAGTTGTGATGTAGTAGTTGTTTTGATTTGCATTTTTTAATAAATAGTAATTTAGAGCACTTTTACATGCCTATAAATAGCTTTAGTTTCTTCCTCTGAAAACTGCCTGTTCACATCCTTTGACCATTTATCAAGTGGGGAATGACTTGTATTCTTACAAATTTAACTCAATTTCCTATATATCTTAGAAATGAGGTCTTTACCAGAGACACTGGTTGTAAAAATTCTTTCCCAGTTTTCTGCTTCTCTCCTAATCTTGGTAAGACTAAGTAGATACCACTGAGTAAGTGGGAGATAAAAACTGAACATGTAGAGAAGAGGGCTGTGGGATAGAAATGCACCCATTATCACTTGGTATTGTGGAAAAAACAACAGACGTGAAGTCAGCAGACATAGATTCTAGTAATAATGGTGCAACAATTAGCATGATGATTTTGGCTGTCACTTCCTCTTTATAAGCCTCATCTGCCTCATCTCAAATGGACATTTGCCTTGTGAAATGCATGAGTTAAACTAATTGATCCATAGAATTCTTTAGAGTTCTGAAAGTCTAAACTTAATATTCCAACATTATAGGCTCTGATGTTAACAGCTATAACATTCTGTGTTCAGTGTTCTATGTTCTAAGGTCACTTCACTTTCTGACATTCTATGTTATAAGTTCTAGACTTATGTGCTCTAAGGTCTATTCCAGCTCTAAGAGTTTATTTTCTAATACTTCATGTTATAAAGTCCCTTCAAGCTCAAACATTCTACATTCAGTGACTTAATATCCTGTGTTCTATGAGTCTTTTCATCTCTCAAATTTTATAATCTGTGGTTTTTAGATTCTGATCCTGACTCTTCTACTGATTTAATACCTTAATTTATTTTTTTAATTCTAACATTCATTTAAAAATTTTTTGAGTTACAAATTCTCTCTTTCCCTTTAGCCCCTTTCCCACCCATTGAGAAGGCAGGCATATGTAATGATACTCATTATACACGTGAAGTCATGCAAAACCATGTAGTACGTTTGGATAACATTTTATACATTTCTAAGTGCATTCCCATAAATTATCTCTTTTGTTGTAACACATTTAGACAGGTATGATAGGTGATGTTGTTACCCTTTCACAAAAGATGAAACAGAAACCTAGAGAGGGTTGACTCTAGACTTAACCAAGGTCACATACCCTCTCTCTCCAGATGAAGCAGATTTCTCCCTTGAATGAATCTTGTTTGCTCTTAGAGTTAGCAATATATTGCCTGGCAGTTAGAATTTCTCTAACTGTTGCATGTGTTAATTTTGTCTCTCTAATTGGATTGTCACCTCTGGAAGTGCAAAGACTGTATTTTTTCTTAAAAAATACAGCAGCCCCCAGCACAGTACTAGGCACAAAGATGGAAATCCACGTAAATACCTATGGGGTGGGTGCGAGGAGGAAGAGAGACACTGAGAGAATTGGAATAAGAAAAAAAGAGACAGAAATAAGTAGAGAGAGCCAGAGAGGAAGAGAAGAGGAGAGGGGAAAAAAGGAGAGGAGAGGAAAGGAGAGGAAAGAAGAGAAGAGAAGAGAAGAGAAGAGAAGGGAAGAGAAGAGAAGAGAAGAGAAGAGAAGAGAAGAGAAGAGAAGAGAAGAGAAGAAAGAGAAGAGAAGAGAAGGGAAGGGAAGAGAAGGGAAGGGAAGGGAAAAGAAGGGAAGGGAAGGGAAGATGGGAGGGGAGGGAAAGGGAGAGAAGGGAAGGGAATGGAAGGGAAGAGAAAAGAGAAGAGAGCCACTTCTACATGAGTGAATCAAAGAATTTTTCTTATTTGTGGAGGTGTTGGAATCTCAAGGTAGTGTTTTCTCCACTACATCACCGTAATCACTCAATATCAAACCCTTTCAACACCTGAGTTTTTTACTGTGCACAAGTATGTAGAGAATCAGAGAGTATTGGAACTGAAAGAAAAAAAAAACCTCTCTAATAGGAAATATTAGAGATAGAAGGGGCATTAGAAGAGGGAGTGTTAGAGGTGGGAGTTACTTGCAGCATGGAATGTCAGAGCTAGAAGTGGCTTTAGAATATACAATGTTAGAAAATAGAATATTTTTAAAAGTTGATTTTATTAATATGTTTTGTTTTTATATTACCTAGATTTTCCCCTGTTTTCTACTCTTTCTCCATCCTAGAGAGCCATCTTTTATAACAAAATGTTTGTTTTTTTTAAAGAAAATGAGGGGAAAAAATGAAAATTCAGCAAACTGATAAATACATCAAAAAGGACCTTTTCTGCAATGTTACATGCCTATGGAACACCCCCCCCAAAAATTACGGGAAGAATCCTCTCATAACTCTTCGTTGGGGACATGTTTATTCTTCATAATTTTGCTGTGTTTTTTTCAATCATTCTATGCTTGTTCAGAATAGAGAATGTTAAAGCTGGAAGGACTCCAGGACATAAAATGTCAGAGCTGGGAGGGATCTTGGAATATAGGGTAGAGGATCTATCCTAAAATTTTAGGATATGACCTTGAATATTATCTACTCCAATGCCAGCCCAAAGCCTAAATCCTGTCTGTAACCCCCTTTGAAGACATCATCCAGCCTCCAAACAAGATTCCTAGTGATGGGGTACTCACTGCCCCCCCCAAACAATGACACCCAATCTATTATTAAATAGCCCCGATATGAAGATCTTTTTAGCATCACCAGAGAGGGCCTTGAGAACCAAATAGCTTCACAGGTTAGAGCTCAGAAATATCATGTGTCAGAGCTGAGAGAGGCCTTAGATCATCCAGGCCAACAGCCTCATTTGAAGATGGGGAAGCAAAGTCTGGGTGCAAGGGTTATTCTGCTCATCGCAAGGCTGTATGACCATCTACCATCAAGGAAGCAGGAAGTGATAAGCTGCTTCAGTGAAAAGACTCCTCTTACCCGGTGGAAACAGAACTGTGGCCCCTTGAGATGGGCACATTTCACCTTCGCTCCGTCATTTCCTTTCTGGAAGGTGGTCAGACTGTCCAGGTCTAGAACTAAGGAGTTGATGGGCTTAGAATGTGGCCCTAAGTTCTATTTCCTTTTTGTTCTGAGTTGGGGGGAGGGAATGGAGCTGTCCCTTCAAAATATCTTTGCCCGTTGGTTTGAATGGATTTTCTTTCTCATTAATTTCCTCTGACTGAGCTGGTGAAACAGATTGTGCTGAACAACTGAGCAATACTGAGGGAAAAATAAACAGAAGTGGTCCTCCGTGCCCCCCGCTTCTCTGTTGTCTAGAGCAGCCCATCAAAGCCTGCACGGCTGACAGCCATGGGCTCTCCTTCCCACCCAGCCTTCACCCAATTCAGGAAGTGCTGCTGCAGGCCGTGCCATCTTGGGAAGCTCCAGGTTCCTTCTGTTTCTTTCTTCTGTTTGTGAAGAAATAGGGGGCAGCGCCCCCATTCCAAGTGACAGGACAGGCTGAGAAGCAAAGCCATAGATCTTTGCTGATACTGACTAGCTTAGGCAAGGTCCTTAAGGTTCCTGGATCTCAGTTTCCTCCTCTGTAAAATGAAGGAGTATGTGACTTCTGAGTTCTCTCACAACTCTAAATCTATGACCAAGGCTCTCTTCTCCCTCCCATTTAACAGAAGTGGAAATTGAGGCTCAGATAGTTACCATGACTTGCTCAAGATCACACAGGTACTAAATATCAGGGTTAAAATGAAATCTGTTCTCAGATGTGAGATCAGGTGTTCTTCCCACACCCAAACCATTCTTTATTATGCTGAGTTCCAAGCCCTAGTAGAGATTCAGATGTAGAGTTCTCTGTCTAGGTAGAATATATTCAAAGGCATACATATGAAAAGCTAGTTGCAAACCTTAAAGTGCTACAGAAATGCTGGGTATTATGATTACCCACCATTTACCTTCATCTAAAGGAATTTTGAATTCTGTTTGAACTCATCAAACACCTCTTGCTTCATAAAGTCAGAGGACTAGGCTTAAGATCCTGGGTCTGCCACTTAATGACAATGTACAGTACAGTAGAAAGGGTGTGAGGTCAGTTTTAGACTCTGGCTTATTAGCTTTTCCACCTTCACTTCACCTATCTGGAATCAGCTCTGCTCAGGTGTCAGCCACAAACTGCTGACCAACAAATAGGCAGGGAAACCTATGAGTGTCCCTTAGACCACTGGCCCTGCTTCCAGCCCAGGCCCTGTAGCCATTATCCAGAGGAGCCACCTCTGGGTAGGAGCCCAACACCTCTTCCAGATGCCACCGATGGGGTAGATGCCCAAGCCCAGCTGAAAGAAACATCAAGACACCTCATAGAAGAAACAGGAGGCAGCATGTTCCAGGTTAAGCAAACCACTGACTTTACTTTGACCAACACATCCCCCCAGACCCTGACTGAGATAATCCAGGATCCTGAGCCCAAGAGCATGGGGTTTAGCAGGGTCTCACCCCCAGACCACGGGCTCTGCCTCCAGCTTGGAGCTCCACAGTCATAGTCATCATTCAAGGAATCTTTCTCTCTTTCTTTCTCTTTCTGTCCTCTCCCCTCTTTCACAAAGGTAGCAATTACTTCCATGTATTCCTTTTGGTTCTTAGGTCCTGGGCTCTTACCCCTATGATTCCAGTTATAGTCAGCCTCTTCCTGCCTTCCAGAATAAGGTCAAGATCCACCTTTTGGGAATTGGAGGAGAAAGGGTCCATTTTTGCTTTCTCTATGAGGTCTAGAATTGTCAAACGCTACCAAGAATATATATTTTTACAATTTACGTACTCAGCAATGCCCAAATGAAAACAGTAATGGCTCATTTATATCTACCTTTGACTCTATGACACTTTTATTTCACAACTCTAGTCAAACTGTAAAATTTCTCCAACTTCTTGTTTTCCCATCTATAACATGAGTATGCTAATAGTTGTAGTAGCTACCTCAAACATAATGGAGGCCTGCCTCTAAGACAGACGAAAACCAGACAATGTTGCAGAGAAGGTGACATTGGAAGGATTTCTCGTGCCATTGAGGGCACAGGACCAGTTCCTATCCTTATGTCTTCGTATTTCACAGGGTTCAAACTCTGATTCCATTGGTATAAGAACTTGCCCTCTATGGAATCTATAATTCATATGTACCCTTAGAAAGTTGCCTGGGGACACTGAGAGGTTAAGTAACTTTCCCAGAGTCACTCACACATATATGTATACATACACAGATATGTATACACACTTGTATATATAGACACATATATGTATATACACACATGTGCATATGTGTATGTTTTTCTCATGAGAATTGGAAGGAAACTTAGAGATCCTGTAGTTTGATCCTTTAACTTTGCAGATAAGAAAATAGAGACCCAGTAAAATAGTGACTTCCCCAAGATTTCTGAGAGAGTAACCAGTAAACTCAGATTTGGAAGCCAGGTTCTTGACTCCAAACCCCAGGATAATCTTCTACACTGAATCTTTAATGTAAAACCTCACTGCAGACATTGATTCCAAGATACCAAGGCATATTTTGGTTAATTGTTACTTGAGTCATTTAATTTCTCTGAGCTTTACTTTGCCTCATCTGTAAAATAGGTAGACTAGCGCTTCAGTCATTGGCCTCATTGTGGGGAGGTGTTCTGGGGGTCTCCAGAGATAATGTGAGAAATGGTTTTGGAAAATGTTGGGATGATTGCTTGTTAGATCAGCTTCTCTGACGTGCATCCCATCTCTCTAGTCTTGCAGGCTTTCCTGGGAGGGTAATAGAGAAACAAGACTGGGTGGGAGGAAGGGGGAGGGGAGTGTGGTAGCAGTGGTGGGCATATGCCCTCCAGGAGGACTAAGGATCAGAGGAAACCAGCTGAGTGAGTGTAAATGGTTCTGTATTAACTCACTGATGTTACTGGAAAAACACTGACATATAGACAAGGCCTTAGTCGCATCAGGTTTATGGACGGCACACAGTAGACTGGCCGCAGGCTGTTTAGGGGGAATGGTGGTGGTGGAAATCACAGAGTTAGAAGGGACCTCATTGGCCCATCTGATCCTGCCCACTCTTGAGAAAGATCACCCTCTGCCACAAACACAACAAAAGATCGCCCTTCCTCTGATGGCAAATCTCCGAAGGGGGGAGGAGTCCACTGGCTCCCAAGGCAGTTCAGGTAGGGGAGCACTTTGAAGTCTGTGAAGGGCATTATTCCTATTCTGTGAGGCTGGTTGCTGGTGATGCTGAGCACAGGCACCTGCGTCTCTTAGTGGAGGAATACCTTTAGTCCTGTTGCTAAGGGAGAAAGGTCTGTGGGTTTCCTTTTCTCTTGCCTTACTTAATGCTCTCTCTCTCTCTCTCTCTCTCTCTCTCTCTCTCTCTCTCTCTCTCTCTCTCTCTCTCTCTCTCTCTCTCTCTCTCTTTCTCTCTCTCTCTCTCTTTATCTCTTTCCCCCTCCCTCCTTATTTCCCTCTCTCCCTCCTTCCCTGACTCCCTCTTTCTCTCCCTATCTTTCCCTCTCCCCCCCTCTTTTCCCATAAGTCCCCTTGATTTTCCCTTTTCTCCACATTCATATCTCCCCAGTCATCCAGGGGATGGTGCTGTGGTCCCTCTGGAACATGACAAGGTCACCAGATGGGGTGAGGGATTGACCAGGCCTTCCTTCTGTTTAAAAAGAAAACCAAGCCCCAAAATGCAATAACAGTGAAAACCAGAAACACACAGGCTTCATCAGAAAGATGTAGAGGGAATATATATCCAAGAATCTGGCATTGGGAACATGAGCCTCTCCCTAGGGATGCTGGGGGCACTATTAGATGGATTTAACAAATCAGATGTGCCAAGTCCTCACACATATGTGCCAGCATTAGCATTGCCTTAGGGAGAAAAATCCCCATCTGTTCTAGTGGCCCAGTGACCACCAAGCCCCCTGCCACTGATGGTCTAGAATGCTCTTCCTCCTAAAAGGAAGGGAGAGATGGTCTGGAATGACCTCCTTCAATGGTGTCTCCTAGAACCTGCCTTTCTCCTCAAGGTTCATCTTGGCTAGCCCCACCCACACAAGACTTTTCTTGATTATTTCTAGAGCTCTCTCTCCACTTTCTCAATTACTTTGTCTATATTACATCTTTACTTATCTTGACTGGTTATTTCCTCCCAGGAGATGTAAATTCCTCAAAGGTAGGGCCTATCCATTTCTGTCTTTGTATTCCTAACGCAGTGTCAGGCACATAGTAGGCACTGAATAAAATTCTGTCTTTGTATTTGGATTGTCTTTGTAACTCTAGTACCAATACATTATTTACATATATGGGGTCAATGGCTAGCACATAGTAGGTAATTAATAAATGTTTCTTGAATAGAATGTGGAAAGAATACTGGTTCTAGCATTGAGGGATCTGGGCTCAAGACCTAACTCTGTCTCTTATTACCTGTGTGACCAAGTCAAGACTTCTCTGAGCCTCAGTTTCCCCATCTATAAAATGAAAGGGTTGGACCACATGGCATTTGAAGTTCCTTCCAGCTACAGATCTGTGATTACATGAGTCTGTGAATAGCCTAGCTTCTAGAGCAAAATGGACAGGGCCTCAGTGGCATTGATATGAAAGGTGAAAACTGGAGGCCTGATTCCAGTTTTATTGCACTCTCCTCCACTTCAGGTGGTCAGTTATACCCCTCTCTGCTTTTTCTCTTTATTAGATTGTAAGCTCCTTCAGGGCAAGGAATGTCTTTTGCCTCAGTTTTCATCCTCAGCATTCAGCACATAGTAGGTGCTCAATAGTAGGTTTGTTTATTGATTGATCTTTCTCTTAATAGCTGCCCATTGAGGATGGAGGAGAGTACAAACTTAGTGATCCCAAGAAGATGAAAAGTTGGCATAGAGGAAAGAAGGCTGCTTTTGGAGAAAGGAGATCTCTGTTCAAATCTAGGCACAGGCAGTTACTAGCAGGCAACTTGCAACGACTCTAAGTTAAAGAAGAGATAAAACTCTTGGCACTGGTAGATTAAACTTCCTTAGAAGCCCCAGACATTGGTGAAACCACTTTTCTACACAGCTGCGCCAAAAATCATGAATCTATACCATACAAAAATTAGCTGGAGAAATTGGAGATGTTTAGCCTGGACAAGAGACATGATTGGTTTGCAAAGAGGAAGCAGGGTGGTATGGGGGCTAGCATGCTGCACTTGGAGTCAGGAAGCCCTGAATTTGAATCTTGTCTCTGCCATTCATTAGCTGGGTGACCTTCTCTTTCAGCTTTGCTTTCATCTGTGAAATATGAATGCTAACAGCACCCAATTCTCAGTTTTAAACAAAAGAACACCTATAAAGTGCTTTGCAAACTTTTGCTGCTGTGTAAATGTTAGCTATTACTGTTTGAAAGAGTGCTATGTGGCAGAAGGGCAAACTTTTACCACTTGCCTCTGGAGGCTGGAGTTGGGAGCCAAAGGTGGAAGTGACCAAGAAGCTAGTTAAGGCTGGAAGGCAGCACACGGTCCCTCCCAATGAGAGCTGTCCCAAAGTTGAAGAGGCTGCTTTGAAAGGGGCTCAGTTTCCCCTCCTTGGAGGTCTTCCAGCAGATATGGACATCCCAATTCTGGAGTGTGTTACAATGTAGTTACTTTCAGGAATAACCTGGACTTGATGCATCTCTCTTCTCCCCTCCCTTCCCCAGACCCATCAAAGTCTAAATTTTGTGATTACATTAATTCTACTTTCCAAATCAGGCAACCAAGGTAATGAGTTGCCTATGACCACACAGCCTCTCAGTGTCTGAGTTGGGATTCTAAACCATGCTTTTCCCTATTTTAAGGGTTTCTGCTTTCCAGCTCTTTCCGTGATTACATGACATCTTGACATCTTGGGTTCAATTCATTTTAACAGTTCAACAACCATGTTTTATGTGCTTCTTATGCTTTAAACACTGTTGGGCACTTGAGATATAAGGAGGAACAAAATACTGCTTCTGCCATCATGGAACTTATATTTTAACCCAGGTTCTGTGTATTCCTCTTGGATACTGGCATTGTATTGTTTGCTTCTTCAGAAAGTGGAGTGTGGGGGACATCAAAGTGGGTAGACAGTTGCCACTCATGTTTATTCCAGGGCTGTGTCTGGGGTAACAATTGTTGCTAGTAAAATGAGCATGGACATTACCCATCTTCCAAAGAGTTTTTCTGCTTTGTCCTTGGCAGTGACACAAGCACACACTTACCCTAGCCACACTTTTCTTTCCCAGAATCCTCCATTTCCTTGGAAATATTAACTAGGTACAAAGACAACTTTTCATCAATCACACAAGTTTGCTCAATAGACTTTAGTTTCAACACTGTGGCAGAGGTTCCCCCCACCTCTAACATCCTCTGTTCTAAGATTCAACCATTTCATATTCTATGATCTATTATTTTGGGTTTTAAGATACATTGTAGCATAGTAGCTAGAATGCTGGATTTGGCATCAGGGAAACCTGGGTTCAAATCTAGCTTCAGACATTTAAGTATGTGTGACCCCGGTCAGGTAATAATCTCTATCATCCTCAGTTTCCTCATCTGTAAAATGAAGATGATAATAGGACCTACCTCCAGGGATTGCTGTGAAGATGAAATGAGAAGATGTATAGGATAGAGTTTGGTTTATTGGTTTAAAGAACTCCCTGAATGAGGGAACTCCTTCTCTGAATGCACATTGCTTCATTCTCTGAAATTTATAGTCTTAGGGTCTTGAAATTGTTAAGTCAGTCATTCAACAAATCAAGTTGCATTTGTGTAGGAATACAAATACAAGCAGAAACAAAGATAGTCTCTGCCCCCAAGTAGCTTCCATTCTAATGAGGGAAGACCACATATAAAAGGAAGCTGAAGAGGTACCTAGTACCATGGCATTGTAGAGAAAGTCGGGGTTGCAACCTGGAAAGGAATGAAGATCTAGCTGGCCTGGGCTCTCTCTTTCTTTTATTTTTAATAATTAAGATTGTTTTTTAATTTTTAGTTTACAACACTCAGTTCCACAAAATTTTGAGTTCCAGATTTTCCTCCCCTCACCCCCCTGTCAATCCCCAAGATGGCATGGAATCTATCTTCTACATATAACTTCGCATTGAATTCATTACACAATAGTCAAGTTGTAAAGAAGAATTATGACCAATGGAATGAATCATGAGAAAGAAGAAACAAAACCAAAAAAAAAAAACAAAGGGAAAAAAGGAGAGCATACAGTGTGCCTCAATCTGCATTCAGACTCCCTAGTTCTTTCTCTGGATGTAGATAGCATTCTCTATTATGAGTCCTTTGGAGTTCTCTTTGCACCTTGTGTTGCTGAGAAGAGCAAAGTCTGTCAGGGTTAATCCTCACAGAATCCATATATCTGTGGTTGTGTATAATGTTCTCCTGGTTCCGCTCCACTCACTCAGCATTATATCATGTAGGTTTTTCCAGGTTATTATGAAGTCTCTTCCCCATCTCTTATAGCACAATAGTATTCCATTACCTTCATATACCACAACTTGTTCAGCCATTCCCCAATTGATGGGCATCCCCTTTATTTCCGATTCTTTGCTACTACAAAAAGAGCTGGCCCCCTCTTTCAATGGAGGTTCTGGTAGGAGACAATCATTCCAAAAGAGTCAGTAGGGCAGAGGGCACCACTCATGTGTGAATTTTTGGATTGAAGTAAGCTACCAAGATGAAGAGTCAAGGGGTATTGTAAAAGCCAAGAGTGATCTTTATTAAGCAAACACGGTTATTATTTATAAAGAGGGTTATGCTATGCTAGAGAAAGCATGGAGTTCATCCTGGAGAGGAATGGTTTATTAAAGAGCTTAAGGCACTTGTCTAGGGTCACACAGCATTACGTTTCTTTTCTTTTTCTTTTTCTTTTTGCTTTTTGGCAGGGCAGTTGGGATTAAGTGACTTGCCCAAGATCACACAGCTAGTACATGTGTCAAGCGTCTGAGGCAGGATTTGAACTCAGGTCCTCCTGACTCCAGGGCCGGTGCTCTACTCACTGCACCACCTAGCTGCCCCCATTATGTTTCATAGATGAGGCATGAACCCATCTATGAACCCATCTTACATGGAAGATCATCTCTTTATCCACCACACCATTCTTTGCAACCGTAAAGTTCGATATGAATGATCTGTTATACTTACTGTAAGGTGGCTTCCAGCTCTGGCATTTTACATTTTATGTTTTAACATTCTGTTAAAATCCCCTTCCAGATCAATCTAAAATTCTTGTGAATCTAATCAGTCAAGAGATGTTTGAGCATCTACCATGTTTAAAGTCAAGTTATCAGTATCGAGGTAGAATGCAAAAAAGTTAAGAATATCAAGTCTTTAATAAGCCTTCCTACAAAGGTCAATAAGAAGCTGGGTGGCTCAGCGGATAGAGTTCTGTGCCTGGAGTCAGGAAGACCTGAGTTCGAATCCAGCCTTAGACACTTACTAGCTGGGTGACCCTGGGCAAGCCACTTAACCCTGTTTACCTCAGTTTCCTCATCTGTAAAATGAGCTGGAAAAAGAGAGGGGAAACCTCTCCAGTAAAGAAAACCCCAAATGGGGTCAGGAAGAGTAGGACACAATTGAACACCTGCAGTTCTCTCTGAAATGAATTAGAAGTCTTATGTCATAACATTTTATGCTCTTTTTGGGGGAGGGAGGATCAGGTGGGCTAGGAATCACAGAATCATCACTTTAGAATTGGAACGGACCTCAGAGGCCACTCCTCTCATATTACAGATGAGAAAACAGGCCCAGAGAGGTTGTGACTCCTGAAAACTCTCTGAGGCTAGGAACTGCAGTTGTTTTTTCCTTTTTGTATCTATTTTCCCAGGCTCAACACCTAGCTGGCCAGTTAGCAATCACTTGATACGGGCTTGTGGACTGGTCTTGACTTGCCCGGGGTCACACAGCTAGTAAGCTTCTGAGGCCGAGTTGAATCTCAGGATTTCTGACTTTCAGTCCCTTGCTATAGACATTCTAGGTAAGAGACCTCAGAGCCCACCTGGGCTCATTTGACAGATGATGAAACTGAGGCGAATGAATGAAATTGACTCGCACAGGTAGTAAGCACGAGAGGCCACATTTCAGCCCATGGCCTCTGATTCGATCAGCGCTCTCTTCCCCATAGGAGGCGGCTGCTGGGGGCATCTCCTTCGCTCACACTTGGAGAACCCCTGGGGCTTTTAGAGAAGCTATCCACCACTTATAGTTCCCCAAGGTCTCGGGCCTCCTTAGGCTGGGACCAGACCCAGGGGGTGTGGGGTTCAGAACTCCCCACGTGTCAGGCATTTCTCGCATGGTCCAAGGGCCCACCTGGCTCGCGGAGCAGCAGCTGCTTCCTGCCTCGTCCCTGCTTCTCCTGCGAGCCTGGAGTGGGCCTGGCCCGCGCGGGGAGCGCGCCCGGCCCGGGAGCCCACGTCTTGCGCCAGCTGGCTGACGAAATGCTGAAGGGCTCCCCTATTCGGGGGAATGCGGTAGTGATGTATACCGTATGAAAGATGTGGCCTGCGGAGCTCGGGCGCTCTGTCTCCGCGGCTGCTGGTGCTGCCGCTGCCTCAGCTGCCTTTGAGTAGCTCCAGCTCTAGCTAGCTCTCCGGGAGGGAAGAGCAGAAACTGTTGAGGATATTCTAGGCGCAGACTCCGTGCCCAAGTCTTCCTTCTGGAGGGACCAACGTGCCGCCCCTCGGACGCCCAGCCTGGGAAGAGGGGCGAGAGAGAAACCCCTACACCCCTTCCAAAATCCTGGCCCGGCATGAACTGAGCGTCTGGGGGCATTGGAGAGAGCTGGATAGTCCCTCCCTCCCTCTTGCCCCTGCAACAAGAGGATGAGTGGAGTGAGGCTGGAGCAGCGAGGGCAGTGCCGGCTAAAGGTAGGAGGGCGGAGGTGGGAAGCGGGCCGGATTGAGGGGCTGAGGGCTGGGAGCCTGGGGCAGCCTGGAGGCGGGAGGGTGGGAAACGTGCCCCTTTCCCAGGGCCCCCTTCCTCAGCCCTCCCTCTCCTCTCTCCCTCCAAGATGGGATTTATCTTGCCCCATCTGGGTTCTGGGCGTCCTGCTCCTTCGGGCTGACTGGCAAAGGCGCGGGGGAGCCCCTGGAGCCTCAGGCGAAGGCTTCAGAAGCTGAGATGGGTGGGTGGAGGCGGCCAAGAAAAGGGAGCGAGAGAGCGGGGGTGGGGGGGAGAGGTGGTGTTGAAGGGGGGGGGGCAGCCACCCTCCCACTCTGGCGTCCGCAGCCTAGGGAGGGATGGGTGCAGCGATCGATGGCTGGACCGAGCGCCACTCAGGGGCAAGGGGTGGGCGATGGGGGAGATGCTTGGCTGCGGCACTTGAAGGTAAAGTTTTGTTTCCCACTCCGAAGGCTGTCAGCAAACCTGCCCAGGGGCCGCGGAGCCCCTTTCGGCCAGGCCAAGTTCGTTCTTGTCCAGAGCTTACTGTTCTCGCCAGGCGAAGCTGAGAATCCGGGCTTGGACCGGCTTTGGTCTTAACGCAGAGGTGAGGGAAACCAAGGGAACGCTAGGGAGCCAGACCCAGAGTCCCACGGCAGGGGGAGCGGGAGAAAGCTCCCTAATCTGCCTCGAGAAGCTCAAGCAGTGTGACCACATCGAACAGAGTAACCCTTCCAGGGCCGGAGGGGAGCAACTTCCCTGGGATTTGAGCCTCGCCTGGAGGGGAAATCGAGGCACTCCTCGGTCATTCTGCCACTGCTCTGATCCTTGGCTCTAGCCAGCCCCATCCCCTCCTTCCCGAGACGAGCATGCGGGCAGGGAAAGCTGCAGCCAGAGCTGGCTGCTTATGTGCAGGGTACTCTTTGCTTTTCCCCCCTCGGAAATGCGGTCTTCAGGCATATCCCCACCCCTCAGTCTGTATCTCGATGCCTCCTAGGAAATTAGATGATTAATCAATTAGGTTAGTGGCCAATTAGGCGTAACCTTGCAGGGAGACCGCTATGCATTGGCTTCATGAGATTTGACTAGAGGGTTTGTTGGCTGGGCACCCGAATTTTCTGAGGGGTATCTGGTCAGTGCTTTCCAGGAGCTCTTGGTGGGGGGTAGTTTGGGATGTAAGGGGAGGACAGTGGATTAATTATCTCTGATAAAACGGTTCCTTTGGATTAAGCGTCACTGTGGGTTGCGAAGACTAAGCTGCAAATCGAGGGGAGGCTTAGCAGAGAGGTGTGTCATCTTCAGTCCCCCTAATTGCCTCCCCAGCCATGCCTCAGAAGGTCTGTTCCTTTGCAGTGGGCCCCCTTTCTTGCAAGGCTGCTGGCGGGAGAATGGGGGATGCACCTGCTTTAATTGCCCCAGAAGCCATGAGGGTGGGGGTGGAACGGGACCAGGCTCTTATTTGGAGCCAATCTTATTAGAAACAGCACTTATAGAAGGGGGCAAAGGCAGCCAGATGTATTTCCGGCACCCCGAAGTTGGGTGCCTGAGCTGGGTATTTTTTTTTATTGCCGGAGAGCCTTAGCACTGCAGTATTACAATCCAGCCATATTAAAGAGGTCTTCCCAGCAAAAGAACCCTTGGAACACTGCAGCTCCAGCTTGGGCTCCACCAGACTCCAATGGTTAAATCAGCCAGGCTGGAAACACAGCAGTGGCTTGGAAACACCCAGGACCCTCTCCAGACACACATTGTAAATGGCTTTTATTTATTTATTTTTATCTGTTCTTTCTGATCACTGTGGAAATGCAGATTTCTACTCAGATGGCAAAATGCCCACAGCTCCCTGTTGAAATGCAATTTTTTTTGCAACAGGTCCTACATATAGGTTTTCTTCCAGTAGCTCCAAGTCCATTGTGGGCCTCAGTTTCCTCATCTTTAAAATAAGAGGTGGGTGGGCTTGAAGATATATAAGCCTCCCTTTCTGGCTGATGATTCCACAGGTTCTGGGTTCCTGAAGTGTTCTTTATTTCTCAGTTGAGCAGAAAGTGCCTGGGAATGAATGGTTCTGTATGACAGCATCTGACTCTTCCCTCTGTGATGCAAGGAGTCTGGCTTCAATGGATTGGGGGTGGGGATGGCTTGGACTTGTTAGCAAATAGAAATTATCCAGTCCTATCACTAACTACTTGGCCCTGCTGAGTATAGGCTCTGAGCTGGAGTCAGACAAGACAGCAGGCTGTCTCCCCCACCCCTGTAGCCCCAGACCAGGAAGGTGCACTGCCTTCCCTCTACCCTACATCTGCCTTTTTGGGGGGTACAATACAGAACCCAACTACCCAGCCTTTTGTGACAATGGTCAGTGTCTAGGTCCTCTGGATTAGGAATAAATTCTTGTACCCCTTTTTTGGTGTGGGATATATAGTGGTGTATATGGAAGAGATGGAATGAGGAAGAAGGTGACACAGGGAGGAGAGGATGGGAGGGAGGAGAGGATGAGAGGAAGGAGGAAATAAGAGAAAGAGAGAGAAGATGATGGACACTAGTGAATGCTTTGGTTATATTGTTTGGAAAAAAAAGCTATTCAAACATGCTCCCCTGCTTCTACTCCAAATTCAGAGGGCTCATCCCAGTAACCAGGAGGAAATCATTTGTAGGTTATTTCTTGGAAGACGGTTTTGACCATGTCAATCAATTACTAATGAAATAAACAAAGTTGTGCCTAAACCTGTTAGCTCATCTCTTTACCGTAGGAGACAAACCATTTCCAAGAGCCTGTACATTGTCTGGGGGTGAACTACCTCAGTGGCTGACCAATGTTATGCACTGGTATCTTACCTCCCCTGAGTATCTATGTTGGGGTCCTCTGGGCAAACTCAGAACCTGTGGCCACTGTACTCTTAGAGACATGTTTTGGCAATAACTAGAATCTAGATGCTTCTTGGCCTTTGGCTTCCAGAGCTATAGCTTCCCCTCGGTTGAGTAACTTTATCATAACTGACTTTCCTAGAGACGAAGAATGTTTCTATCAACTTTTCAGACAGCTCTTCTGTTCCTGTCTTTTGCAGGAACTGTCTAACTCCTGGTTTAATGATCATCCCTCTGCAAATGATTCCCAGATTTCTATATCCAGCCCTAGTTCCTCTCCTGAGCTACAGTCCTGGATCATCAAATGCCTTTTAGTCCTTTAGAAAAGGACATCCTCTTATTTAGCCAGTGAGAGTTGCAATTTGTAGTTGTGGAGGGAGTTTGCCAACTGGCAGAATCTGAAGTCCTCGACATATTAATGTTATGACGCTATGACAGCCCTTGGGGCTACTACAGGGTATAAGGCAGCACTCCTAACCTAAATAAGTCACACTCTAAGAAAACAACCAACCAGGAGTATAGAAAAAAAGGGAAGAAGCCCAGGACTGAGACTTCGGGGACACCTAACTTCTGTACTCAGTGGGAGTAAATTGTGAATGAAGATGCAGAACAGCATACCGGAGAGGTGGAGGGAGAAGGAGAGAGAGAGAAGAGGAGGAGAAGAAGAAGAAGGGAAGAGAAGATCAAAGGAGGGAGCGAGCAGCGAGGGAGGGAGATTGTGGGGAGGAGCAGGGGAAAGTAGAAGGTAGTCAAGGGTGTCAAATACTGGAGGAAAGTAAAGAAAGAGGAGGATTGAGAAAGGGCCATTAGACTGAGGAATTAAGAGATCTTCGGTAACTTCTGGGAAGGTGGTTTCAGTTGAGTGATTAGGTCAGAATCCATATTGCAGAGGATTTAGAATAGAGTAAGAGGAAAGAAAGTGGCATCAAGTACAGATAGCTTTTAGAAAGGAATTTAGCAGAGAAGAATGCATAAAGGCAGAGGATTATAGGTGGAGATATTGTGAGATCAAATGAGGGAGAAATTAAAGATGAGAGAGAGAGAGAGTGAATGTGTGTGTAAGAGTTGGGATGATCTGATGGAAAAGATGGGAGGGGATAGGATCAAGGGTACATGTAGAGAGGTTGGCCTTGGCACACATCTGTCTTCTTTGGAGATTGGAGTGAAGGACTGGGAATCAGGAAGACCTGAGTAAGACCTCAGGGACTTACTAGCTGTATGACCCTGGGCAAGTCACTTAGCCTCTCTGTGTCTCAATTTCCCCATTTGTAAAATTAGGATAATAATACCAGCTATTTCCCTGGGTGGTTGTGTGTATCAAATGAGATAATCTAAGTAAAAGTGCTTTGTAAAACTTGAAGCACTGTATAAATACTAACTGTTATCACTATTATAATAGTTCTGCCCTGAAGGTGTGGTTAAAAAAGAACAGTTCTGATCCTTCTTCCATGTGACTACAAATCCTTAGTATCATAGATTTAGAGTTAGAAGCAGTCTTGGGGGCTATATAGTGGAAAAATCTCATTTTACAGATGAGGAAACTGAGGTACAGAGAAGATCAGGGATTTACTCAAAGCTACAAGGTCATAAGCAGATGAACCAAGACTAGAACCCAAGTCCTCTGATGGAGAATCCAACATTCTTTCCAATTCTTGTATGCTAATTTTCCTCAGGTTCTTGAACTGTTTCTCATATGGCATCATCTTAATGCCACAGTTGCCCTCCCCTGGCTAATGTCTAGCTTTATCAACATTCTCAATCTGGCATCTAAAATGTCCCACGGTATCCTAGATGGGACCCGACCATTGTACATACTTTTCACTTTAGCCAGTCCTCTGTGCTACTACCCAGGCTGACTCCCATGACTACAGCATTCTCTCTCTCCACCACACCTTAGAATCCCAACCTTCCTTTGAGCACAGCTCAAGTATCACCTCCTTTTTGTGGCTTTTCATGCCTCCCTCCCCAGTTGTTACTGTTTTATTCCTCTTGATCTTGACTTTTTTCTCTCCTTTTGCTTATCTACTTGTGTGTATCCTCCAATAGAATGTAAGGTCCTTGAAGACAGGGACTGTTTCATTTTTGTCTTTTTATCGTCAATGACTAGCACAGAGCTTTGTATATACTTTGGGTGGGGGGGGCGAAGAAGGTTTCCAGAATTATGATTTTATTCACCCCTGCTCTACTACTTACATTCTTAGATAATTGTCTGGGACACTCAGAGGTTAAGTGATTTGTCCACAGTCACACAGATCTTATGTCAGAAGCAGCACTCCAGCCCAGTCTTCCTGACTCTGAGGTCAATTATCTCCTAGTGCATAGTGTGTGCTCAGTGAATTTGTGTCATTATACGATGGAGATCTGGATGGCCAATTTCTATTTGTAAAGATAAATTTTGATCAGTCATGCATGGAACACCCAACATGTGCTTTTGGACTTCTGAGCTTCGGTGATTTGGGACCTGACACAGCATTGAATACATTGGCGGGGAGTGTCACCCACTGGTGGATTCCGATCCATTGATCAGTCTTAGAATCACAGAGGTTAGACCTGGAAGGGCCTTCAGAGATAGTAAAGCCCAGTAAGCTTATCTACTTGTAGAATTCTTAGTTATCTTCAAAACTCAAATCCTTCTCCACTTTCTATTGAGGCTTTTTTTGATTTCCACTAACCATGCCTCCCTCCTCCCCCCCACCCCAATCTAGTTACTCCTTCACCCTAAATTAACTTGTATATATTTTGTATGTATATGTATATATTTGTGTATATATGTATGTGTGTGTATATACACACATATATAGGCTGTCCCAAAAGTCTTAGTGCAGTTTTAGGGATTAATAACTTATTTTGGGATATGCTATCTATCTAGATGTCTACACCTGCATTTTAATTAGAACGTAGGTTCTTTTTAATCAAGGATTGTTTCTTTCTTTGTACTTGTACATCTCCAGAGCTTAATGGTGCCAGGCATATAGTAGGTGCTTAATTTATGCTTATTGACTAATCAGAGGCAACCCTGTGCCAGGTATTATTCTAAGCACTGAAGAGGCAAAGACAGTAAATGATGCTTGCCTTCAAGAGCTTGCAGTCTATTGGGAGTGATGACATGTATGGCCCGTGTATATTGTGGTGCATGGTTGCACTTAAGCATTTATTAAGCACCTACTCTGTGCCCAGTACTGTACCCTGGAGATAAATGTACAAAAAAGGAACAATCCTTGATGGAAAGGAGTTTATATTTCAATGGATGCACTCTCATTCATTCCTTGATGAGAAAGTTGAGGTCCCCCCCCCAATATTTTATCTGGTTTGGCATTCCTAACAAATTGCAGAGCTGAGTCTAGAAGCCCTGGTCTTCAGGCTCTCAGTATAGTCCCCCCTCCTCCAATACCCTAGACTTCCTAAATGTCCTCCACCCCTCTCATTGGCTTATGGGTATTCTCAGGAGGAAGAGAATTTAGTCCTGGTCAGTGACTTTAAGCGACTATCTGAAGCATTCATCCATCACTGCCCATCCTTCAATGACTTTTATTTTGAGCAGCCTACATTCCTGTTCTCCTACATGCATGGCTCACCATTGGCCATTCCAAGACTTGAAGAAACCATACGTAGGTAGGTCATCATTAGAAAGGAAGAGCCTTCTAAGGCATGGGAGAGGGCAGGTGAGCAGAGCCAAGAACAGCATGTAAGAGTAGCATGAAGCCACAAGAGATGGGGACATTTAGTACCAGAAGAGGAGTATGAAGGAATAAGGAGACTTCATTGACAACTTGAGAGGGCACATGATGGCTGTTTTTAAGGATCTGAAAGCCTATCAGGTAGAGGAGTAATTAGACTTTTGCTGCTTAGCCCTGAGCAATGGGTGGAAATTTTCAAAAGGCAGATTTTTTATTTAATATAAAAACACTTTTGAATAATTAGCACAAAGTGAAATGTACTGTTAAGGGAGGAGTGGGCTCTGCCTTCTTCTAGTAGTACATAGAAGGACACTTGTTAGGTCTTTCGTTTTTCCTTTATATTCCCTATCACTAGAACAGTGCTTGGCATGTAGTAGGTGTTTACTAAATGGCTTTTGATTTCTGTTGTAGAGGTTATTCATGCTTAGACATGAGTAAGCTTGCATGGTCTCTGAGGTTTTCCCATTCTGAAAATATAGTTCTGTGAAGAGATAGCATGAATCCAGAACTCAAGCCTTAGACATGAAAATAAACCAGCGGTAAGTTTAAACTTAAGCTGAAGTCTAGAACCATGAATATGGGCAGATCTATAACGCATGTATTAGAAAGATCAGAGAAAGCCTTCAAATTTGGTATGAGGGAGACCAGTGGAGATGCTTCAGGGACCTAGCCCAAAGGTGGGGGACCTTGGAATTAAGAAACACATAAGTCCTCCTTATTTTCCCCTTAAAATATGTGAGGGTCTTTATACAAACATTCCCAAGATGATTCCATCCAACAACTTAATCTATGTGCAAAGCACTAGTTGTCCTTTGTGTTTGACTAGATAATTTTAGGTACAAGAGTTGGGCTAGAGAATGGAGATGGGCTTTTGTAAATTTCGTCCTTGGATTTCTATGGCAGTCAGGGCAGTGGGAGCCAAGAATGTTAGAAAGGGAATCACTACGTTTGGGTTGGGTGTGGATAAGGCATGGAATAGAAGAAAAAATCCTGGGAGGTAAAGGTTTGGAACCCAACTCTGCTACCTGCTGCCCAAGGTCAAGTTACTTTATCCCTTGAGGTTTCCCATCTGTAAAAATGAAAAGATTAGAATAATCCATCTAGTTTTCATATCTGGGACTCTTTTGGCAGTCTGGTGAAAACTAGGGACCCCTTCTCAGAATCATGATTTTAAATGCAACAAGTAAAATATATAGGATTTCAAAAGAAACCCGAGGTTAGTGAAAATTGAGATATTTGTTTCCCATCCAAATTTACAGGCCTTCTAAAATCATGGACTCCCAAGAGGCATTTGGATCCAAGGTTAAGAACTCTTGGATGTGATGATCTCTAGGGCACTTTCCAGTTCAAAGTCCTATGAGCCTGTGTACTTTCTGAGGCCTGTCTGTACTGAAGGATCCTATCATTCCTTTATTCTAACATTCTTAAGCTTACTCAATTCTAGTATCACAATGTTTCAGAACTGAAAGATACCCCAGAGACCACCTGATCCAACCTATGCCTGGAAAAGGATCTCCCTGACAACCAAGCCAAGAATAGGTCCAGAAAGCCTCACTGCCATATTGACTAATATTTATATTGTGGATTAAGGTTGTTAAAGCATTTTCTTACATTATATCACTCGATCCTCATAGCAACCCAATGAAGAGAATGGGGGAAGCAAAGAAGTAAAGTGTGAAAGCATGTAACTATGTGCAATCCATTTCAGCATGCCTGGGGTATGTGAGGGCAGGGAGAAAAGAGAGAGATGGGAGTGGAGAAGTGGTCTGGGGCCAGGTTTTGGAGAGGGCTTGAATGCTAGACTGATGATGGTGATCATGGTGGTGGTGACAGTAAGAACTTATTTTTATATGGAGTGAATAGTAATCATCATTATCATCTGATGTTTTCCCCCCACACCCCACGAATGAGTAAGAATTTTGGACTTTATTTGGTAGGAAATGAGAGCCCTTTGAAGAGGGGAGTGACCTAATCATTCCTGTGTGTTAGGAAGATTATCCTGGTGTGCATAGGATGAATTTAAAGTGGTGGATGAGGGGAGGCAGGAGCCATAGGTCACTAATCCAGAGGCTATTGTGAAAATTCAGAATGTTTATTATAAATACCCAAATGAACTATAAAGGCCATGTGAAGAAAGATACTCTCTGCATCCAGAGAAAGAACTGATAAATAGAAGTATATATAGCACAGTTTTACATATACACGCACACATTTCTGTTTAATGGTAGCTTTCTCTAGAGCAAGGAGGGGGGATAAGGAAGGAAAAAAGAAAAAAAGAAACATACACAATAATTTTGTGTATTTGAAAGGAATAGCAAGGTGAGCATAGTAGGTTTCCGGTTCCATGTACAATCATCTTTTTATTGCACTGTTGTGGAAATGCTTGTTTTATTAGATAAATTAAAAAGAAAACAAAAGAAAATTGGAAGGAGAAAAAAAGAAAATTCAAGAGAGGGGTCTTAGAACTGCTATCAAAGCAACTCCAGTATGGGGCATGGGTTTGGCGAAGCTTTCCCCTCTTTCTAGAGCATCTGGCCATGGAGCCGGGAAGACCTGGGTTCGAAGTTCCACTCCACACACCTTCTAGCCACACAACCCTGAGTATGTCACGTAGCTTCTGAATGCTCTAGGCTTCTGAGACTCTAAGTTGCAGAAAAGACGATGACCTCTATTGGGAGAGGAAGCCTCCTTATGAAGAGTTCCTTATACCAGTAAAATGACAGGTCTGGTCCAATAAAAATTTGCATGACTCATCTTATGGAATTGTGGTCAAGACACTGTTTTGTAAAATGTTGATGTATTATTGAAACACTAATTGCTATTTCAATAATAAATTTCAGGACTTATGATTTTGTCCTTTGGCTGACACCTGTTGTAGCTTTTCTATTACTGGGTAGCTCCCTCCATTATACTGTGAGCTACCTGAAGCAGAGACTGTCTTTTGCCTCCTTTTATATCCTTGGTGCTTAGCATAGTACCTGGCCCACAGTAGGCACTTTATAAATGGCTCTTGTCCTTCATTCTCAAAAAGGACCGAAATGACATCACTATGTTTGAGGTCAAGGTACAGTGTGTCTGACTGTGGCTGATCAGACCAATGTGGTGAGCTCAGAAGGCTCTACCAAGATCAGGCACAATATAAATAAATATTAACAGGCACTTAATAAATACTTACTGATTGTTATATGGTCTTTAAGAGAAACTGCAGCTGAAAAAAGTGATCCCTCTTCAGAGCCAGTATGGCAGATGGAGAGCATGCCTTGAAGGGAGGAAGATCTGGGTCAAGCCCCGCCTAGGACAAATCCTGGATTATGCTGGTCACATGATTTAACCAATCAGTGCCTCTGGCTACCCTTGAAGACTCGATCTGGATTTATGGAGGGAGGCTTGTCACCGGAAGTTCTTTATGCCAATAAAATCACAAAGATTCTTTTTTTTTTTAAAATTTAAACATTTTAAAAAAAGACTCTTCAAAAAATATTTATATTTATTTTAATCACATATATTCTTTTTAAGCATTTATTTAAAAATTTGAGCTCCAATTCTCTCCCTCCCACCCCTCCCCCACTCCTTGAGAAGGCAAATGATATGATTTTGATTAAACATGTGAAATCATGGAAAACATATTTCCACATTAGTCATGTTGCAAAAGAAAATGCACACCCAACACCCCCCCCCCAAAAGCATGTAGCAAGTCTTCTTTAAAAAAATCACTGTCCTTGGTTTTACAAACTGCATTTAGATTTGTAGACATTCGCTAGGCAGCCATACTCCACCCCAGAAGAGGTTAAGTCCTCATGGCTCATTGTGACATAAGGTTACTAACAGACCTCTTTCCTGAATCCCTCTCTTTTTTAAGACATTGATAAAACGCTGGCTTTTGCATGAAGCCTTTGCTGATCCCCAAGCTGCTAGTGTTCTCTCTCTCAGACTATTTTTGTGTTTGGCTACACTTTCTTTTCCCCTTTTCCCACACACATATGTGCATATATATTCACAATGCATGTAGATCAATACATATACAAATATGTACATACATACCTATAATACACACATGCAAGTATGTTTACTCTCACATTAGAATATAAGCTCCTTGAGGACAGAGATTGTTTCATTGTCTTGCATCTCCAGGATGTAGCACAAACATCTGACACAGGTGCTTAATAAGTACTCAGTGAATTTATATTTGTAGTAACTCTACATGTAACTTATTCAGAAATTAATGGGGCATCAAACCAAATGGAATCAGTAAAAGAGTTTTTAAAAATTTAAAAAGAAAGAGGAAAACAAACTGAGCTGAGAGGAAACTTCCAATTCCTGAACTATCAAAGCTGGGCTCTAAGTTATACAATGAAAGTCCTTCAGGCTACTTTCCCAATGACCTGGCAAACCAGATGAACCGTTCTTTGAAACATTTTTAGGGAGGAAGCTTAGGTCTAACCGTTCCTCTCCCTTTACCTCTCTAGTCCTCAGCTCATCCGTAATGTGACTGGGTTGGTGGATATAGGCTGTTCTTCAGAGTTTTAAATGGAATTTCTCTGGGAGGGATCAAGAAAGACCATCTGCAGATAGAAACAGGGGTCACTAATCTGTACATTGTGATTCTTGTGGGCTGCATGTTGAGTCGATTTTGAAATTTTATATCTATATCCACATGTATGTATAGATCTGTGTTTTATTGTGTTTTAATTTATTTTGTTAAATATTTGTCAATTACATTTTAATCTGATTTGGGCCACACTCTGGAACGTTGCAGGCTATGACCCATATTTGATACCTCTGATCTAGTCCAACTTTTCATTTGACAGATGTGGAAACTGAGGCCCAGAGAGGGGAAATAGCTTATGATTTAATTTTTTTGGATGCGGAGTGTGTGTGTGCAGTGGGTTCAGGGAATGTCTCTTGTGGAAGGTGGAACTTGAATTAAGCCTTGAAAGAAATTAGAAATTTTTAATGGTGGATGCAAGGAGCAAGTGTATCCCAAACATTAGATGTAGCCTATGAAGAAAGAATAGTAAGGTGGAACGTTATCCATGGGTGACCAAAAACTAGGACTTGGCTGGAACATGACTGTGCATGAAGGGAAATAATATGTTGTCAGCCTGGAAAAAAGGCAGAAAGAGTTGTGCATATTTCATCTTAGGGGCAGTAGGGAGCCATAGATGCTTTGTTTAGCAGGGGAAAGACATGGTTACACCCATGGTTTAGGAAAATCACTTTGGCGCTGAGTGGTGGATGGATCAGAGAGGCCAAAGACCAGATGCAGGGATCCCAATTAGGAAGCTATCACAATAGAAGCATTTGGGCTTGAACCAGGATAGTTGAAGAGCATTCTCCTCTCTAGGAGAAGCACACTTCTCTCTGGGAGAGAAGGGGAGAGACCGAAAGATGTCATCAGTTGCTTTGATAAAACAAGGCACTTTTCAGTTCTCTTGATCTCAACCACTTCCCCTCAATGGGGACCATAAAAGACCTCTTCAATGCACTTTAAGATGCTGTAATGGGAAGCTAGTCTCAGTCCCCCTCCCATCCTCCCCCCCCCCCTTAGAAAAAGGCGAAAACAAAATCACTTTGTAAGAGTGAGCTGGTTGTTTTCCTTTAGCTAATGCCAACCACCCAGAGGCTCTGTAGAAGGCTGATTGTTTTTTCTTTTTCTAAGGTGGGGGGGGGGGTTACAGTGAGAGGAAAAGGGCACTGTTTGAGAACAATTGGGTCCCTTCCCTGTTGGAGGTAAAGAGAAAATCCTGTCTCATTTATGACCTCAGTCCATTTGAGCTCACGGAGGGAGCATTTCAATAAGGATTCATGAAACAACATTCTACGGATACTGGGGACAGAAGCCCAGACAGAAGACACTGTGCTATCAGACCAGTTTTCAATTCATTTTTATCAAAAGAGCTCTTGCTTCTCGACGGTGGTGAATTAAACTGTAATGAATATTGAGCAAATAATTCATCTGTTTCCAGAGTCCTTTAATAAATAAAAGTAGTGTCTCATGTCCCTCGGCCTCCCTTGAAATGAGCACTGAACCATTAGGTCTCTGTATGTTTTATTTCGTTAAAATGCAAAATTGGCTTTTTTTTTCTTATTTAAAAATGGCTAGATCGATTCCATTAAAAATATGTTTGTGTATGGAAGCCCATTCCCTGAGTGAGATCCTCTGTAACAAGTTCTGGCTCCTAGCAAATATTTACAGTTGAATAATAGTCATAATAATAATAATAATAATAATAATAATAATAATAATAATAAGTAAACCCTAGCGAAAGGAGGGTTGATAAAGAAAACTTTAGTGAGCTGAGGACTAATCCTCAGTGTCTCTCAGGACTGAATGGTTCATCAATGTTTGTCAATTTACGGGGCTTGCAGATATTGGCCAGGTTTCATTTATAAAATATCAATATAAAGAATATGTTATTGAGAAAGAATTAAACTTGAACCTTGTTGGCTTTTAGGGTCCTGACCATCTGTGGTCACGGAATTGTGTTTTCTTGGCACTCACCTTCTGCTTTGTTGCAGATGGTTGGTTGGTCTCTCCCATGCTCATTCTAACTTCCTTATTTTGGTTCCCACTGTTCCTCTTGTCTCTTCTGCCCTCTTGGCTCTGCTCTGTCATAGCTAGATCTTACAAGTCCCCAAAGCTGAGCTGACTTCCCACCTTCATATAGGCTCATGCCGATCCTCTTGCCTGTAATGTCCCATCTGCTCTGTTCTACCATATATCCGAAAGATATCACCTGTCTTTTCAGCCTTAGCTCAAGTTTAGTCTCCTACACAAAGCCTTCCTTGTAATTTAAGCCAACATCATGTTATCTTTTCAGGACCACCTGTATCTCTTTCTGTCTCCTGTGTTTGGGCATTTACTTGTTTGAACTCTTTGTTCTTGACCACACTCCGTCACCTTACTGCCCACTACCCCAGCACTGTTCTCACTTACCCACTACTCCCCAGTCTGCCATCACCCCTCATTACCACTTGTCTAGACTAAATAGAGAGTCTCCTAATGGCCTTTTAGATTAGACTCCCTTCAGTCTTACAGCCCCCAGAATATTCTTTCCTAAATCAGGTCACTCCTTACTCAGTCCTCAATGGCTCCCCATGACCTAGTGAATAAATTGAAATCTGTGCTCCAGTCTCCCTTAAGACACTGGGCCCACACAAATCAGATTAGAATCTGGGAGCTGACCCAATAGGGTCATTTTCTCTCTTTGGCTTGTTCCTTCTACCTGGAGTGATTCAAGGAAAATCTCCAAATGGAGTTTGCATTTATTTCTTTTGTAGGTCACAGGGATGCTGGAGCTTACCCATTCCAGGTAGCAATACATAGAGGTAAGTCAGCCTTATTTCCTCCCACAGAAAATGCAGAAGACGTGAATGATTTCTGAGAACTCAGAAACAGAAACATGCATAAATCATTCAAATAGTCCTTAAATAGAAAGGAACCTGTGGTTGCCATCAGGACAAACTTTTGCCATCATAGTGAAAAGCTAGCCTTCCCACAGTGTCCTACATAGGTCTCCCTGCCTGCCCTCATCCTCACCCCAGGTTGTTGGTTCTGCTTTGTGGTTTGGCCTAGCACTTAGGGAAATGCCTGATACATAGAACACACTTCATAAATGCTTGTTGAATGATTGGCTTAAAAGCCACTGAGGCCAACCTCTTTCATGACAGTTGAAGAAACTGAGGCAGAATGAGTACCTCAGTGACTTGTCCTCTCTTCTCTCAGCTTGTGAATCTCTAACTCATCCTTTAAAGCCTAGCTTAAACACCACCTCCTCCAGGTCATCAACCAAGTTAGCAATGACACTACACTTAATTCTGAACCTCTCTCATACACTTGCCACATAACGTTATGCATTCTGCTGATGTTTGCCTTATGCCCTATTAAGCTCCAAATTCCAAAAGGGCAAGGGCCACGTTGTCTTATCTAAACTGTGTGTCTCTCTCAGTCCCAGCCCAGTGCCTGGCACATTTTTTTTCTCAGTCCAAACCTATGATCATTGATGTGGAAATTTCCTCCACCGATGCAAATTGGCATCTTATTTATAACTTAGAGCCTTACAGTGTCGCCCGAAGGCACTTAGAGGATAAGCTTTGCCCAGGGTTACACAGTGGGCATGTCTCAGAGACAGCACTCTTCCCCACTCTGTGTCTTGTCCATTAATACTCTCAACCATGATGCCTCTCATCAGTTGCTTGGCAGGGTCCTATTAAGTGTTTGTTGAATGCATCAATGAATGAAATGTAAGTGAATAATTTTTCTAGTTTGCTTCTTGAAGTGCCAGACCTTTAAAAACAATGAACAACTGGGGATGGAAGTCTTTCTAGAAAGGATTATCCACATCCGTCTTCACCTCCTTAGGGCACAGAACATAATTTAATCTTTTCTTGATGACTTGTCTCCATTATTAATATTAATCATTATGCTGGAAGTCTTAGGGCTATCTGCCTCTCTATCAAAGGACTCCAGACTGCTCCAGACATGAGTTCTCATGTTTGATTTAGGTGATGAAGTAGATAAAGCACTGGGCCTGGAGTCAGGAAAACTTGAGTTCAAATTTGTCCTCAGACATGTACTAGTTGTGTGACCTGGGCAAATCACTTAGCCTGTTTGCCTCAGTCTCCTTATCTGTAAAATGGGGATAATAATACCTGGCTCCCAGGACTGTTGGCAGGATCAAATGAAATATTATTTGTAAAGTGTGTAGTGCAGTACCTACCACATGGTAAATATTGTATAAACGCCCCACCCCCCAGCCTTTTTTCTCCGTCCCTCGGTGTTTGGTCATTGTCTGCCCCATTCTACTGCTGCCAGTGTATCTTTCTATCAACTTTCTGTCCTAGCTTGAATTCGCTCTTACTAAACCTGTTGTGGTTTATGAAACCAAATAATCATGCTTGGTAGAATTTTATGTAAAGTAAGAGTCAGTAGGCTTTGAGTGAGGATGACTCCTAAGATGAAAATGTAGAATCCGTGGACACTAGGACCTGGCAGATATTTCAGTTGCTCAGAGGATTTTAACTTGTCTTGTAGGATCTTGGCTGTGCTCTAGAGATGAGGTTGTAGGATAAATGACTTGCTTCCAAATGAAGTATTTATACTATGTTCTGCTAATCTCTAGTTGCTTCATGTGGGCAGCTCTTGTCTCTCCAGCTAGAGTGAGGGATGATCAAAGACAAAACAATGAGTATCTGGCCACCAAATAAGCAATTGACGATGCCTTCTTCATTTCATTTCAATCTTTTCATTTTTTGCTCTTTTTTTTAACTCCAATATCTTAAGGATTTCTCATTCCATCAGAAAGGTCACTGCTGCTAGTACAGGTCCCATCCTTAGAGTAAAGAACAGCAGAAGGAATGTTGGCTTTAGGTAGAAAGGTTGATAGAGTATTTATTTATGAAGCATTTCCTGTGTGCCAGGTGCTAAACACTGAAAATACAATCAGATTGCTTATAAGCCCTCAAGCAGCTTAGATTTTAATAGAGGAAGGAGAGGTTTAGAGAAGCTCTGGAAAGCCCAGGCCTCGGCTTGGGCCTACAAAGAAGCTGGGGATCCAAGGGCAGAGTCCAGGGATTTGGTGAGAGAGAGTTGAGGCTGCTAGCCAAAGAACAGTTGGCATAAGAAAGAAATGTCTGAGAAATGCTCTGGGGTTAGAAAACCTGGGTTCAAATCCTGTCTGCAACTACCTGTGTGACCTTGGGCAAGTCACTGACCTCTCCGAATCTCCGTTTCTTCATATGTTAAATGTGCAGTCTACACCAGCATGGCATCTGAGGTTCCTTTCAGCTTTAGAACTATCTCATCTTTCTGAACTTGCAAGTTGAATATCAAGCGTAGCCATGGCTGAAAAAGCTCCTCATTTTCTGGCCAAGCTGGGGATGTGAGTTGAATTAGAATGGTTTTCGGGTGTCTGGCCAGTGCTGAAAAACTTTTTAGTTTGGTAGCTGGTAACTTACCTGGAAGAGCTGACAATACCCTAGAGTCACCTTGGCACCATCTGGCACCATTGGAGGGAGTTTTTGGTGGAGGTGATCTCTCTCAAGCTGGTACAGAATTGGAGAGAGAAAGCTGTAGCTGGTGCTCATTGGTTGGATTCTTTGTACTACTAGGAAGCTACACGTTACAGTGGATAGCGCATCAGTCCTGCAGTCAGGAAGACCTGAATTCAAATGTGACCTCAGATCCTTTTCTAGCTGTGTGACCCTGGGCAAGTCACTTAACCACTGTTTGCCTCAGTATCCTTATGTATAAAATGGGAATAATGACAGCATTTACCTTCCTGGGTTGTTATGAGGATCAAAGGAGATAGTATTGTAAGGTGGTTAGCATAGTACCTAGCACATAGTAGGTGTTCATAGTAGGCACTACATATGTTATTGTTATATTAAAGTTCACAATAATTACTCCAGGGTTGTTATGAAAATCAAATGAAATAATAACTGTAAAGATCATCTCCTAGTAGCTGGCACATAGTGGGCACCATATAAATGCCACTATTGTATCAAGGCTCACAATACTTGTTATAATATAGTAATAATTATTACCGTATTAAGGTATATTCGAGACCCTCCCCGCTGGTCCTCACAATAATGACGTGGATGCTATTTTTTCAATGAAATCAATTATGAAAATGGCATCATTCAGGCTGAGGAAATGCTGTCTCCCAATGGAGATCAGCCTCTGCCCTGCTAGGCAAAGCAGCTTAGAGAGCCAGTAGGTGGCCAAGGTAGGACTTGAACCCAGGCCTCCTGATTCCAAGGCCAGTTTGCTATCCAATATGTGACTATTTAGTTATTTCAGGTGGTTTTCCAGTCACCTCCTCAAGAGTGAAGTAATATGTACCAGTGGATTGTGGGATCGTGGATTTTTTTCTTGAAGGGGCCCTAGAGGCCACCTGGTCCATGCTCCCCTATCATACAGATGAGGAAAAAGTAATCCCCTGAAAGTTAAACTGCTGCCCCAGGATCACAATGCTCACAGCGAGTGACCATTAGAAGCAGGACTTAAACCCACATCTCCCCACTCCCAGTCCTATACCCTACCTACTATACTCCTTTTCCTGTCACAATGATAAATGGGGATGGGCACGAGAGGCCAGAATTCAATCTCAATATTTCTTTTCCTAGTTGGCTTAAAAAAATTCCTCTGGTTCAACTTTTTCCTCCTCCCTTCCAAGCCCAAATGGGCAGGGGCTTGGTGGTGGGAGGCGGAGATTTCTCTCCTGATCCAGAGCTCTCCTCTCTTGGATTAGCAGGTGTGGGGCCACATGCTCAGTTAGCAGGTGTGTGGGGAAACGCTCAGAGACTCGAGCCTTCCGAATTCAGTGAAATCAACCCCCTGCCACACAATAAGCTAATTTTCAAGGTTCAAGTTGAAGACCTCCTCGGGAATAATCATTCTCCTGCAATCAACCAATCACACCTGAGCTGCCCCTAGCGTGGATCCCGGAGCACAGCGGGGGTCTCCTCAAGTACTGTCTCTCTTCGGAGAGACTCAATGAAAGATCCCCCAGAGCTCTGCTCTCGAACTGGGTCCACTCCAGCCTAATTGCCTTCCAATTTGTGTAGGGAGAAGCTGGAGGGTTGGAAGAGAACAGACATTCGTGCATTTAAGAAGGGCCAAACACAGGTGGAAAGCAACAGGGGGAGAATTGGAAAGGAAAATGGGAGGCAGTGGCAACATACTCAACGAGCATTTGTTGTTGGGATTTCAGCCCTGGGTGCCTCTGTTTTAGGAAGGACATTGACAAACTGGAATATTTCCAAATGAGGTGATTAGGACGGTAAAGAGGCTGGAGATCCAGTCAGATAAGGGGAAGTTTAAAGAAGTGCATTTTGAGTCAGAAGGTCTGAGTTCGAATGCCAATTCTGCTACTTTTTAGCTATGTGACCTTAGGTGAGTCACTTCACCTTTCTTAGTTTCCTCAACTTTTAAATGAAGACATGATCCCTGAAGTCCTTCCATCTCTGGATCGATGAACTGGAGGTGTCTTTTGGAGAAGGGATGACTTATGAGCATCTCTCGGCAAGCATTTTAAGGATTGTCATGTGGAAGAGGGAGTAAATAGAGAAGGCATTTAGTGAATTCTTATTATGTCCCAGACATTGTGCTAAGTGCTGGGGATGATAATATATGCTAATAAAAGAGTCCCTACCAGGGTGTCCTGCTCAATGTTTAATAATCTGCTTTCAGAAAAATAGTGTATGCAGAACACACTTTCAGTTTAATCTGCAATTTTAACCTTTTTTCCTATAACTTAAGTTTGGAAATCAATAAAACTATAAATCAAACCTTTATTTGTAGCTAAAAATCAAACAACCGGCTCTCCTGAGGTGGTTTGAACAGGTTCCAGTACACCTGGGCACTAACCTTAAGGATCTTACATTCTAGTGGAGCAAGGCAACACTAAAAAAAAAAGGCTCTGTGAGGAGATGAGAGGGTGGGGTTATTAGGAAGAGGAGGTGGGGAAGGGGGAGGGCCAGCAAGACTGATACTGAGGAGGAAGAGAAGGGCAGAGAATGGAATGGAGTGAACATAGCTGGGACCTCTCACGAAATGGCAGGCTGGGACAGGGACACACCAGTGTTAAAAGTGGGCCTTAGGGTAGTGGATTTGCAGAGGGAAAGGGTTGCTGGCTTGGAAGACTTGGTCAGCTCGGCCCTAGAGGGAAGAGCTGGGCACATAGTAACTCACATGTTTACGATTTGCTTTAAACATATTTGAATCTCACAATAACCTGTTAGGTAGGGGCCAAAGATATTTCACCAATAGTGAAACTGAGGTCCAGAAATGAAAAAACTTTTTTCTATGACCCTACAGCTAGTAAATGCTTGGGGTAGAATTTGAATCCCACTCTCTGCTGTCCTAATGTCCAACACTTCCCAGAGTATCAGGATGCCTCCCAATGGATGTAATAGGTAGATGTTCCAGAGGCAGGTTTCCTCAATGTGAGGAAAAGCTTCCTAATGATTAGTGCCATCCAAAAGCAGGAGGGTAAAGCCTAATCAGGTGCCATTTTGCATTTTTGCTCTTCTTTTTCTTTTTTATAAGTTTATTTATTTTTTAGATTTCAACATTCACATCCATAAGTTTTAAATTTTCTTCCCCTCCCCCTCCCCATGCAATCTGATATAGGTTCTACATATACATTCCTATTAAACATATTTTCTTATTAGTCGTGTTGTATAGAAGAATTAGACCTAATGGGGGTAACTATGAGAAAGAAAAACAAACAAAACAAAAAAGAAAATAATCTGCTTCAATCTGCATTCAGACTCCATATTTCTTTTTGTTGCTGCCCCTGTACAGTATCACAAACCTCTGTCTGTAGTTCTTGAAGCTATCTACCTGATCTAATCCCTTAAATCTATTCCTCACTTCCACTTCGTATTCAGAAGGGATGTTCTTTAGGTCATAACCATAGAGTCTGATGGTTTTTCCCACTTTCTTCAGCTTACGTCTGAATTTTGCAATAGGAAACCCATGATCTAAGCCACAATTGGGTCCGGGTCTTGGTTTAACTGACTGTAGAGAGCTTCCCCACCTTTGGTTGCAAAGTATATAATCAATCTGATTTTGATATTGACCATCTGGTGATGTCCATGGGTAGAGCCTTCTGGATTGTTGAAAAAGACTGTTATGAGCAGTGATTTATATTGACAAAACTCTATTAGTTTCGGCCCTGCTTCATTTTGTACTCCAAGGCCAAACTTACCTGTTATTTCAATTATCTTTTGATTTTCTACTTTACCATTCCAAGACTATGATGAATATGATGTCATTTTAAAATATTATTTCTAGAAGATGTAGGTCTTCCTAGGACTGGTCAACTTTGGCCTCGTCATCAGAGGTTGGAGCATAGACTTGTATTACTGTGATGTTAAATGGTTTGCCTTGGATTCAAATGGGTCCCATTTGTCCACTTTTGAGATTATAACCCGTTACTGCTTTTCTCACACTTTTATTGACTATGAGGGCTACTCCATTTCTTCTAAGGGATTCTTGCCCATAATAGTATATATAGTGATCACCTGAGTTAAATTCACCCATCCCATTTAAGTTCATTGACACCCAAGATGTCAATGTTTAACCTTTCAGTCTCCTGTTTGACCACATCCAACTTACCTTGGTTCATAGATCTTACATTCCAGGTTCCTGTGCAATATTGATCTTTACAACACCGGACATCCTTTCTGTTACCAGACACGTCCGCAGCAGAGCTTCCTTTTGGATTTGGCCCAGCTTCTTCATTAGTACTGGAGCTACTTGTAGTTGTCCTCCACTCTACCTCAGTCATGTATTGGATACCTTCCTACCCCAGAGATTTATATTGTGATGTAATCTCTCTTATCGTTTTAATACTTTCCATGGGATTTTCTTGGCAAAGATACTGGACTGATTTGTCATTTCCTTCTCCAGTGGATCATTTTTTTGGCAAATCTGGACAGCATACTGAAAAGCAGAGACATCACCTTGTTTCTGTTTTTTTCCAGTAGTAATATATGGCTGTAAGAGTTGGACTATAAGGAAAGCCGATCGGTATAGAATCAACGGTTTTGAATTGTAGTGCTGGAGAAGACTTTTAAGAGTTCCTTGGACAGCAAGGAGCTCGAATTGGTCAACACTTAAAGAAATTAATTGAGTCTATTCACTGGAAGGTTAAATACTGAAGATGAAGCTTAAATACTTTGGCAGCACAATGAGAAGACAGCAGTCCTTGAAAAAGACTTTGATGTTGGGAATGATTGAAGGCAAAAGGAAAAAGAGATGGCAGAGGATGAGATGGATAGATAGTCACGGAAATAACAAACACAAGGTTGGACAGACTTTGAGAGGTAGTGGAAGATAGAAGGGTGTGGTGTGCTATGGTCCATGGGGTCACAAAGAGTTAGACACAACTGAACAACAACCAAATAGAACGGCGGTAGTAGGTTCCCTTTCACTGACGTTCTTCCAACCTGGATGGGCATTCGTTAGAGGTGATTGAGAAGCAATATCTTCAGACCAGATGGCTTCTGAGGCACCACTCAAGTTTTAGATTCAATTATTCAATGCGATTTGCAATTGTCTCATCAAGAAGGAAGTGATATGGGCCATCTGATCATAGGCTTAAAGTTGGAAGGGTCCTTTGAGGCCACTTAGTCAAACTCTTTCATATTACAAATAAGGAAACTGATGCTAAGAATGGTTATTTTGCTTTCCGATGGTCGCATAGATATTAAAGAGCAGAGGCAGGATTTGAACTCAGTGCCTTATGATTCCGAATGCATCACTTTCCACTGTATCTGTCCTTCCCAATGAAAAAGAGAACCATTTTTGAGTGAATGTGCAAATCATAGAACTTCATAGGAGGAGAAGAATTTAGAGGACGCAGAGTCTAGCCATCCACATGGTGGAGAAATCTCTATTCTAGGTGGAGTAGCGTAACCTGCATACCCCTGACCTCTCCTTCCCTGGCAGGCTCTTCCATTTCTGGGGAGCCCTATTTTATGTGAAGAGGAGAGGTTACTGCGAGAAGGGATGAGGGCAAATATATCAATTTTTAAAATGCCAAGGGAGTAGAATCTGCCAACTATCGACCAGTGACTTGCCTTTGATTCCTGGGAAAATTCTAGACTATGTAATTAAAGGGATGGTTGGTAAACATCTAGAAAAGGAAGCAGCAATCATATAAGGCCAGCAAAGCTTTATCATGTCATGCTAGACTAACCTTATTTCCTTTTTGATGGGGTTACAAACAAGTAGGTCAGGGGAATGTGGTAATTAAATTACCTCAAATTCAACCATATTTGACAAAGAATCCCATGCTATTATTGTAGACCAGATATGGGCTAGATGATAGTTCAATTAAATGTATTCAGGCCTGGTTCAATGGCTGGACTCAGAGTAAGGAGGCCTCTGGTGGGGTGCCCCAGTGATCTGTGGTTGTTCTTATGCTTTTGAAACTCTTCAAGGATAGTTTCCTTGCAGCTTACACAAGACAGGAGGGTAGCTAACAATGCCAAAAGATATTGGCAAGCTAGAACGTTGGGGTAAGTGTAAGAAGATGAAATTCGTAATTGTTTTCATAAGTACAAGATGGAGGAACGATGGCTAGATAGTAGTTCGTCTAAAAAGGATCTTGGTTAGGGCAGCTAGGTTGGCACAGTGAATAGAGCACTGGTCCTGGAGTCAGGAGGGCCTGAGTTCAAATCTTGTCTCAGACACTGGCTGTGTGGCCCTGGGTGAGTCACTTAACTCAAATTCCCTCCAAAAAACAAAAACGGATCTTGGTTTTAGTGGGAAAGGAGCTCCTTATGAATCAGCAGCGTCAGAGTTCGACCAAATAAGCCAATGCAGCTTTGTGTTGCATTAAAAAAGACAAAGCTTCCAGAAATAGGGAAGTTCACAAGCCTGAGCAGATTACATCTAGAGTACTGTTTGATTCTGGGTTGCGTATTTTAAGAAGGACAAAGGCGAGTTGGAGGCTGTCCAGAGGAGAGCAGCTGGGATGGCGAAGGGTCTTCACTCCATGTCAGATGAAGGTCATTTGAAGAATAGCTTTGGCTATCCTGGAGAAGAGAACATTCCTTGGGGTCGTGCTAACAGTGGTCAAGCATTTGAAGGGATGGAAAATGGAAGAGGGCTCAGACTTGCTCTGCGTTGCCCCAGATATAAGAACCAGGAACAGTGGGGGCAAGTCACAAGAAATCCTGTGGCTCTTTAGGTCTGACGTTAGGTAGAACTTCCTGATAGAGAAAGAGTTGCCTTGGGTTAATAGTGAGCCTTCATCATTGGAGCTCTTCAGACCAAAGATAGACACAGACAGATTCCTTGTCGGAGATCCTGTTGAGAGAATTCTTGTTCAGGTATTGGTTGGGCTAGGCTCATTCCACTTCTGAGATTCTGTGACTCAGTCTTCCATAATTTTAGCCAGAAATCTGTCCTCCCAAAACTTCTACCCGTTTGACACATTCTAGTTATGGTCTCTCTTCTTCCTTGTGACAATCCTTCACTTGTTCACGACAGTTTTCATATCCCTCTGATCACCTCTCATCCTCAGACTAAACATCACTGCTCCTTTAACTGGTTTTAATCTGCCGCCAGCCTCGGTCCCCCACTATCCCCCTAGTCCTGCTTAGGAGGTTCTCTTCTTGGTTCAAATCCTTCATAAAGTGTTGGCTCAAAAAAAGTCCAGTCTCAGAATAAATGACTTAATTAAACTCCAGTTCTTTATCTCTCAAATGGAGAAAATACCTGACCTAAGGTTCTGTTTAGTGTAGTGGCCAGAAGCTGCCTTGGAGCCGTGGGTTAAATAACCAAGGACCAAGTCCAGATCCCCATAGTCCTCTACTGGACGTTTCCTTCCTAGCTGATGTGAACCATTCATGGCTTCTTCTTCAACCCAGACAAAATGTGTTTGAATTCTTCTGGAGCCAGGTGACTGTGGCTAAGTCACTTTACCCATAACTGTTCAATGAGTCTCTAAGATTAGAAGTTACATCAGTTGCTGACTTGCGTCAATAAAGGGGTGTACATAATGGATCTCAGAGGCAAGAACATTGGTTTTTTTAAGTCCGACTCACTTCATCAATTTGAGGCTGTGGGATTGCTCTCCCTGTTGACAGGAATGTTTTCAGTCCTCTTTGCCTGAGTGGATTGGAGTCCTGTTTTCTCCAGACCAAAGCATAAGGCTTTGATCTTTGACAGCTCCCATGTCCTAGGGAAGCAGCTCTGTCCCACTTGGCATTGCCACCAGCTCTGGAGAGCTGGCCTTGAGTAGACGGGAACTGACAGAAGCCCTGGCTTTCTGCAAACTAATTTACAGTGCATCGCAGTGAGTGTCTGAGAGGCTGCCTGCTAATATCACCATTCAGTAATTGTTCCATTTGCATTGTCACAGGAGTTTATCAACATTCCATCTCGCCTAGGTACCTGTTTCTTTATTCATAACTCATATCCTCCTTCCTTCTCCTCCCTCTTGCAAACCCTTTATTTTCCCCTCAGTGCTCAGGGAGGTAGCTCACTGCAGACTCTGTGGCTGAGGTGCTGAAGGTCAAAGGTGGGGGGGTAGGATGCTTTCCCAACCTGCTGCCTGCCTTCCCCTGGCTGGAAATTGCATATGCATCACTCAGACTGAGGTGTAATGAGGGGAGCTGCCAGCCCAAACCAGCTTGGGCTTGGGCAGACCTGACAGCTCAGTGATCATGTCAGCTCCCATCATGGACAGGGCACATGAACAATGCATATTTAGGGTCTTAAGGTTGAGAGCTAGAAGGGACCTTGAAGGCCAGCTCTGATTATAGAATAATAAATCTAGAGGCTCCCCATCTAAACCATTTATTTTACAGATGGGGAGCTAGAAGGGCAGAAAGATAAAAGACATTTGCTTGATTAGATACTCCATTTTATAGATGAGAAAATTGAGGTCCAGAAAAGGGGAGGAAATTTGGTTAAAACCACAGGGGTTGTTAGAGGCAGAGCTGAGATTCAAACCAGTTTGAGTCTTAGAGATCCCTTGGGGGATCGAGGGGTAAAGTGACTTACCTATAGTCACACAGCTCCAGAAAAAGGATCAAACATATTTTGACTGAGGGTGAAAATGGAACAATGAATGGTTCATGTCAACTAGGAAGAAGATCTCCAGGAGAGGACCATGGGGATCTATAGTTGGCCCTTGACTCCAGGTGCCCTCTGATTGTGAAGCTAGTGGTTAGGTTATGGTCATCTTGATTTAGAGCTAGAAGGGTCATTAAAGTCATCAAACCCCATCTAATTTTATTGAGAAAGAAACTGAGGCCCAGGGGGATTGAGTGACTCGTCTATGTTCACACAAGAGGCAGAGCCAGAATTCAAATCCAGAAGTTAGTACTTTTTAGCATATCACAATGGTTCTCCCTGACTCAGGGACAGTTGTTTGTTGGAAGGTACTCTGGACAAAAGCCAAAAAAGATAAATGAGAATATAAAGTTCTATTTCATCAGTTTGATTTTTGAAAGTCTCTCTATATCATTCTTCTTCTCCTTCTCTTTGTCCTTCTCCTTCTTCTCCATCCTCCTCTTTCCTCTTCTCCACTTCCTTTTTCTCCTCCTCATTCTCAGTCAGGGTCAAGTGGCTTGCCCAGAGTCACACAGCTAGTCAGTGTCTCAGGCCAAATTTGAACTCAGGTCCTCCAGATTCCAGGGCTGGTGCTCTGTCCAGTACAGCACCTAGCTGCCCCTTGTCTATATCATTCTTTAAAACAATTTTAAATTAAATTTTCTTTTCAAGCAAAGATCTTCCTTCTCTACTTGCCACTTTCCTCACCCCAGTCCCCAAAGTGAGAATATGAGAAAAACAAAACCCATCACAAACCTGAAGAGCCAATCCAGACAAAATTCCTCATTGGCTACGTCCAAAACAATATTGGATTCATTCTCGATTCTGATGTCTCGCCTCTTCCTCGGGAGGTGGTGAATATGTTTCCTCATTAGTCCTTTGGAATCGGTTGGTCATTATGCTGATGAGTTTAGTCCAGTTGTATTGAATCACATTTATATGACAAAACTTGTTCATCCCTCCCCCAATGTATAAGCACTTCCTCAGATTCCTGTTCTCGGACACCTCAGAAAGATCTAGAAACATTTTTAGATTTGGTTTTGCTTAGAACTAATCCCTCCTTTAGTATATATACTATCTCTTCTAGTTCTCCTCCCCCAACCCCTTCCTCATTTCTTTCCCTCCCATTTCCCTATTAAGAGAAATGTGTCACTATCCACAACTCTGTATGTGTATCCTTCCTTTTTTGGCTAGTTCAGATGAGGGTAAATACATCATAATTCTTCCAAAGTCATCTTTTAGCCTCCATTTGAAAACTTCCAGCAATGGGGAGGGGAAAGTGATCCCACTACTTCTGGTACAGTTCTGGGCAGTTCAAAGTGTTAAGATGGTTTTGAGCCTCAGTAACTCTCTATCTACCCTTCACTGCATCCAGTTCTGCCCTCTGGGAAAAACCCAGCAAACTCAATCCCTCTTCCACATGGGAGCCTATCAAATGCTTGGCGATGATTGTCATGTCTCCATCATTTCTTCACTGAATCCTCATCGAGTTTGCCAGTTTTCTAGTCCCTATACTCTATGGGCGTGTATGGTTTCTCAGTGTCCATCCTGAAATGCACTGCCTTGACCTAAGCACAGTATTCTAGCTTAGGTCTCACTAGCAGACCGTAGAACCCTCCCATTGGGTGTTCTGGACAGTGCTCCTCTTTTAATGAAGCCTCAGCTCTTTCTGCCTGGAGCTTATCATCTCAACTCTTCCACTAAGTAGCCACGTGACCTTCCTAAAGCTGTATGTCCTCTCTGACTTCTAGTCTCCTTTGTATAAAGTCAGGGAGTCCCACTATGAGATTCATTTCTATACAAAGTTTCTTTTAGCTGGTACATTCCATGATGGGTCCTAGGTGCTGGACAGGAAGGTTCTTGGAGGGATGGAGTTACATAAATGGACTTAAAATTATGTTTGTTTAATAATGATGTTAATAATGATGTAGTTAATATTCATATGGACTTTTAAAGTTGGCAAGGTGCTTCATATATGTGAGCTCGCTAGAACCTCCCAGCCACCCTTTGGTGTTGGTACTACAGGTATCAACCTACCTCTGAAGCTTATTAACCATGTGACCTTGGGCAGGTAATTAACCTCTCTGAGCCTTAGTTTCTTCATCTGTAAAATGAAAAGGATTGCATTAGATGGCTTTTGAGGTCCCTTCTAGCTCTAGACCTAGGATCTCTGTTTTACAGATGAAGAAACTAAAGCTCAATGTTTATAAATAATTCCCCTCTTTGATCACATAGCTTGTAAATGCCCAATGCAGGATTTGAACCCAGGTCTTCCTGACTCCCAAGGCCAGAACTATCTAATTATGCTATCTTTCAGAGGTAAACACAAATGTTTATTAAACAAACATCATTTAAGTGATGTTAACATGCAAAGATTTATATCAACCTTCATGTTGTCTTGGACCATGCATGGTGATTTTTGTCCAAAGGACAAAATGAGCCACCCAGAGTGGGCATTCCTTTGCCCATCTTTCCTGACCCTCAGTTCATTCTCTGGTGTGTTTCTGAGAATAGACTGTTTGTCTCATGGGATGGAACAAAAGGAGACCATGTGTTCCTTGGTAAATGAGCTGTTACTCTTGCTTTCTGTCTCCTCTTCACACCCGGGGCTGTATTGGTGAGAGAATAGAGTGGTGCATCTTAGCAGATTTTAACAAATATATAATTATTTACAAATATATATATGCTTTTTGAGTTGTGGCCCCAAGTGCCAGGTAGTCAGCCTCATTCCTCCATGGCCCATTAGGTAGAACACATGTAATTTATCATATGTGATGGAAGGGCTGGAGGTGCAGCCTCCAGGAGAAAAAGAGAGAGGACCCTGTTTTCTTTAGCCAGCCCACCTCTTGCCTTTCTGCTCAGCCTGCTGAACAGGTTGCTAATTAGATCTAATTGGAGTGTATCTTATTCCACTAGGGCCAGGGCTGACATGGCCAGTGCAGCTGGTCTAAATCACCCAACAGCTGGCGGATCAATGTCCTTATTTTTTTGCTGCAGCTTAGATTTGAACTCGTAACCTGGAAGGGAGATTACTTTGCCTCCAGCTCCTGTCCCTTGGGTCCATTTGTGAAATAAGCATGATCTTTCTGAGGGGAGACTTGGAGAGTCCATGAGACATCTGATTCTTGGGTTGGTGTGAGGTAGGTCAGCCTGGAGGAGTATCTACTTTCTATTAAATTGCTTGGTGGGCACAGACTGATCATTTTGGACAGTGGCAGTGGTGGGGAAAGGGAATAAGCAAGAGAAGATGCTGTTTCTTGAAAGGCCCCCACTGGTCCCTTTCTAGGGTCCCACTATGGGAGCTCTCATTCAGTCCTGGGCTTCTTGGGGTGCCCCTCTGGAATGGAGAGCATGAATCTGGCTCTGTCAAGAATGCAGCTCGTGCCTTCACATTTTTTTCCAAGAGAGAAAAACTATTTCCTGTTCCTAGTCTACATGCCTTCCTTGGCCACAGTGAGTGAAACCTGGGAACAGCAACTGGACCGAAAATTGGAGAGACAAGCACTCTGTGATTGTACTATCATCCCAGGCCATGGTGAGCCGGGTATTTTGTATTTTGGCTAATTGTAGACACCCAGCCTAGGGTTTATTTTTTGCATTATGTTTAAAACCCTCCAGTGGTCCAATATTATAATTTTCTAAGTGGCTCCATTTCAGCTCAGCTAATTGAACTGATCCAAGCTCATTTTGAAGGATTTTTTTCCCCTTTCCTTTTTCTGCTGCTTCAGTCACTGGTGAAAGTCTAGACAAGCTGTCAATCACCCACAATAGCTGACTGTACTGGAATAATTTAAGTTTACACGGCTCTTTCATTCTGGCATTCATACGCTCCTCCATGTTTTCATACTGAGCAGAGAGTGATTTGTGGGGTGGAGTCACCAGAAATCTCAGTGATGGGAGATAAGGCTCCAGGACTGCTTTGAGATTCTGAATTCCTGGGGTTTCAATCAAATGATTTTATGTTGCAATAACCCAAATGAATAGGAACTGACATGCATATATGGACATAGGGTCCTAGATTTAGGACTCTCAGGGAGTTCAGAGGCCAGCTTTTCTTCTTCCCTCATTTTACTGAAGAGGAAATAGAAAGGACTAGAGAGGGAGATGGCTTTTTGCCTAAGATTGCTCATTGGGTCACAATGTTCCCATTAGAATGGGAACAGGCCTAAGACATCAGCTGTTTCAACCCTCTTACTTTACAGATGAGGAAACTGAAGGTCAAAGGAGATTAAGTGACTTGTTCTGGATCACACAGGGAGAGCCTGAGGCATAATTAGAACTCAGGTCTTCCTGATCTTACACTCTATCCACTAGGCCACCAAACTTTCTACTCCCTTTTAACTCTATGTAAGATCTAAAAAGCCCATGTGAGTCTTGCAATAGTATGCCGCATGTATGTGGCAGCAATTACCGATGTTTTATCCCTATTTTACAGATAAGAAAATTAAGATTCAGAGAAGTTAAATTCTTTGTCCAGGGTTGCATGGCTGAGCAATAGCCTGGCTCCAAATCTAACATTCTATGCACTACACCATGCTGTCTTCATCAGTACTGGCTCTACGGTTCAATTAGAAGTCAGATATATTTGAAGGCTGGGAACTCCATTTGGGAAACTCAGCTGGTGTTGTCTCTTGCAGGAAAGCCTGGATGGGGCTTCTCTGGAAGCTTGGGCTCTGAAGTTCCCCTCTACAGAAAGCCATTGCAACACTTGAGAACCTTCCTGGGGACATTTTCTTAGAGATTGGAGAACTGTGATCATGTCTGCCTGTTTCTCCCCACCTCCATATCTTTTCTCCCCAAAGCTAGTCACCCCTAGTTCCTTCAACTATTTCTCCTATGGGATGGTCCACAGGTCTCTCTCACCATCCTGATCCTCTTCCTTTTGTTTGAGCCACAGATCGGTAACATCTATCTTAAAGCGTCTGACTCAGCCCTTGGTCTATATTTTTCTTGGGCAGGTTGGAGGAGGGGACTGCATTGGCTTTCCAGAAATTATCCTCCCATTTTCTTTCTCTCCTCTCCTTCCTAATGTTCCCCATATCCTGCCTCCGTGAGAGATCATCCTCACCACCAAACATTCATTCCCTGAGAACAAATTCTTTGTAGGGCATTGCTTGGCCCTTGCCTTCAGGCAGCTTGTAATTTGGTAATCATGGCAGACTTTTATATAGGGTTTTAAAGTTTAAAGTCTGCAACACTTTAAATTCATGATGTAGTTTAGATCTTCTTGACACCTCATGATGTAGTATGTAATAATTTTAGTTATCCTAGTACTAGTATAACATGTAATATTTTTTCTTGTGAAATTTTATTAGTGATTATATGAAAACAATTTAATCCATCCCTTTTGTTATTTTGTCACTTGAGTTTCCAAGTATACCTGTCCTCTCTCTCCTACTCAGAAAACATGTAACAAAAAATTAAAAAAAATTCTATGCAGCCAAGCTGGCCAACCATCAACTGACAGCATTGCAGTGTTCCACACCCATCATCCCCCACCTCTGCCAAGATGGGATGGAGATACATATTTCATCTCTGAGGAGCCATCATTGGTCATTATATTACATTGGGTTCAGTCTCTTTTGTGTTATTAAAACTGAAATTCTTATGGTTTCTGACAGCTTTTTTTCCAGCAAAGTCATTTAGACCTCTAGGTTGACAGGGCATTTAAATATAGCACTTCCGGAGTGCCAGGCACTATGCTGTGCATGGAGGATGTAGTATAAGGCAACAAGATGATCCTTGATTTCAGAAAGCATTTATTCTACAAAGGGAAGATAAAATCAAAAGGAGTGAAGGCAGCCAGGGGAAAGTGACTTACCTAGGAGCCCATGGTAACAAATGATACAGTTGACATTTGAACCCAAGTCAGATGTGTGGAGCACTGAGGACAGACAGCATTTAAGTAGGGGTCCTTGCTCCTATGGAGCTCCCAGTCTGTGGGGGCAGAGAGATGTCTGGCCTGGGGTGGAAAGTGAGAACTAACGATGGCCCTGAGATCATATACTAGGGTACGAAGGTCGGCTTGTGGATAGAATGTTGACTAGGTTGGAAAGACTGGACTTTGAATCCTTCCACAGACACCTACTATCTATGTGACCTTGGACGAGTTACTTAATTTTCCAGCCTCAGTTTCTTCATCTGTAAAATGAGCATAATAGCTTCTTCATCACAGGGTTGTTTTTAATACTGAATGAGATGATACATGGATGTATTTTGCCAGCCTTAAAATGGGAAATAAATGCTATTATTATTACCAATTAATTCATAGCTCATGAGGCAGAGGAAAGAGCATTGGACCTGACATCAGTGGAAGGACATGTGTTCAAATCCCAGCTCTCCTCCCTGCTAGCTGAGTTGCCCTGGGTGAGTCATTCTGGCTCTCTGAGGCTGTTTCTTCCACTGTAAAGTGTGAGGGTTGAGCTAGATGACCTTTCTAACTGTAGAGCTGGGAGCCCATGAAGAAGTAATGGGCAGCTACTGTGGGCAGAGCCAGGCCAGAGAAGAGGAGGCCCTCCAGAGCAACTGAAGCATTTACCCCCTCCTCGCTACTCCCCCCCCCCCCCCCCCCCCCCCCCCCCGCACCAGCTATTCAGATACCAACCTCATGACGACTCCCCAGTTACGACCATTGGAAGTGGGAGGGATTGGTAACAAAGAAAGGGGCTTAAAGGGTCCTGGTGCAGGGAACATCTAACCCACAGTCCATTTCCTAATTCCACTGAATACAAGGCTACAGAGGCCATTGGGGTCGATGGTGTGAATCAATGATTTTGTAATCTTTAAAGCAAGAGAAATATTAGGATCAATATTGCATTTACAATGTTTGCTGCATGGAAATAACTGACATTTTGCTGTGCTTCCCCCATCATACCCCTAGATTAAGTTAATACACATTTATTAAGTTTTTCCTGAATGCAGAACACTATGACCGGCAAAGGTTAGGTAAAGCTTAGTCCCCAGTGAGTTTGGTCTAAGAGGGGACCATAGAGCTCAAATAGAAATTCAATTTGCAAATGTTATCAAGCTCCTGGATGTGGAAGTTCTGTGCTGGGCAGAGTGGAGATGACACACTGTCCTTGCCCTCGTGGAGCTTGTAGTCTAGAAGAGTGTTTTGATTGTAATAAAAATGGATTCAATGAATACTTACTGAGAAGACTTATTGTGTTCAGAACAGCATGCTCTGTCCCCGGAGAAGTACTAAGCTTAGATAAGAAACAGTGCTTGCCCTCATGGAGCTCACAGTTTGGGGGGCGGGGTGCAAACACAGCTAACTACAATACACAGCATCAGTTCAATTTTAAAAAGTTATTAAACACCTACTACGTGTCAGGTATTGCTCTAAGCATTAGGGATGCAAAAAAGGGCAAAAGACCATTTCTGTCTTCAAGGAGCTTACAATCTAACAACATGCAAACAAATACATATATGTATACATATATATGTGTGTGTGTGTGTGTGTGTGTGTGTATATATGTATGTAGCAAGCTATATGTAGGATGAGTAAGAGGCAATTAACTGAGGGAAGGTCCTGGAATTAAGAGGAATTGGGGAAGGCTTTCTATAGAAGGTGGGATTTTAATGGAGACTTAAAGGAGGTCAGAGAGGTCAGTATTTGGAGTGGAGGAAGGAGACCATCCCCAGAGATAATACCCAGAGTGTTCTGTTCATGGAACAGCCTGGAGCCCAAGGTCACTGGACTGAAAGGTATGTGTTGGGGAGTGAGGTGTAAAAAGACTGGAAAGGGAGGAGGGGGTTAGGGTATGAATGACTTTGAATGCTAATCAGAGCATTTGTATTTGGAGCCACCAGAGTTTATTGAGTGTGGGGTGTGTGTGTGTGTGTGTGAGAGAGAGAGAGAGAGAGAGAGAGAGAGAGAGAGAGAGAGAGCTCACACACCATGGTCAGACCTTCTTTTTGGGAAAATTGCTTTAGTGTTTGAATGGATCAGAGTGGGAAGAGCCTGAGGAAGGCAGACCCACCAGCAGCTATTGTGATAGTCCAGGTGTGAGGTGATGAGGGCCAGTACCAGGGTGGGGAAAGTATCAGAAAAGAGTGTATTGGAGACATATTGCAAAGGTGAAATCAACAGGCCTTGGCAACAGCTTGGTTATGAAAAGTGAGAGATAGATAACTCCTAGGTTGTTGGCTGGAGGGACTGGGAGGATGATGCTACCCTCTACAGTAATAGAAGGTAGGAGTAGGGGAAGATTTAGGTGGAAGATAATGAGTTCTGTTTTGGACATATTTAGTTTAAGATATCTACTGGACACCTAGTTTGAGATGTCTGAAACATAGTTGGAGACGTGATATTGGAGGTCAGCAGAGAGTCTGGGACAAGAAAGGTAGATTTGAGAATCATCAGTATAGAAATGGTCATTAAATCAATGGGAACTGACGAGATTACCAAGCAAACTAGTAGAGGAGAAGAGAAGAGGGCCCAGGACAGAGCCCTGAGGGACACCTATGGCTGGAGGGTGTGATCTGAAGGATCATACAGAGAGGTGAGGGAAAAACCAGGAGAGAAGGGAGTCCCGAAAACTTAGAAGAGAGTATCAAGGAGTGGTGTCATCAACCGTGTCAAAGGCTGCAGAGAAGACAGAATGGAGACTGAGAAAAGACCATTGGGTTTGGAGACTGACCTCAAGGGAAGGAAGCACTGTTCCCATTGCCAGAGATGGACAAACTAAGGCTTAGAACCTTTGTTGACCTAAATGACCTAAATGTGACACAGTCACATCGTGATCTAGAGCCCTAGCTTTTGAACATCTAGCTAATAGTAACTGATATGATATGATATGACATGATATCCATTTATATAACACTTGCTGTGTGCCAGTTACTGTGGTAAGAACTTTAGGATCATTTAATCATTTGATCCTCACAATAACCCTGGGAGGTAGGGTAGGTGCTATTATTATCTTCATTTTCAGACAGAAACTGAGGCAAACAGAGGTCTAATGACTTTCCCAGGGTCACACAACTAGCCTGAGGTCAGATTTGAACTTGGGAAGATGAGTCTTCCTGTCTGTAGGCCTGGCACTCTGCACACTATGGCACCCCCTAGCTACCCTAGGCTTACTAGGTTCAATTTACTTGTGTGTAAAATGAAGGCTGTAGATTGGCTGCAAGCCCGGTTTCAGATATAACCTGTTATTGTATTTATATTTCATGATATGATATCCTATCTCATGATTTATTTTTATCTGTTGCATCTTTCCCTCTTTCCACTCATAGGACCAACCCTCCCTCTCAGACTCAGATCACCTTTGGCTTTTCCAATGGCCCCTTAATTAGTTTCCTTGCCCCTTAGCCTTTCCCTTCAAGTCAACAAGCATTTACTAAGCACCTACTATATGTCAGACACTCTCAGTGCTGGAGATACAAAGAGAAATAAAAATAGTCCCTCCAGGACTCCCTCCAGGAGCTCCCATTACAAGGGAAACAATATTCAAACAACAAGGTCAGAACACAATATAGACAGGATAAATGGGGAATGATGACTAAAGGGCAGGGGAATTGGGAAAGACTTCTTGCAGCAGGTGAGATTGTAGTTGAGGGGCAAAGGAATCCAGGGAGGTTGGAAAATAGAGACGAAGGGAGAGAGTGGTGACAGCAAAAATGTGGAGTCCAGAGATGGAGCCTCCTGTACCAGGATCAGTAAGTGCCAGTAAGAGCAGTGTCACTAGGTGGTAGGGCATATGGAAGGAAGGAAGGTGCAAGAAGACAAGAAAGGTAGGAAGGAGCCAGGCATCTTCCACAGCTGCCAAATTGATAGTCTGATCATGACTCTCCCCTTCTCACGAAGTCTCAAGGTCTCCCAATTACTACCAGGATAAAACCCAACTCCCACCCTCTTTGGCATTTAAAGCTCTTTTCAAACCTGAGCTATCTTTCCAGGATGATTGAACTTTATTCCCTCACCGCATTATTTGTTATAGCCAGGCTAGCCTTTTTGTCATTTCTTCTACATCTACATTCCATCTCCTTTATCTATCTATGCTTTTGAACACATGGCTCCCCATGCCTGGTCCCTCATCTCCATTTGGGAGAATCCTTAGTTTCCCTTGGGGCTCAGCTCAGGTGCTGCATCTTACATCTGATCCTTCCTGTCCTCATGTCCCTCTTGCTCATTTCCAAGACCCCATCCTTTGCCCTTCACCATGCTGCAGCTTGTTCACAAAGTATGGTCTCTGGATGAGGGAGTGTGGATGGCTTATTGCAGCCTGGCCCCACTATTGCCAAATCCACTGACTGGTTCCTTTTCAATTGAGAGAAACCCAGCTGAAACATTCCTTGTACTCAGCTTTGAGATTTGAATTTGGTGTGAGACACATCTGTAATATTCTCTTTGACGAGTGTTGCATACATCCCAGCATGAGCCAGGAATGCTAAATTGGTAATGGCTTCCCCAGAATTTTCCTTTTTGCTGTTGGGCAGCCAGTGATTGGAGCTGAGCTCAGGGAGAGAAAGAATGCCTTATCCCTCCTCACTATCAGTTGGTTCTCCACCTCTTCTCCGGGCTGTCTCTTCATCAGGCTAGCCTCCGAATGTTCACTAAGAGAGAAAACTGTATTTCCCTGTGGTCGCCGTGAATATGAAGCCATGGCTGACTCATGTTCCAGGTCAGGTAAACATTTGTGTTAGACACTGCCAACAAAGGTCTCGAGGGTCTGCTGATGCACTCAGACAACTTCTGGGCCTTGGCATCAGCCTTCCTATTGGATTTCCTATTGGATTTCCCGGTCATTCTATCTGACCTGCAGCTGACTTCTTTTTTGTGAGGTAGTTCTGTCTGAAGGAGCTGAACTGTCTTTTATGCCATGGGGAGAGGCAGCTCCCAATTATAATGGGAACTCCCTGAGAGCAGGGACTCTTGACTCTCTTTCTGATTCATTAGTACTTAGCACAGTGGTCTGCATATAATGCGTGCTTAATAAATGCTCTCACAAGTCAAACCAACAAACATTTAAGTGCCTACTATGGGCCAGGCTCTGTGCTAAGCTCAGGGGATACAAACAAAGGCAAAAACAGTCTCTGCTCTCAAGAAGCTGTTTCCACAATCTGGCTAGCAGCTTCTATGGGGGGGAAAGATCCACCCACAGCCAGCACCCAGAAAGCTGCCGGACAGCACAGGTTCTTTTGATCTGCCTTAATAAGGAGAGCAAGGTGAAGGGGTTGGCAAGCTTACTTTAATTCAGCACACAAATATCATTCACTTAGTTCAGGAGAAAAAGCCAGCACCCTGAACTTCAGAACAAAATACAAACAAATTACAAACATCAACAGACAGACCTTGTCTGATTCAAATCCCAATACATAGTTACCAG
>CM053626.1:318778503-318797147 GCA_028646595.1 Phalanger gymnotis | reverse complement strand
TTTTCCTAAATTGTAAAATGGGGATACCAATATTACCAACCTCCAAAGACTGTTGTGACGATCAAGTGAGAAAATATTTAAGAAATGCTTGGTGCAGTTCCTGGTAGGTAGTAGTTACTGAAATGCTCCTTCCCTTCCCCTTTCCTCTTCTTCTATCACTTCTTCTTCCTCTGTTCCTTCTCCTTCTCCTCTTCCTCCTTCCCCTTCTTTTCTTCCTCCCTCCCTAGTCCGTCCTTATAACATGGAGTTCCTTCTCAGCAATTTAAAGAACGAGCCTGGAAAGCTGATTGGAGACAATATTGTTTTATGACTCTCCAGCGATCCATGGATGTCCAAGTGCTTCCCCAAAGTGAGCGAGTCTTGTTGAGATGGTAAGTAACTGGAGGGTAGGGACTATGTTATTTGTTTCCTCTGTAACGCTGAACACCAAGCACACAGCCTGCTACATAATAGGCACTTAATAAGTAGTTGTCAGATTGAATTGAGAGGATTTAATAAATGAGGCTTACCCTCTCAAAGCAGAGAGATCAAAGAAGGGAATGTGGCCATGGGAATCCTAGAGAAATGAAGCTGACTTTAACACACACACATACCTACGCAATATGCATGGAGGCATATATACGCACACGGGCATATACACAATGCCCCCCCCCCTTATGCATATATACACACACAGGTGTATACGCTCATGCCCCCCTTACACAGGCATATACACACATGCCCCCCTTACACATATATACACACATTCATATACACACATGCTCCCCAACCCTTACACATACATATATGTACACAGTTGGATTCATTTTATCCATCCAACCTGGGAGAAAATTGGTTTGCAGAAAATGTGGGTCATGACATTGTTTCAGCATCTGCTTGTTTGATATCGTGCGGGTCTATTACTGGAGTAATATCGAAGAGTATATTAGCACCAGCAGGATTTGGGATTCCCATAGGGACTGTTCTTTACTGTCAAACTCATAAAGCTATTTAATCTCTTTTATCAGATTGGTCCCACTCTCCCTCCTCACGCAGACAAAGGAAGTTTCTCTGGCTTCATTTGTCAGAAAGCTTTCTTTGGTGCCTGCTTGCATGGAGGGAATAAGCCAGCCACCTGAGGGAGTATCTATCTCAGTGTATTTGTAAATCAGTATCACAGCCTCCACATTGGTTGCAATGGACCAAAGCTACTTCCTTGGTGAGGAAAAGACACCTGTATTCGGAACAGTCTCCCTTCCCTTTTCCTTGGCATACACATTGAACTTCAACTTACCAACCGATCAATATTTATTAAGAGACTACCATATCCCAGGTACTATGCTAAGCCCTGAGAGCACAAAAAGAGGCAGAAGATAGTCCCTGCCCTCAAGAAGCTGACAATCTATTGGGGGAGACAACAAACAAACAAGCTATGTACAAGATACGTAGGAAATAATTAAAAGAAAGAAGGCACTAGAATCAAGAGGTATTAGGAAAGGCTTCCTGTAAAAGATTAAATTATAGCTGGGAGCCCTTTATGCTCTAAAATCTATTTAGGATCCCCTCCACCAGCAGCTAAGCTTTTATTTATTCTACTTCTATCTAGCCATGTTATATTATTTGCCATATTATACATTAAAATATCTTGGCATTATTATGAAAATAGTTTTGACCCCGCAAACACCCTGAAAGAGTTTTGGGCACCCCAAGGGACCCTGGACCACACTTTGAGACTCTCCCTCCCCAAAACAGACAGGAAACAGACAATGGCAACAGTACCACTTGTACCACTAACCTCATTTTTGAGGAAAATGCTTTGTAAACCTTAAAGCTCTGCAGAAATGTGAGATGTGGTGGTTGGTACTGCCAGCAGTTGTGCAGACATACTCTTGTAAATCACGCTGTGAATCTCCCCTCCCGTAATTTCTGACACATATGTGTGAAAATGAAATTCTGTCCTGTGAAATGCCGATGTAGCAAAGCAGACTTCTTTTGTTGTCGAGGGTGGGTTTGGGGTGGGGGTAGGGCCGTGGTTCCAGGGTTTGTGTCTCTTGGTGCTCTTGAGAAGACCAAGACTTGTTTATGCTGAGGCAGGTTTGAAATAGTAAATAGCCAGATGACCCAGGTGTTGAATACCTATTCTGAATCCCTATTATTGTGGAACTTGGGCAAGCCCTCCCCACTACCCCGTGAGATTTCCTTATCTGGAAAGGCGAGGGGATCAGATTGGGTGATCTCTAGGGTGCCTTAGGGCTGAACAATTTTAAAGATGATGGCAGTTCCTGAGATGAGCAGAGGCTAAAATCCTGGTACCTAGATAGTGAAGTGAGAGGTTTGTTTTTTTTTTCTCCCCTTAACCTAGCCATATTTCCCACTGTAGCAATCTGTTTTGTGTCATCTTTGGCCTTCTCTAGCCAGACCTGTAGAATGGTAGTGTAAGGGATGATTGCAAAGTAAGAAGAAGGATTTGTGAATGTATGTCATACTTTCTCCCGTGCTGGTGATGTGGAACAACTATTCAATTCAATCCCATATTTCTTATATACTAGCTATGTGCAAGGGTCTGTCCAAGGTACTGAATAACACAAATTTCCTTTATTTGTTAGATTAAGACATCATCTCTTATAAGAATTTGTCAAATTTCTAGTCTGTACTAGTCACCTAGTCACTATGCCAGGCAATGAGGATATAGAAACAAAAGTCAGATAATCCCTGGCTTCAGGGAGCTGCCATTTGATCAGGATCCTTGATTTAGAGCTGGGAGGCACCTCAGAGGTCATATCATCCAATCTCTTCATTCTGCAGATGAGAAGATTGATGCCCCAGAAGTTTTTAAGTGACTTGTCCAAGATCACACTGTGGTAAAAGGAATATCCAGGCCTAGAATCCAAGTCTTCTGACTCCCAATCCAGCCCTTCTTTATCTTTAGCATGCTACCAGCCTTAAGCACTATTCAATTCAGCAAATATAATTAAATAATTTATTAAAGACCTAATTATACAAGGCACTATGGGCATTGGGGTTCCAAAGGTAGGTGGGTAGATTCCTTGCCATTCAAGAAGCTTCTCTTCTACTGTATAATTTGTCTTTCCAGGTTTAAAATACATCAATCCCCTTCATGAACTTTGTGGCTCAGCTCACACATGCTTTCTGTTCCTTACATAGGACATTCCTTCTCTGTGGTCTTGCATAGGCTGCTCCTCCTCCTCCTCTTCTTCACTCAGGGATCATTTAACTCAACCCTTTCATTTTTCAGATGGTAAAAGTAGGGGCCCAGAAGCTCACACAAGAGGTAAAACAAAATGAGCCAGAACTGGAACCCAGGTTTTCTGTCTCCATACCTAATGTGCTTTTCCTTATTCCTCATTGGTTCTTCCTATTTCTTTACCCTACTCTCACTGTGAGTAGGGAAAATTACTCTGGACCTTGGTTTCTTCCTCTTTAAAATTAAGGAGTTAGCCTAGATGGTTAGTCAACAAGCATTTATTAGTCACTTGCTTTGTACCAGGTACTAAATGTGACAATACAAGGAAAGGTAAAAACATGGGGTTTTTTTTTTGGTCCAGAGAAAGTTTATATTCTAATGGAGGAAACAGCATATAAATATAAATTGTTTTTGAGGTTCCTTCCAACACTACCTCCGAGATCCTAGGGTCTTTGCTAAAATTGCCTTTATCCCCCATTGGCCTCCGTATACTGTTGGAAACAGTCAATAACATGACATAAATAATTGTCTCATGGCATATTTCATTCTTTCATGAAGGATAAAATTATGAGGATGACCCTGAGAAGAGCCACATATGTCACGCTGTTTAGCTTCTCTTCAAATAGCTTAGTTGTTGATTCAATGCTTCCCAAAGATTTGAACACTAACTGTCCTCCACGAAACTGGTAGGTTCCATAAAAATCTACTTTACTTAGTAATAGAATAGCATAAGGGAATATAATGGCATAAGGGAGATGAAGGAAATATCTTGGGACCACTTGCTAAACCATAACTTTCTCTGACAAGAAGCTTATGGAATTCCGGAATTGAGCTAGACCACCCAACATGGCATCTGCAGCCTTCCAGTCATTTAGCATTCACATGACACATTCATGTGACTAGAAAATAGACCACATGAAGATTCAGGATTGTAAACTCCATGAGTCAGAAGTCTGATGTGGCCAGCCCCCAAAGTTGATTTAATCTTTTGTTGTAGAAATAAAAACATAGTGCTTAAAATGAGGGTGACTATAGTTTAGCTGTACTCTGAACCAGTCATATCATATCTAGAGTATTGTATATAGTGGCTGATACCAAATTTGAGATAGGTCATTAACAAGCTGGAGAGCATCTAGAGGGAAGGTAACCAGGATGGTGAAGGGATGTGAAAATGTGCCATGGGGGGATTTATTGAAGGAAGTAGAGATACTAAGCTTAGAGAAGAGAGGATTTGAGGGTGGCAGTGGTGAAGACATAATACCTGTCTTCTTTCATGTAAAGTGTTATCATGGGGAGTAGGATTAGATTTATTCCATTTGGTCCCAGAGTATAGAAACAGTAGTACTGAATAGAAGCTGCAGGAAGGCAGATTTCCACTCAATATGATGAAACATTCCCTAATAGTCAGTGCTACCCAAGGACAAAAGGACCTTGTCAGGCTGGAACTTCTCCATCACTGGATATCTTCAAGTAGAGTCTGAATTACCAAATGTCAGAAATGTTGTGGCATTTGGCAGGGTGTGTGTGTGTGTATGAGAGAGAGAGAGGCAGACAGACGGACATGCACATTTCTGCTCAGGTGTGAGTTGGGCTAGATTCCTTGAGGTTGTTTCCAATGAATCAATCAGCAAGCATTTATTAAACACCTACTCTGTGCTAGGTACTATGCCTGGCAATTAGAAGGTGCTCAATAAATGCTTATTGAATGAAATTTAGGGCTGGCCCAATTTCTCACATAGTAATGAGTTGTTTGGGAGGGGAAGGGGTTGTGATAGTACAGGCATCTACATGGTTCCAGTCAGGGGGACCGACATCATACTATCAAATGCATTGAATAAGTGTGGCTGCAACTTTTGGAGGAACTCATGAATGTGTCCCTGCTAAGTAACCAGGCCCCTAAGAGCCTGCTATATTTTGTCCCAACCATATTTCCCTCTATTTAATGGATTTGATTGTAGTGGAAGCCTTTTCTAGTTTAGCATATAGAGGATGAGACAGGCCCTAAATTCTGGCTGTGGGCTCTTTTCCCAAGTATGAGCTCAGAGAAAGCCACTTTTGCTTATTAGTTCAGCATTTCAGTCCCTGGGAACCAAAATAGAATTATAATTAAAAGGAAGGAGGAAAGGACCATTCAAAGCATAGATATCACATTTAATTGAAATGGAAAGGAGTAGGGGCATGTGGGGCATTACGATCTTTAAGGAAAATGCTTGGAGATTACACAAAGCCCAGCCTGAAATCTTTTTTCTAAAAACCCACAAGCTAAAAGGGGAAAAACGAACACCCTTGTGTTGTGGGAAGATGCTTTTATATGTGTGAAGATGCACATCTATAAAATGTACTCACTCGGCTGTGTATCTATAGATGGATGCACAGAAACCCTCGCATAAAAATGCACAGATTGTCAGAACATTTGATTTAAATATTTGGCTCTGTTGTTACCCTCCCTCTCCCTTTCTACCTCACCCTACACTCCACCAACCACACACATACACAAATACTTCCCTTCCATCTGACTGGAGTTACCAGTGAGGCTTCATGATGGAGTAGAAATAACAATGTTTTAGGAGTCAAAGCCTTGATTCTCCTGCTTACTAGCTATGTGACTGTGAATAAGTCATTTTCCCCAATCTGTGCCTCAGTTTCCTCATTTTAGATAGCCTCTCATCCCTTGTTGCTCTACAGATATGATTATTTGCTTTTTAAAATGAGGACATAGGACTGGATGAGCACTTAATGTTCTCCTCCATTTCTCACATTCTATGATTCTCTCTCAAAACCCAAGCCCAAAGGAGATATTCTGTCTAAGGAAAGACTAAATGAAATGTCTTTAACCGGATTCTGTAAAGTACTGTGAGAGCTGTTACTGTCCAGAAGCATTCTCTAGAGTTGGACTTCCAGGAAGAAGGGTTGAGCTTTTGGTTATGTCCTAACCTAGTGCCTGAGGGCCATCTCCAGTGGTCCTGATCTATATCTGGGCACTGGACCTGGATGGCTCTGGAGGAGAAAATGAGGCTGGTGACTTTGCATAGCCCTCCCTCACTTAAATCCAATTCACTTGCAAGTCATGGCATCATCTTCCTGATGTCATGGTCCTCTTTGAGAATGAAGGACAAACAACAACTACAAACAACCCTGGTGCCTTATTCTAGTATGGAAGTGACTCTGTCCTCACTTTACAACAGAGTCCACACTACCCAATTGGAAAAAGCTTTCGAATTCAGATTCCGTGATAGATCGTAGGTGTCTCATTTGAAGATAACCTAGGAGGGGGTTAACACCAGGCTGGATGCAGAGGAATGAGGTTTTCAGCCACAACAACTCTCAAAAACCATGTATTTAACTCATAAAAGAATTTCAATTTATTTTAGTGGAGGGAATACCCATGCTGATGGAAATGCAAATACCCAGAGTATTTATTTATTGAGTTTTATTATTTAATATTTTAGTTTTCAATGTTGATTTCCACAAGATTTTGAGTTACAAATTTTCTCCCTATTTCTATCCCCCCCCACCAGATGGCATATGTTCTGATTGCCCCTTTCCCTAGTCTGCCCTCCCTTCTGTCACCTCAACTCCCCACCCCATCCCCTTTCCCCTTACTTTCTTGTAGGACAAAAGAGATTTCTATGACCCATTGCCTGTATACCTTATTTCCCAGTTGCATTTAAAAACAACTCTTTTTTTAGACATTTGTTTTTAGAACTTTGAGTTCCAAATTCTTCCCTTCTTTCTTTCCATTCACCCTCCTTGAGAAGGCAAGCAATTCAGCATAGGCCACACATGTATTGTTATGCAAAATACTTCCATAATAGTCATGTTGTGAAAGACTATATTTCCCTTCATCCTATCCTGTCCCCCTTTATTAAATTTTCTTCCTTGCCCCTGTCCCTTTTCAAAAATGTCTGCTTTTGATTTTCTCCCCCCCCATCTGCCCTCTCTTCTTTCATCCCCCCCATCCCCTTGCCCCCTACTTTCCTGTAGGGTAAGATACCCAACTGAGTGTGTATGTTATTCCCTCCCTTAAATCCAATGAGAGCAAGATTCACTCATTCCCTTTCACCTGCCCCCTCTGCCCTTCCATTATAACTACTTTTTCTTGCTACACAAAGTATTTAAAGGAAGACTTCCGAGGGGACATAGGCTCAAAGGTAAAGCCAGCCCTTAGTTAAATCCTGCTGGTACAGCAAAGATTAACCTGTACCCCCTCCCCCAAGTGACATAATGCCACAGATGTGCACCAGAGGGCAGCCCAGGGTCAGGGAGAGGTAGGAGGTAGTTTTTAGCTTTCTTGGGATACCAGGATTTAGAGCTACCACCAGTGTATAGGCCAACTATCAGATCAGAGGATGCCAGGACCAGGAAAGGAGATAAACTCTAATTAGAGTTCATGTAAGTCATTCAGTGGGAAAGGGATAGGATACAAAAGTAAACAGGGCAGCAATGCATGAAAGATATCAACAGGAGGTTGTGGTAATAATAACTGACATTTATAGCACATTCTAATGTTTTCAAAGCACTTTACATAAATGATCTTATTTAAGCTTCACAGCTCTCCAGCTTCCTTCAAGTCCCAGCTAAAATTTGACCTTCTTCAAGAAACCTTTCTTGATCCCTCAATTCTAGTGCCTTTCCTATTTTGATTTTATAGATATATCACATATATGTATATATGTATATGCACACCCCCCCATATATATATAAATAAAACTTTTTTGGGTCATTCATTATTTTTATGTTATCTCCCCAGTAGATTGGGAGCTCCTTGACATTTAATCTTTCTTTGATTCCCCAGAACTTTGTACAGAATCTGGCAAATAGTAGGCACTATGTAAATGTTAGTTATTATTATTAACAAAATAAATATAAGATGATTTGGGGGTAAAAGGCATTAGCAACTGATGGAGATCAGAAAATGTAGGTGAAACATGAATTAAGTTTTGAAAGAAATGAAAGATTCCAAGAAACACATGTGAAGAGGAAGAGTATTTTAGGTTTGGAGGAGCCCATGCAAGTCCATCCATGATGGGAGATGGAGGATCATGTGAGAATAAAAGAAGGCTAGTTTGGCTGGACTTTGGGATATGGAAAAGAGAATAAATAATATATTGCAAAACTAGAAGAGAAAATTTGTATTTGGGTTGTGAATGACTTTCAGTGCCACACAGTGTACATTTGATCTGGCATTAGGGAGTCATAGGAATTTATTGAGTAGGAGAGTGACACTATCAGACATGGGCAGTAGGAAAATGACTTTGGCATTTGTGTAGACCAGAAGTATCAAAATGTAGACTGCATATATCCCATAGAACTCTCCAATGTTATCCAAATCAGATTAAAATATAATTGAGAAATACTTAACAAAATAAATGAAAATACAATAAAACACAGATAATGCTAATGTGCAGTTTTCTAAATAAATATGTGCTGACAGGGATCATTATGTAGGGTTTAGCGGCTCCCATTTCTACTTGAGTTTGCCATTGCTGGTGTAGAGAATGGATTAGAAAAAGGAGAAAATGGAAGGAGTGACACCCAATCAGAGGTTACTATAGTGACCCAGGAACTGATAGTCTTCATGAGGGTGGTAGCCATATGAGAGGAAGGAAAAGGATGTTGGAGATGTACTGATAGAAATGACAGGATTTAGCATCTGATTGGCTATGTGGGGTGGGTGAGAGTGAGGAGTCCAGAATGACCCTGAGTTCCAAACCTGGGAGACTGAAGGGATGGTTGATGCTAAATTCAGAAGGGAGGAGAGAATTAGTTTTTGGACATACTGCATTTAAGATGCCTTTGGGACTTCTAGTTTGGAGTATCCAATAGGCAGTTAGTGATGTGGGACTGGAGCTCAGCAGATAGATTAGAGCTGACTCTGTGTATCTAGGAGTTCTCTTTGTTGAGATAGTACAATTACTATAGCTACCTATGGGAGTTAATGAATTTACCAAATGATTCTAGAAACTTAGGAGAAAAGGGATTAGGACAGAGACTTGAGGGACACCCAGAGTTGGGAAGTATGATATATAGATCATGTATCAGAAAAGGAAACTGAGGCAGCCAGATGAGTAGGAGGATAAGGAGAGAGCAAAAACTCATAAGAAAGGAAGTATCCAGGAGGAGAGGGTGTTCCCCAGTGTTAAATACTACAGACAGAATGAAAAAAAATTGAAGACGGGCTGGGGAGGGGGAGAAAGCTTTTCAGCATTTTTTCTTGGTGAATGGACCCTAGAAAAGGGTTTGGAATATATGGTGCCAGGGAAATAAAGCAAATGCAGAATAGGCGCTCAAATTGCCCCCTAAGATATGGTTTCAAAGAGAGCACATTAGGTATCCATTATGTGAGGTCTCTGAATCTTTGGGGACAAAAAGGCTCTTTGGCCAAGAATATCAGGAGGCTCAGTAACTCATATTGAGGTTTAGAAATTAAGGGAGTTTAGAAGAGAAAAAGAAGGAACTCTTACTGCCTCACTTGACTGAGTGAAACGGTCCCCCAAACTGGTTTTCAGATGATGAGTCCCTAGTGAGGTTCACTGCTTTTGAGCTCATCCTTACACAAGGGGCTATAGGGGAACAAAAATGAATAAGGGGCAAGGATGTGAGGTTAACAAGAACTGCTCCTGAATACCAAGGAAGGAAGGAGACCTGAGACCAAATGAGGAAAGACCATGACGCTGGGGGGTATCAAACCCAGATGTCGGGAAAGCCCAGAAGTGACATCAGAATCCCAAACCAGAGTATTGAGACTGTCAAAATCATATTAAAAGGACAGAACAAGATAAGGGGATCACAGAGTTGCTTCAGCACAATGGTCTGCTTCTGCCTTCTCTGAAGGACTATTTTTGGTAGTCTTTTGGTCATGGGAAGCCGAGATTTAAAGGACCCTTCCCCAGGATGCTGCATAAGGGGACCTGATGGTCCCCTTCCTCTCTCCTTGAAGGGAAACACAGAAGTACTTGTTCTGCCTACAAGTCACCGAGGAGCTCCAACTCCCCCTTCCCCGTGTTAACACCCTTTCTATTCCTGGCACATCATATTTGCTTTGCCAGGGGAAAAATGATGATCTGTTGCCTTTCCTTTGGGATGAGTTGGCGGACATCCAGATTGTAAGATCTATATTTTTGGTAGATAAATCTTGGGTGTAGAGAAATCAATTCTGCTATGTCATAAACTTAAAGCCACCTCTGTGGCTGCATTGTAAATACCCTTTAATCTCTCAGGGCTGGTTCAATTATTTAGCAAAGAGACTGGCAATTTAGAAATGTAAGTAAGTGTGTGGAGTGGCCACAGAATGATCATTCCAGTTCAAACAAAGAACTTGAAAATGACAAATGTAAAAGCTGGGAGGGACTTCAGAACCTAGAGAGAGCAGGGAGTAACCTCAGAATGTAAAATGTTGGAATATACAATACCTAATGTCAGATCTGGAAGGGACCTTAGGAAGTAGAATGTCAGGACTGGGAGGCATCTTAGAACATAGAATGTTAGATGATATGACATGAACTCTCAGGGCTAGAAGTGATCTTAGAAGGGAAAGAAATGAGCATTTATTAAGTACCTACTACATGCAGCCATTGTTCTAAGCGTTTTACAAATATTATGATATTTGAACGTTAGAACAAATATCAGACCTGGAAGAAAGCCTAGAACACAGAATCTTAAAACATAGAAGCTGGGAAGGGCTTTAGGTCCTTGAATGTTAGAAGTAAAAAGGCCTTGGAGATCATCTAGTTCAACCACTCTACTCCACTTTTACAGAGGGGAAACTGAGGTTATGTGACAGGAGGCTAAGCTAGTGTCCAGTGCTCCGGCCTTTGTACCAGTCCTTAGCTAGGCCCTCATCACTTTTCACCTGGACTATCATAATGGCCTCCTCACTGGTCTCCTTCCTTCAGGTCTTTCCTCTTTCTCTTCTATCCTCTACCTCATCACTAAAGTGATTTTCCTTAAGCCACTTCCCTCCTCAGTAAACTCCAGGAGCTTCCTACCACCCTGAAGATCAAATATGAACTGCTTTGTTTGGCATTTAATTTGGTCAAGCAGTTATTAAGGCATTGTACTAAGCTTTGGAGGTACAAATACACACAAAAAGAAAAACAGCCCCACCCCCAAGGAGTCTTAAAGCCCTTCGCAGCCACCCTCTCCAGCCTTATTAGGAATGACTCCCCTTCTTGTACTCTGTGGTCCAGCCACAGCTCTTCAAACAGCAACTCAGACCCATGTAAGAACACCTCTAAAATGAAAAAGAAATTAAGGCTTGATACTATCTGCTAAGGCGAAACACATAAAACAAGAGGAATGCATAGACAACTTTCTGCCAAGTTGAAAAAAGAAACGATTTCCCTCTGCTTATGGTTTTTGCTCTATGTGAGGACACAGAGAAGAACATGACTTCTGTGGAAAAGCCACACTACGTTAACTGATGGTGATGACCCATCTGTTGGCGGTTCATTGTATTTCTTTGTTTTAAAAAAGTGTCAGAAAATCCCCTTGCTTTGCCATCTGCATCGATCAAAGGAATCGAATAATGCATTACTAGTTTGATTTCTCCTCCAGGACATACATAAGGATTTTCAAAAATAATAAAGAATATTCACATTGCTCTCAAGTGTAAAATGTTTTTATTGTTAAGTAAAACACACAAGGAAAACATTTTGAATTTAATTTTTATTTTCTTCCTTTAAAAATGTCTGTTTTTGGGTATGTTTTATAATATAGGCCTAGGAGAAGGCTGGGGATCTATGATTTCAATGGCATAGGGCACTTGCAGATGAGAAAACCCCACCACCTGTTCAGATCTGCACCCACTCTGTTACTTCCAGTAGAAGACAGTTACCTGGGGCACTGGGGTTAAGGGGTTGCCCAGGATCACACAGCCACTGTGTGTCAGAGTCAGGACTTGAACCCAGGTATTCCTGAAATTCAGCCCTGCCATCTCCATTATGCAACATTGTCTTCTTATGTTGTTTATCTTACATGAATACAGTAGTATTACTATATGCTGTATCAGAGAGATTTTTTAAAATGGAGACTAGCTGCTTTCCACAATTCCTTTCAGGCCCGGTTCTTATGATCCCAGGAACATCAGACTATGAGAAAAAGCATGCTGATTAAAAAAAAAAGAAATAATGTTCACCCTAGGACTGGCACTCACTGCCCTGAAACATTTTGAGTCATTGACCTATTTGGGGGGCCTGAGCCCTAGTTGAAAGTCTCCTTTTGTTTTGGCATCAAGTAGTTATGAACAGGTGAGAGCAACCACCATCATTTGAGAAATGCACTTTCTATTGTTCTTAGGACAACAGCACTTACTCTCAATCCTCAGACTGCAGCCTGGAACCCAGTAGAGGGGAGGGACAGTGGGAGAATGTGACCAAAAGCTTTGTTCTCTACTGTTGGTTGAGGAAGCTGTCCATGAACATCAGGCCAGCCAATGATGGTTCTAAGACCAGAGAAAGTAGACAATTGACACTTTAGTCAGTCAGCCACATTGATGTGAAAAGTGGCATGTGGACTCCATAACTATTTTTGGGGAACCGTTTTTACAAAGTCCTGGCCTTGGGCCCTGTTTCAGAACCCTCTCTTCCAAAGAGTCACAAACCATGTACTCAGCCCCTGCCAGAGGATAGCAGTCCAAGTGCAGCTTTTAATTTTCATCTTTTAAAAGGTTTCCTGTCTTTTCAATAATTGCTTCTGAGAAACTGCCATTTGTGGGAGCAACAAAGAGGCAATGGAGGTTGGAGGTTTTTGTAACTGTGTGGGATTGAACACCGATAACCCTCCAACCCGGTGCATACACTAGGACTTTTTGTTCTTCTGATTTAATTGAAATTTTTTGTCAACCAGTTGATGTGGATCTGGGTGGAATCTGAGTCTGAAGAAATGAGAAATCTTTCAGTACAAACTACCATCTCTTGAAAGGAAGCAGTTTTCTGTCGAATTGTCAGGGAATGATGGGAGGGAATGAAAAGCATTAGGGTGTTGATTTTTATATTAAGTTTATATAAAGTGAGATGAGTTTCCAGTGGCTGACAGGCAGAGATATTTATCTTGATTTGAGGGATTTCCAAGCATCGAGGAGACTGTATTGCTATAATTCTGGAAATATTTCTGGGAAATATGTAAGAGGGTCAACGAAGGGTTAGTCAACTCCAAACCCCTCTGCCCTGAATAGAATCCTGGGCAAATATTTAAGAGCTCAGAGGTATCATGGTACAAAGGATGGAACATCCATGATAGAGGACTTGGCTTCAAAACTCAGCTTTGCTTCTTACTACCTGACTGTCCTTAGACAAGTCACTTGACTTCTCTCCCCTCAGGTGCCACACCATCCCATTTTTAACATTAGGAGGCTAAGGACCAGAGTGATTAAGCAATTTGCCCAAAGTTATACAGATTTATTAAAAACCCAATAAAACAGATAAACCATTGGTTAATTTGATTAAAAAAGAGAAGGAAATCAAATTACCAGTAGGAAAAATGAAGATGAAATTAAAGCAATTATTAGGAGTTATTTTGCCCAATTATGTGCCAATAAAACTGACAATCTCAGTGAAATAGATGAATATTTTCAGTTACGCAGCCATTAAGCATAGGAGGTGGGTAAATCCAGGGCTTCCTGACTCCAGGACTAGCTAGATAAAGCATTTATTAAGTACTTTCTATGTACCGGGCATTGTGCTAAGCCCTGGGAATACAAATATAAGCAAAAATTGAGCTCTTCTTGACTCCAAGCCTAGGACTGTATCTGTTATGCCACCTTAAATGCCTCTGCTAAAGCCATGGATAGGATGGAAACACTAGATTCCTAACCCACAAACCTGGATGTAACTCTGATCTCTGCTGTTCACCACCGGGTGACCTGGGGTAAATCACTCGCCCACCCTGGGGCTCAGCTTCCTCCCACGGACAGTTTTAAAGACTCCTAGCTTGGTCTGCATGCCTCTGGTTATAGGGTTGCTTCTTTCCCTTGCTCTGGTCTTCCTGATTTTAGGCCAATCCTCATACCCCTCTGCACTGAGTCAAGGCTGCTTCCCAGGTGAAAGGTTTTCCCTCTGAGTGGCATCTGAGACCCTTAAGTCAACCCCCAGCTTGAGGGAAGTGGTTGGAGCTTGATTTCAGTCCCTGACTATTTGCATTGGAAAACAGCTACTTAGCACATTTGCTGATGACTTTTCATAAGGTAGTGTTTTCCCCTCTTCCTTCTTAGCCCTCAGGTTCTCAGCATATGAAATGACAATGTTGTTGCTACGAATTTGCAAGTGCTGCTTGGGACTTCTCAAGTGAGCCTAGCACATGAAGAATGTTCCACAACAAATGATATTAATTGTCTTACTTGTCTTAAATGCTTTAGAGTGAGGGAATACCAACCTGCTTAGTACCACATTTGAAGGCTTAGAAGGGACCCATAGTGATGCCCAGGGTCACCAAGAGAATTTCATGAGATGAAATGTTAATGTGGACCAGGGAGGGAGAAAGCTGAAATCACCAAATTTGGGAAGTAGAAGGAAGCTCATTGGCTGACCTAATCTAATCCATGCACAAAGGAATCCTCTCTACAATATACTTGAAAACTAGTCTGCCAGCATCCATTTGAAGGCCTCTGGTAAGTGGGAACCCACCAGGTCTCAAGGCAGCCCATCCATGTTGAGAAAACTCTCACGATTAAGAAGTTTATTTGTTTGCTCCTGACATCCTGAGGAAATTGGTCTCTCTGCAGTCTCTACCCTTGCTACTGGTTCTGCCCTCAGGATCAAACAGTGCCAGTTAAATCCCAACTCCACATGACAAGCCATCACATACTTGAAGAACACTATTGGGTCTCCCTCTGAGTCTTCTCTTCTTCAAACTAAACCTGCCCAGTTCCTCTCTCTGGGAATAGGAAGGTGAGAGTGATACCGTACTCTTCCATTAACAGACCTTGTTGGGAACATTAGGTTGCGTTCTGGGTGCCACGGTTTAAGGATAGGCTAGAGTAAGGGTTCTGAACCATTTTTCTGTGCATCATTGACCCATTTAGCAGTCTGTTGAGACCTAGGAGCCCCATCTCTGTATAATGTTTTTTAAATTCATAAAAGATATATAGAATTATATAGAAAACCAATTAGATTAAAATACAGCTACCAAAATAATAAAACGTTCATGAACTCAGGGGTTAAGAACCCCTAAACTAGAGAATATATGAAGAAGAGGACCATGGTGGTAAGAGACCTTGAAACCATGTTATACAAAGATTGACTGGAAAGACTGGGAATTTTTAGCTTGGAGTAGACAAATGGTTTTGAGCATGGTTGGACTACTAAATGGCCTACTCAATTCATCCTCCAACTTTTTTTTCACAAAAAAGAAGTCAGCCCAGATGGCTGAGATTGGAAGTTCTACCTCATCCCAAGTCAAGTGCCAATTGGAATTTCTGCAGCCCCTCCAACTGAATGCAATGTGTAGGTACTAAGGCACACACATCACTTAATTACAGAATTTTAATGGCAACTTCAGGGAAAGCTTACCATTTGGCACAAAGCTTTAGCAAGGTGGAAAACGGCAAAAGGTACATGCCGGGAATGAAGTGAATTGCCCTTTAAGTAGATATGTTTTAGTTCAATGAGCCAAACAGCTGTATTAATTAAAAGCTACTTTAGGGCCTCTCTCTACACTTAACTAGAACAAACATGAGAAGCTAGATCCATTTAAGATTTGGTCTGTAGCTAGTAAGACTGTTTGGTGCATTGTGGGGGAAAGAACCCTGGGTCTGGAAATAGGAAGTTTGGGTTCAGCTCAAGCTCTGGTTCTCTGACTTAGTAGTTGCAGGAATTTGGATTTCTAGAAAACAACTGTCCTAAAACCTGACAGTAGGACTGGGTCATATCCAACCTTCCTTCCAGTTGTGACATTCTTTAGTCTAACATTTTATTTCTGAAGTACCCTCCCAATACCAATATTATATGATCTGCATTCTTACATAGCTATCTGGGACCTTCCATCCAGCTCTCCCATGTTTCAAGATCCTCTTCAGCATGGAGACCACTGCATGTTCCATGTTACCACATTCATTGTTAATAGGTCCATGTGACTGAAGATTTAGAGTTGGAAGGGATAATAGATGTCACCTGGTCCAATGCCCTCATTTCTAGAGGACACTGAGGCTCCAAGATGTGAAGTCACTTATCTAAGGTCATACAAGTAGTAGACAGTGAAGCTGGTCCTCTGACTGCAATTCTAGGAGATGGTTCTTATACTGTCCTATGTCCTTAATGCCTCTCCAGCTTCATGCTTTAGTCAGGGGTTGTGAGAAGAAGAAGTTTAAGATGCCCTGGCCATTGCAAATGTCCTCTATTCTGTGATCGCTTTCAATTTTAAGGTCTCTTTAAGTTTTAGCATTCTCTGTTCTAACATTTTATGTTCTAAGGTCCCTCCAGGCTCTGACATATGGATTCTTAGACTCACGGGTATGTCGTATGACTGCCACAGGTAAATCAAAGCCAAATGAATGAGATTAGGGTTCACATAGATGGGTTATGATGGCTTTGGAGTCATCAGGCTTACTGTGATGTCTTAATTGGGCAGCCATAATTTGCAGATTTGGAGGGATATCCATGCTTCTCCCCTTAAAACTTCTGAATCTAGGGAAATTACCATGAGGCTTAGGTTCATTGACCAGGAGAACCTATCTCTTCCCTCATCTCTTGGGACAAACTAGGGAAATCCTGGGAAGAACAGTGAGTTAGGAAACCAGGGAAGAATAGTGAGTTAGGAAACCAAGGAAGAATTGTCCAGAAAATCCACCTATGATGAAAACCATGTGCTGGTAACAAGCTCCACTGAGCAAGAACATAATTTTTGTTTCCAGGAGACTTCTCTATCTAACCATAAATATCTCTCTACCCACACAGTTTTGAACAGTCTGACCACAGGAAATTCTTAGACCTTGAGCTATTTATGTCATTCTGAGGTCACATATGTAGGCTGCTGTGAATCACAGAGAGCAAGCAATCTGTGGTACAATGGAAAGAATTTGGTTATGGAGTCCAAGGACCTGGCTTCGAATTCCAACTGTGCTACATGCTGACTGTATGGCTGTATACAAGTAACTAAATTCCTTGGGCCTTAGCATCTTCATCATTTGAAAGGTGTAATGTTAAGCAGGGTGGGACTTTTTTTTTACTGTTTTCTCCTTGAGAATGCTAAAGTAATCAAGTGCCTTTGATTAAGTCTTACTAGGTGTGAAGCCCCAGGCCCACACCCTTTTGCTGATTAGGTGTGAAGTCTTCGGGCCCTAAGAAGGGTATATGTACTCAGAGATTAGCATTTTGTTTGGGGCTCTTTTGACTGGTTGAAACTCAGGGTAGCCTTGTTAAGAGCCCCACAGCTTTGGAAAACCTGGATATTGGTGCTTCTCTGGTAACTATGTATATTGTGATTTGGTTAGACAGAAACGTCGATCTGTTTATATTGTCTCTATCTGTATTTTCTCTGAAGTTCAGGGTGCTGGCTTTTCCCCTTGAATTAAATGAACATTATATGTATGTTTGATTAAAGTGAGATTGTAAACCCCTTAAAGCTGCTTTCCTTAGAAAAGCAGATCAGAGAAACTGCGCTGGCAGCCCTCCTGTGTGCTGGTGTTGTTGGTCTTACACAGCCACAGTAGCAGCAAGCAGTATTGTTACAAAAGGCTTGCTCTAGATGACCTCAAATGTCCTTCCATCTCTAGGACCCTTAGGTCTGCCTATTTTGGGGGAAAAGGAAGAGATGGGACAGTTGGATGATTTAACTGTGTGGACCTTTGTGATCTGACATAGCAAAAGAAGCATTCAACCATTTATTGGTTGATTCATTTCACACAAAACTACTGAATTTGTATGTGGGCCTGCTCTTGGTGTTAGTGTGCTAGCATTTATACAGCCCTTTGAAATTTTCATGATACTTTGCATATGTTATTTTTTTAATCCTCACAACCTTGTGACATAGGGGCTATTATCCCCATTTTGTAGATAGGAAACTGAGGCAGACAGAAGTTCAATCATTTGTCCAGACTTACACAGCTGATCAATGTCTGAAAAAGGATTTGAACTCTGGTATTTCTGACTTGAAGGCCAATCCTCTATCCTCTGTGCCACTCAGTTGCCCCTAGATATTAGCCACTGTGCAGGGATACAAACCAGTCAACCTACCCATATGCATTTACTAATTACCCATATGCATTTATTATTATATTATTATATATTATAATTATTACTAATTACCCATATGCATTTACTGGCACTTGCTCTGTGCCATGCACCATTTAATGGATACAAAGCAAGGCAAAAAGAGAGTCTCCCCTCTCAAGGATATCACATTCTAATTGGGGAGGCAGCACATAAAAAAAGTATTCATACCCAGCCATAGACAGTGTAAATGGAAGGCAATTTCAGAGGAGGCATAATTAACTGTCATTTGTCTTTGTCTTCATCTGTTACTTTAA
>CM053626.1:318759519-318778003 GCA_028646595.1 Phalanger gymnotis | reverse complement strand
AGTTATGATTTTTGTAATAGTTCACCTTTATATAGATCCTTCTGTTTTTGTCCAGATCTATGATTTGAGGTAGGGAACTCCCAGTGAGCAAACTCCCTTTATCAATGCAGGTCCCTACTCTGCCTCTTAAAGGATTTTTCCAGTGTCTCACAACCCATTTGACCCCTCATCCTTGAGTCAGAGGCCAGCTGTCTGTCTCCTTTTGTTGTCATTCCTATAATGCTTTGTGGTTTGCTAAATGCTTTTCCTTCATTTTATTATTTACCTATCACAATTGCCGTGAGAGATAGCTTGTGCCAAATACTATTATCACCATCTCATAAGTCTAGAGAGGTGAGGTAATTTGGAGAATGTCGTACATAAAAGTGAATTATGATGCTGGAACTGTAAGCCATGAATGTCAATACTAAACCCCAAAGTCCTTTCCCCTGGATGTTAGTTCCTTTCCTCCCCATCCCCCATCCCCATTGCTATTTGCACAACTTTGGAATTTCCATCTGGCGCTGCCTCTGGGAGCCTTGTTCTGTCCATTTGCTTCTCCTCCTCACTACCCACCCTCACTCTTGCCTTGACCCTTACATATCAGGAAGACTAGCTTTTCTTGATCCTGGTTTTCCTTTGATATTTTATTCATAATATTGAGTCTGAAGGCACCTTCGAGATTATCTCTAGCTCAATACCTTCATTTTGCAGATGTGGAAACTCCAACTTAGAAAAAGGAACTTGCAGAATCTCAGAGTTGGGAGGGACCTTGGAGGTCATCCAGCTGAACTCACACATAAACAGGGATCCTCTCTATACAATACTCACTATTTACTTGTACAACTCCAGAGTTGTACAGAGAGTGAATTCACTCTCTCTTGAGGCAGCTGCTCCCACTTTTGGATAACTCTGTGAAGAATTTTTTTTCTTTAGGATGAGTCCAGATCTATCTCTCTGCCACTTCTATGCATTGAAAGTATTCTTGCCTTCTGGGGCCAAGCAGAGTGAATCTAGTTCCTCTTCATAGGTACTTTTCATACTTAAAGACAACTACCATGTCCCTCCACCCCACCCCAGCTTTCTTTTCTCCAGATTAACGTCCGTCCACTGAGCTCTACATGATATGGCTTTCAGTTCCTTTCCCATCCCATTTGCCCCCTTCTGGGTGAGGTTTGGCTTGTCAACGTCCACCATAAATGTGAAGTCGAGGACTTAGTGCAATACTCCAGATATCATGTGGCTAGGAAGGAATGTTTTTATTGTTTGATCATTTCAGTTTTGTCTGACTCTTTGTAATCCCATTTGGGATTTTCTTGGCAAGGATACTGGAGAGGTTTACCATTTCCTTCTACAGATCATTTTACAGACAAGGAAACTGAAGCAAACATGGTTAAGTGGCTTTTCCTGAAGGAATAAAGTGAGGCTATCATCTCTTTTGTTCTGAACACTATGCCTTCTTGAGGCAGCCTAACATTGCATTGGTTTTTTGGCTTCTGTATAACCCCATTTGAATCATATATTTATTGTCCACTAAGATCCCAAAATCTTTTTCTAAACACAAACCATTGTCTAGCAACATCTCTCCCATCTACTTGTGAAATTGAGTTTTTTAAACTCATCTAAGACTTTTCATTTATTCCTATTAAATTTCATCTCGAGAAATTTACCCCAGGATGGTTGGAATCCTCGTAGATCCAAAAATTATGAACTATCCCTACCAGTTTTGCATTATCTGGAAATTTGATAAGCATGCCATCTGTGTCTTCATAGAAATCATTGATATGTAGCATGGTAGTGCATTAAGCTGAGCACACATCCTTTGGAAACTCCACTAGAGCCTTTCCTTTAAGTTGACAATGGGCCATTAATTAAGTCTCTCTGACCAGTTTCATTTCCACCTCATTGGTCTGTCACCTAACTCATATAATTCTATGTTGTCCTCAAGCATAGCATTAGAGACCTGGGAAAACCCTCGATTTAAATACCCAATAAACGATGTCTACAGTATTCCCTTTATCTGCCAGTCTACTCTACCCTATTCAGAAAGAAATGAAGTTAGTCTAGTAGGGTCTATTTTTGATGAAGCCCTACCATCTCTTTGTGATCCTGGCTTCCCTTTCTAGGTTTTAATAGCCACCTCTTTGATAATATCCTCTAGAATTTTGCCAATAGTTGGCATCGAGATCACTCAGCTAAACTTTGGAAACTACCTTCTTTCCTTTACTGAAAACGAGGAGACTTTTTAACCTGGTTCCCCTCCTGTGACACCTCTTCTCTTCTCTTCCCCACAATTTCTTATTGATAGTGAGTCAGAAATCCCATCTACCAGTTGGGATACAGTCCATCAGACTTATTTTGAACTCATTGAGAGAAACTAGTGCCTATCCAGCCACCTCACTTATTTTGGCTGGGAAATTCCAGCTAATTGTGTGTGTGTGTTTCTGTATCATTCTTGGGTTGAAGATTATTTTCTTCTTTTTTGCAACTTTTTGCAACTTCTATCTATTTATTCTGGTTTTGCTGTCTGGGACTAAGCAGTTCAACCTAATCCCTCTTTCCCATCATGTCTCTTCACCTACTTGAAGACAATTATTAGAACTCCCGAGTCTTTTCCTATTGAGTCTAAACACCCCTGGTTTCTTCACCTAATTCTTGTATGACATACATTCAAGGTTCTTCACCATCTGATCTTCCTCTTCTCCGAGATGCCCAAGTAACTGTTCCAAAGCCATGAATCTGGTATTTGACAGAGTCAGGACTTGAAGCCAGTCCCTTTAACTCCCAGGTTAGTGCTTTTACTCTATTTCTCATCTACTTCTCACTGTCCATAATCTTTTGTGACCAGGATGAGCCTCAAGCTGGCCTGAAGGCTTCTCCAATACCTTCTTGTCCTAGTACCTCCAGGAGGCCAGTTTCACCCTCCACCCTATCTTTCAAACCTGGACTCTTTCAGCTGGAACACAGAGTCTAGTTGCTGAACAGTAGACTCTCTCCATCAGTGAACTAATTACATGAACTGTGCGGTGCTTTTGTTCTCCCATCTTGCTATTTGCTATTTATAGCAACTCAAAAGATGTTTGCTCTCTGTGTCCTTTTTATTCTTGCTCTAAAGCTCTGACATGGAGGGCGAAAACAGTTATAATGAAACGCTGGGGGCCTGTGCATGCCCGTCACTTTCTGGGCAATGAGGATGATGCATTATTTATTTTTTAACATGGTATTTTTCCAACAAGGCTATAATACATTGTAATCAGGCTCCTTAGAGCTGTTGATGGTTGTTAGAAAAAAATTATGACTGTAGATGAGATCCAGTAGGCATGTCTGACCAACTGTGACCAGGAGTACCAGACCGGCGACACTGCACAGCCTTCTGGGCAGCACAGATCAATGTGATGGTGACAAGATGGGCTGGCTACCTCTCTCCAGGTAGTTGGCCTGTGCCTACTGCTGTATAGAGCAGATGGTAATTAAGGATGGTCCAAAAGATCTGAAATAAGGACCTGCCTGCAGAAAAGGAGAAAAAAAGGAGGTGGTGAGGGAAAAGGAGAACGTCATCCAAGAGAGTGATACAAGGTCTGGTAGAATCATAGGGAGATCATTTCAACTAAATTCAAGAAATTTTTGTTAAATACCAAAGGTAGCTGGGTGGTTCAATGGGTATGGACTCAGGAATTTGAATCCAGCCTGTGATACCTACCAGTTGGGTGACCCTGAACAAATCACTTGATCGCTCTCCCCTCCTCCCTTCCTCTCTCCCTCTCTTCCTCTCTCCCTCTCTCCATCTCTCCCTTACTCCCCCTCCCTCTCTCTATCTCCTCTCTCTGTCTCTCTCTTTTCTCTCTCTCTCTCTCTCCCTCCTTCTCTCTCAATCTCTCTCTCTTCTCTCTCTCTGTCTCTTTCTCTTTCTCCTCTCTCTCTTTCTCCTCTCTTTCTCTGTCTCCTCTTTATCTGTCTCTCTCTTCCTCCTTGCTCTTTCTCTGTCTTCTCTCTCTCTCTCTCTCTCATTCTCCCTCTCTGTCTTCTCTCTCTTTTCTCTCTGTCTCTTCCTCCCTCCTTCTCTCTCTCTGTCTCTCTTTCTCCCTCTCTCTCTCTTTCTCCTCTCTCTCTCCTCTCTCTCTTTCTCTGTCTCCTTTCTCTGTCTCTCTCTTCCTCCTCTCTCTTTCTCTGTCTTATCTCTCTTCTCTCTCTCTTTTCTCTCTCTTCCTCCCTCCCTCCTTCTCTCTTTCAATCTTTCTCTTCTCTCTCTGTCTCTCTCTTTCTCTGTCTCCTCTCTCTCTGTCTCTTTTTCCTGTCTCTTTCGCTGTCTCTTCTATTTCTCTTTTCTTTTCTCTCTTCCTCCCTCCCTCCTTCTCTCTCTCAATCTCTCTCTTCTCTGTCTCTCTGTGTCTCTCTCTGTCTCTCTCTCTCTCATTCTCTCTCTCTCCCTCAGTTTTCTCAGCTGTAAAATGGGGATAATAATAGCACCTCCCCCCCAGGGTCGTTGTGAGATCCAATGAGATAATATTTGTAAAGTGGTTAACACCATGCCTGGCACATAGTAGGTACTTAATAAAAGCGTATTCCATTTCATTTCATCTACTCCATTTAAAGCACTGTTGGACACTGGGGACACAGACAAAAGTGAGAGTCCCTGTCTTCAAGGAGCTTATGTTTTATGGGCGAAAGTGCATACACAGAGATCGGTAACTGCAAAGTGATGAAACATCCTTTGGCACAGGAGAGCTGTAATGACTGAGAGCATCATGGGGAAGGCGAGTGCTGAGCCGCGCAGCGGACCAGTGAAGGTGGAGAGTCAGAGAGGCGGCACCGAGGAGGGAGCGCATTTCAGGAGTGGGTGATGATATGCAAGTGGGAGAGGAAATCTTTTCTGCAGGAGACGGCAGACCAGTTTGACTGGAATGGACAGTTCACAAAGGGGAGTCATGAGGAATAAAGGTAATGAGATTTCCAGCTAGACAGGACCTCAGAGATGGTGGAGTCAAAGCCTCACCTTCTACTGATAAGGAGAGTGAGGTCCAGAGGCATAAGTGGCCCAAGGTCAGTAAGAGCCAGGACCGGAATTGGAACTCACAACCTCGGGCTCCAAATTTGGTGCTTTTGGCTAACTCCTAGCTGTGTCGGGCCAAAGGTGCCTGGAGCACCCGGCATAGAGAGATGAGGGCCTGCTGGGGGAAGACCCAAGGAAGGGACTTAGTGGCAGTGTTTCCAAAACTAGATAAATCAGCATCTGGTATGTCTGGGGGAAGGGCCTTCACTGGGAAGCAGCAGACGCTGGCACAATAAGGGTTCTTCCCCTCGCCTCTCCTTTTCTCTTTTTCTTCCTCTTTTGTTCCCTCCACGTCAGCTTCCTTTTCCTTCCTGTCTCACCGTCTGTCTGATCTCTCTGTCTTGTCTCTTCTCTAAAAATTGCTTTACCTCTGCTAAATTACCCAATATGTGCCTGCGAATGTCTTACCGGGTCAATTTTAGGGTAGCTGATAATAAAGGAAGTCCATCCTCTCTGTCAGGAAAACCAGCGGGGTTAGACAGTAGTTTGGGATGGTGGTCTTTAGTATGTGTCTATAATGAGCAAGAGTAATTAGCAATTGGGGAATACCGTTTACACTTTTAATTACATGGCAAATGGTCCCATAAGAAAGGTTTTGGCTTCGATTGTAAATGCTCAGCCAGAAGCAAGTTTGCTGAGCCCGGTTACCTGATGTGAAACACATGGCCCCTGATATCAGACTGACTTGTGGAATGCACACATACTTTGACATGACATTAGCTTTGGGAACAGGAGAGTAGACAATCAAATGTAAAGAATGAACTCCTTGCTTGGTCTCTAGGAATGACACTATGTGTGATTGGAGATTGGTTCAAGATTTTAAATCTTTGCTGTTAAATGTACTTGAATACAATTCGTGGTTTTAAATGCATCTGCATTTTATTATAATTATAAGTTTTCTTTTGGGGGAGTGGGAGGAGGGACTTCTTTATTTTGGATAGCTCTCTCTCTCTATCACTCCCCTTCTTCCCCTCCCTCTTCCACCTCCCCCCTCCTTCTATCTTCCTATCTCCTATCTCCCCCCTCCCCCTCCCCTCTCTCCTTCCCCCAATCTCTTTCCCCCTCTCCCCTAGTGTGAATCCTTTCCTGACTACATGTATACCAGGTTATCCAAAATCATCCAGTCTAAAGTCAGCACAGTGGAAAGTATACTGGTCATAAGGTCAAGAATATTTTCTCTAACTTCAGTTTCCTCATCTGTAAAATGAGGCTATAAAACTAGATGACTTCTAAGGTCCCTCCTATTTCTGAATGTATGATCCTACCTCTTACTCAAAGTAGAAATTGCCTTTCTGGGTCTCTGGGCAATTTGCCATCAAATCTGAAGTTGCATACTTTCATTGGTAGGAACTCCCTAATTCATGAGGAAGCTCTTTACCCTAACCCTAAATTAACAAACATTTGTTAAGCACTTACTGTGTGCTATACACTAGGCATATAAAGACGACAATGAAAACAATCCCTGCCTTCAGGGAGCATATGTTCTGTTATGAAGAAACATCTTTAGAGGAAGTAAATGCAAAATTTCTAAAAAAAAAAAACACCACCATCTGACTTTGGTAGGGTGAGCTAACCAGTGAGGGAAACTGGAGAGATCTCTTGAAGGAGGTGACACTTCAGCAGAGACAGGAAGGGAGCTGGAGGTTCCAAGCAGTAAAGGCCAGGGGGGCTGACATTGTAGGGATGAGAGAGAGCCTGTACAAAGTCACAGAGGGGGAGATGGGATCTCCTGCCCAGTTAGTGGCAAAAAGGCCATTTTAGCTGGAACGTAGCAGATATGTGTGAGGTTAATGAAAAATTGGTCTGGCAATACAGGCTGGAGCCGGGTTGTGGGGGGCCCTTAGATTACAATCCAAGGAGTTTGTATTTCATTTTGGAGGCAAGAGGCAGCCACTGGAGCTTCAAAACAATGGGGTAACAGGGTCAGACATAGACTTTAGGTGCTATTTGCTGTAAGTTATTTTGGAGGCTATTGCAATAACCCAGGCAAGAGGTAATTTGGAGTTGAGTAGCAGATATATGAGAGGTGTTGAGGATCTGGTAGAGTTGTCCATAGTTGGGCAGAGCTAAGACTTAGGAAGTTCTTCCTTAATGTTAAATGGAAATGTAACTGCTACTCATTGATTCTTTTCTTTTAAATTAATTAATCAGTTTATTTTCAGTTTTCAACATTCACTTCCACAAGATTTTGCGTTCCAAATTTTCTCCCCATCTCTCCCTTTCCCCACCCCAGATTTTGATTACCCCTTCCTCAAGTCTGCCCACCCCCCGCTTTCCTTATCCCCTTCACTTCTATTTTCCTGTAGGGCAAGACATTTTCGCCTGTATATCTTATTTTCCAATTGCTTGTAAAAACAATTCTTAACATTTGTTTTACTTTGAGTTCCACATTCTCTCCCTTCCTCCCTCCCCACTCACCCTCATTGAGAAGGCAAGCAATTTGATATAGGTTATACATGGGTACCACTCATTGGTTCTATTTCCTCCCTAGGAGTCCCATAGAGCAAGTCCAACCTACCTTCCATGTGAAGGCCATTTACAAATTTAAAACAGCTTTCACACCTCTCTTATGTCCCCTCCTCTCTGGGACAAACTGCCCTGATCTCCTTACCTGTTCTTCATGGGGAAAACAAGCTTTTGTTTACTAGGCAGTGTGTTGACAAGCAAAATGGTCTTTGTTTTCTTTGAGTAATTCAGTGTATTTCCTTGAGCCTTGCTAAGTGTTAAGCCCCAGGCCCAGAGCCCTGTTGGGTGTGGAACCTATGTGGATGTGAGCCTCTTAGGACCCTGGGGGCAGTGGCTAGCACTGGAGCCAATAGAAGCCTGTGGTGGGAGGAGCTTGTGGAATGGTTGGAGCAGAGCTAAGAGGCAGTTGGAGGCAGCTGGAGAAGAAGTGGGGAGGCAGTTGGAGAGGTTGTTGGTGACAGGAGTTAAGAGCTGAAGGAGAGAGGAAGCAGTCAGCTAGCTGGAACACAGCTTGGAGAGTGTGGCGGAAGTAGCGGCGATGGCGGCAGAGACAGCTACAGCTGAAGCTGAAGAGGAGCTGCGGAAGCAGAGCCGACCCAAAGTAGAGCTGACCCGTGTGTAGACCCAGGAGTGCGAGCAAGGACTTGAGGCCAGTAAATGTGATTTGGCTAAATACTATCTTGTTTTTCTGTGGCCTCCTGGTTACTCTTGTGAGGGAGACTCATTGGGCCTGGAAGCTTGTGATCAAAGTGTCGAAATGGGGGGGCTGGTTCGTGAATCTGTTTCTGTGGAGCCTAAATAAATGTTTTACTGCGTTCTACTTAGAGAATCTCTCATACCTTGCGATTTTGAACCATTCAAACATATACATGATTATATTTGAGATTATAAATTTGGCCTTCCTACTTCAGGCAGGCAGATGCTATAATGGGTAGAATACTGGACTTGGGATCAGGAAGACTTGAATTTAAATCCTGCCTCATATTTACTAGCTGAGGGAGCCTGGGTAATGCACTTAAACTTTAAGGGGCTCAGTTTCCTCAACTTTGAAACAAGGAAACTAGACTTGCTGGTCCCTTCCAGCTTGAAATCTAGGATCCTACGATAGCAATAATAATAGCAAACATTGCTACAGCACTTTGAGGTTTGCAAAGTGCTTTATAACCATTGTCTTATTTCATTCATTAATCTGCTATACTCAATTAAACGGCACGTGATAAATAGTGAGCAGGCCTGATTTGATTAGCAAAAGAAGGCAATGTTGAAGAATTAACTCATTCTTCTGTACTGGTCTGGCTTAGGTAAGGCATTGCATAGTCCTTGTTTACAAGGGGAGATCAGGACCATGGGCTTTTAAATCTATGCTCTCTACCTGAGAGAAGATGGAGAAGACAAAGGATGAATAGGAGGTGGTACAGAGTGGAAAGACCAATGGAGGTAGGACAATTCTGGCAGATGGAAGTACAAGGTTGTTAGATCAAGGTTACCATGCCTTGATATCAAGTGACCAAGCTGTGATTCGAATACTCTTAGATCAATGACTTTGAGTTGAGCAGGACTTTCCATCATCCTGCACTCTTTCCCATGGGAATACGTTTTCCCATAGTTCCTTCACCCTAGCTAGAGCTCGTCTGCACACAGTCCTTTCCAGTGATGTCACACCCCCTGGAAGTACAACATATAAGATAAGCCAGGGGCTTCTAGCTTATAAGATGCGAACTCCTCTTTCCCATAGAACTGAGAGAAAAGCACTTTGCCAGCCTTTAAATGCTTTATAAATGTGAGTTACCATTATTAGTTGTAGATGTCTGGGCATCCTGCTTCCCCTGTGTGAATTCCTCTTCAGTTCCTGTCTCTCATCTGTGCCAGGCTCATTAGCCTTGCAAGGTAAAGTCTCCACAAAGCTGCTGGACTGGGGAGTTAAACAGCTGACTTGGTCTTCGTTCCCAGACACCTGTGGTGTCAACAGCATTTATCCACATTGCCTGAGGCTTTGGCAGAGAAAAACAATCCACTACAGACCTAAACTTCTAGCAGAGGGCTTGGTGCTGGCCCAGAGAACCATCCTGAGAGAAGACCTTCTGGAAGGGGCATTCCAGACAATCACTACCATATGGGAGGTTGTCTGATGCAGGAGCCCAGGCCGAGGATTGGATGGCTTTTGGGCAATGGAATACTCCAGGAGGATTTACAATGGTTACTGCATTCCTACAGGCCCTGCAGTAATAAATAGGCAAGACAGCCCCAGCTCCAGTATCTCCATGTTTCTCACTGCAAACACCAGCCCAACTGGCTACAACCCAGGATACCAGAAATGAAGGTCTTTATGTCCTCTTGTTGGTTCTCACTTTGTGATTTCAGTGGTGAATCCTACCTTTGGATGGGCTCATTAAGGGTCTGTGTTTCACAGGGTGGAGTATTCAAATCTTGCTCATTATGATCACTTGGCAGAAGAGAAAGGGGACAAAGGGGAAGTTTCCTTGTGTTTCCTCCAGGTACTCTCTGTTAAGAGTCAAGACAACTGGAGTCCTGTTCTAGTATTGCTGTTAACTTGCTGTGTGACCTGGAGCCTATGAATAGACCTCTCTGGTTAGCTTCAGATCATAGAATCACAGATTTAGAGGCTAAAGGAACCTAAAATGACATTTAGTTTAGTCCCTTAATGGTAGATGCAAGGAAGCTAAGGCCAGGAAAAGTGAAATTACTTAAGGCTGACCAGGTGAGACAGGAGAGGGCAAAAAGGTGGGATTTGAATCTGGGTCTTCCGATTGCAAAACCATCGTTCTTTTCCCCGAGCCCCACTGCTTTTCAATTTCCTTTTCTGTAGAAAAAGAGAGTTGGCCTAGAAGCCTTCCAGGGCCTCTTTTGGCTCTAACTTTCCAAATTCTGTGTTCTAAGATCTATTCCATCTCTTACTCACCAAGTTCTGTGTTCTGACATTCTGTTCAAAGAGTCCTAACGCTAACTTTGCAAAAAAAAAATGAAGTGGAGAAAGAACACCTTGCACTTTCCAAACCCTCTCCCCCAGTTGCTAGAGTAGTGGGCCTGCAGTCAGGAACACCTATGTCCAAATCCCACTGCAAACACTAGCTCTGTGACCCTGCATAGGTCACTTGACCTTTGCCTCAGTTTACTCAGCTCTAGAATGGAGCTCAGGATAGCACCTCTCTCTTGACTATTATTGTGTGAATCAAAGGAGGCAATATTTGTAGTGTGCCTAGCACAGTGTCTAGCACACAGAAGGTCTCTTCTTTTCCTCTAGTTAATGCTCTCCCAACTGAAATTACTCTGCACGTTTCAAAATTACTTCTATGTATGCACGTTGCATTCCCCCAGTAGAATGTAGGCTTCTTGAAAGAAGGAAAGTTCTCTTTTCCATCTCTTGTAACTCTAGCTCCTAATATAATGCCTGATATCTATTAGGCACTTTAAAAATATTCATTGAATGAAGGAAGATCCATCACAACCAAAGGTCCCCCCCCTTTGGGAGGCAGTGGAGAGAGCTCTGAATTTTGAACCAGAGAAACTAGGTTCGAATCCCTGCTCTTCCACTCAATACCTTTGGGAACTTGGGCAAATCACTTCACCTTTATGGGCCTCAGTTTCCTTAATTATGCAAGGAGGGGGTTGGGTTAGGTGACTTCAAAAGCCCTTTCCAGCTCTAGGTTTGTGATACTATGATCCCTCCTAGATAAGTCAGTTTCCCCAGTTCTCCAGCTGATTCAAGGGCATATTTAATACTGGACTTTCTTTGGGCACATCTTCTAGCCATGAGGAAGTTATTAATTGATTGTCGAGGGAAGAGTAGGCACAGGAATGGTGAGGAGAAATGTAGTTTGGTCAAAGGAAATATGTCTTTTGGAGTCAGATGAATGCAAATAATCAGGTCCTGAGTGGTTTACTCCAGTAGAAAGGCCAATGCTTTGACTTGGCCATCCAAACAAATGGATAGGTTCAGTTCTTCAAGGTTACTCTTTGTCCATCATCTCATCTCCTCCATGCCCCAAACCACAACCACCATATGTGACATTTCATATCAATTACCAGGGAGGATGTTTGCTTCTGAAGATGCACTCAGTCAGTGGGAAAGGCGTGCATTTGTTTTACGAGACAAGTTACCCATAATAATAAAGGACAACTTTGACTTATTTCCAATGTCAGTGAACAAAGCCTGACCAAGCCAGAGAAAACATGGCCTTTTGTAGAAGGTGCTGAACATTCAGTTCACCTGATCACCTGCTGTGAAAACTACTAGTTTCTTGGGATTTGTTCTCTAACCACTTAGGGGGAATATTGAATAGCATAGCAGGATGGAGGATTGCCTTCTCAGATTTTCTGAAGCTATTTGTTATCCTTTTGGGGGGAAGGGACCTATTAGTATCTACCTTCTATTTTCTAGCCAAATTGGCCAACTTGCTGTTCCCCACGTAAGACATTGTATTTCTCATCTTCATGCCCTTGTACACAATGTCACTCATGTCTAAAATGCACTCTCCTCGTTTCTATTATGTAGACATGAAATCTCATCTCACATGCCATCTCCTAGGTGAGCTAAAACCCCATCTTCCGCTAGGAGCCTTTGACCATTAATGGTGGTCCCTCTCCTCACTGATCATCTCCCATTTGTTCATACACAGTTTGCACTCTTCTTCCTCATTAGGCTGAGGGATACTTGAGAGCAGTGACTGTCTTTTGTCTTTCTTTGTATCCCTAGCACTTAGCATGCTGCCTAGCATGTAGTAATCATTAATAATTAATGCTTAGTTAATGCTCGTTACATCCCAACCTGCTTACTGGGACCCTCCTCCCCAAAATGTATTTTCATATATTTGGTACATATTTTGTCTTGACTTACATATCTCTTGCTTCCTCCCTTATAAAATACAATCTCCTTGAAACGGGGGAATATTTCATTTTTAATAATAACAGCCAATATTCATGTAGCACTTTAAGGTTTACAGAATGCTTTACACATGTTAACTCATCTGAACCTCACAATAGCCCTGGGAGCGAGGTGCTATTGTTACTCCCATTTTTACAGACTGTGAAACTGAGGTCGAGAGATGTTATAGGACTCGCTCAGGGTGAAACAGCTAATTAGTGTCTGTGGTAGGATTTGAACCAGTTTTTTTTTTTCTGACTTCAAGGCCATCCCACTACCCATAATGCCACCAAGTTGCCTCTTTTGTATTTGAATGCTCAATGCCTGTCTGGCAGGGAGAAATCTAGGTGATATAAAAACAAAGATATCAGTAAAAATCTATTTAAAATGCTTGTCAAATCAGTGGATGAATAAATGTTTAAGTCTCCTCTTTGTGATTCAATAGCAGGAATTCTTAACCTTTTTTCTGTAGTGGACCCTTTGGCAGTCTGGTGAAGCCTATTGGTCCCTTCTCAAAAGAATGTTTTAAAATACATAAAATAATAAAGGTTAACAATTATATAGAAATGCAGTTATCAAAATATTTAAAACACAAGGTTGAGAACCCATGCATGGGTCTGGACCACGGTAGCTTTTCCACTGTTGTCTTTGCACATTGACGAATCTCAATTTTCAGATGGCAATTTGTTCTCCCCCATCAACCTCTTCCCCAGCTGATTTTAGTTCTTCATCTCCATGACCTCTATAGCTCCATTTAATCTTTAATGAGAGGAAGCAAAGAGTATCTGATCTAACCCTTGGACAAATCCACCAACTCCACCTAGCCCTCCAACCTCATCTCTTATTCGTCCTCAACAGAAGCTCCCTGTTCAAGCCAAAGTGGTCTATTTGCTGTTCTCTGGATACACTTTGTCATGCAACACCTGTGTTTTTATTCCCTTTACCTAGATGTTTGTCTTCTCCTCTTTTCTTCCAAATTATTCCAATCCTACCTATCCTCCAAGAACCAGATAAAGCCTCCCCTTCTTTCATGGTCTGTAACTTCTGTGGCAGGGACATCTAAGAGAATAAGGAAAGATGAAGACTATGTCATGAAAGATGAAGCTGTAATTTACTTTGTGACATGAAGTTATTAACAACAAACCTTTTGGCACTCTCTATACATGACCTCAGGTTGGAGGTCATGGATGAGAGGGTGGGGTGGACATCAGGGCTGACCCTCCTCCAGGTGTCCTCCAGTGCACTTCATGGGGCACCTGAAGTTTGAGTGTTACTTCGTGAATGGGATGGAGCACGTGCGGTACATGGAGAGACACATCTACAACCGGGAAGAGTTTCTTCTTCGACAGCGATGTGGGGGAGTACATGGTGGTGACAGAGCTCGGGCGGCTGAGGATTATAACAGACAGAAGGATGACATGCAGACCAGACGGGCTTCAGCAGGCACTTTGTGCAAGCAAAACTACCAGGTGTCTGAACCCTTCTTACTGCATAGGCACGTTAAGCGCAAGGTGACTGTGTATCCATCAAAGATGGCTCCCCTGGGACACCGCAACCTGCTTGTCTGCTCTGTCACTGGTTTCTATCCTGGGGATGTTGAGGTCAGGTGGTTCCTGAATGGGCAGGAGGAGACAGCTGGGGTTGTGTCCACAGTCCTGATCAGCAATGGAGACTGGACCTACCAGATCCTGGTGATGCTAGAAATGACCCCCAAGCATGGAGGTGTCCACACCTGCCAAGTGGAGCACTCCAACCTTCAGAAACCTGTCGTCTTGGAGTGGAAAGCACAGTCTGAATCTGCCCAGAGTAAGATGCTGAGAGGAGTTGGGGGCCTCGTGCTGGGCCTGATCTTCTTTGGGGTTGGCCTCATTGTCCACAAGAGAAGTCGGAAAGGATATCATAGTTCACAGCCAACAGGGCTCCTGAGCTGATGATCCCTGAGGCTGTGTCCCCTGTAACTGTTGCATTCCCACAGCCTCCCTCTCACATTTGAAAGCTCCCTGCTTCTGCCCAGATCTCCAAGAGGTTAACTCTGCTGACCCCTTCCCTGGAATAGCTCCTTTCCTGTACCTTCAATTCTGTCTGGACTCTTTGACATTTCCCCAATTCAAAGACACCCTCCACCCTCCTTTATTTCTGTACCTTTTAAATTCCATTTTTGTCCCTCGAGCCTTCGCCCTAATAAATGAGAAGACTGAGAAGCAAGTGGTATTGGGTGACTGGGAGACAAAGTGAGGGGAGCAGAGGTGGAAACTTCATCACTTAGGATCTGTAGAATCTGTCCAAGTGTTAGGATCTGCAGAATCCGTCAAAGTGTGAAATGCCTCCAGAGGTGCAGATTACAATCCATCCACACCTTTTCATCGTGGGTGCTTCTTGTCTACTTCCTTCTATAATTCCTACAGAAGTTGATTAACCAGCCTGCTGGTGGACCTCCTCTGCATATCTTTATGTTACAGAGACACTGATGGCCCTCACAAGCTGTCTGCCCAGAAATCCTTAGCTTTCCTCTGTGATGGGCCCCCCTCATTCTGGTGATACATCTCTCTGATGATTTTCCTTCTACCACTTCTGCTCAGTTCTTCTTTGATAATATGCTGTAGCCTATGCTTGCCTATCATATGCCTCTCTATTGCACTTATAAAAAATTAAAGTTGTAGTCACAAAAAAAAGACTTGGCTCCAACACAGTCTGGCAGACAAGTATTTCTCAGGAACAAACGGATCAGAGAAATGTTCAAAATTTTGAAAAGCAAACTGAATTTTGAATGAGAGGACCTTGATTCAAATGCTAGCCTTGTAACTTTTTATCTGTATAGGCTTGGAAAAGTCACTTCTTGGGGTGGGGCTCTCTGGACCTTAGTTCCCTCATTTGTAAAATGAGGTAGTTGAATTAGGTAGCCTCTACGTTTCCTTTTGGCCCTAAACTCAAGATCTTAGGATCTCACTGCCTATGTAACCTTGGACTAGTCACCGTATCTCATTAGTTTTCAGTTTCTTCATCTGTAAAAATGAGAAGGTTGTACTAGATGACCCCTAAGATTCCCTCCCAAGTCTAAACTTAAGATCTTACCTTTTTAATAGCTCTGTGGACTTAGACAAGTTACTCCATATCCCTGAGACTCAGTTTTCTCATTTGTAGAATGAAAAAGTTGGACTCAATAGGATCTAAGGACCTACAAGTTCTGCTTCTCTGACTTTGTGATCCTATACTCCTATTTGTGAGGTATTGAAGATAGCAAAATCACATGAAAAATGGGTCTTTACTTCAAGCTGAAGCTTCTTAACTTCTACCGAAGATGGTGACATGTTTTTTTCCCTCCTTGGGGATAATGGTGATCATTTTGTAACACATCTGGATAGGCTATCCCTTTCCATGCACTCTACATGTGGCCATTCTTATCTACTGGTTCTTTAGGTTTGCTTTCCCAATCCAGCATTCTTTTACATCATCTTGTCTAGATTCCCAGAGAAGGACCATTGGTTACACTTGCGTTCTCTTATATTCTTTAGGGTAACTCCCTTGTGTGGGAATACCATCCCTTACTCACCACACCACTCCAACTCCAACTTTAACTTCCATTCATACAAACCAGACACTCACAATATGACATTTAGAACTTAAAAATAATTTATTTAGCACTCAGGCAAATAACACTGTAGTTACATTAAAGTAAATGCAGGAATAATAATATATAATATAATAATATAAAGCACACATAAACCCAGGTCGTACTCTCCCAGTAATGCATTCACTTTCTGTTTGAGAGAGTGGGCACATACTTAGAGGAAACTGTTAGGCACATGAGGGAGAAAACCTCCTATTCTTGGGGCACCTCACAACTTTGGACTGCAGGTTGTGATGCCCTTGGTCCATTCAAGAACATGTGCATTGCACAAAGCCATTTCTCTCCTAACTGCTATTCTATATGTCCTTGTCACTCTCCAGATCACCACTTCTCAAACTGTGGGTCATGACCCCATGTGGGGTCATGAAAACTTTGGCAACAGTAAAAGGTTTTTGAACATGCATTGACCAAAAATTAACTCAGAATCAAACTCATAATGAATCCAAGGTGTTTCTAGCAGTGCTTGCAAGTGCTCCATCATGCGCAGCTTTGGTTTTGAACACAAGGCATGCACGCTTTGCACTATGTGTTCCCTTAGGCCATGCAACACCAATAAACACTGCCAAAACATGAAAAGGGGTCCTGAGTGGAAAAAGTTTAAGAAGGCCTGCTCTAGTTGTACAAATCCTTTTCTCTCCTTGTTTAAATTTATTTAGTACTTTATTTGTCCCTAGTTACATGTAAAAACAGTTCTTAACATTTGTGTTTAAAACTTTGAGCTCCAAATTCTCTCTCTTCCTCCCTCCCCAGCCCCCCTCGTTGAGAAGGCAAACAATTTGGTATAGGTTATATGTGTGTAGTCATGCAAAGCATTTCCGTGATAGTCATGTTGTGAAAAAAAGACCAAAAAAAACTCAAGAAAAAAAAGCCAAATAATACTGTGCTTCAATCTATTCAGACACCATCAGTTGAATGAAGGGCATTTTTCATCATAAGTCTTCTTTTCTCTTCTTGAACCAATAAAGCATAGGAGAAGTCTGACACTATTGAATTGCCTAGAAGTTCCCTTTGAGCCACAGAATTGCAAACATTTATCAGGCTACTTCTCTCTAGGCTATACCTACTAGCAGAGTCAGCTATTAACTTATCAGGGCACTGCATTGTATAATCAGATTGGAGTAAACAAAGTTTACAGCAAAATAGATTAGGATAACTCTCTAGACAAGGCAAACTAGACAAGCCAGCTGATCGTGAATCAGAACTCCACATTATCCAATTTGATCTCAGCATCTCTTCCTTTGCTGCAGCAAAGCAGCTGCAAAACCTGTCTTTCTCCTCTCTGCATTTCCCTCTGAAAACAGAAGGGGAAGCAAAAAGCAAGACAAAATATTGAGACACTTCACCTTTTAAGCTCTAGGTGGCACTGAAGGTCATTAGCTGGAGATGGAGCTATTTTCCTGTATTAGACTTTTTTCTGCCAGTCAGGAACTAGCAGCCAAAATCTTCTTATTATCTGACTGGTTCTGCTGCTGATTTCTTCAAATTGCTCCCATAAAGCTGCCTTCCAACCCACTGTTGAGATTCTCCTGTCCTGTCTATCCATTGATTTCTTTGCCACAATTGCTTCAGCTTCTCCAGCCTGGCTTGATTCAGTCTCCTCATATTCATTGTTTCACCTCTCATTTATGAGGTAACACATTCACCGCACTTCCCCCATGAAATAACAATCCTTATTTAATCATTCCTTGGTCTACAGAACTGTTGCATGATTTTTACACAAAAAGTTGTACCCTTCTAAGTCTTAAAATAAGCTACATGCAACATGAGATGAGGTATCATAATGTTCTAAAGTTCTAGCCATTAACCAGTTCTCAAAATATTCTTCCATATAATTTCGTGTCTTTGAAAATGATGTTAGCATTTTGTCAGTTTTTAAAAAATAAATGTTTTTTATCAGCTCTTTTAAATGAACAAAATATTCACATGTAAATAGGTCCTCATCCTACCTTTTTACAAGGTCATCAAAGCTTTTATATTAATGCTGTAGTTCATTTTCTGTACTAAACTGCTCAAATTCCATCTGATAACTGTGGTTTTTTTACACATGGGTTTTTTTAAATCAAATTTTTATTTTTCTATTTCTTTCAGGCATCAACCTATTTGTGGAAGAGGCAATTACTTATATTCTTTACTAGTTGATTTAATACTTTTTTTCCCAATACAAAGAGACTTTCATCATTAAACTACCCTATAAGATAAAGAAATACCAGAAAGGGACAGTACCTTACTGAATTGACCATTTTCATCATCATTATGTCAGCTTTCCATCATTGTGTCAGTACATCAAGGGTTGGTGATTTACATACCTTAGGTCCTGACTCTACTGAGAAATCACAAACCCACTGTGATACAATACGTAGAATTTGTGAGTTGACATGTCTTCAGAATTGATTCCCTTGGGACCATGGTGGTGACTAATCTCTATACACTTGTCTATACTCATTGCTTTGGGCAGCAAGCACATCGTCTGTCTTGGCCT
>CM053626.1:318719649-318759019 GCA_028646595.1 Phalanger gymnotis | reverse complement strand
CCCCCCCCCCCCCCCCCCCCCCCCCGTTTTAGGCTCTTCAATGAGCCTCAAGTAAGGAGTGTCTCCTGTAATTTCCCTCTGCCCTAGCCCAGTCGGCAGCAGGTAGTCTCCCCGAGAGGTTTGACTTCCTCCATCCCACAATTCCTTGCTCCTATGAAATACCCTGGTATTGATTTATGCATCTGTCATGAGCTCAGCCTCCAAAATGCCTTTTGCGGCACATTGGGCCTGAAACCGTGGAGGGCCCCCACACTCAAGCTGGAGACTTCTCTTGCCTGAAGTCATAACTCTTGTTTTAGTGACACTTGGGTTAGGAACCCATGGGGGTGGGGAGGGGAGAGTAGAATGGATTATGGGTGAGGGGTGTGTGTGTATGTGTGTGTAGCGTGCATGAGTGTCTCAGCATGAAGGGTTGTGTAGCAGCTGGTGTTGGGAAGCTACTGAGAGGCTCACACTCTCAGCTACAAGCTCAAGAGGGAGGGGGCTGTCACTGAAGGGTGCTGGGCTTCAGGAGACCTGGGTACCAGCCTCCCTTGGGCCTTCACATCTTGGGACACTAGCATAGGTCCTTGCATAATTCACACAACCTCTTGTGATATGGGAGAAAGAGCCCTGGACCTGGGGGGGGTCTTGTGTCTGAGACCCAGTGTAATCACTAACTTTCTAAATTACCCTGGGCAAGTCACTTCTCTTACCTAGAAAAAAATGAAGGCATAGGACTGTTTATCTTCCTGGGTCCTTCCAGCTCTATGACAAATTAATAATTGTTTCTGTTTTTAAATTTTCAATTTTACTTTAATTAATTTTTAATTTAAATTTTTAAATTTTAAAAACTCATTTTTATGTAGTAAAGCATAACTTTTTTATTTGCAACAAAGCTGTATAACTTGTAACAAAGAATTAAAAAGAGGAAGAGACAATCAACTAAACAAACAAATGGAAAAGAAAAACAAACTCAGCTGGATAAACCTAACACATTGTCTGTCTCTGTCAATATATGCAGTATTATACACCCATAGGCCCCCCCACTCTGCAATGAATTTTCCAGTAGTCCAAGGAAGGGCCTTTCCTCAACCCCAGTCATGTTCATTATACTTATACAGAATCCATTTCCTTTCATTTTAACTGTTCTTTTTGTTTACATTATTAATTTAGTGCCTACTGTGTGCCAGGTATTGTGCTAGGCCCTAGAGATAGACATACAACTGAATCAGCCCCTGTTCTCAAGGCATTTACATTCGTTTAAGGATTTAAATCTCATCTTAGGCACTTGCTCTTTGGGTAACTATGGCTAAGTGGTTTAATCAATCTGAGTTTTAGTGTCTTTATGTGTAAACTGAGGCTCTTGGACTTGATGGCCTTCCAGCTCTAAAGCTGTGTTTCTATCTACATATCCATAGATATACTCAATCAATACAGGGCGGTTTTCTGTGGGTGGTGCTAGCTTCAGGAAAGGCTGAGAAGGAACATTGTATAGATGGCTTTCTTGGTTCTGCTTATTTTACTTTGTATCTGTGCATATAATTCTTCCCATGCATTCATGATTTTTTTCAATTTACTGAATGTTTTATATTTACTATTTATATTTGCATATCGCTGTTTCTTGTGGTACAATGTATTCTTTAAAATTTCCCTTTTAATGATGATGACCTTAGATCTCCATAAACACAAACATTTTTCCAGTCAAAGAATAGGAAGAGAAGAGGTCAGCAAAGGAAAGCATGATTCTACTCCATATTCCTTGCCATAGTCATTAGATAAATTCTTCTTCTGGTTCTGCTCTTTCATTCTACCTGCCATCATATGTGTCCTCCCAGGTTCCTCTGAACCCATCCCTAGGGCACGGTGACCGTCTTAGTTTAGAGATATTCAGTTACGTTTCTGTGTCACATTTTTTTAAATCTTTTTTTTTTTTTTGGAGAGGGGAAGGCAGGGCAACTGGGGTTAAGTGACTTTCCCAAGGTCACATGGCTAGTAAGCGTGTCAAGGGTCTGAGGCTGGATTTGAACTCAGGTCCTCCCGACTCCAGAGCCGGTGCTCTACTCACGGTGCCATCTGGCTGCCCCTCACAATTTCTTTAGTCCATCTCTAATCAACAGAGACTATTTATCAGCCCTTAGATCTTATGGCACTGTGGGAGCCCTCATCTAACAATCCCTCCCTGAGGGTTTTCAGGACCTAAAGGATGTGCCTAACAACCAAAGCGATCTATGAAGTCATTTATTTACGGTGACAGTGTCAGACCCTGATTGTCGTGGTCTTCAGATGTCCTGAAGCCTGTGGCCCAAGCTTGCTTGAGAGAAGAAGGAGACGCACAGAATGTTTTCTGGGAGTTTACCCGTCGGCGACCTTGTTCGTTTGTTTTGCAGTCTTGTCCAACTCTCCATGATCCCATCTGGGGTCCTCTTGGCAGAGATCCTTGATGTGGTTGCCATTTCCTTCTCCGGGTCACTTGACATATGAAGAAACTGGGGCAAACAGGGTTAAGTGACTTGTCCAGGGTCACGCAACTAGTATGTATCTGAGGACAGATTTGAACTCATGACGAGTCTTCCTGACTCCAGCCTGGCACTCTATCCGTTGCACCACCTGGCCATCCACTAGTGACCTTGCAAGATTAGAGTAATTATTGCCCAGATGTTTGTAGGTATTCTGTGCCCAAGACCTCAGGCATCTTATAGCACAGCCCAAAGGGCCTGACCTTGCCGCAGAATACGTGTAAGGGTGGGGTACAGAAACCTAAATGCACAGGGTTACACAACCCAGAAATTAGGCATCTTAGAGTCATGTTACTCTTTATAATGAAGTCTCATCTTCCCTTCTTGCTAGGAGCCTTAAGCAATGATGGGCCTGGAAAAGAAAGGGCCCTTGACAGTTAAATTGAACGGAATTTTATTCATGGCATACAGGCAATCTCCAAGGGAGCCAAAACCTGGTTTCCTGTTGGCAGCAGCTGCTTCTTTTCTGCCCCACAGATCAACTCCTCTTCTTAACCGATTGTGGCAACGCACAATATATTTATAAATTCATGCAAATTAGTTCTCCCAAATTAGAAACAGTAATACCTCCCACACTGTTTTAGAGGCACTTGGAGCTCGTGGTCTGGTCTTACCACTGCATTGGCCTTAAAGTATTATTTGTATTGTGACGGGTGAAGACAAAGTGGACCCCGATACACCTGTTGTCCGTTTTGGGGCAGCTTGCTTTCCAAATTATTCCAGTGGTAGAAGGCACAAAGGCTTCTGATTCACATATCCTCTTTTCTTTCAGTTCAAATCACTAGGTACTTATAAGGTGGCTTCTCAAGGCTAAGTACTCCCTGCTCCTTATTAAAAAAAATGACCCATGAAAATAGGAACATAGAATTTGGAGGTGGAAGGAACTTTAGAGATAATTAAATCTAAGCCTTTCATTTTACAGATGAGGAATCCAAGACTCAAAGAAGTTATGAACCTTGCACAGGGGCTGAATAAAATTGAATTCTCTTCTGAATGAAATCAGAGCTCTTTACATTATCCCTTAGGTGTGTATGAACGTGTGTGTGCGTGTTTTGGGGGAAGACAATCCTGGTATGGAAAATCCCTCCAGTGATGCTGATTGGCAAATTGTAACTTAGGTTTTTGGAGAAGTACCTGAGACCATTGACTGTGACCTGCTTATGGTTATATGGCTAGGATGTACCAGTTTCCAGGCTTGAAACTAGGCCTTCCTGACTTCTTGCTCAGTCCTCTATCCATTGCCCATCATCCTGCATAAACAGAATATATTTTAAAAATCAGATATTCAGATTAGTAGCAATTTGTTATATATATCAATGGGTCCAGGTATCAAGAAGGTGAATTTCCATGCAATAGAAACAATTTTAGAGATGCAAAAATTACCCAGACATCCTTTGGGGGCATAAAAAAGTCTTTGTGATTGGCATCATTGAAGGGAGCTGGGGTTGCCAAGGGGGGTTCATTATTTAGGTCCCTCCTAGAAGGGACTCGGAGGCCATCTGCTTCAGCTGCCTCATTTCGCAGGTGAAGAAACTGAGGCCAACGAGGGTGGCGATTAGTCCTAGGTCACCCAGGCAGGAATGAGCAGAACTAGACCTTGATTTGCAGCCTCTGCCTCTGGTCCTTGTGTGGTGCTAGGTCAGACTAGATGAACTCTGATTTTCTCTTTCTTTTCCTGCTTTGTAAATGTCGGATCCTGTTTCATGTAGTGACTCACATTTTTAAAAATCCTCCTCATCATTAACATTTGGCTAATGCTTTGATCATGGGATTACTGATTGAGAACTGAGAAAGACCTTAGAACACACACCATCTGGCCTGGGGGTGTGCGGCTTAGGACAGAGACCGTGGGATCGGGGAGGGGCCTTAGAGGGATTTTCACATGGTCACCTGGATGATAAGTGGCAGAGCCTGGATGGAGGAAGGCTTGGCTTGGGGTTTCCTTTATTACGGTCTGATGATATGAGCAGTTAAATATGGCCAGCCTACCTCAGGCCTCCTGCCCTGGACATGATTAATGTAGCCCTGGTCCTTTGTTACCACTACATCCCCATTCTCCTGGTACCCTGAAGGGGGCTGGCCTGGGCACTGTCAACACAGATCTGGACAATGGCCCTGGTCCCTGGAAGCACGCTAGAGAAGTCCTGGGTCTCACTTTAAAAAAGTGTTTCAGGGCAAGAGGGAAGGTGGGTGAGAAGGAGTGACCCCAGTCTTGCCTGGAGCACCTTTCTCATGCATGGATGGCAGTGATCCGGAAGATTACCTGAGTCCTACTGTTCCAGGCAGTCTTACCAGGGAATCTTTAGTTCCAGATGACCTGCTTCTGAATCAGTTACCCCAAGAGCGGAGTAGCAGCGGGTTTCCTTGAAAAATCAAATACTTGTGTTGTCTGATTCCCCCTTCCCTCTGCCTTGGCAGTCGAAGCCCCAGTGGATGGGCTGGTCTGTCCTGGTTCTGCCTTGAGAGTCTTAGATTGTCCTGGGCCAGGCATCCCATCTCCCATGACAAGCCAGCTCTCCCATTCCAGGCCAGGAACGCTGGCCCTTCACATGGGATTCACTTTGCTCTGTGCAGTTAGCTGGAATCCTTCTCAACCTCACTCAGGAGCTGCCTCCTTCAAGCCTTTCCAGCAGAAAACGTTCCCTTCCTCTTTATATGTCCAATCTTCTCTGGACCTCTGTTTGTTGTGTTCCCCATTCTATCTCATATCCTACATACCTAGGGACATGTTGTACCCTTGTACCATGCTGTAAACTCCTTGAGGCAGAGACTGTGCTGTTTGTCATCTTGGCACTGGAAGCATGCATCACAGTGACCCCACAAAAGTAGGCACTTAATAAATGTTGGTACAGTTTGGTATAATCTTACCATTTTCAGAAGCCAAGAACCTGGGACAAAGTGTACAGGCCTCTAAACAACAGAAATTGACATCATAAAATCCAAACGTTAAAGTTTTTGTACTTTTCTCCCAAAAAAGAGCTGTAAGCTCTTGCTCAGAGCCTATTTACTTTTAATTTACATACAGTGCTAACAAACATGATGCTAATACGATGAATTAAAATGCTATCCATCCCCAGATAAAAGAAATGGTGGTGTCTGAATGCAGATTGAAGCATCCTTTTTTTTTTTTAAACTTTCTTTATTTTTCTTGAGGTTTTTTTTTAGTCTATGTTTTCTTTCACAAACATGGTGCTATATCTTTCCAGGCTTCCAAAAATAAGTAATAGCATGTTAGAAAGTCAGGATGAGGACTTTGGAGTTGAGGCTGTGGGAGGGTTGAGGTTGCTGTTAGACTATGGGCAGTTATCACAAGTGCTAACAGCTGATTTCCTGACAATAGAAATAGTTTAAAAGGAAATCCCAAAGTCCATCCGTCTGGGGCACAGGTGGGGAACCTGCAGCCTTAATAAAAGAATTTGTTCTGTAAAACTTGGATTCAGTTAAAAGGCACCCAAGGACCTAGAAGGCCACATGTGGCCTCCAGGCTGTAGGTTCCCTGCCACTGGTCTGGGGTTATTTCACACAGGGGCAGACAGACCTTCATACATCCTTGGTTTTGAACACATTTTGGCAAGAAAATGGAGACTCTTCCATATCTCACCTAAAGGGTTATTGCAAGGGGAGAGTTATAGCATATAACAAGCATAGAAACAGGAGGCAGCGTCTGGTAGAAATCTCTGCCCACATCCCTAAATGAGATGCCCATGGAGAAGTGATCAGTCAGTGATGGATACCTTTCCCATGGCTTTGACTTCTCTGGCCGAGCTTTGCCTTCGATCGCTCCATGTCCCTCAAGGACCATTTTCATACACCCTCCCTGTCAATCTGTCAAGCCTCATAACAGATTAGACCATCAAAAGCAGCTTCCTGTGGACTCTTACATCCCTCTGAATAATGATCTACATCTTAATGAAATGGGAGAATCCATTTCCCGTGGTTTCCCTTTGGAAATGGAGGTTTGGCTGCCTCCTTCCAGCTTTCCCCGTGTAAGGCAGTGGGAACAGGGATGTTTGGGTTCTGGTCGAGAGGCCCCGCCAATCTCTCGGTGGCTCCGATGGCCTTGGAGAGACAGCCTGTGGCGTGAGGGACCTTGAGGTGACGTTGTAATGTGGTTAGGAGTTCTCACAACTCTGATGCTGTCTGCCTTGTTGATTGATGAGTAAGCCTAAACCTTACTGGGACGAGTTCTTCTGGCCTGCACCACACGTGCCAAAGCATACCGTAGGCAGCTTGAGAGTTCTTCGTCAGACTTTTAAAACATCAGATTCAATTTGATTAACGATTAATTTGCAGAGTCGGCAAGGACCTCAGAGGCCATTTACTCTCACCCAACACAGAGTAATGGAAGAGCACAGAGCCTGGGGTTGGATCCGAGCTCTGCTTTCTATTTCCTGGGAGATTGTGGGCAAATTGTTTAACCTGGAGTTAGGTGGTACAGTGGATAGACTTCTGGGCCTAGAGTCAGGAAGACCTGAATTCAAATTCAGCCTCAGACACATACTAGCTATGGGACCCTGAGCAAGTCACTTAAGCCGTGTTTGCCTTAGTTTCCTCATCTGTAAAATGGGAATTATCCTTATAATTATTGTTACTATAGCACCTACTTCACAGGATTATTGTGTGGATCAAACGAGATAATAATTGTTCTCAGCACAGTGTCTGACACATGGCACTATGTAAGTATTAGCTGTTATTATTGATTAGTGGTAGTAGTCGTTGTAGCAGCAGCAGCAGTAGTGTAAAGTGGGGAAGAGGGAGATGAAAGGTAGTGGAGTAAAGTGAAATATGGCTGCGATCCTTCCTAAAATGGTTGTCCTGAGGAAGGAGTTACTGGTGAGGTAGGAGGGACCCAGCGCAGAGATTTCTCAGGGTTCAACAGGTAGGTTCAAGTCCTGTCTATGCTACACACTAACTGTGTGATCTTAGGCAAGTCACTTAACTTGTCGCTGCCTCAGTCTACCTGATAAGCCTGTGTGCTTCAAGTTGATCTGCACCTGGGAAGAGTATCCTCATTGGAAGGTCACATAGGTAGCAGGTAGTACCAGCAGGACTTTAAGCAAAGTGTTTTCTGACCCTTAATCCAGCAATCTTTCTAGAGTTGCAACATTGAAGCCAGGCTCTTGAGCCTCCTGGTGTCATCTTCTCGTCATTAGCTCACATGGCTTCAAAACAGGAGATGGCTTTGCCAAGTTGGACATGTGTTAGAACATTCTTAAAAGTACTATATTCTGAGTTTAGAATCCAACTTGTATATTTTGAGATCTTTGCTACAGACCAATTAACTAACTCTGGCCCCAAAATGACTGTTGAAACATAAGGAGCAGCCTGTGGGTGAATTACATTATCTTCCCCCATCTGCCTTCTTGGGGTGAAAAATATGCACCTAGAAGCCAGGAGGAGGAATAATCCTTCCCCCCATCTTTCTCTGTAAGTCTCCCCACAAATGGATCTCCAGTATATTTTGAGCAAAGATTTTTTTTTGCCTTGTTCATAATAACATGTTCAGGGTTAGATTGTAAGCCCTATGTGGGCAAAGGCCATTTCATTTTTGGTTTTGCATTTTTAGTGCACAGCACAGTGCCTGGCACATAGTGGCTAAAACATTACCTTCTTCAGGAATCATTTCTAAGTCCTCCCTGACTTACTTGTGCATTTATCTCCCATCTATTGTGTATTTTTCGGAGATGTTCCCACTTATATACGTTGTTTTCTCCCTGATTTGAATGAAAGCATCTTGAGGGTAGGGACTTTGTGCATTTCTTTGTCTCCCCAGTGCTTAGCACCATGCCTGGCCTAGAATAAGTACTTAATAAATATTTGTTGGTTGATTGCACTGTCATTTACCAGCTCTGCCACAATGAGCAAATCCCTTATCTTCTCTGATCTCCATTTTTCAGATAAGAAAACCTGTCCTCCCAGCGATGAAGGGATTTGTACACGCTTCTATAGCTACAAAGTAGTAAAGTTCGTATTAGAAATCACAGCTCCTGATTCCCAGGAAACATGATCTGTCTGCCTTTTATTAGGGACTTGAAATGTGCAGACTGGTACATGATGTGAAGACATAAAAGATGCCAGGATCTTAGAACTGGAAGGAAAGCCAGAGGCCATCTAGTCCAATTCATACTTTTGTGTGCCATTAGCAGGCGGAGAAAGGAAGAGAATATTGCCAAGGTTGCGGAGAAATGTATAGACCATGCACAGTGCCCCTTTGTAGGTGTGAAAGCAAGCAGCCAGTTACCAGTCTAGAGGTCAAAGCCAGAAATCTAAGAAGGAACTAATGTAGGAAAGCCAGGTTTGATTTCATGAGCAATGAAGCCCAGACCCAAATTAGGAGGAGAGTGAAATCACGGCTAATGATTTACCTTATATAAAGAATTAGTTCAAGGAGGCATCATTGGGGAGTGAAGTTTTCCTGCCTCTGTTGTTCTCTCTACCTGACTCAGCTGAATATGTCACAACTTTAAGCTAGGGTAGCATCTGCCAGTGAAGCCAGGTGATGGGGCAGTCCCATTGTGAGCCAATGACAAGAGCTCTCAATTCAGGACAGAACGTGTGAAACATGCATCATGGGAGAGATCGCCGAACTGCTACTCGCGTGAGTCCTGCCTTTCTGTCATATTGCAGTCAGAGTCTCAGACTTAGGACTTCAGGGATCTAATCCAATCTGATTCAGATGAGCCTCTGGCACCCTTAACCAATGGTAATCCTGACTCAGTTTTAGTACACTGGATGACCTGAGTTATCTTCAGACCTCAGGATTGCAGCTTGTGAAAGTGCATGCTTTAAGTGAAACACCAGGAGTAGAAGCCGACACAGAGAAAAACTACCAGAGATCCTGTTTTCCTTCTTGTGTCAAGAGAAATAAATGGAGGTTGGAAAAAGAAGGGGAAAAAGCTAGATAGAAGGCAAATTGCCTAAAAGCAGAATGTTTTTCAAAGTCCCTAATGAGGTGTCAGTGAACCTAACTAGATGGAACTCCCTACCGTCTACCTCGGCTTTTCACACCATTCATTTCAACCAGTCATAATTAAGCTATGAAACTGGAGTCATGTGAGGGTTCGCCCAACTTTGCTCTGCGCCTGAAGAAGGAGCCTTAATTTTCTCCCTTTCTACTGGGGTCTTTGGCCATGTGGCACATTGGAGGCAGTCCCAAGCTGGAGGACATTCTGATGAAGAAGAATTACATGGCACTTTCCCCTGGAATGGTTTATTGACTCTGGTCATTTTTGCTTAGAAGCGATTTGGTTACTGAGGAGGGGATGTCTTAATCCCATTACTTTAGTTCTACTGGCTTGTTAGAAGGAGGTTGCTTTTTAAAATCAGAAATAAATAAATTTAAGAGAGAGGAACTTTTTTTTTTAATGGAAAGCTAACGAGTTCCATTTTGAACGTGTTGAGTTTGAGATGGGATGTTGAGGTGGAACTGTCCAGCAGGCAGGAGGTGATATGAAACTAATGGTCCAGACATGACTCGATGGCTGGAAGTGCAGATTTAAGAGTCATCAATAACGTTGAGCTGATTGTTAAACTCCTTCAAGCTGATGGGATCAATCACTTTCATGACCTCATTTGGTCCTTTACATTATCCCTGTGTGAGATAGATATTCCTATTTACTGATGGAGAAAATGAACCACAGAGACATGAGGTTACTTGTCCAAGGCCATGTAGCTATTTAGTCACGGATCCAGGACTCATGTCTAAATATTTTGGCTCCATTTAGAGCTTGGGAATCTGAAGATGGAGTCTCAGTTCTTCTACTCACTGTGTACCAGCCATGTTGGTGCATTGGATAAGCTTTCCAAGACACTGGGCCTACAGGTTAACTACTTAAGACAAATTCCCCTGAGTTGAGGAGAAACCCCAGGAAGACCCTTGTTTGAGAAGAGATAGAAAAACCCTGGGGGCAGATCCTGGACTACCTGTTGTGTGGGTGAATAGGAAGCAATTCATACATTAATTTCTTATTTTAAGTAATTATTCTCAGTGACTCAATGCTCACGGTTTTTGCTTTTTTCCTTTTGTGCTCTTAAAAATATAAATGTTGTTAGTGATGGATAGATTTGGGCAAAGCTCCTGTTGCCTGTCCTAGTTGAAGATTTCTCTGTGACCTTGGGTAGGTTACTTTACCTTGGGTTAATTACCTTCCTAATAAGATTGTTAGAAAGCAAGGTCATAGGGAGCACTAGAGCATTAGAGGAATAGTACTTATCTTCTTTTTTATTTTTGAGAACCTAAGCTTAATGTTTCTTGGGTGGAATGAAAGTCCTCTATTCTCCTCTAGTTTGCTACCTCTCTGCATTTATTGAATACCCTACTCTTGTCCAATCCTGGGCTAGGCGCTGTATGCCTAATATACTATTCTAGGCCTTTTATACTACACAAGTATCATACTATTCAAGGAGTTTTCAGTCAGGGAGGAGAGAAAAATAGTGCAGTTGTGTGGTCCCAGCTGGAGGTTCAGGAGAGAAGAGGCCTGAAGAGGTCTGGACTAGTCAGGGAAGATTTCTTGGGGGAATGGGGGTGTGAGATGAGTCCCGATAATAGAGGAATATTTGGTTAAATAAATGGTGGTCGTTTGGTCATTTTTTCAGTTGTATTTAACTATTCATGACTCCTTTTAGGGTTTTCTTGGTGAAGATACTGGAGTAGTTTGCCATGTCTTTCTCCAGCTCATTTTACAGATGAGGAAACTGAGGCAAACAGGGTTAAATGACTTGCTTAGGATCACACAGCTAGGGAGTGTCTGAGGCCGGGTTTAAAAGCAGGTCCTCCTGACTCTCGGCCTAGTGCTCTTTGTACTTCAGGTGGGGAACTTGATTTTCTCCCTTTTAATAGAAATGCCTGAAGGATCAATCATCATATTTTCATTCTTCTTCAGGGATGCTTTCTACTGGGGAGGAGAGCAGGGATGGGAAGTTAATGGATAGTGAGACATACTTTTAAAAAGAACATCAAGAAAACATTATAAAAATACGCAGAAGAAAACACTAGAGATGGAAGGGAATTCAAAGCAATAAAACATTTTTGTTACCACCTAGTTAAACTTAATATATGCCTCTTAAAATAAATTAAACTGTATGTAACTTGAGTTCACAGTTTCTCATAGAGATCTCCTTCTTGTTCTTGCATATCGAAGTATTTATGAATGATTGTTAAGTTCACAATAAATGTTTGTTGATTGCTTGATGGGGGCTCATCTAGTGCAACCTCCTTATTTTATTGGTGAGGAAAGCTTCCTAACAAGGCAATTCCAAATTGAAATGGGCTATTGGGGGATGTCATGAGTTCCCAGTCACTGAAGATCTCCAAGCAGATATGGAGGAGGTGTGTGATCATGTTTGGGTGGTTGACCTTTGGGGTCCAACTCCAAGATTTTGTATCTGTGACTGTTATTCTGTGATTACATTTGCAAACGTGAGGTGATATGTTATCTCATAGAAGCCTCGTATAACTCTGTGAAATGGATATGGCAGCTATCGTTATTCCCATCCTATGGATGACAAAATTGAGGCTCAAAGAGTGACTTGCCCAAGGCCACACAGCTAGTTAGTGTCAGAAGCAGCCTTCTAACCTGGAATGCTTGGCTCAAAGTCTAGCATTTTCCCAATGTACCATCCTTCCTTGGGTGTTGGTTTTTGACAATAAGAAATTCTACAGTCCTATTCATTGTTAGTACATTTTTCTTAAAGAATAGAACCTCGAAGTTCCTTTACATCATTTATGAGAATTGACTTTAAGGGGATGCAGTTTCCATTGATTCCCAAGAGGGCGGGTGGGTGAAGTCAGGATGGAATTGTGATCATTAGGATTCTTGAGCCAGAAGGACATTCTTGGGGCATCCAGTTGGGCACCCCTAATGTTTTATCGATAAGGAAACTGAAAGGGATTGCTTGATTTCATTCATGTTTTAAGTTGAAAAAATGATCAACTCACTGCTGGACCATCCTGAGGCAGACGTGGGAAGGATGCTGAGTTTCCACAATTTCATAATTAGAAGGAGTCATGGGATTGTAGATACGGAGTTGAAAGTGACCTGAGGCTACGTACCAACCTCCTTATTTCACAGATGAAGCTCATCTGTGGACGAGTGGAACAGTGGGCAGAGCTCTGGACCTGGAGACGGGAAGGCCTAAGTTCAAACCCAGCTTAAGCAAGCCACTCAAACCCTCAGCTTTAGTTTTCCCGTCTGTAAAATAGAATAATGACAACTAGCATTAATGTAGTGCTTTAAAGTTTATTAAAGTTCTTTACAAATAATATCTCATTTGCTTTACACAACAAGCCTGAAAGGTAGTTGGGTGCTGTTATTATCTGCATTTTACAGATAAGGAAACTGAGGCAGTGACTTGCCAGGGTTGCAAAGCTAGTAAGCATGTGAGTCTGTATTTGAATTCAAGTCTTCCTGACTCCAAATTCAACTATCTAGTCTTCCACCTACTTGACAAGTGACTATAGGGCCCTTACTTGAAGGCCTCTGGAGACATGGTACTATGTCCCAGGGTGGCCCATGGTGCTTTGGGACTTTTAGGAACTACTAGGAACTTTTCTAACATGTTTGAAAAATCTGCCTTCATGTCTTCTACCCATTATTTCTATTTCTTCCCTTTGGAGCAAGGACAAGTCTAATGCCTCCATCTGACTGTCCTTCAGGTACTTGAAAGAAATGCCCGCATTTCCCCAATCTTTTCTTCTCCTACATAAATAACCCTGGTTCCTTAAACAGTCGAATCATGGACTCCAGTTACTTCATCAATCTGCTTGTTTTTCTTTGGGTCTTTTCTAGCTTGTCAATAACATTGTTCATGTGTGTAGGCTCTGAACAGAATTGAATACTCTCGATGTGCTCTGACCAGTACAGAGGTCCCTCAGACTACTGCAGCTGCTCCAGTTCCTTTATTAGAATATTGTTACTCTGGCCATTATATTGAATAACCTTCACTATTTCCCCAACCAGTTCCTTTGATATTGATAAGACCTTCCTAATCCAGGCTCACACACTCCTTAGCTATATGACCCTGGTCAAGTCACTTTACTTCTCTTTCCTCAGTTTCCCCATATGTAACCCTGGGTAACAATGGCATCTATCTCATGGACTATGGTGAGGATAAATGAGATAATATTTTCAAGGTGCTTTGTAAACCTTAAAGCACAATATGAATGTTGGCTGTTGTTATCATAGCATGCTCCTTTCTGGCCTCTCGAGTCAAGGTGGTTCACTGATTGATAAGAGTTCTGATACATTTCTGTAACAATTTCCTTTACTTTAAAGTGTTCCCCAACTTTTACTTACTTTGCTCTGCATCAGTTCATAGAAGTCTTCCCAAGTGTTTTCAGAATTCTTCACCTCTCTTGGTCCTTAGGGTTCTATTCCATTCACACACCACACTTCTTTCTGCCATTCTCCAATCTGTACTTTGCTTTCAATCCTTTTTAAATTTTGAATCCTAACAGTTGCTATGCCTATTTTTGTTGCCTTAATTCTTCAGGAGAGGCAATAGAACTGGGAATTTCAGCTGCCGAGGCAGGCTGGTGGGGGGAGGGGAAGATATTTTGGGACAAAACTTTCTTTCCCAGCATCCTTCAAATCGCACCATAAAGGCAGATGCCTGCCTCTTCTGCCTGTGAATGAGGGCTGGCCCTGGGTCTCTGAATCGTTGGTACAATAACTAACTATATAAATAAGGATGTAATTTCCCACTCCCTGAAGGATTATTTAAATAAATTTATTGAACAGATTTAAAAGGATGTTCCCAAACACGCAGCCACCATGGGGGAAAAAGCCTCTTAAAGGTGTTCCATCGGGCTGTCTCACTTGTGTTCGCCACCAGCAACTGCCACATCGATGGATCTCCATATTCTGCATGTGAAAAGAAAATTTTTCAAAGGCCAGAGCTGCAGCTGAGCTCTTCTCTTCCCTACAATCTGTCTTCTTTCTTCATAATCTGTTGCAACCAACAACAGAATTTCAGGATGGGTCATTTATGGCCAATATTTTGAAGATTCTTGAGAAAGAAGAGATGCATGACCCTCAGCATCAGCATCCTTACATTCCATAGCACAGATTTAGAGCTGGGAGAGTTCTCAAGGCCTCTAGCCAAACACTCCCATTTTACAGATGTGGAAAGTGGAGTCCATTCCACTTCCAGAACATATCCCTGTGCCCGTTTCTCCACTCTCATAGCTACCACTCTAGTTTGGTCCTTTCTCATCTATTAGACTATTACAACAGCAAGAGTCCCTTTGCCTCTATAATCTCTTTTCCACAGTTGCCAAAGTGCTTTTCCTAAAGTTCAAGTTTATTGACTCTGCTGCTTGAGAGGATGCGTTTCCTCACTATTACCTCTAGGGTTGGCAGCTGGGTGGTGCCATAGTGCATGGAGGACTAAGCCTAGAGTCAGTAGGACCCATCTTCCTGAGTTCAAAATTGGCCTCAGACACTTCCTAGCTGTATGACCCTAAGCAAGTCACCTTACCCTGTTTGCCTCCATTTCCTCATCTGTAAAATTAACTGGGGAAGAAAATGGCAAACAATTCCTGTATCTCTGCCAAGAAAACCCCACGTGGGGTCACAGAATCAGAAAGCACTGAAAATGACTGAAAACAATAACCTCTAGGATAAACAATAAACAATTCCTGCTTGGTGTGTAGAGCCCATCAGATCATCTGCCTTTTTGAGCCTGATCTCACATTACTCTCCTCTTGCATTCTGCATTCCAGCCAAGCTGTTTCCTCTGCATGCCACTCTCTTTCCTCCTTGACTTTCAGAAAGGCTGTTTCCAATTCCTACAAGGTTCTCTCCTCTGTCATCTCTAGGATCTCTTAGAATCGTTAGGCTTCTTTAGATCACAGGTCAGTTTCCATCTCCTAAATGAAACTGTGAAGAGGAAAATTCCTTGTTTGGACATTCATCCCGATTAATGAGGCACAACTCAGGAAAAAGAGAATCAAATGGAGTTTATTAAAATATACATCAAAGTAGCAACACGTCAACAGGCTGATTGCTAGAGATCAGCAAGGGATTGGAGAAAGAGCCAGCTTTTATTGATATCTTTCATAATGAGATAAAGACAATTTGGTTAGGTCTATGTCAGCAAAAGGGGATGGGCTGTTGTGTCTTAGCTCCTCCTTGACTACTGTATCATAAGGAAATGATATTATAGATGAGGGGGTAGACTTGTGTGTGCTGGCTAACAGGTAATACTTGGTGATGCCCTCCCCCCAAACTGAGCCTCCTCCAGCACTGATTGACAAACAGAACTGGGGACAATGGAATCTCTAAGTCAGCATAGCTTTCTATAAGGCCTTTCTTGATCTCTACCCCTCCCCCCCACCACACACATAATAAAATTTCTTTATATTTGCTCTTATAGTGCCTCAAAAACCTTAGGGAGGTTAAAAATTCCCTTAGGCTTTTTTGGACACTGTATAAAAGCTAGTACACTTTACAAATAATATCTCATTTTATCTTCACAACCCTGGAATATAGGTGACATTATTATCTATTTTACAGATGAGGAAACTGAGGCACAAGTATGTAAAGTGACTTGGCCAATGTCACACAGATGCTAAGTTTCTGGGCGACATGTGAACTCAGGCTTCTTGACTCCAAGACTAGCGATCGATCCACAGCGCCACCTAGCAACAACGTATGTATCTGTGCACCAGGCAATCCTGGTAGAGGAGTTCCCCCATCTGAGAGTTGCCTGATACCAGAGAAATCACAAATCTCTTCCTCATCTGTATTTGTGTAGAGGCTGTTTTCTCTCATTAGAAAGGAAACTTCTGAAAGGAAGGGTTGTCTCATTTGTGCCTTCTTTCCCCCGGAGAGCACAGAGTTGGTGCTTCAATGCTTGCCAGATTGAATTGAATTTCATAAGTCAATTTCACTCATCATCAGAGCTGGAATATGAACCATGAGCATTGATTATAATGCCAATACCTCAATGACTAGTGATTTCATCTCTGTAGATTTTCCTTCCATACATGCAGATGACGGCTTCATTATGATAATTAATGGATGGTGGCCAAGGACAAAAATTTCGTTCTTTTAATGAGGTGTTACTAAACTTACCTAGACTTGTCCTAGGATGATACAAGTGGACTCCATTGCAGGCAAATTCTTAACTAGTAATTCTAGTTGTCATCGAGTTGCTTTTCAGTTGTAACCAACTCTCCATGATCCGGTAAGGCATTTTCTTGGCAAGGATACTGGAACAGTTTGCCGTTTCCTTCTCCAACTCATTTTACAGATGAGGAAACTGAGGCAAACAGGGTTAGGTGACTTGCTCAGGGTCACACAGCTAGTAAGTGTCTGAAGCCAGATTTGAACGCAGGCAGAGGAATCTTACTGATTCCAGGCCTGGCATTCTATTTGCTATGCCACCCAGCTACCCTCATAATTCTAGTGCCAGAGACTAATTCAGTTTGGTGGAGGAAGGGGATATCTCAAATCTTGGGAAACAAGACTTTATGTAGGAAACCTCCTAAGATATCACCCATGATAGGGAGGCAAATATCTTGTGGGCATAGTGGAGGGAAGTGGCTGGCCTAGGAAAGGGGCGGGGAGATACATCAAGGAGAATGTGGTGGCCTGGGGATGGACCTGAGAGTGATTGGGCTGATCATGCTCTTAAGCCCCCAGAGGACCATGAGACCAGGGAGCTAAAAGGATGCCCCAGGGAGAAAGATGTCTCGTAAGGCTCTCAGCTAGTGCCAGACTTTGGGCGCATCCTGAACAGTGTTTTCCTTAATTAACAGCCCAGAACTGTCTTGGCCTGCATTTATATCTTCTATTGCAATTGCATCAGTTTTTCCTGTTTCAAATCTCATTTTTTTTATAAATCAGCCTTTATAGGCTATTAGAAGACATTGAGCCTACTGTCTGAGCAACGCATCTGAGATAATGATGTGAAGCTTCGTTGATCCTATTTGACAGTGGTCAAAACTGAAATGAGGCAAAGCGTGAGAGAATATGGGATGATCAAAGAGCCTGGAGTGTAGTCCTGGGTCTTCATTGGGGCCTGCTGCAAATCACTGCCTTTCATTCTGCCTCAGTTTCATTATCTGTCAAATGAGGGCTTTGAAGCCCATTATCTCCTCAGTCCCTGAAAGTTCCAGCTTTAACATTCCTTAATCCTGTGACTATTTGCATGGAGTCATTCTGCACAAATTCGGCAGATCTCTCAGCTCTAACATTTTACATTCTAAACCCTTCCCAGCTCTGCCATTCCCTGTTCTAAAGCCTTTCCAAGCTCTGATATCCTCTGTTCTAAGGACCCTTCCCTCTCTGATATTCTCTATTCCAGAAGTGAGGAACCTGCAGCCTTGAGGCCTTGTATATCCTTCTGGGTCCTTGAGTGCAGCCTTTTGACTGAGTCCCAAGTTTTACAGAATAAATCCTTTTATTAAGAGGATTTGTTCGGTAAAGTTTAGATTCAGTCAAAGGGCCACAGGTTGCCCACCCCTTCCTATTCTGAGACCCCTCCCAACTCTGACATTCCCTGTTCTAAGGCTTCTCTGACTCTGATTTTCCTTCTTCTGAGTCTCTTCCTTGCTCTGACATCCTCCATTCTAAGGGCCTTCTCAACTTTATCATTTGTTCTCAGTCCTCACAGAGTGGCTAAATGCAAATCCATTTGCCAACTATAAGAAGAAGTAGTTAGAGTTAGATGGCCTGTCTTTAGGCCCCTCTGCAATCCCGGGACAAACAAAGTTTGAGGGAGATGGGGATCCAGGTCAGTTTTGTGTGAAAACATTCAAGGGGCTTGGGATGACGGCATGCTTGAAATAATGCCATCTTTGGCCTTATCAATAGAGCTATCCTGTTCAGGAAAAGGGAGATGTTTGCCCTGGGATCTTTTGCTCTGGTCAAGGACCACCTGGTGTAGGGAGGTATATGAGATGGAACAGCAACAAACAGCAGCAGTAGTAAGACTAGTGGTGGCTAGCATTTACATAGCCCTTTAAGGTTTGCAAAATACTTTACAAACATGAGCTCGTTTGAATCTCATAACAACTTTGGGAGGCAGCTGCTCTTATCGTCCCATTTTACTGATGGGCAAACCGTGCCTTGGCCAGGGTTGCGCAGCAAGTTAGTCTGAGGCAGGATCTGGACCTGAGTCTTCCCAACTTCCAGTGGAAGGGCAATGGCAGACTGGAGCTGGCCAAAGGAAGGGTAAGCAGAATGTTGAGGAGATACAGAATATGAAGATTACTTCAAGGAAATGAGGAAGAGAAAACTTGGAAGAGATATGAGAGCTGGCTCTGCAGATTGGAGGGACTCTCCTGTGGAAGAGGGGTTGGCTCTGTCCTGCTCCCCCACAGAGGGATGAGATGCAGCTACAAGGAAACAGGTTTCATTTCAGTGTCAGGAAAAACTGATTCTCAGTCACCATTTAGAAGGCAAGTGGGCAAAGGCATTATTCCATACGCAGTTACAAGCCCGGTAGAGAGAAGCATCCATTTGCCCCTAGTGAAATATCTTTCCATGATGTAAGTGGCCTTCCAAAAAGGACTGATTTCCTGAAGGTGATTATAATATACGATCATGTTGGCTCACAACTGGGCAGTCGCTGGTCTTGGGGGCAGTTTGTTACATTTCAAAGAAGAGAGGCAGAGACTTTCTAATATATTGGTCTCTTATTGGCCTTAGAGATCTGAAAGAAAGCTGACTGGTGTGTCTTTTGGATGTTCATAGACAATAACTGGTATTTTAAAGGCAAAACATCATAGAAAGATATGACCGCTCATTTTCCATTTGAAATGAAGGAAATCTAAAATGACTTAAGTCAAGAAAGGGAAAATACAGTCCCCCATCCCTTTATCTCTGCCACTGTAGGAGATATCTCAAAATAGAATGGGCCTCCCTGGGGGGGCATCAGTGAGGCCCCCAAGCAGTGGGGAAACATTTGTTTCGGATGGCTCTGAAAGCCTTCAGAGGCTGCTTCTTACTCTGAGAGTCTGTGCTTTGGCTTTCTGTTTATCTTTCAGCATCAGTCTGCTTAGTGAGGGCATTAATTACCATGAAAGGTTCACTGAAGTGAGTACTTGGTTAACAAGACCCTCCTAGGGATTTGAGCACACACACACACACACACACACACACACTCACTCACTCACTCACTCATTAGACCAATTGTTTCTTGTTTGTGCATCAGTCTTTTTCAAACAAGTACATTGGGACATAATGGTGGATATGGTCATTAAAAGGTAAAACTTGCTAGATAAGTCAGAATTTTACCACGGGATGGTTGTATTGATTTCCAAAGATTTGTACATTCCTCAGACTTTTGAAGACATCTGATCAAGAGGAAGAGCTTGGACCAGAATCAGTCAACAAGCATTTACTTAGCACCTACTATGCACCAGTCGCTGTGCTCAGGTGGTTAGAAGACCATTACCATGAGACCTAGCCTGGTTTCTTGGGTTTAGGGACCAAACAGAATCATGCCTATGAGGGCACTTTGTAGTCACAAAGTATGGCATGAATTTGAGCTGACATTAGCTGGAATGATGTTGATGATGAGAGTCAGTATGGTGTAGTAACTGGATAGAGAGCTGGAGTTGGAGTCAGGTTTAAGAGTTCAAGACTTGTCTCTAACACCTACTGACTGTGTGGTCTTGGGCAAGTCACTTTACAAATGCCCCTGGTCACGCTGTAAGACTATATTGAAGAGCTAGTGTGACCCACATTGGTAAAAGGAGATTCTCCTATAGGAATTCCTCATACCAGTGAAATCACAGACCAGGAGGAGGAAAAAAGGAAAGAAAACTAAGAGCATCATGTGTTTGCATCTCAGATAGCAAGTCCTTTGGTTCTTCTATAGACTTACTGGGTTCATTTATTCACCTGACAAACCTTTAAGTGCCAAAAACACTGGGAATCAAGTCCTGTTTCTGACACAAAGTTGATATGTGACCCTGGCCAGGTCACTTATATTTTCAGTACTTTAAGTCAATTTTAAACTCAATAGAAATTATTTAATTTATATAAATTATTTAATACTTATACGTTCATACATAATTTATGTAAATTAATTTATATTATTTGTTTATAGGTATAAACTTAATTTATGTACATTAATTAAACTATATAAATTAACTCTATAAAGACTAAGTTGCAGAGAAGATGCCACGTTGTCCTGGTAGAGAGAGTGTCCCCACCTGGGAGTTCTGCATACTAGTGAAATCATGGGGCCCATACCTATCTATACTTCTAGTAGTTGGAGAGCAAACATCTGAATCTGTGTATTCACACTACCAAAAAATGGCTTTTTTACCTTTTTTATTCTGTTGTCTCTCTCCTAGTTAATGGTGCTCACCAGCTCAGGCTACTCTTTTGGTTCCACATTCAGGATGACTGTTTAGCTTAGCTGAACACCAAGAAAAATGTACCCGGAGTGAATTACACATAGCATTCCCCTCGACACAAAGAAAGCAATCCGAGCCCCAAGACCCCGTTCCCTGGAGAGCCTTAAGCAAGAAATAGTGATGAACCTACCCTTGGTCTGAGTGTCAGCCCCATAAATCCTCACCTTAACGATTAGCCAAGGGCCATAAAGACTGAGCATGGCAGGAAATGCAACAATCTTAGCGGCCCCACTGGCGTTGAGGCCCAGCCGAAATACCTACCGCCCACTCCTAAGAACCAGGCCCTAAATAATGAGATGGAAATTAGCATTGTTCCCCATCTCTCCCTCTCTCTCTCTCTCTCTCTCTCTCTCTCTCTCTCTCTCTCTCTCTCACACACACACACACACACACACACACACACTCTGAGATCCAGTCCTTTTAGGAGAAGGTCCTTTTAGGTTGAGCTATAGCCCAGTGGGGCTTCCCATTTATCTGCTTTTGTGAGGGGTAGGGGAAGAGTCACACTGTGTGACATACCACTTGGCATGCCTGCTTGCTGAACATAGGGGCTCTCAGTCATTCCCTTAAAGCTAGGGTTCTTAACCTTTTTTGTAACATGGGTACCTTTGGGAATCTGGTGAAGCCCATAGCTCCTTTCTTAGAATCATATATTTAAATGCATAAGATAAAAATATATAGAAATACAGATGAGACCAATCAAATGGAAGCACAGTTATCAAACTATTTTAAAATCAATTCATGGACTCCAGTATTAAGGTCAAGGTACTTACTTAGGGGTATTTGTTTGGTTTCTCTTTGAGAAACCACAGTTAGAGAAATACCAAATATTAGCCATTGCAAGAGAATCAAATAAAACAGACAAGGCGTTCAAACATGGGGAATGATCATTTCCAAAAAATGGCTGGGTGGAGGATGTTTGGTAGAAAGAAGGGTGTGCCATGTATCCTGACATAGTGACCTTGTGGGTCTCAAGTCCATAGGCTCTAGGTCTTTTTTTTTGACTATCATATTCCAATTTTTTTAGATGAGTGATAGATAGTACCAGGAACTGGGTGGTACTTGGTGATACAGGACAGCAGAATGGAAATTACTTGAGGCCAGAGATTATTTTAATTTTTAGCTTGGTATCTCCTAGCATAGTGCCTATTTTGTGGAAGTTACTTAAATAAGTGCTTGTTGAATCAAACCGAGTGGGCATTGATGAATATTTACTGAGCAGTTTTTTGCTTATGGCTGAAATAGACCTGATTTCAAAATTCACTCAATTATTCCTGTAGCCCTGAGGCATTTAGAAATAATCAAGGTTAATGACAAAAAGTACCAGTGTTCAAATGACCTCAGAACCCCACCTTCTTTAAGAGCTCATATGATTTGGGGACTTCATCTTTCACAGGAGAGGAAAAGCTTTGAACTGATAGCCTCTCGATGGGTCTGGTGGAAGCAGATTTCAGGATTTTTATCAAAAAGGGAAGGATGCTAGGCCCTCAGGGCTGAAACCATACTTTCTCAGCTGTGCCAATGGGAATACAAATGGCCAATTCAATTTCTTTGGGGGTCATGGTTTGTAGCTTTATTGAGTGTGTGGAGCTTTTTAAAGCACACAGGATGTTTTCACTTTAGAGAAAAATGTCTCCATCCCATCTGACAACCCCAAAATGGGTAATTATTATATCACTGGGTTGTTATTTATCACATTTTGAATAGAAATAAATTGCTTCAGAGAGAAATCATGTTACATGGCTACCTGTCTGGCCTATTAATCTTAAGTTTAATTTTCTTTATTTAAATGTGCATAAAAATGTTTGCAACCTGCCTCATTTGTCTTTCTTCTAATTTCTACCAATTGATTTAAATATGTTAAGAAAAAAAATTTGAATAAATAGGTTAAAAGGAAGTTGAGAATTTGGCAAATGGTGTTTCAAGCTGAGGATGGTAATTTATTTGTAAATTGGTTCACCTTCTTTCCAGAAAAAAAGAGTGAAACTGAAAAGCAGCAATGGAAAACAACTAGAATGGAAGTATGTTGAAATGGAATGGCAAGTCTGTGGAGAGGCATTGGAGGGAGGGCAGGGGAAAAAATCCTGGATTTGAACTTGAACTGAGATTCATTCAACCAACTTCCATTTAATAAGCACTTATTAAGTATCTGCCAGGTACTGGTCCTGCTTAGTGGTACAGGTACAAAAGCAAAAGCAAACAAAAGAGATAAATCAGCACAAGATAATTTGAAAACGGAAAGCCCCTCCAAACTTGAGGAAGGAATAGGGGAGGTTTCCAGAAAGGTTTTATGTAGGAGATAGAACCTGAGTCAAAGCCAATTGAAAAGTTAACTGTTATAAAGTCAAATATTCTTCTAACTATTGCAGGAAATTTGAGGTAGATACAGCCATGTCTTCAAGTCTCATGGTCTCAGTGGAGACATGAGCCACAACCTGGAAAAGGGTGGGGAGAAACTTAGAAACAGGAGGAAAACATTATAGTTTAAAGTATGGATATGCCTAAGTACTGAGAGGAGGTGAGGAAAAGGATCTTATTTAGATATGTGGATGAATTTGTGGTTTCCTTGGTATGGAAAGAGCCCCCACTAGTATAGATCCAATGGTCTTCAGACATTGTCCTTCTAGACCAGGGTTCTTAACCTAGAGTTCGTGAGCTTAAAATCTGATAACTATATGATAATATCAAATTACCTTGTAATCCTATGTTACATTTTATGCATTTGAAAACATCAGACTTAAGAGGGTGTCCATGGGCTTCATCAGACTTCTAAAGTGCTACAAAACAAACAAAAAAGGTTCAGAATCCCTACATGGCACTTCTTGACCATGGCTTCTATAAAGGATCTCACAGTGATGTTACCCAAGATGCAAGAGGCCTTTGCCTCTTTCTTGTTCTTTAATATCTTGGGGCTGCTGGTGCAACACTTGAGATGCCTGTCTGTTGTCTTTCCATTGTGGTAGATGACTGACTCACTTTTCTGTTCATTAATATTTTATGCCTTTTACTGGAGGCAATTGGAAATATGCTTCAGACTGTTCCCAACCACAATGTCACTTTGCTCATCATTTTTGTGCTTTTGTGATATGGAAGTTCCATTTATAGACTTATAACTAGAGGCCATCCAGTCTAATCTCCTAATTGTATAGATGAGTAAACAAAGAGGTCAAGTGACTTGCCTTCCATCTAGTGAAGGTCTGAGATGGGGATTTGAATTCAGGTATTGTTTATTCGAGATCCAGCACTCTATTTGTTAGGCCAGCTCTCCTCTCAATTCAATAAGCATTTGACTAGTGTCTACAATATGCCAAGCAGTGTACCCTGAGCTTCCATATTGCTTTTGAGGGCATCTCCATTCTCCCAGGCATCTAGGCCCAAAAACTTCAGTATTCTCCTTGATTCTCCACCCTTGCCCACTCTACGTATCCAATCTGCTGCTAAATCTTGTCATTTCTACCTTTTCAGCACCTTTCATATGTGTTCCTTTCTCCGCACTCTGAAAGCCACCAACCTGGTTCAGGGCCTCATCACCTCTTGCCTGTAATATTTCATTAACCCTCTAATTGGTTTCCTCATCCCAAGTCTCTCTCCAGGCTAGTCCATCTTCTACTCCCTAAAGCTGCTTTCTAAGTTTTACATGTTACTCCTACCCATCCCCCCTTCTCAATGACATACAGGGGCTTCCTATTTATTACCTCCAGGATTGAAGAAAAGCTCTAGCATTTAAAGCTCTTTATATCCCAGACCTTTCCTTTTTGCTCTTCTAACAGATTTCTGCCCTTCATGTGCTCTACCATCTAGGTATACTGCTGTTCTTTGCACACAACACTTCATCTCCTCTCTGCATCCATTGGCACTGACTGCACCTCATGCCTAGAATACTTTGTCTCCTTACTTCTCCCTAACTTCCCTCACTACCCAGTTAAATCCCCAAGTTCTGAAGTTGGCCTTTTCTAGTTTCCCCAGCTGTTAGTGACTTCCCTTCTGAGGGTAGATTCCATCTCATCATTCTCTCATTCTCTCTCTCTCTTTCTCTCTCCTTCTCTCCCTCCCTCTCTTTATTTCTTCTCCCTCTGCATTCTCCTTTTTCTGCCCTTCATTCTGCTCTTTCCCTTTTCTCCCTCTTCTATCTATCTGTGTGTATGTATATATTCATATATATATATGTGTGTTCTATATACCAAGTTATTTACATCTTGTCCTCCTCCCATTAGAATATGAGCTCCTAGAGGGCAGGGGCTTTTGTTGCCTTTCTCTGTATCTCTTTTTCTTAGTATAGTGCCAAGTGCTTAATAAATGCTTGTTCACTCTGAGTCAACTCCCTGACTTGCGTGATGTAAACCAGGAGAGACGCCCTGCAGGAGGTCAATTTCAAGGATGGTTTACATGATGGAACAGCCATGGTGTGAGAAAGTTCAGAGGGACTGGATCCTAAGTGTCTGGTCTTTGGCTGATGACCAAAGAGGGCTCTCTGAATGGTGGTGGTTAAATTGAGATTGCTTGTTGGTCTGACCACAATATTTGGTGTGATATAAAAGACAGCCTAGGGGATTATCTCATTACATGGTTTGTAGGTATCCTGTAAATTGTTCAAAATTTATTTCACCATGGCCATTTATTAAGCACTTACAGTTTGCAGAGAATATTTCTAGCAACTAGGAAAATGTAGAAATTATACAAACTGCTATCCCTCTCCTGAAAGAGATTATTATCTATCTAACAGATTTCAAAAGACTGCTGGTTTCATGGTCTAGATTAGAGGTGGGGAACCTGCAGCCTGGAGACCACACATGGCCCTCTAGGTCCTCACATGTAGCCTTTGACTGAATCCAAACTTCACGGAAGAAATCCTGGGGTACTTGAGGAACTAGAGAGTCATGTGTGGCCTCAAGGCCAAAGGTTCCCTACATCTGGTCTGGATAATCTCTCCCACAAAATAGAGCTCAACCCTTCCATGTTAAGTCTAGTCAAGTCAGCAAGCACTTATTAAGTCCCTACTACGGGTCCACTCTTGTGATAATCTAGAACTATGGTATTCATGAGTTGCTTTGGTCAAAACATTTTATCACCTGGTGAGCAGCCTCCTAAGAATTACCTTCCTTGAACATCCTGAGGTGGATCTCCATCAGATGGAGTCTCCAATACATCTTGATGCCTGCATTCAAAGACTTTCCAATTTAGTAGCACCTTCTGAAACTAGCACTCTGTTAACGCAGCTTTTGAGAAACCAGAACCACCTGACTGCCACAAGGTAGGGCTTTAGTGAGTTGCATAATGTTAGCGAATGTTAGACCTAAATTTTTATTGACATTTTCATCATCATCTTCATTACTTAACACATGTCCTTCCTCCTCAATGACCCTCTCTTGTAATAATGAATAGAAAAGATGAAAATACCCAACAGTTCAGTGAAATTAACTAATGCTTCAATTTATCTAGACACTGCACATAATAATTCCCCACCTCTTCAAACAAAGGAGGAAAGTGCATTTCTTTTCTCTCGGGGCCACAATTTTTTAATTTTTACTCTTGGTATTGTGTGTGTGACTTTTCTGGTTCTGATTACTAGGTTTTACATTCATTCATATAAATCTCCTGCTTTTCTCTGAATCCTTTGTATTCATTTTTTCTTACAGTGCACAAATATTCCATTCCATTTATTATTTCATCATTTGATAGGGATCCACTTTGTTTTGTCTTTTGCCACTGCAAAAGCACTACTCCAAGTATGTTGGCGCGTATGGGACTTTTATCATTTTTGACCTTTCTGAGGTGTTTCCTTAGCATTGCGATCTCTGGGTCAAAAGGTAAGAATATTTTAGTTACCATCTTTCCATAATTCCCTGTTGCTTTCCAGAATGGTTGAACCAATTTTCAGCTCCACCACTAATATAGAGGTCCTTACTTTTTGTTGCATGTCCCTAAGGCAGTCTGACGAAGCCTATGGGCCCCTTCACCAAATTTTTTTAAATTCATGAAACAAAATGCATAGGGCCACAAAGGAAATTAAAGTTAAGTTAAAACATGGATGCTTTTAGTACCTATTTCAAAAGGTTGTTGTATGATTATCAAATGAAATAACATGTAAAGATGATATTATAGCAACATCGAATGCTAGCTATCATCATTACTATTATTTTTGTTTTAGCTTGACTTTCCAGTTATAAAATTTGGGCAAGTCACTTTTATTCTGAGCCTCAATTTACCTATCTACACAAATGAGATAATAACCTATTCAATACCTCTTTCCCAGGGTAGTTGTGAAGTTTTGGGGAAAAATAGGCGTGAAAGTACTTGATACCTTCCTTCTATGACAGCTTTTTTTAGACCCATTTATGTTGGTATTTTAAGTGATTCGTGCTTAGTAAACCTTGTTACAGCAGGAAACGTGCACTGGAACACACCATAAAAGTAATGAAGTCTCTGCAGCAATGGCTGTTCACTAGCTTCTTTCTGTGCTGCTGTGATTCGGATTTCTGGCTCTTAATGAGAGTGATGGAGTTGGCGGGTATACAAAGTGGGAATTAGAATCATATACGTCTGGCACATGACTCTCTTCAAAAGATGGTTAGAGAGGGATGTGTGCTGAGGTGATCCAGGACATTAAAAAGCTCAGAAGCTCCTGGGATCTTCAGCTGAAAGAGACCTTAGAGGTCAATCAATCACCAGACAGTTATTAAGCATCTACTATGTACTGGCAATGACAAAAATCAGAGCGTCTGCCCAGAAGAAGCTTATGCTCTCATGCAGCAGGAAAACAGATTCACGAATATATAAAGATAGACTACAGCATATGCAAAATAAATACTAGGTGTGCAGAGATGGTGCAGTGGTGAGAACGCTGTTTCAGGAAACTGAGGACTTGGTTTTGGACCCTGTCTCCACGTTTACTAGCTAGGTGACCTTGTTCCATCATTCCATTTCCCTGGGCTTCAATTTCCTCATTTATAAAATGAGGGGAGTTGACACCATGACCTTTAAGCTCTCCGGGCCTTGCAGCTTTAGCTCTCTGACCCTAATGACTCCATGAAGAGATTTCCTAATGAGGAAGGATTGTCTGTCCCATCCACCCCCTTGTTATGCAAGTGAGAAAGGGAACTTACCTGACCAAGATGGAAGAGCACTGAAATTCTAAACTCCAAATGTTCCATTCTTTTTTGTCAGCCACCCCCTACCACATTAGCCTAAGTGCAAGAATCTGAAAATACCCAATTTATTCATGAGAAAGAATTCTGAGGCAATCTACATTTAGGAAGCGGATCATATGGGGTAGTAGGATCCGAGTTCACGGCATGTCTTTGACACAAACTGGCTGTGTGACTCTGGCCAAGTCACTTAACCTCTCATTGCCCTAGGAGACTCTGTAAGATGATAAGTTGTGGAGCAGGTGCTGATATGTACTGGTATAGAGAGTTTCCTTGTGTTGGGGCTCTCATACCAATTAAATCATAGATCCGGAGATAAATAAAAAAAAAATCTAGTTAATAGACATTTACTTGTTCTCATTTTTGCTCTGTTTCCCCAAACTGAACAATAAAATTGCAAAATAAAACCCTCACAACAAATATTAATAGTAAAAGCAAATTCCAGTGCTGGCCGGGTCTGAATGTGTATGTTGTATTCTATTCTTTATTTCTATCTTCTCTCTCCCAGGAGATGCGTAGTGTATTTCATTATTTTTTTTGGGAGTGTGGTTGGTCACAGTGTTGACGATTAGAGTTCTAATGTTTTTCAAAGTTGTTTTATTTTTATTTATTACAATGTTGTGGTATGCGTATAAATTATTCTCCTATGTCTGCCCAATTCTCTCCACATCAGCACATAAGGTCTTCTCACTTTCCTCTGAAAATGCCCATTTCATCATTTCTTATGGCACAATAACATCTTGGTGCAATCATATGCCTTGATTCATTTAGCGATTCCTCAATAGGTGGGGCCTCCTTTACTTACAGGCTGTTTTTGCTACTAAGAAAAGACAAGAAGCATATACATTTTCCAGATGACATTTGTATTTTATACATTTATGTGACTTGTATTATAAGGATTATTTTAGCTGTGAGATGTAATTATAAGATCATAGGATTTAATGTTGCTTGAGATCTTAGGGCATAGGATGTCAGAGCTGTGAAGTGTCTTAGAACAAAGACTGTCAGTGCAGAAAGATATCTTGGGCCAGAGGATGCCAGAGCTGTATGGAGATAGACACAAGATGTCATCTTAAGGCAGACCAATTCTTTTACAGAAGAGGAAACTGAGAAAATTACAGGGTTTGTCCAAAGACCAATCTAATCCTACCATTCTATCTGCCAGTCCATTTCCTATATAGTTTCTCAATTTCTAAATCAATTTTTTTTTGGCATACACATCTTCATCACTGTTGCTTAAACAGTTTTTGGAAGCCAGGCCACCAATTTTCCAGCCTTCTTGCTCAATCCAAAGATCTTAATATTAGCAATACAATGGGACTGATATTATTCCTTAACCAGCGCTGTTTTTTTTAAGTCCTCCCTTTTCTTTTTCTATTCCTGTCTCTTTTCTATTGGAAATCCTCCTCATCCACCAAGACCTAATTTAAGCTTTCATTCCAATCCTCCATGCAGACTTCCTTGACCAGGCTACCCTCCCCTCCCTCTAAATAACATATCTTGCTTTCTGAAGCTACAGATGTAGACTGCCACACATAGTTCAGCTTGTGACAACATGATGTTTCTAATGACTTACTATGGCTAGTCATATCTCCTCAATTTGATTGTAAACTCTATCCAGTCATGAGCCATGTTCCTAGCACAGTGCTGAGCACATAGTAGGAATTCAGCAAGCACTTGATATATTCCCTAGACTTCCTGCCCATGAAGAAATATAGGGAGACATAAACCTTTGTTGAAAAATTTCTTGTCCATTCTCCACCTACTCGGCAGATTTCTTCCCTCTGCTTATTAATAATCCACATTCTTTCTTCCCCTTCATGATTTTAATAGATCTCCTGTCAGTTTCTTCATCAGAAAAAAAAAATCTACATAACTGCTGCTTCTGTCTACCTGAGGCTTAGGTGATATTACAGTTGTGAAAGCACTAGGAGAAGTGAAATATGTGATACCAATGGGAAGGGTTATGATTGTATCTCCCTCTTGTATCCTGGGTATTTTCTATGGATCTGTTATTCGATCATGTTATGTATTAGGCAAAACAAAATGAACTTGGGTGCCACAGGTTCCAAGGATAAGGAGGGAACTGTCCTGTTATCTTCTGCCTTGGTCCAGCCACATTGGCAGTATTATGAACCGCAGTTCAAAAAGGACACTGACAAGTCATAAAGTGCCTAGAGAAAGGTATTCAGAATGGAGAAGAGGGAACAGTGAAATAAAGTGCAGCCTGAAGAAAAATACAGTGTGTGTGTGTGTGTGTGTGTGTGTGTGTGTGTGTCTGTCTGTCTGTGTAGGAGACAGGACATGATAGCTGTCTTCATGTATTTGAAAGGCTGTTGTGAGCAAAGATCAGACTAGTTCTGTTGGACTCCAGAGGGTAGGACCAGGCAAAGTAGGTAGAAGTTAGAAAGGCACCACTTTAGTCTGAATGTCAGGGGAAAATCTCAGCAAACTAACTTGTCAAAAGTGGGATGGTCTTCATTGAGAAGTAATGTATTCCCTTCCTTGAATTTCTTTAAGCAGAAGCTAGATAACCATTTCTCTGGTGTGTTGGAGTGAAGATTCCTTTGGGGACCTTGGATTAGTTTACATGGCTACTGAGGTCTCTTCAAGTTGCAAATTTTGTGATGTTATAGCTGCATCTGCTCAGATGTTTTCTGTGTCAATGAATATTCCAAACCCAAGGCTTCTGATCTTAGCCATATTTCCCATAAGTCCTCCATAGTCTGCTAGAAGCCTTCTTTTTCTTCATCCAAACTACAAGCATGTATTAAGTACATTTTATGTACCAGCCACTATGATAGGTAGTTGGAGATACAGATATAAAAATGAGACAGTCACTACTGTGAAGAAGCCTACCCTTTGCCTGCCTAACTGGAGCTCTAGTGATGACAATAATGGCTCAGATTCCTATGGATTTTTCAGACATTCCAAGGACTTTCCACACATGACTCTGGGAGGTGAGCGGTACAAGTCTAGACAAGGAATCTAAGGCTCACATACAGAGTTGGTGCCTGAGGTTGTATTTGAACACACATTTTTCCTCTCTCTCGGTCAAGTGCTCTTTCTGTCAAATCAGGCTGTCCTGCAGCTTGGTCCAGTGGACACATAATGTTGATGTTTCAAAGAACTCTGACATCAGTGGTGTGAATATTCCCTCCACTTGAGTGTGCTATGTCCCTTTGCTCTTTAGAAGGCAGTCTTTGTGAGTTGTTATGGGTGAAAAGAAAGCCGTAGAACTATCCATTGCTTAACCCCTCTACGCTTAACTGTATGAAATGCCTTCTCCCCAAGGTTCATATAGTTCAGTGATGATTAAGTCTTTGATGATGATAGTGGTACCACATCACCCCAAATATGAAAATGAGGGAACTGAGGTTCAGAGAAAGGAAATGAATTGTCCAAGATTACACAATTCTTTTCTTACTCTAAAATAATCGTTCTTTATATACCAATCCTTTTTCCTTACATTCTCTTCTATTCCCTTCCCCTTTTCCCTTTCCCTCTTTCTCTAAATAGTAAGAAAGGGGGTGGCCTGGGTTTAGAGACCAGACAATCCTATCTCTACCATTCATGTGATCCATATCTGAATTCAGTTTCCTTATCTATAAAATAAAGCTATGGAACAGCACCCCCCTAAGGCCCTTTTCATTTCTGAATCTCAGAGGTCTCCTCCCATGGATGGGAGATGCTGAGCAGTGCAGGGAGTGAGTGGGACTGTCTGCATGATTGGGAAGGCTTCAGAATGCCAGACTGCTGGTTCAGGCTATGTCTGCCTCAAAACTGGTTTCAAACACTTGTTGACTAGTTAATTACATGCTTAGGATTTGGTCTTTGTAAGATGCTTACCCATTACAGCCACTAGGTGAAACGATCTTCTCTTTGCCAGCCTGGGATTTCCATCCAATTGAAATAAGTGTGATTTTTGTCCTTACACACAAACTCAGGAGTCTCCTCTTCCCTCCCCACTGCCACAAACACCCTCCTTCCTCCACACTGATTCACAGCATCTGAGATCAAAGGAAATATTGTTAAAACTGGAGATAAAAAAGCAGCCAGGCTGCCTTTGATGTCAGCCAGCACTGGGCAATCTGGGCCCCATCCTACCTTTGCTGCTGGTGCAATTTTCAGGCATGAGATCATGTATGGGGAATTATTTCTCCCTCCCAAATGCCACTATTATTTTTGTGAAGCTATAAATTTTCATTTGGCTAAATAAACCTTTCCTGGATGCCCCCAGCTGATGCCAGGGCTGGAACTGAAGGCAGTTTTCTGCCATAGCTCAATGTTTACAGGGAAACAGAGCCCAGGGAGGCAGGAGGCCCTCCCAATGGGCCATTATATGTCAGAGCTACACCCCTCCCCCGCTTCAGGAACCCCTGCCTTTTATCGAGACAGCGTCATTTCAACTTCATAAATACTGAAAGGGCGACCGCTGGGCAATGAGAATATCTATCTCGTTCACCTTGGAAATGAAGGCGGCTGCTTGGCCACTGATGACTCCTTTTGTCTGAAGGAACCAATATTGTTCTGACTGCTTTGCAGGAAGCAAAGTCAGAACTTAAAGGATTCCATTATACCCCCCTCCTCCTTTTGTTATGTTTTCATTTACAAGGTGAAAAAGGTCTTCATACTCTGTACCCTAGCCCTCTCCTCCAGTGAGGCTTCTCCTTCACAGTGATACAGCTGAGCCAAAAGATCAGAGTTCAAGTTCAGAGTCCAAAGCTCATTATTAGCCCTGTAATTCTTTGCAAATTCCTTAACCTCTCTGAGCCTCAGCCTGCTTAGCTGTGAAGTGGGGATACTAACACTTTTACTACTTGCCTCCCAGGGTGAAGAAAGTGCTGGATAAATCTCTGAGTTCTAGAGAACTATGGAGTTATTATCCACCCCACTGCCACATCCCCCAAAGGAATCCTTCCCTCAGAATAGTTCACCTTTCTCTCTTGTCCATGGAGTGCTTTAAACATGGCATCTCATCTGATACTGAAAGCTAGAACAGATTTCATTTATCTATCTATCTATCTATCTGTCTGTCTGTCTGTCTGTCTGTCTGTCTGTCTATCTATCTATCTATCATTTATCTAAACATACCAATCAGGGGTTTGTAGGAGCTCAGAGAGGTTTAGGAACTTGTGAAAGGTCACACAGCCAGGATGTGGGAGAGGTGCCATTTAGAACTTGGAGCATTTCCAGTGTGGCAGTATAATAGAAGCATCCTGTATAACGTTCATGTGGAAACAGAAGATGGGAGGGGTGACCAGACCATCTCTAAATTCCCTTTAAGTGCCAAATCTTAGGCTCCTGTGGGATTTTCAAAGTAGCAGAGACCTGTCAGCAGTCAGGAAGTCAGTTAGGCCAGGTAGACAGGGCAGTGGATAGAGAATTGGACTTGGAGTCAGAAAGACCTGAGTTCTAATGCAACCTCAGACACTTACTAGTTGTGTGGCCCTGGACAAGTCACCACCTCTATCTGCCTGTTTCCTCCTCTGTACAATGGGGACAATAGTAGCGCCTACCTCCTAAGGCTGCAGCTCAGATCAAATGGGATAATATTTGTTAAGTGTCGTGCCAACCTTGAAGTGCTCCATAAATGACAGCTGTCGTCACTGTCATCATCCAAAATGTTTATCAATCACCTGTTATGTGTTGGACGCACTTGGGATACAAACAGTGACACAGAGTCTGCCCTCAAGGAGCTCCCTGCCTAATGGTAACGTCTCTGAAATGATCGAGTAGAAGGAGGAGCAGAGGGCTATTGAGAAGCTGTGAGATTGAATTCTAGCCCTTGTTGTGTGGCATTGGCACTAGAGCCAGAGGACCCGAGTTTAAATCCTGCCTTTCACATTTATGTGACCGTGGGCAAGGCCATTAACCACCCTGGACCTCATTTTATCCTTTGTGAAATAATGAGGGGAGGGGTTGGACTTGATGGCCTTTGGGGTCCCTTCTTTCTTTCTCTATGTGATCCTTAGTGGGGTTTTTCTGGGCCTCAGTTCATTCATCTGGAATATGACTGTGATTATTTTTGTCTTTTCCACTTCATAGAGTTATCTCTGGAAAGGTTAAAATTCCATGTAAATAGAGTACAGCTCAGTGAATAGAACATTAGACTTGGGGGCAGGAACGCCTAAGTTTGAGTTACTAGCTGAGTGACTATGGGGAAATCATTTAACCTCCTTGAGAATTTGAGCCTGGAAAATAGGCACTTAGTTCACATAGATGTTATGAGGTTATATGTTTATGGTGCTTTACAAATTCTGTGCTGTCGAGTCAATGTCAGCCATTGTTAATAATATCACAATTAATCATTAAGTTATCATTGACCAGCAAAGGTCATGTCTTCATTGGCTTGTCCCTAAGACCAACCCTGAGAAGGAGATTTCAGAGCTGGCATATTTCAAGCGTAAAAACACTCACTCTTTTACAAAAAATAAATCGGTGGCAATTTGGTGATTTTCAGAAAGCATTCATTAAGGGCTTTCCAACTGGACATTTGATGCCGAGACTGTGGCTTAACAAGTTACATTCAGCAGCTCTGCTCAAAGGGCTTGCTAATGAATTCCGGCTTCAGACCCCCTGTTTGTAACAGGACGTAATGAGAGTGATGATGCTGCCGCATGCAGAGTAGCCTTGGAAAGTAATGCCTTATCTTGGTTTAATTAAAAACATTTTAATACATCTCTGAAAATATCGAGCAACAGGCAAAAAAGGAAATGGGGGGGAGGATCAGAGATGTGCTCGAAGGCTTCTTTCCACCTCACTACCAAGGGAAATTTGAGGGATTTCTATTTAAAGGGCACTGATTCTAAACTGTATTTTCTAATAAAACCTTATTCCATTGGTGCCGCAATCTCATTAATGTAGACATTCTTTCCAACAATACACATCATGGTCCATCCGTGGCAGTCCATCCTGCATGATACGTTCCAAGATTCTTAATTGCTGGAAGGGATCCCAGAGGTCCTCTCCTTGTAGGATCATAGATTCGGAGCTGGACTAAATCTCAGAGGTCATGGAGTCCAATCTCTTCTTTTTACTATGAGGAAACAGAGACCCAGGAAAGTAAAATGGCTGTCCAGAGTCACTCAGGGTGCAGCTGGCAGAGCTGAGATTTTGATCCAGTACCCTTGACTCTGAAGCCACTCTTTTCATCACACTACGTTGCCTCCCTCATAATCATATCCTAATTTTAAAAAAAACATAGCTAGAATTTATATAGCACGTCAAGGTGTGCAAAGCGTTTCACACGTGTTTTCTCATTTGATTATCAGAATAACCCTGGGAGGTAGGAGCTATTATTAAGCTCGAGGAAAATGAAACAGATGGAGATTAAGAGGCTGAGAGTGGCAGAGTTAGTGTCTGAGGCAGGATTTGAATGTAGATCTTTCTGACTTTTTAATCCACTGGAGAAGGAAATGACAAACTGCTCTAGTATCTTTGCCAAGAAAGCCCCATGGAGCGTATGGCCCATGGGGTCCCAAAGAGTGAGATAGGAGTGAATGATTGAACCAACAACATTGATTTCATGTCCAGTGCTCTAGCCCCCAAGCCCTCAGTCATTCTTATGAAGAAGACGCCAAGATGACATTTCAGTCTCATTTTACGGATCAGGAAATTGAGTCACAGACTGTTAAGTGACTTGCCCATGGTCACATAGCTAGTAAGTATCTGTGGCTGCATTTGAACTAAGATTTTCCTGACTCCAAGTCCAGTGATCTATTCACTCCTCCATCTGACTGCTGTCTAACTGACTAATGATGGAGTCTCTGTTGACAAGACCCTCCTGATGCCATGAGGTTGTCATGGTGGTGCTTGGGCTGCACCTCAGTTATCTCTCTCTTTAAAATTTAATTTATTTTCAATTCAAGGAACAAAACAAGCACTTCCATAACACAGTACAATAAAAAAGATGATTGCACATGAAACTGCAAATCTACTAGACACAACTTGTTATTCCCTCCAAATATACAACAAAGTGATCATGTAAATGGTTTTTTTCTTTCCCTCCCCTCTTGATCTCCCCACCTAGAAGAGCAAGAGCAAGGATTGTTTTTTTTTAACCTTTCTATATATCCCCTAGCACTTAGTAGGGTATCCCTGACACATAGTAGGCATTTAACAAGTGTTTGTTGAGTGACTCACATGTAATAGGGACTTAATAAATGTTCACTGAATGATTAACCGGTTCATCTTTTTTCCCTCTTTTGATTATATATTTATTTGCTGATTTAATTTACTCCTGTTCCTCAACTTGGAGAATTCACTTGACCTGTCTTGGCTTCCCAATTTGTAAAATGATACCACAATGTGTGTGCTACTCTAAATCCATGATTCTATGTGCTACTTACTAAGGACACATAGACAAAACCAAAAACAATCTCTGTCGTCAAAGAGCTTATAATTTAGTAAAGAGGTATAGATTTTAATGAGATAGGTATATACATGATAATTAGAGGAACAAGGAAAGAATTCTCACAACTAAGAAAATCAAGAAAGGCTCCCATGAGAGAGGAAATCTAGGGATTCTAAGAGGCAGAAGGGAGTAGGAAGGACATTCTAGATACAGGGGTGCTAGGCCATGCCATGGCATAAAGGAGGAAGATGGGAGGAGTGCTTAGGAAGATACTTTTACATGCTTTGTATAAATGTGAGTTAATGTTATGATTAATATTGCTAATTGAAAATTACCTTAGGACTAGTTTACCTTGTGGCCATAAGGAACAGGAATCCTTGGAGAAGGGGAGATAGAGAATGCTTAGCCTTGCCTGTCTGTCCAAGTAATCCCTTGGGGTTGAAGACAGGCAGATGAATGAGGATATCCTCCCCATGAGCTTTTCTCACCACAGCTTTCCTTTGCCCCTTCACACACCACTGGCTTGCTGAGATGTTTGTCTTCCACTCTGGCCCTGGGATTGAAATGAATGAAAAGCTAAGGGAGGAGATGCAATAGGAGCTCATCACAAGGGAGGGAAGCTTGATTTCTCCCCTTAGAGACACTGATACAGTCTCTGCCTTGACTAAAGGGGCAGGGCCTGAGAGGGGGCTCATGGAATATGAACCTGAGGGTGAAATAAAATCATCTTGTAACCCAGTAGGGCATTCTTAAGCAAGATCTATAGGATTTTAGAGTTGACTGAGGTGTCCTGAGGAGAGATAGCCTGGTCTAGAGAAAAGTATGCTGGCCTCAGAGAGAGAAGACTTGGGTTTGAATCTAACCTCGAGTACATTTTAGCTACATAACTATGGCAAACATAAGATTTTCTACTGAAATTCTCAAATTATGAAAGGGATCATTAGTGAAAGTCCTTCTAGACAAGGAAGCAATAATCAAGGGTGATCATATAAAAGAGAGATAGATGAATGAGTAGATAAACAGAGACAAACAGATTTTATTGGGTTCCAGGCACTGTACTAAGCTCTGGGGGTACAAATACAAGCAAAAACCAGAAAGATGGCTTCTCCCCTCTTGGGGCTTACATTTTAAATAAGGAAGCTGAGAAGAGTCCCCGTGTGGGGGCAAGGTAGACTCCTCTGGATAGCTGGGGCAGAACTGGGACAGAATGAGCATGGATGGTCTAGGTACATCCTAAAGTAGTGATTCCTGGGCAGGAACTCACCAATTGGGGAAGGGACCTCGAGGTCGGAGGCATCTCTAGGGTGAGGAGGCTGCCAGGGAAGAATGATTAGATGTGTTCTGGTTGATCCAAAAGGAAAGAAAAGAGTGGAAAATGACAGAAAATTCAAAAAGGCAAATAGATTTGGTTTCAACCCAAACCTCGAACCATTAGTGGAATGCACTGCTGTAGAGCAAGGCTTCCTTACCTGGGGTCCATGCATAGATGTCAGGGGGCTCCATGAACTTGGACAGGAAAAATACCACCTTCATTCTAGTATAATTGTGTTTTTAAGCCTATGTATTTTATTTTATGCATTAAATAATCTGATAAAATATTAAATAATAATATAAATATGTAATGTTATATATTCATATTATATGTAAATATATAATATTATATATAACTATAATAATAATATAACAAAAATATTCTTTTAAGCCTATGTATTTTATTTTATGCTTTAAAATATATTCTTCTGAGAAAGTGTCCCTAGGTTTCATGAGAGTGCTACAAGGGTCCACAACCCAACAAAGGTTAAGAGGCCCAGTTTTAGAGGTAATGAGTTCCCCTCTAGTGGAGGTCTTCATATAGAGGCTGGATGATTGTGCGTTGGATATGTCATGGCAGTGATTCTTTACAAGGAGGGGTTAGATAGGCAGTTAAGTGGCACCATAGAGCATTGAGCCTGGAGGCAGGAAGACTCATCTTCCTGAGTTCATATCTGGCCTCAGTCATTGACTAGCTGTGAGACCCTGGGAAAGTCACTTAAACAGTATTTGCCTCAGTTTCCCCATCTATAAAATCAGTTGGAAAAGGAAATGGCAAACCATTCTAGTATCTCTGCCAAGAAAACTCCAAATGGGTCATGGAGAGTCAGATACAACTTTAAAACAATCCAACAACAACAACAAGGGTTAGATAAGGTGTCCTCCACAAATCTAAAATTTTGTGATTTTATGAATGTGCAATAATGATAATAGCAATGGCATTGCAAAGTGATTTAAAATAATATCTCATTTGATCCCTATAGCAATTCAAAGGAGGTAAGTGCTGTTATCCCCATTTAACAGATGAGGAAACTGAAGCAGACAAAAACAAAGTGACTTGTTCAGTGACACAGAGATTTTGTCCAAGGTATGATTTGAACTCAGGTCTTCCAGAAGGTCTAATGAGCTACCCAGGCTCCTGGAAGCCTTTCAATATGGCTTCATCAAGAACACACTAGCTCTGTTTCCTTTCAGCAGATTGCCTATATTGGTAGAACACAGCAATGGTATTTATATAGCAGTCTGGCTTGTTAATTTCTATTTTAGTGAAAAATATGGAGAGAAATAGGCTAGGCAATATTCATTTCAGTGAATTAGAGACTCGTTGACTAGTTGGACCCAAAGAGTTAATTTTAATTAGTTAATATGAATGATTTGATGTTCCCTTGAAAGGAGGTTTCTAGTGGAGTAGCCAAGGTATCTACCTGACCCTCAATTACATGTGTGACTCATTTACTTGGATGAAGGCACAGATTGCATCCTTATAGAATTGGTAGGTGATACAAAGCTTGGAGTGAGAGTGAACCCGTTAGAAGACAGCCACGATCCCCAATGGCCTTGCCATGTGCACCACATGTAAGGAGGTAAGACTGGACAGAAGAAATGTCAAGTCTTACATTTTGTACTTGGGTTTTCAAATATCAACTTTACAATTAAAAGATGAGAGCGGGGCAGAGCCAAGATGGCA
>CM053626.1:318669386-318719149 GCA_028646595.1 Phalanger gymnotis | reverse complement strand
CCTTCCTTCCTTCCTTCCTTCCTTCCTTCCTTCCTTCCTTCCTTCCTTCCTTCCTTCCTTCCTTCCTTCCTTCCTTCCTTCCTTCCTTCCTTCTCCACTCCAGCTGTGAATTGTGGGATCCTATGATACTGGGAAGCTGTTTGGGGTTTTGTAGTCTTGATCCCCAAGCCCTGGGAGCAGTTTGTGGGGAGCGTGAGGATCTCCCTGTGTTTGTTCCTCCTTCATTGTGTGTCCTGGCAGATTTCCAGTCTCAGTAATTATATTTTGCCTCCCTGTCGTTCAGCAGCGTTTTAATTTGATACACTTTTTTCGCTCTACTTCTCGCCTCCAACAGCCTGTGTGGGCTGCTGACCTGCTCCATATTTCATCCCAGGGTTGTAGGTATTGCTTTGTTGGGGAAGGAAAGAATATGTTGGTGGCTCAGACAGGATTTTTCTAGGTCCTGCAGGGCCCCCATTCAGGGTTCTTGTGACACCTGAATGCGATAATGTACACAAAGCATTTAGCAAATATTTAAGCACTGGAGAACTGTGAGCCAAAGAGCACATGAACTCAGGTTCAGCTTGGGAATGGAAAAGAGGAAATGGCTAGCTGAGAGAAGCCAGAGTCCGGAACTCTGGACCTCTACAACTGAGCAGATGTAGAATGAGGACAAGAGAAACTCAAAGGATTACAAGGCTCCCGCTGCCCTAACAAGGCAGCACTCTGCCTGGAGTACTCGATGCTAAGTGTCAGGCTTTGTTGCCCCATTCAGGCCTGTACCAGGCCATGTTAACACACGTTACTGTGAACTCATAGAGTGGTTGCCTCTTTTCAAAGCATTTTCCCACATATTGTCTCATTTCATGAAAACTTGCCAGTGACTAGAGCTGTGCAGGTGTTTGCGAGTGTATAGATTAAGAATTCTTAACTTTCTTGTATGTGAAACCTATGGACCCCTTCTCAGAATAAGTATTTTAAATGCATAGAATTACAAAGAAAGCCAAAGGTTAGTGAAAATAAAGACAGAATTAAAAATGTTTAAGTTCATAGACCCATCATAATCTATCTATGATCTAGAAGGAAGACCTAACCTGAGGAAGGTGACTGAGTCCAAAGATTCAGCTGTTTGAGTCATGACCAGAAGCCTTTTAGGCACCACCTTGCAAAGGTAATGATAACCGTTGTTTGGTTTAGACCACTTCTTCTACCTTATTCTAATTCGTTCACTCGATCTTCCATCCAAATTGCTCTTTTTGCTCTTCCATATCCCATTTCCATGCTTTTGTAGCAGGCTCTATTCTGTGCCTGGAAAGCACTCTTCCTGTCTCTCTCTTAGAATGCTTTTCAGTCTATTTTTGGTTTTTAGTTGTGTGACTCTGTGATCCCATTTGGGCTTTTCTTGGCAAAGATACTGGAATGATTGCTATTTCCTTTTCCAGCTCATTTTCCAGATGAGGAAACTGAGGCCAACAGGTTTAAGTGACTTGCTCATAGTCACACAACCAGTAAGCGAATAAGTGTCTGAGCCTGGATTTGAACTCAAGTCTTCCTGACTCCAGTCCTGGTGCTCTATCCACTGCACCACCTAGCTATCTCTCTTAGAATCTTTACTTTCTTGAAACCTAGCTCAGCTCTCCCTTTCTTCTAACATGTGAAAAGCTTCACAAACCTAACAGTACAATAAAGGTGTTGTTGTTATCTGCCTGTTAGTGCCTTTCCTTCCTCATCATTATCCTATATTCATTCATTTATATCGTATGTATTTTCTATCTGCTTCTCAGTGGATAGAGCGCTGACATGGAGTCATGGAGCTTCATCTTCCTGAATTCAAATTGGTTTCAGATACTTACTAGCCATGTGACCCTGGGCAAGTCACTTAACCCTGTTTGCTTCAGCTTCCTTTTCTGTAAAATGAGCTGGGGACAGATAATTTTTATTATTATTTATTACAGTAAACCACTCCAGCATCTCTGCCAAGAAAACCCCAAGTGAGGTCACAAAGAGTCAGAAATGACGGAAACCCTTGAGCAACAACAAAATCAAGCATGGTCCCTGACACCTAGTAGGTCTCTAATAACTTGTTGATTGGTTCGTGGGGATAGGGAACTCCCAGTGTGTAAACTTCTTCCACCAAGATGGACAGATAATTCATCCATACCTCAGTTTTCAGATGATCATCTAGGGCTCCAAGAGGTTAAGTGACCTTTACTCGGTCAAACAACTCAACCAGTATTGCTGGGGGTGGCACTTGAAGCCAAGACATCCTGACCCCAAACTTGGACCTCTTGTCACCACATCAAGCACCTTCTCTGACCACAGTTAACAGCTCGCGTCTCTACGGCTCTCACGAGTTTCCAGAGGCCAAACCTATAAGTAGGTCATTTGAGAATGATGATTCCCATTTTGCTGATGATGAAACTAAGGCTCAGAGATGGTAAGGTGTAGTCCATTGAATGAGAGATTCAGAACTAAAAGAGGCCTTAGATGCCAGTGACTCCAGTTCCCTCATTTCACAGATGAGAAAGTCAGGCTCCGAGAGGGTTAAATGACACGTGTGATGGTGGCAGTGAAGCAGCACAGCAGACAGAGCGCCGGCTTCGCGTATAAATCCTGACTCAGACCTGGGCTAGCTGTGTGACCTTGGACAAAGGGCAGCCTTCTCTCAGCCTCAGGTTCTCATCTGTAAAATGTGGATGAGATCACCCACCCCGAAGGCTCATAATGAAGATCAAAACGTAGGACATACATAAAACACTTTGCAAACCTTAAAGTGCTGGACAAATGCTAGCATCATCTGCTTCATCGCCATTTTTGTTATTACTGTTAACACCTAGATAGTAAGCATCAGGACTTGGATTTGAATCCAGACCCTCTAAGTCTAAATAGAGTACCCTATCTACTCTACTAAGCTGCTTCCCAAAATGGGGCAGTTGGAGAACTCAGAGTTGGAAGGGGCCTTCTAGATCATTGTAGTCTAAACCATCTTCTTTTTATAAATGAAAAAAGCAATTAAGACTTAAAGAGGCTTCCCACCATTGGAGACTTTTAGGCAGAGGCTAAATGACCATCTGCAGGTATGCTGAAGAAATGATTCTTGTTGGGGGTATGCCAGATGGCCTCTGTGTTCCTCTAACACCAGCATCCTGCACTGCTTTGATTCTAGTTAGGAATCATGCCATTAGCATGAGGTCTAGAACACAGGTCCTCTAGCTTCCAATCCAGCACTAACCTTAGGTAGGCTGGACCCCTGTCATAGCCCCATAGCTTCCCAGACTGGAAATGAATCTCAGAAGTCATTGCGTCTGGTCCCTAACTGAAACATGAATTTGGTTTACATCCTTCCCCTCCGTTGAATCCCTCCTGCTCCCTGTATCCCCTGCCATAAGCCAAACCCCAACTCCATTTCGGAGATGACAGATTGTCATATAATTAGGACAGTGAGGCTCTGAAATTATGTCAATTCACTGATGGCTCAGTCCCCTAGCACCTGACCCAGTACTAAGCTAGAAACATGTTATACTTCATCTTGCTTTCCCCACGAGTGTTGGTCCTCTTAATGGGCTCGGAGGCAGAGCAGAAATATGTCTCTTGGGAGGCGCCCTGAACATCTGACTCTTGGGAGAGAGAGTTTGGAGTTGCCATCTCTTTGCTGGGCGTTTTGAAAATGCCTGGGTGTTTCTGACGGAAAATATTCCGAGTCAGTGAAGCATCCAATTTGTTCTTTGTTTCCCCTTCTGTTAGTTTTGTTTGTCTTGGTTTGATTTTTGAACAGGCCAGTGATTTCATTGGCATAGGGAGCTCTGGGTGAGGAAGGACCTCAGCTAATGCAGGTTAGCACTTTTTCTTCAATATTTATTCAGGAGGGTTGCCTGGGACACTCAGAGTTTAAATGACTGGCCAAGATCACACAGACAGTAGGCCTCACAGATGGAACTTGAGACTAACATTTCTGCCTCAGAGGACAGTTCTTTATCTTCTAGGCTACAGTTATTAGTTATTAGTTCTCCACCCTCCCTCACCACTTTTTTGAAAAATATTTTTTGTATTTCACTATGTATATATTATTTTCCAAGTCAAATGTAATCTCCTTGAAAGCAAGGATTATTGCTGTTTCTCATTTTCGTATTTCTAGAGTCTAGCACCATACATGGCACATAGTGGGATAGGGAAAAGATGTGACTTTATTGGTACGAGGAACTACAAGATGAGGACACTCCCTCTACCAATGTAGATGATCTCTTTTCTCCAACTTCTAGTCTTAGAGAGTCTCCTAGAATACTTTGAGGCTAAGTGACTTGCCCAGGGTCACACAGCCAACATGGATCAGAAGCCATGAACTCTCTGAATTGGATTAAACTGTCCTGGGTACCTCATGGTCCCAGCTGAGCACCTGGCCCATCCAACTCCTCATCTGATATATTTCCATGATACCACGGACCGGGATATATATCATACCCCCACATAGCCTCATGATCGCCTTCTTTTGTTGCTTTGCTGTGGTGTGGAAATAACCCTGGAATGTCAGAGATTATGTCAACAGAGACACCCCACCCCCACATACTGGTCGAGTTGTTTGACCGAGCAAAAGTCACTTACCCTCTCCGTGGCCCAGACAATGATCTTGGCACTGAGGTGTAGTTGAATTGTCTGTCTGTCTGGGTGGAAATATTCTGTATTCTCTGCTGAACCTAAGCATACGACAAATACTAGCAGTAATAGTTCTGCTACGAGAAATGATGAAGCTCTTGCCAGTTCAAGCAAATACTTTATTTGCTTCATGCCACCACTGACCTTGGGGGTCTCGCCATCTGCATCCTTTCCCTGGCTGGAACTGTACCCCTGGATGAAAACTCCAAAGGCAGTGCTCCCTTTTCCCTTCCTCATCTGCATAATGGATCTAATCCATTTCATTTTTCTCCTAGTCTGATGTTCACGAGATTACTAGGCAGCTTGCTGGCATAATGTACAAAGCGTTGAACTTGGAGCCAAGAATACTTGAGTTCGAATCCTGTCTCAAACAGAGCTCTTAGCTATGTTATTCTGGATGAGTCACTTAACCTCTTTCAGACTCCATTTCCTCATCTGTAAAATGGGGTAACTCATTGTACCTCCTTGTCATGAAGATCAAATGAGATAGGCTTTGCAGACCTTAAGGTTATATAAATACTAGCTAAGAAGTGTGTGTTAAAACTGTGCCTCAGTTTTCCATTCTGGAAAATGTGCTAATGTGTGAGCCATTGTGTTTGTGCCTTTAATACAAGGATGCCCATGCAAGCTTTCCTGATCTCCCCTGATGCTGTTGCCCTCTCAAACACAGTGTATTTATTTTGCATATGCTTATATTTGTGTATGAATGAATAAATAAATGAAAAGTGCTTGGCTATGTGCCAAACACTGTCCTGTGTCCTCTGGATACACATATAAAAGCCACAATAGGGAGGAGAGACAACACACACAGGGGGACTGGTGGCCAGGAAAGACACTTTGAGCTGGAAAGTCACAGGGCTGGGGAGCAGGTCCCTGGGGGAGGCCACTGTCCTGCTTCTCTCAGGAACAGCGGCAGAAGTGATCGATCAGGGTTCTAGAATTGGAGGAGGGGCAGGAAGGGAAGGGTGTATGGATGGCAGGAAAGTGACTGATAGAACTGTTGAGATGAACCCTGGGGGGGGCAGTGAAGCGACGTGAACTGTGGTTGTGCCCCATCCAGTTGAGGCAGTCACTGACAAGTAGAGATGAAAGAGTTCAAACCTCTGGAGTGTGGCTTCTGATCGGGGCTGGGGAAGACGTCTGGAGAGCAGACCCTCTCCCTCAGGGATGTGAGCTCCTTTCCACTCTTTGTCCTTATATCATCCCCAGTGCCTAGTACTGTTCCTGGCACATATAGTAAGTACTTAAGCAATCCTAATAAGTCGGTAAAAAAAAACCCAAATGTTGTTCTCAAGGAGATTGTATTATAATGCATAGGCAAAACATGTAGGAGAGCAGGGAGTTTGAGGTCAATCCAAAAGAGGATGCCAGCCTCAATTCTGCCTTCACTTTGCTCACAATGTAGACGTCTACACACAGCCTCCATTTCTCAGGTGAAGATATTGAAGTCTGGGTGAGTGACGTGATTTGGCCTTGGTCACACAGGTATAAGGGACAGATCTGGGATTCAAACCTAGGCAGTGTGATAGAATAGAAAGAACATTGGCATTGGCATCAGAGGTCCTGAGTTCAAAACCTGACTTAGCCGCTTAGTACCTTGTGTGTGACCCTAGACAAATGATAAATCTTTGTGTCCTGTTTTATGAAATTGAGGCAGGGGGTTTGAACTACTCGAACTCTGAGTTCCCTTTCAGCTTCAAATCTGTGATCTTGTAATCCCATGACCTTGGATTGGATCTTGGCTCTTCTTCCCACTACCTACGTGACCTTGGTCAAGTCAATTATCATCTCTGGGCCTCTATTCTGTAAAAGGAGACCCAGTGACCCCTAAGGCCCCTCTCAACTCTAAATCTATGTTCTCATGTCCCATTGAAGAGAGATATTCTTTCCACTCTAGAACATTGCTCCTAGACCTTAATAAACAGTCCCCTTGGAGCCTTGCACCCCAGGATTTGGAGAAAGTACCAGTTAGTCTCTACTCTCTGCTTCTGGCACGTGGCAGATTCCAAATAGTTACCATTTTTATAAATTCTTTGGACAGCTTGTTGGTTGTGTGTTCATTAAGGACTGAGTAATCGTCCCCAGTACGCAACATGGCACTTTACAAATTGCACGCACAATGGGACACCTGCTCCCGTCTCTCCCATCCTGGCTCCATTTTTGCTGACTTGTTGATTACTGTCATTCTGGGTCTCTGATCCATAGTCTGCTGGGATGACTGAGAGCTCAGTCTGCTGAAGGAAGGGAGCATTGGGATTCCAGGAAGGAAGAATGGGGGAGTGATGTGAATGTTGTTGTCTAAGTCAGGGTTTCAGTCCTGAATCTGCCACTGACCAGGGAGAATGAGCCCCCAGAGTGAAGCCAGGAGAAGATCTCAGTTCAGATCCCATCGCTAGTAAATGATGGATGAGAGGAATTCAGAGAAACCTGGAGTCCTTCATACAAACTGATGCAGAGTGAAATCGGCAGAACTAGGAGAGCAAGATAAATGATGACTACAAGGAGGGAAACAAAAAAGGAAGGAAGGAAGGAAGTACAACAGCTAGCAATGGCCCTAAGGATTATGTTGGGTATGTTCTCTTAACTGTTTCTCTTTGCTATAAGGAGGAGTTCAATGGTAAGGATGGGCTGGGTGAGTGGAGGTATATCCAGAAATAACTATGATATAAATGCAAAAGACAGCCATAAAACATTTTAAGAAAAATCTTATTACCAGGAAGGGAAACGTGCATTTAATAAGCACCAACTATGTGCCAGGCACAATGTTAAACATCTCACAAATGTTATCTCTTTGATCCTCGAAATAGTCCTAGAAGGGAGGTGCTGTTATTATCCTCATTTCACGGTTGAGGAGACTGAGGCAGATAGCAGTTAAGTGACTTGCCAAGGATCACGCGGCTGGTAAGTGTCTATGGCAGGATTTGAACTCAGCTCTTCTTGACTTCAGTTCTCACTCTATCTAGTGTGGCTATATTTGTGGGTATGTATATGTGTGTGTCTATTTATGAATGTATATATGTACACACACATGTCACCCAGGACATACCATTTTATCTCTATGAGTATCAGTTTTCTCATCCACAAAATGGGCAAGATATTGCTGCCTTTGTGCCGTCTGCATGAGCTCCAAGGCTTCTCCCAGTTCCGTGGGTTAAAAAGAATGCGATAAGTCAGTTGATTTTTCCACTCCCTCCACCCAGCATCTGTGAGGTCTCACTATTACCTGTCATGCCTTCGGCAAGTCACTTTTCCACTCTGAGTCTCATTTTTTCTGTCTGCAAAATGGGGGTGTTCACACTGGACCTATTTCTTTCGTAAGGTTATAGTGGTGAAAATTTTTACTGAATTATAAAGGACCTGGGACTGGACTGGAGATTTTATTGATGTAGGGAACTCTTGTGTGAGGATACTGCCTCTACCAGCACAGATCAGTACCTTGTATGCAACTTTAGAGAATTAGCCTGAAAGCCTCTAGAAATGTGAATGCCTTCCCTCTGAAATTCCCTGCCATCTACCCCACCATCTCTGGTTTATACATAGTGGTTTGTAGACTCTCTTCCCTGTTTGAATGTAAGTCCTTGAGGGGAAGGATTGTTTTTGCCTTTTTTGCATCCCCAGAGCTTAACACAACACTTGGTGTACAGTAGGTGCTTAATAAATATTCGTTGATGATGTTGACTGAGAGCCTAAGGCACTTACCCAGGGTTACACCACCGCTATATATCAGAGGCAGTACCTGAACTCAGGTCTTCCTTGTTTCAAGGCCAGCTCTCTACCCACAATGCAACAATCCCTCTCGTGCATTCTAAATGACTACAGAAACTTGATTGCTCCTCATTACTGTTGAGATTAGACTTTTGGGAGTCCCATGGCTGCCCGAAGGCTGGGCAAATTGTTCTCTTTGGTTCAGGGCTCTATCTAAATAGAAATAAGCAAACAACCACCACAACAAGATGACTTACATTGACATAGCCAACAATATGCATTTACAGTTTACAAAGTATGTTCTTCCCAACAACCACCACATCTGTGAGCAGCAAGTGCAAGCATTGTTACTGCCTTTTTACAGGTGAAGAATTAGCAGCTCAGAGGGGCTAACTGACTTGTCTGGGGTCACCTAGTTAGTGGATGGCAGCCAAGATTCAAACCCAGGTCTTTGGACACCAAATTTAGTGCTTTCCTATGATTATTTGGCCAGGAATTGTGAATACATCAAGTTAATGAGCCCCTAGTGTGCTTCGCTGATCCCAGTGTGCCAGGAACTCTGCTAAGCCCCAGGAATACAAATACAGGCAGAAAGAGAAACTACCCCTGTCTTCATGGGGCTTATATTCTAATGAGAGAAGACAACACAGAAAAGGAAGCTGAAAGCAGGAGGAGGGGAGGGATAGAAGAAGATGCTGCGTGGGTTGGGGGGAGATGATGTCAAAATCGAGAGAAGTGCAGCCTGGTGAGAAATGAAGAGATGACTGGTTTGAGCACCTTCCATCAAGGGAGGTTCTGGGAGGGTCCCAAGAGCAGAGGCCTGACAAGATGAGCATTTCATAGGCTAAAGGGATCTTCCAGGATGAAGAGGTTCCTGGGGTTTGATGCAAAGTCCAATATAATGGGAAATGTCGGGAGACTTCTGAAAATCTTCCTGATGCTGTTGATTGAAAACATTGTGGGGTTTTAAATGTTTGTTGCTTGACAGACTTATTTATTGATACAAAAATACATTAAGGAGGGGCCTTGTGTAGAGAGGCCAATGCTCATTGCTGAGGGATATAGAGGTGAATGAGATGAGATCCCTGCCCTCATGGGGTTTACAGTTTAGTAAGGGAAATGGTAGGTCCTGATATATGATAGGAATAAGATGGTAAGTGCATGATGGGAAGGCAAAATGATGAGATTGTAGAGTAGTGAAGTCAAACAGTATTAGTGCTATAAGCACCTTTACCTGGTGCATAGTAGGCATTTAATAAATGTTGAATGACTGATGAATGAAATTTAAGGAAATGCTACATAGAACATGCAAGTCACTTCACCCTGTTTGCCTCATGTGTTGGTAAGCAAAATGGGCTCTTAGCACTTAGTTCAACAAGTGCCCTAGGAGAGTTTGGTTTTTGTTTGCTTTGAGTAATTCAGTGTATTTCATTGAGTCTTACTAAGTGCTAAGCCCCAGGTTCTAACCCTTATTAGGTGTTAACCTAACCTATGTGGATGTGAACCTCCCAGGGTCCTAAGGGGAGGGGCTAACTCAAGAGTCAATCATAGCAGCCTAAATTCTGGTCATTCAGATGACATTTGATGATGTCTGAAGCCCTATAAGAAGAGAGGACAGGGCCATTTGTGCAGGGCTCTCACTTGTGATGGTGCTGATACAGAGACTCCAGGTAGCTGTAGTTAAGGAGCCCTCCATCTTGTAACCCAGATGCTGGGACTTTGTTAAACCCTAGTAACTATGTATTGGGATTTGAATCAGACAAGGTATGTCTGTTGATGTTTGTACTTTGTATTTTGTTCTGAAGTTCAGGGTGCTGCCTTTTTCCCCTGAACTAAGTGAATGATATTTGTATGCTGAATTAAAGTAAGCATGTCAACCCCTTCACATAGCTTTCCTTAGTTAAGCAGATCAAAAGACCCTGTGCTTTGGTAGCTTTCTGGGTGCTGGCTGTTGGTGGATCTTACACCCCCACAGAAGCTGCTAGCCGGATTGTTGAAACACCTCAGTTTCCTCATCTATAAAATGAGCCAGAGAAGGCGATGGCAAACCACTCCAGGGTCTTTGCTACAAAAAAACAGAATGGGGTCACAAAGAGTGAGACACGATTGAAATGACTGAACAAGACTGTCTAATCCAGGGGTTTTTCACCATTTTTGTATTACGGACCACTCTGGCAGTCTCGTGAAGCCTGTGGACTCCTTCAAATAATGCTTTAAAATGAATAAAATTAAATGCATAAGAAACCAATTATGTTGAAATACAGTCATCAGAACATTGAGAGAGAGAGAGAGAGAGAGAGAGAGAGAGAGAAAGAGAGGGAGAGAGAGAGAGAGAGAGAGAGAGAGAGAGAGAGAGAGAGAGAGAAGAAATCAAGTTTTTATGGAGCCAAGGTTAAGAAATGCTGGTCTGTCCAACTCCCTCATTTTACAGAGATGGAAACTGCTATCCAGAAATGACATACTCAAGGCTACGTAGCTTATCATGTTTGTGGTCAGGAACCAGCCCCAGATTCAGCCTTTCCTTGCTACGTTTTACATTGTCTCCATCATCTGGTGTGTCCAGTGGAATATATTCCCGATTGGGACTACAGGTATTTCTACTATCACTGTTATTCCCATTTCCCAAAGGAAGAAAATTAGGCTCAGGGAGACTGTTCCTGGTGGCCTCGCTAGTAATCGGTTGATCCAAGATTCAAACCCAGGTCTTTCAACCTCAAGCCTGGGGATCCATCTTCCTTACCCCAGGGGAGGGTAAGTGAATCTACCTGCTCAGAGGAGGTGGGCACCAGGTCAGACTTTTGACTGATGGATGTTTCCGCATTGATTCCAGGGAGTTTAAAATAACCTTCCTGCATCAGGGTCCTAAGGCTTTGCTTATAGCTTGTGTTTGGGGTTAAGTTTTTCCCTTTGGATTCCTCCCCTTCTGGAGCAGACAGATGAATAAGATGATTGCACTGCCTTTCCTTTCCTACACTAAGACAATTTTGGGGCCACTGTGTACCAAGGTGATCTTTGTAATCCAAGTGTCATCTTCCTCATGATGCCTCTCTCATACTCCCAGCTCCCATAATGGCTCCCCAGAGAGCTTAATTCTTATGTCATGAAGATCACAACGCAGCACTCTGTGCATCATTGGTGCTTAACAGTTGCTTACTGAATTAGAACTAGGGGACCATGGGGTGGCAGATGTAACAACACAAATTTGGGCTTGAGGTGCTGGAGAACAAAGCTTCCTCACAACGAGAGCTGTCCAACAATGGAATGGATGGGTTGCCTCCCTGAGTCTGTCTAGCAGTGGCTCAATGATCCCTTGTAGAACAATTTACAGAGAGATTTTTTTTTCAAACTTTGGCTGGTTGAGATGGCTGCTGTGGTTCCCTCTGATTGAGGTTGTCTGATTCAGTGAGTTGAATAACTGGCGTTTGTATGGCATGAACCACAGCAGTGAAGTACAAAGCCTGACAGATAGGACTTGAGTTTGAATCCTGGCTTTGATACTCACTAAATATGACATCGAGCAACTCATTTCTAGTCTCTGGGCCTCAGTTTCCCTGCCTGTAAAATGAGACCAAATCTCTCACTGTATATCTTGCAAGGCTGTTGTCATCAAAGCCATTTTTTCAACCTTAAAGCGGATGTAAATGTGAGCTCTTATAATCATCTCAGGAATCCCTTGTGACACTGAGCATTAGGGATTTCCCTGAGATTGTGGCAGCTCAGAATGAGAGAGACACTGACAACTATAATGAGCTAGTCTGGGTGAAGGATCATTTAATGTAGAGGAATGTCTGCCTTAATGAACTTATCTCCTTATTCCATGGAGGAGTGGCAGAGCAACTCAGCAGGGTCTACTTAAGCCCCATTTAGCTTTCTGGGTGACAAATTAGCTCAGGACAGCAGGAGGTCTCCTGCCTCACCTGAATGCCAACAGGAAAGCTTGCTTCCAGCTCAGGACCCTCTGGCTCTGGAGAGGGAGACACCAGTTGTATTCTTTTTGATATTGACTTATCCTCCACTCCTCTGAGTTAGTGACTCATGTTGGGCTGTACTAGAATTCTGACTTTAGCAAATGGGGGGTTACAGACCATATAGCCTAGATTTGGAGCTGGGAGGGACCTTAAAGGTCCTCAGTTCTAAGCCCTTCATTTTACAGATGGGGATACTGAGTCACAGAAATTTAAGTGACTTACTCAGGATCACACAGCTAATAAATGGCTGGGGTAGGATATGGACCTAAGTCTTCCTGATTGCAAACCCATTGTCTAATAATAATAATAAACATTAATAATAATCATTTAGGTTTGTAAAGTACCTTATATGTATCATCTCATTTGGTCTTCACAATAACCCTGTGAAATAGATGCTATCATCATCCCAATTTTACAGGTGAAGAAACTGAGGCTGAGGAGACAAAATGACTGGGTCTTAAAGGTGACTTGCCCAGACACTTCCAGCTTCGAAGTATCTTAGGCAGTATTTGAATTCTCAGGTCTTCCTGTCTATGAGTCTTGCCGTCTTACCCACTTACCTAACAGGCATATCTACTATATTATGTGTTCTCTTTTCAAGTCAGCATGGGATTGCCCAATAGCCTCACTGACAGTGTACTCAGAAGGGTCCTGGACCTCTGGGGAGGTTGTCCAATATTTGGAGAAGACAAGTATTTAGGCTGAATCCTTTCCTTCTGAATGGGGAATTTTTCCTTCTGTGGCTTCAGTACTCTTAAACAGAAAAGTGCTACAGTGGCTCAAGTCACAAAGATTTGAGTTCAAATCCCATCTATATCATTTTTAGCAAGTCATTTAATGTCTCTGTATCTCAGTTTCCTCATCTGGGAAATGAAGTGCTTGGATTCGGTGGCCTACAAGGTCCCCTCCAGCTCCAATCTGTGGCCCTGTAAGTCTGTGTCCTTTCCTGATTGCCTCAGTTATAAGTAAGCTGTAAGTGCACCCTAATCCCCCTCCCCCAAATCACTTAGTATTGATTAATTGTTCTGTGCATGTGACTTCATTGCTGGAGGGAACTCCTGGTGCAGACATTTTCTCTACTGATGTTTTGTGTCTATACTCCCTCCTTGGCTCTGAATCTGGGAATCCTTGTTTCCTGTAGGGCTAAGGTCCTGAGTTCACAAGGCCTGCAAACAGAGACTTTTCTTGACTCTCTCAGCTGCTAGTGTCTCTGCCAATTGTCTTGTAATTTTGTAGAACTTTTTGTGTGTATGTGTGTGTAGATAGATAGATAGATAGATAGATAGATAGATAGATAGATAGATAGATAGATAGATGGATAAATAGATATAGTCTCTCCTGGCTAGACTGTGAGCTCCTTGGTGTTATGGACTGTTTTTGCTTTTCTCTTTATTCCTTGGTCTTAGAATTGTGCTTAGAACACAGCAGGCACTTAATAAATGCTTGTTGTCTCTATCTCTTTATCCATTCATATCTATCCATCAATCTCCCTCCTTCCCTCTCTTCCTCCCTTCCTTCATGACTTTTAATGGTCAGCTGCCTCAGAGTAAGGAAGGCCTGAATTTCCATCCTGTCTTTAATTTTCTGTGTGATTCTGGCCAGATCATGTAACCTCTAAATGCCTTATACAACTCCCTTAAATACAAGTTCCAGAGGAGCAGGTACTTCCCCCATTGGTGGAGGAAGTTTCTCTAAGGCGAGTTTGCTATACCAATACAATCACAGGCCAGGTCTCCAAAACACAACACTAATACCACCGATAACAGTGGGGTTATAGGTGAGGCAGATGACACAGATGAGGCAGTTCTTGCCTTAAGGAGCTAACATTCTCCTGAGAGATGGGCTACATGCACAGACATAGAGGCAATACTCTCCAGTGGAAGGAGGATGACCTATGGAGTTGAATAATCTGGCCTCAGCCTCTCCACCTATTTGCCCCATTTCTTGCTACCTGGGTGATAATCAGGCCAATCCTTTAGCCTCTATGACTGTCCATTTCTTCATTTGTAATGTGAAGGGACTGGACTGGGTGCCCTCTGCAAGGCTCTTGAAGCTTTACATCTAGTCTCAGATCCTGGGCTTATATCTGAGTGACCTTGGGAAATCACTTCCCTTTTCTGGGTTTTGGGATTCTCATCTGTAAAATATAGTCATTGTACAAGATGACCTTTAAGGTTTCTATGGGTTCTGAATCCCATGATTTTAAGAGTATTCAAGGTCGAGGGCAAAAGAGACATCAGAAAAGAAATCTACAAAAATTTGAGAAGAGGGGACACTTTAAGTGATAGATCAAGGAAGACTTCATGGAATACCCTTCAAGAAAGATAGACATTTTGAGAGGGAGAGATAAAGTAGGAGGGTGTTTTGGACAGCTTAGAGAAGAACTCAGGATGATGCCTGGAAGTGAGACAAGTTATGTTAAGGGAGAGGAATGGTGAACCATCCAGTTTGATTGAAATGTTGAGTTTGTGCTGGGATGTCCTCTGAAATAGGGTTAGAGAGGGAATTGGGAGTCAAATTGTGGAGGATTTTAAATGTCAGCCCAAGGAGCTGTTATTTTCCTCTGTTTGGTACATGGTAGAATGACCTGGGGAGTACTGATCTCCAGATTCCACCCTGAGAATGTGCTCTCCTAATTGGCAAACAGTGATCAAATAAGACAGCTTAGAAAGAGTACATCCATTAATTAATGCTCCCCTCACCATCCCTGTAACTTCTCTGACAAAAACACCTATTCCTGGCCAACCCTTCTGTTTGTCTTAACTTCCTCTGTTAGAATGTAACCTCCTTGTGGGCAGGTCCTGCCTTACTTTTTGTATTTGGATCTCAGGTGCTGACCACAGTTCTGAACACCTAATAAGCTTCTGACTAATGGTTTTTCATCCACTCATTAGCTAGACCTGCCTTGGATGTTGTTGCTGTGCTCCTTTGTGAAGGTAGGGGGACGGAGGAGTGACCTCTTAGCATTTTCTTCCAAACACAGGAGTCATTAGCTCCAATTCTCTGCCTTGTGTACATCCCAGGTTTCCATTATAGCCATGTTATGCAATTCCTCATCTGTATATGTCAGCAAGCCAAAGGCACAGGAAAACATCTCCCACTGATGAGATTTTGTTTACCCGAGTACAGTGTGTTTTCTGGGATTGGCTGTGAGCTCATGCACCAGCAATCAGGCACCCGACATGTACCGTGCAGCAGTCTGTGGCATTTGGATGAATTATTAGACCCTGAGATAGTCTCAGTGGCGAGCAAATATTAACACTTTGAATCAATTGTGCCTTCTCGATTACTGGGGGAAAATGTCCCCTTCCCAGGAAAGAATTATTGGAATGGGCAACAGTCTGGCACGGGTGATGGAGTAGGGGAAGATGACATAAATGAGTTTAAAGCAAAGATGGATTTGTGCTTGGAAACAGACAAATACATTGGAGGAAGGTGGTGGAATAACAAGGCACACCTAGCTGTGGTGGAGGGAGGAATGAAAGGGTCAGTGACTGTCTCAGTTCATGAGATCCATGAAGGCACGCCAATTATACTTGCTATGGACTTGAGGGCCAGCCATGTGAATTCAAATAAATGCAGGAGAGGGGCTTTCACTCTTTCAGCAAACATTTCATAGAAAGGCAAGGTTATAAGGAAATTCTGACTTCCTTGAGACTAAACCTTGGGTGAAGCAGGAACCCTTCCATCACAACCTCAACAACGCCCCAGCCTATCCTCTTCATGCTGTGAAGCCAAAGCCCCAGGTTGAGCACATCATTCCCTCCTTCAGTGAACTCCTGTATGTAGGTTTCTATTACATCCTAGATTAAAAAGAAACTGGTCTACTTGACATTCTATGCTCTTCACAACTGGACCCTTCTCTCTCTCCCAGTCTTTTACTCATTATTCTCTTTCATAAACCTGGTAGGCCAGCAAGATTGGCCTTCCTGCTTTCCCTGACCTACACCCTGATGACATCCCATCTCCTTCTCCTTTGTACTGTCATTGCCTGACCCTGGAATGTCCTTCTTCCTCACTTCCACCCTTCAAATCTCTGGTTTACTTCCAAACTCAGACCAAGCTCCTCCTTTGACATGAAGCCTCAGCAGGTACCCTGTGTTTGTTTACCTTGATGTGCAGGTATTGTCTTCCCAGTTAAAATGCAAACCCCTTGAGCCTAGGGATCCTCAAGCTTATCTATTTGAATCCCAGTGTCTGGATCAATTGATGCATTGGCTGTCCAGCTTGCTCTACAAGACCTCCAGTGATTGGGAGCTCATTTCTCCCAAGGCTGCTACTTCCTACTTTTTGGATAAATCTAATAATTCAGAGGTTCTTTCTCATATAGACCCATAACCTGCCTCTCTGCAACTTTGGCACACATTTGGTATTCCCTGTGCATAAATCGCTACCCTGGTCCGGGCATCAGCAAATCACCACTGGTGGGCCAAATCTTACGTACCACCTGTTTTGGGTGTTGAGCTAAGAATGTTTTTCTACATATTTGAATTAAGGTTTGTTGTGTTCAACAGTGTAACAGTGTAAAGAACATCCTTAGCCCATAGGCTGTACTGGACCATGGTTTGCTAACTCCAGCCCTAGCCCATTGGAAATCGAATTGGCAATGTGGCTCTGAAGTGAGACTCCTCATCCTCACTTAGCTTGTCAGGTTGGGTTGTTAGAGGGAAACTCTCCCCCCCGCCTCAGGATTCTATGGGTAATTCTGAGGGGCTGGCGGGGGTTGGGGGGGGTCTTCTAATAATATCGTCCAAAGACAGTATTTCCTAATATCATGTAGCCAGTTAATGACATTTCCAATACCAAGCAAACATTTTATATAAATTAGCTGTTACAAAGAGATAGATACTGAGAAGGTCTAGCAAGACCTGAATATAACAAGAGCCCCTCCACTCCCCCCTCCTCATTGCACATCTGAGACTTGTTCTTCCATAAATACATACAGAGGCAAGGGAATAGCTATTCTTATCTCCACTTTGAGAACACGTGGTCTAAAGGCTAACACAGACCCTAGCTGGCTGGCCAGCCATCTCTGCCATTCTTTGTGCAGTTTCCTTTAGGCTTGTATAGCTCTCTGCCAGATTCCTTGTAGAGACCCAAGCTGCCCTTAACCAATCAAGAAATATTTATTAAACATATACAATGTGACAGGTGCTGTGTTATGTTCTGGAGGAACAACATCATGACCTTATACTTGGAATTATATGTACGCTAGAATATAGACACTAAACAAATATCCTAGCAAGGAAGAAAGGAAGTGTGTGTGTGTGTGTGTGTGTGTGTGTGTGTGCACAGACATACACATATATGTATATATGGGTGGATGGATGGATGGATATGAGGCAGCTAGGTACACCAGTAGATGGAGCACTGGGCCTAGAATCAGGAAGACATGAATTCAAATACAGCCTCAGACATTTGTTAGCTGTGTGACCCTGGGCAAGTCACTTAACCTCTGTTTGCCTCAGTTCTGATCTGTAAAATGGGGATAATAATAGTACCTCCCCAGGGTTGTTGTGTGGATTAAATGAGATAATATTTGTAAAGTGCTTAGTACAGTGCCTGGTACATAGTAAGTGCTCTATAAATGTTAGCTATTATTAACTATTATTATGATTATTCACACATGCTTTTGTATATGTATATTATATATTTATATATCACAAATGTAAAGATAGTAAATGGAAATGTATACAAAATAGTTTAATACAAGGTCGTTCGGGAGGGAGGGCAGGCACCAGCAGTTGGGCTTCATGTAGAAGGTGATGCTTGAGCTGTGGAGGTATACAATGAGGGTGTCCCTGGTGTGTTCAAAAGATATGGAGATGGGAAATGGAGTGTTGTATGTCATGAGCAGAGAGAAGACTGGTTTTTCTGGATTGTAGAATACAGGAGATGGTAGAATGGCTAACGAGGCTAGAAAGATAGGTTGGGGCCAGGTCGTATAAGATTTATAAATTAATCAGAGGAATTTCTATTTATCCTTAAGGCAACCAGAAGCCACTGGGGTTGATTAATAGAGTCACATGGTTAGACCTCCACTTAATGAAAATCACACTGGCAGTACTGTATAGGATGGCCTGGAATCATGAGAGACTTGGGGCATGGATCCCACCTAGGGGTCTGTTGTGTCAGTCTAGGCAAAGGGTGGTGAGGACGCGAACTGAGGTGGTAACTGTATGAGTGGAGACAAGAGGTCAGATTCAAGAGAAGCTGTGAAGGTAGAAATGGTAAGATTTGGCAATGGGTGGACATATGTAAGGTGAGGGAAAGGAGGGAGTCCAGAGTAATGCCATTGTTCTGAACCTGACACTCTGAAAGGATGGTGGAGCCTTTGACAGGAATAAGGAGATTTGAAAGAGGGGAGGATAGAAGAGAAATGAAAATGAGCTCTATTTGGAGATGCTGAGTCTGAGATGACTGAGAGACAAGTCATTTGAAATTCCCAATAGGTAAATAATGTTGTGGCAATGAGGCTTAAGACTGAAGATATACGTGTGGGAGTCATCTTCACAGAGAGCTGGTGAGGTTACCAAGGGTAGGGAGTGGAGAGGAAGCTAGAACTTTGGGGAACACCACAATTGGGGGTATAGTTTGTTCTCGACACCCAACATAGACATTATAATAAGTCATTGACCAGGGATAATTCACTCCAACTTTTTAGTTTCACTTTTCTGGTCCATAATATGAAAATAATATCTCTTAGTGCCTATCTCACAAGGTTATTGTCAGGCTCATGTGAGATCTTATAGTGGTTTACAAAGCATTTTGTCATATGGAAAAGGGTTTACTTTGGAAGCGTTAGTTATTACTATAGAAGATAAGCTTTTTGAGGGCAGGGACAATTTCATTTTGTTCTTCATGCCCCCAGCACAGTTCCTAGCACACAGGGCTTTCATTATGCACATTGATCAACCAGCTAGTTGAAGCATGGCAGTAGAGAGCAGATCTCCGACTCAAGAAATGTTGGGTTCCAGTTCCACTTCCAGCCTGGATGAGCTTGGATACATCATTTAATCTCTTGGTGCCCCAGGACACTCTCAAAAATGATTAAGAGCAGGGACAGTAGTAGAGAGTATTTCCTCCTAGGAGTCTCCTATACCTATGACATCACAGGTCTAGTCCAAAAAAGAAGCTGTGTGTGTGTGTGTGTGTGTGTGTCTGTGTCTGTGTGTGTGTGTATACATGTATTTATTATTAACTTCCTTACAAAGTTGATTTAAAGAGAGCACTTCAAAATCAGTGATGTGCTCTGAATAAGAGCCACTCTTCTTCTATCATAGTCATCATCGTCATCATCTTAGCTGACTACAGGTTCTGTCTTCCAAAAGGTACTTTTTTCCCATCTTTTCAGCTACCACACCACCTCAGCAAAAATTTTGCTTGGCAATTCACACAGGTCTCTTATTTATCCTATAGTCAATAAAGGATTTCTGCAATTATAGGAAATAAACATGCTTTTTATTGTCATCTGCTACTCTTATTAGACTTAACTATCACTGCGGGGAAATATCTTCTTGGTGCCAAAGAGTTTTATGACAGGATGCCAATGAGCAAATAATAACATTTTATGTCTTGGTTGCAACCAGTGACATCAGGGCAATTATTACAAGTATTACTATAGAAATGGAGAGCTCTGAGGAGGCAGCTGCGGAGTAGTGGGATGAGCACGAGGGCTAGTGTCATGAGATGTGCCTTTGAATGTTGGCTGTACTCCATATGACTTGGGTGACCAGGATCAAGTTCTTTAATGCCTCTGGACCTCTACATCCTCATGTGTTAGGTGAAGGTGTCGTGGACTAGAGGGTCTTAATGATGTCATCCAATCCTGAATACAATTATCCTATAACATTACGACATAGATTGTAGGGGCAGGAAGGGAGCTTAGCTGATGAAATGTTAGAGCTGGAGAAAACCCTAGAACTTAGAGCATTAGAGCTAGAAGGGATGTTAGAACTCAGAGCATTAGAATATAGAATGTTAAAACCTGGGCATCAGAACATAGACATTTGGAACACACAGCATAGAATGTCAAAGATGGGAGGGAACAGAGACAACCGTGAGAACATACAATGTTAGAGTTAGACTGTGGAACATGGAGTTTTGTAATGAAGAACATGAAGTGTTAGTGATAGCAAGGCATTAGAATACTGTAGCACATTTAGGCTCTGGAGCTACTCTTCCAACCTCCCCCTGCCCCCTGACACTGGTGGGTCAAGTCCCTTGACTGAGGCTACAATTGTCCTCAGAATTTGAGGGGTGACCCTAGGTTATGCCTAGGTGATGGCACTTTCTCCACTGCTGTTGGATAGAGCCCCTATCTAATGCATTACTCCCAGTATCAGCTGGCTGGTTACCTCTTCAATATCATCTAATTAGTTCCTGGCTTATTGATATCATCAGTAATCGATGAACAACGATTAGCTTTTCTAGAATAATTTTCCCTGAGAACGTATAGCAAGGATTTAAGTTACAAACATCTCCCTGGCTCAAGGCACACTATTCTCTCTCGTTCCTTGGTCTCTGGGGAGAGCGATCTCAAATAGTATTTCTCAGATCAAACTACCCACCAGGTATAGCAGAGGGTACAAGTCACTAACTTGCTTGTAGGGGAAATAGGTGGCACAGTGGATAGAGTGCCAGCCCTATAGTCAGGACGGCCTGAGCTTAAATCTGGTCTCAGATGCTTATTATCTATGTGACCCTGGGTAAGGCATTTCACCCTGTTGGCCTCAGTTTCCTCATCTACAAAATGAACTGGAGAAGGAAATGACAAACTGGCCCGGTATCTTTGCTAAGAAAACTCCAAATGGGGTCACAAAGAATCGGACATGACTGAAAGATGCCTGAACAACAAAGCTTGCTTTCAGGATTCTATTTTTTTGGCTCCTTGGTTCATCCAGTTCACTACTGGACTATGGCAGGTGGGCTGCTCCTCAGGGCTGACTCCTCACTGAGCTACTGGCAATTTCTCTATGGACTAGAGCTCCTTAATCCCTGACCTTTTGGAGTACCCAAGGACCATCATGTGGTCCACTCCCTCTATGATTCACTTGAGATCAGGAAAGAACAAGCACAAAGAGGTCAAGAACACAACCATGTGTTCATGGCCACATGTCAACCCAGCTGGGAGAAAGAACTGAGGACCTCTCCCCAATACACCATCACTTTTCCTCCTAACTCAGTAACAGCCTGAGAAAGCCAGAGGTCCAGCTACCATACTGGAGTGTTTTGTATATATGTGCAGTTCCAGTTTAGCCACCAATTTAAAAAGCTTTTTTTCACCATGTGACAAGCAGACGGAATCTCTGTGTACCCATTACACATCCATAGAAGCAGGGAAGCCATGCCCACTACATGGTTTGGCAGCAGGCAGAGCACATTGTACGTGCTCAAAGGACTGAATCTCTCATCACGACGAATCACCAGAATTTCAACCTTAGAACAGGATGTCAAAGCTGGAGGGGACCTCAGAATACAACATAAAATCTTGAAAGGAATTTAGAATGTAGAACATAGAAAACCTGAGTTCAAATCCTTCTCAGATACTCCCTATTTAACCTATGTGCCTCAGTTTCTTCATTTGTAAAGTGGGGGAAATAATAGCATCTATTTAATAGAATCGTTGTGAGGATCAAATGAATGAATTTCGGTTAAACTCTTTTCACACCTTGAAGTGCTGTGAGTGCTAAGATTATTAAGATGATTATTATTTTACTCTAAAATTTTACTATAAACTGAGGTCCAGAAAAGGAGAGCACCTTGTCCAGGGTCCCAAGTGATTTAGTGCCACATTTATTTCCTGCAATGTGCTTAAGATTGCTTAACCTATGGCATGTACAGACCTTTGTTAATGTTACAGGCTGATGCTCGTAAAGGCTGAACGTGTGTGATTCTCCCATGTCATGTGTCTGTCTGGCCTGGTAATTGTAATGGCAATAATTCCCATTTATGTATTGCTTTATGGCTACAAAGCATTTCACATACTTTGTCACATTCACCTCTAATAATGTACAAATGAAATTTTTTTTAAAAATCTGTTTTTTGTTCATTTCCACATCCTTCCCAGCCTCTGACATCCACAAGCTAACAATGGAGCGAGTGGTTTTTGATTGTGCCTGGCCTACATTTTGCTCAAGGCTCTTCTCATTAGTATCTTCACCAGAGGGCAGCCTGGGAGGGGCTCCATGTCTTCCTTGCAGTTTAATAGCACTTCTGGGAAAACGTGGAGCAGGGTTAGAGGTTGGTAATAATAGCCAGAATGAAAGGTTTTCTGGAGGCCTGAACTTCTGACGGATCTTTTCTTTTCAGAAGCAGAAGGGGCCTTGACCAGTAGATGGTGGCACCTCTTGCCAAAGGACCCTTTGTTAGCAAACTGACGTGGCTTCTGCAATGCTGGTGTCATCTTGACACAAGGATCTGGGTATAATGTAGGGATTTCTGTCAGTCACTCTCTCTAGCTTGTGCCCTGTTCTAAACCCTGGGAACATTTCCACCAAATTTATTTTGTTTTTTGAAAAGGGCTTTCAGATCCTCTGCAAACAGACTAGTTAGAATAGAAAATATAGAAAAAGTTTTATTAGTACAATAAAAATTCAGAAAGGACTCATTCTCGAGCCTGTAGACATTCAAATAAGCTCAAGCCTCTCTTTTCACAAGAGACTTGTGTGGTCCTTCTGACTTACTACCCTGCTTTTGTGCTTCTTGGGGTTTCTGGAGATTCACATGACTCTCCCTGCTCCTTACTCCACCCGTATTGCCCTAACACTGCACCTGCACAGTCCATATGACTCACAGTACCAGTGAGTTCCAGATTTGTTTCTTCACGACATGGGGCTGGTCATGATTGTTCATCAATTCTGGCTCCATCATTAGACATTGCTTTCATGGTTCCTGCTATGCTAATCTTGCTTTTGCCTTCAGCCACCCATTGGTCTACTGCTGATTCTATGTCCCTATCTGGCACCACCCATGCCCCTCTGGAGAACCACATGAATTCAATCTGTCAATCAGTCAACATGCAGTTACTGAAGGAGCCGCTGGTGGGCGGGTTCATCTCTCAGTCTAGACAGTACTTGATGTTCCTGTTTTACCTGGCCTGCCCCTGCTTCTAGAATTACATCATCTCCCTCTCCATACCTGCAAGATTCATCTTCTATGGGTCCTCTTGCCCCTACACTCAGGGAGTTTTCCATGCAGAAGTGGTAAAGGGGTTATCTGATTCCACTTAGCGTATTTACAGTGTGCTTCTCTAGGGGCTCCAACCCTCTGGCCCCTGCTTCTATTTTTCTTCACTATTTAAATACCTGGCTTCTATGACTACTTTCATGGTTGTGGTCATTGTCAAGACCACTCCTCTGGTTCTGCCCATGGCCTCATCCTGATGGTGACAGTGTGTAGAGAATCAGACTTGGAGTTTGGAAGGGACAATAGCACCTACATTACCAGATTACTGTGAGGATCAAATGAAATAACAACAAACATGTATTAAGCATCTTCTGTGTACAAGCAACTGGGAGTACAAAAACAAAAGCAAAGTGTTTCCTGACCTTAAAGAGTTTACAGCTTTTTTGTGGGGGGAGATAGGATATAAACATGCACATCTAAAAAAAAGGTAATTTGGAGGGCAGATGACATAGGCAGCTGAGATTAAGAAAGGCCTCCTTTATGTAGCTTGTGGTACTATAACTGTCAAGGAAAATCTCTCTCTCTCTCTCTCTCTCTCTCTCTCTCTCTCTCTCTCTTGCTCTTTCTCTTTCTCTTTCTCCCTCTCTCTTGCCTTCTATTTTTCGTTCCCTCTCCCTTCTCTCTTCTTCCCCCTCTCTTTTCTCTCTCTCTCTCTCTCCCCCTGTCTCTCTCTCTCTCTCTCTCTCCCCCTGTCTCTCTCTCTCTCTCTCTCTCCCCCTGTCTCTCTCTCTGTCTTTACATATGTATATATATATATATATATATGTGTGTATATATATGTATATATATATAGGTATATATACACACTTAGATGTCTATATCTATCTATTATATATAGATAGATGCACATATATCAAGAGAGCGGGAGAGAGAGTATATTCTATAGACTTTAAAGTACTTTGTAAATGTCAGTAGCATTAATATTCCTCTTACTAGTGAGAGGTACATTTATTACCATCGAGATCAGATATTTAAAGGGAGCTTGTTTTTACTGAAAATGATATAAGAAAAATAAATGTAAATGTCCAAATGGATTGCCTTGGAAGTAGTGAACTCCTCATCACTGGAGGTCTTCAATGAGAATATTTGACATTATAGAGGGGATTCTTCTTTCAGTCCAGATCAGACAGGATGCCCTTTGAAGTCACTTCCAACTCTGAGATTTAACGCGTGTGTCTCTTGATATGGGAGATGGGTTTGCCTAACTTTCTTTTTCTAGTGCTCAACCCTCTGAATTCCCTGGGCTGGCTACAGAGGCAGAGAAAAAGGTAGCCAGCAGTAGAATTGTACATCTCTCAGGACATCGTCAAGGAAAAGGGAAAAGGGCAAGAGATGAAATACCTAAAAGTCCAAAGCTTTTATTTTGGAAAAGATCTTCAAACGCGTCCTTCACTAAATGCTGACCTGAAATTACGCATATGTATGTATATGCATACTTGCATATAATCTCATTTGTGTATGTGTATACGTTGTACATATACATATATGTATGCATTTACATATGCATGTATTTGTGTACATGTGTATACACATACGTGAGTAAAAGAATTGCCATTGTATTTATGATAGGGAAGAATGCTGGACAAGGATATGGAAGACTTGAGTTCTAGTCCTGATTCCCAAGAAGTCATTGTGTGCCTTTTCCACCACTGTCTGGGTTTTCTTTTTTTCACTTTTAAAATGAGAGGTGTTGGACTGGGTTGTAAGATCATAGATTTAGATCTGGGAGGGACCTTGGAATTCATGAAATCAAAACCATTTTTACAGAGGTGTTAAATGGAGAACAAAGGGGTCAGGTGATTTGCCCAAACCTCATGAATCATTTATGAAGTGTCTGGATTTGAATCCAGTGCATCTGACCTGCTATCTGCTACTTGTTTGATAATGAGCAAGTCCCTTCTGTTCTCTGGGCCTCAATTTCCTCATATGTAAAATGAGTTGCTTGAATAAAACAGTCTCCTAAAGTCCCTTCTCGTTCCAACATTCTGTGTTTCTTAAATTCTATAAGGCAATTGTTCATGGCAATTTAAAGCAAATTTATACAAAATGGAAGGTTAGGAACTCAGCCAAGGTAGAAGGTTTAGCTGTCTTTCTGTGTGGTTGCCTCTCATGAAATCTTATTATCATAGGGGAAAAAATCTACGCGACCAGTAATGAGGGAAATTCTGAGTGGAAGGGCTCAGGGGATTGGAAATGGCTCGGCGCCTGTCACTTGGCTCATCAAGGAAGGTCTGGCTGCTGTGAATCAGGCCACTCCTGAACAGACACATTTCTCCCTGGGTAGCTCACACTTCTCTCGTGCTTTGGGGACCTTAATTTATATGGCCTTCGAAACGATTCTGGGACGTAGGTGCTACCATTATCTCCATTATACAGATGAGGAAACTGAGGCAGAGAGAGGTTAAGTCACTTGCCTATGGTCACACAGCTAGTCAGAGGTGGAATAACAATGATGATAATTAAAAATATTAATAAGAACTGCCTATTAGGCAGCTTTTAGATTGTGCTTTAAAATTGGCAAAATATTTTGCATATTTCATTTGCTCCTCACAACAACCCTACAAAGCTTATGTTATTAGAGACAGCGAAACTCACGTATAGAAGTTAAGAGACTCGCCCAGTGTCACAGAGCTAGTAAGTGCGAGACAGGATTGGAACTCAGGTCTTTCTGATTCCAGGTTCAGTGTTCTACCCACTTGAATCCACTTCTATCCATCTTGAATTTTAACCTAACCCTATGTCAGGGCTGCAATGTGAAGGCTATGTCTATTTTCAGATTTCCATTTTCAAGCCGTGAGACCTCTGCCATGTGCAACATCTTTTTCTGGATTTGGCCTCAAGCTGGCTAAGTTTTGTATATGAGGAGCAGATTTCATGATGGGAGATTTGGAGGATCCAGTGCCTTTGGTGCCTTGACCTCATGGAAATGGCTTTAGAGTCCACCTAGTCCAACTCTCTTATTTTACAATTGAGGAAACTGAGGCCCAGTGAGGTTAAATGACTTAAAGTAACTGTAAACATCAATGTCAGAATGTGAACCCAGGTTCTCTGACCCTAGAGCCGGTATTCTTTCCATTGCAACACACTGCCACACTAGCGAAAATAAAACTGAACAAAGCAAGCAATTAAATTCAAGAATTAGTTATTTAATTATCTGTTAGGGGCTGGGTGTGGCAGGTGAATGTGGCACAGTGCCTACCTTTATGTAGCTTACAGTCAAGAGGGAGATACAACATATGCCTGAGTGTGCCAAGTGGGAGCATGAGCAAGAGGAGGGAATGCTAGTGTGGGGCAGAGTCAAAGGTCACCCCTCCCGTTTCCTTCCACTTTAAAGAGGAATGAGGGAATGCCTAGTACTCGCTTTGTGCAATACAAATAGAAATGTGACATAGACCCTGCTCTTGAAAAATGTCTATCCTAATGGAGGAGGCAGTCATAGAGGAGGGTCCCAATGCAGGGTATCTGGAATGATGCGGTGGTCCTTAGGGCACAGGGCGGATAGTAAGGGCCAGTGGTCTAGATGGCAAGTAATCCAGCTTGCCTGGATTGTAGAGGGGAGATACGATTTCTAGACAAACACATTTTCTTTAGTGTCATTGCAATTGATAAAACCACTATCAATGTAAGGCCTAATGTTGAATTATTTGACAAAGTCAAGGACTTTCGCAGCAATACGTTTCCTAGCTGGGTCCGCAGGAGTCCTGGATGTTGACTGTGTAGGGGTTTCAATGCTGGCAGGGTTAGCTGCTGGGGAGCTGATTCCTGTAATGAGGCTTTCCTGCATGATGGTGGTGGTGTCTGGCTGGTGCAGGGCCAGTGGCCCAAGGAGCACTGCTGCTATTGGGGTTCTCGCCTCTGCTTGAGCCCAATATGGGAGTACATAGGTGTAATCATGGCTGTGATTGGGGTCAGCTCATTTGGGCCTCTCCACCTTTAGAATGCTGCCTGAATTGTAGAGGAGAGAGACACCTCCTTTTTCTCTGGATTCTCTGAATGTTGTGGTTAGGGAAAGCAACAGTTTCAGTACCAAACAGGAATTCTGGACAAAGGCTACTGACTCCACCACTATCTATATAGAGGGGGGAGATGGATTTTTCTTGTTATTTACCTTATTATTGTATTTAATTCAATGACTTGATTTTGCCTTCATGTGATCTCTGGTTTGGTCTAATAAAAACAGTATGAATCGGGGTCCATGAGCTTTGCTTTGGAATAGATGCTTTCCTTCAACATGGCTGTAGCTTCCAGGGGCCCACATTTGAGGAAGGGCCAAGTTAAATCCAGACTTCTAAATCATTGCCAGCTGGAAGGACCTTAGACCATAAACCGTTCAAACATATAATCATTCATTCATTGAATAAACATTTCTTAAACACCTAATGGATGTTTGCTCAATGAATGAATGAATGAATGATTATATGTTCTCCACATTTTATGGTCACTTCCAGCTGACACACTGGGATTCTGTGAAATATTCAATTAGACCCTAAAGGGACCTTGGAATGTTATCATTAGATCATCCGTCTAGAGCTAGAATGGATCTTAGAGGACACCTAGTCCAATCTCCTCATTTTACAGATGACGAGACAGAGCTATAGGAATGTAGAATTCATCTTGCCCAAGGTTGCAAAGGTAATATGGAACCTGGAAGGATTGTATCTAGAACCCAGAAGAGTAGACTTCAAAAAATGGTATTGTTGAGAGGAAGGAAGGTAAAAAGATGCTTCAATCTGGAGTCAGAGGTGGTTGTTATTCATGCAAGACCTGGGTTTAAATTTCTGCTCTGCTGCTTACTAACTACAAGATCTTGGGAAAGCCCAGTGAACTGTTTTATTTTTCCTCATCTGTAAGATGAAGGAGGTAGACTAAATGACCTCTAAGGCCCCTTCCAACTTGAAACCTGTTTTAGAAAACAGAACATTAGAGCTGGAAGAGACTTTAGAACAGAGACTCATAGAAATGGAAAAGACTTTAGACTTTGTCAAATTCTACAACTTGTTTTTATAGAAGAGAAAACTGAGGCAACGGAAGGCAATATCATTTCTCAAGGTTTGTAGATCATTCAGTGGCAGGGCTGAGTCTGGAATCTAGGTTTTCTGACTTTGTGTCCATTCCACTGTACAAATCTTTGCGTTTATTCTGTGGTTTCAGTTGTGCCTGACTCTTCATGAGCTTATTTGAGGTTTTCTTGGCAAAGATAGTGGAGTGCTCTCCCGTTCTCTTCTTATCTCATTTTACAGATAAGGAAACTGAGGCAATCAGAGCTAGTAAGTGTCTGAAGCCAGATTTGAACTCAGGAAGATGAGTCTTCCCAACTCTAGGCTCAATATTCTATCTACTGGCACCATCTAGCTGCCCCATATAAGTCTTCCCACTAATCAAAGATGCCCAAACCTCTCTCTGCCATGGGTTCTAGTATCTCACCCAATTTAACAATGCCAGATTTTATGTGGGAAGAAATGTGTAGCTTTGGCTAGTTGCAAGGAGAGCAGTGGAGGAGACTTGAGTTAGAGTGAGTGACCCTATCTTCCCATCTGCCAGCACACCTAACTGAGAGAATTGCTAAGAGCTATGGATGCCTATGAGTCAGGAAATTGTATAATGTGAAATTCAAGGAATTTGCTTACATGTAAGGTTTTTTATAGTGTTAATTTTATCATAGAGTAAAGTATGGGTCAGGATACATTAAGATGTCAAGGCATACTGCTGAAAAGACTCAGATGAGCTCCCACCTACAGGGGAGAATAGAAATAAGAATCATGATCGCTTGCAATAAAACTGCTTTAAAGTAGTAAGTCATTCACTAGTAACAATCCTGTGAGTTAGGTCCTCTAGGTGCCATTATCCACAATTTATTGATGAGGAAAATGAGCCTCAGAGAAGTGGGTGATCTCTTGTGGGGACCAAGAGATGATAGCAGACAAATTGCTTCATCTCCATGGGCCTCAGTTTCCCTACCTGTACAATGACGGGCTCGAAGTAAATGATCTTTGGGGTCCCTTCCTGCTCTCAGTCCTACTAATATGACCTGGAAGGTCCTTTCTGTGATTTGAAGGGTTTCCTGGGTCTAGAGCTTGTGGCTTGCTGTCTTTGCTGTAGAGACACTCTATGCTCCTACTGGATACGCTTGCCATCCCCCTTCTCCAGGATGCAGTATATTCCCAGTCTCAAGACCAGTAAGTGTTGGAGGCAGTATTGGTTCTCAGTACTTTCCAGATTCAAGTCCAGAACATCTGTCACTGCATGTAGTAATAGTGATAACAGCCGATATTTGTAGACTGGTTTATGGTTTATGGTGTCCTGTGGGTCCAGTATCTCATATGAGCTTTTTAAAAAATAAATCTTATTTTCAATGAACAAAAAATATTTCTCTCCTCCACCCCCCCCCCATTGCTCTATTTCATCTGGTTACAACCCTCTGATATAGGTAAAAGTGAAAGAGAAAACATTCTACAGTGTCAGGGGTTCTGGACTTGGAGTTGGAAAGGCCCACACTTTAATCCCCCCTGTGACACTTAGTATGTATCTTTCAGAAGGTCATTCAACTTCCACTTGTCTCAGCAAGCTTCCTAGGACCCATCTACCAAGTCAGTCAGTGAGCACTTATGATATGAATTCCATGTGCTCAGTAGTGTGCTAGAGTCTGGGGACGCAAAGTCAGGAAAGGAACTGTCCCTGTCCTCAAATAGCTTATGTTCTATCTGGATCAAAAAGGATGAAAAAAATTACATGATGTTATTATGTATTTAAAAGAAATAGCAAGTTGTACGTAATAGATTTAGAGTTTTATGTGCAGCTATCTTTTTATTATACAATGTTATGGAAATGCTTATTTTATTCCATAAATTAAAAATAAAATAATTTCTTTAAAGAAGTATGCAGTATGGCGACTACTTTGCAAGGTAGTTGACAAATAGAAATATCAGAGGATGGTGAGTGGACTGGAAATTATGTCATATGGAGGATCCCTTGAGAAGCTGAAAATATTTAGCATAGATAATTAAAGCCAATTCAAGTCAACTAGCATCAGTAAGGAGCTGCTATGTACCAGGCATACAGGTGGTTCAGGGAATAGAGGGTGGGGCCAGGGATCAGTTAGACTCATTTTCCTGACTTCAAATCTGGCCTCAGACACTTACCAGCTGTGTGACCCTGGGCAAGTCACTTAACCCTGTTTGCCTCATTTTCCACATCTGTAAAATGAGCTGGAGAAAGAAATGACAAACCACTTCAGTATCTCTGGTGAGAAAACCCTAAATGGGGGGTCACAAAAAGTCAAACATGACTGGAAAACAGCTGAAGAACAACACATACCAGGCACTCTTCTGGGGAATAGGGATCCGAGAAGGTATAGTCCCTGCTTCGATGAAGCCTATATTCTCTTGGAGGGAGGCAACATACAAGGAGATATAAAATGCGTGAAGAGTAGTTACAAGGAAACCTTGGGTGGAGTGAAACACTAGGTCAGGGATTCTGAAATTGTTGGATGTCAGGGACCCTTTGAGCAGTCTTGTGAAGCCTATGGATTAAACAAAATACATATACATACAACAGCTATGATAATGATAATAGTAATTAATAATAATAACAGCTAGTGATCTAATCTGATCCTCACATCAACCCTGGAAGGTCACTACTATCATTTTCCTCATTTTACAGATGGAGAAACTGAGGTTGAGAGATGTAAAGTAAATTGCCCAAGGCCACAGAGCTTGGAAATGTTTGAGGCAGGATTTAAATGCCAGTCTTCCTGACTCCCAAGTCTAGCGCTCTACCCACTGTTCCAAATGCTGGTATCAATATATGTTGATAAGAAAAAAAGAACCATATAAGTTCACAGACTCCAGGTTAAGAACCTTTGTACTAGATACAAAGTAATTTGGGGGAAGGCACTAACCAATGGACCAAGTAAAGCCTGATGGAGGGAGTGACACTTGACTTGACCTTTGAAGGAAGCTAAGGGTTCCTGGTGGTGAAGATGATGATAAGGCCTGCATTCCAGGCATGGGGCACAGCTTGTGCATGAAGATAGGAAATGAAATGACATGAGTAAGGAGCAGGAAGTGAGCCATTTTGGGAGTGAGAGAGAGACAGAGAGAGAGAGAGAGAGAGAGAGAGAGAGAGAGAGAGAGAGAGAGAGAATGAATATTGGTCAGTGTAGACTGGATCCAGATTTTTTTTAAGACATGATTTTTATTGAACATTTGTAAGACTCACTTTTACATTATTACAAATACTTTACAATAAAAAAAAACAGCTGTAAAAAGGGGGGGCATTTTCCTGGATTTATCATTGTACAGTTCAAGCAAAAAATATTATATCTAAATATAAAGGTCATTTTCCAAGGATCCAAGCAGAATACTTATGGACTCACTTCATCAAAATACACTACACACATATATGTAGATACTTGTCGATAAATATTTCCACTATTAACCAATATACCACATCTACCTATCTGGGTCTGTCTGTGTATTGGATCCAGATTCTGAAAAACTTTAAATGCTAACAGAAGAGTTTGTATCTGAACCTGGAGGTGAATAGGAGTTACCAGAATTTCTTGTGTAGAGGAGGGATCTCTGATTTTTTAGGAAAATCACTTTGGCAGCCATGTAGAGGAGAAATTAAAGAGAGGGAGACAGGGAGACCAATTGGGAGACCACTGCAATAGTCCTGGTAAGAGGTGGTTAAGGGACTGAACCAAGGCGGGTACTGGAGGAATGGAGAGATCAGGACGTTCGGAGAGAAATTTCCTTATTGCTTTTGGTGGGGAGAGCTCCCTGCACTAATGAAATCATAAATAATTTGCTTATTATTAATAATTACTATTATTAATTAATGTTGTTAATTAATTAATAAGGTTAGTTAACATTATTGCTATTATTAATAATGTTCAACCATTTCATTTGTGTCTGACTCTCTGTGACCCCATTTAGGGTTTTCTTGGCAAAGATACTAGGGTGATTTACCATTTCTTTTTCTAGCTCACTTTACAGATGAGGACACTGAGGCAAACAGGATTAAATGCTTTACCCAAGGTCCCACAGCTAGTAAGTGTTTGAGGCTGGATTTGAACTCAGGAAGATGAGTGAGTCTTCCTGACTCTAGACTCAGCGCTCAATGCACTATGGCCACCTAGTGGCGTCTTATAACTATAATGTTATATAGTTCATGTTTCTTTAGCAATTAGGTTTGTATAATTGTTATTTCACATCAGTCCTGTGAGTTAGCCACATGGTCAGTCAGTCAGTCAACCAGCGTTTGTTAATTGCTTGCTATGGGCCAGACCCTGTGCTGATGCCTGGGGATACAATGCCTCCCATCTCCCATTTGATGTTAATGAAGATGAACCTCAGAGGTTAAATGACAAGCCCAAGGTCACACAACTTGGCAGTAGATGCCAGTTTTTCACCTCCCTCTCTGCTGCACTGCTCCCTCATTCATCCCTGTTTCCTCTTCAGCTTTCACAGCCTGGTTCCCTTGGAGCCATACGGTACTAAGTCTCAGTGGCTGGGTAGCAGAAAGATACATTTCCCAGTTTCTAATTAGAAGTAAAGGGAATAAATAAGCCTGCAGTCTTCTGCTGACCAAATCAATCACTCAGGAACAGACATTTATTGAGTTCCAACTGTGTACAGGGTACTGTGTGGAGCTTGGAGAGGTTTGAAAAAACGTCATGAGGGCAGGGACCATACCTTATTTATTCATTGTTCCTCTCTCCTCCTGAAGATTTATTTCCTGGTTCTTTTCACCCTTCGTTCTTATTTATTGGATCAGGACATTTCCCTTGGTTATTTATTTCTTTAGTTTCCCAGGCTTTTTTCTTGTAAAGATCTCTCTACCTTTTTGGGTGGGGATTTGCTTTTTTATTTTATTCGATGCATGTGTTATTGCTTTTAGGCAATATTGAAGCCAGAAGCCACACCACTCTCAATCTCAACAATAACATACCAGGGGTCCCTAAACATCTTTGTAGTGTGGCCTGGGAAGGGAGGCAGAATCTGTCTCCACTGAAGGAATCAGGGAATGATAGGTAAGAGCCCTGATTTTGGAGGTAGAGGACCTGGGCCTGTGCCTGACATTTTCACTCGCTACCTGTGTGACTGCAGGGGATCCTTTCCTCTTGCCCTGGCCTCAGTTTGCTCATCTGAAAAATGGAATGAAATCATAGTTGTTGCTTTTCTCGTACAGGCTTGTTTTAAGGTATGGCGTTATAAACCTTGAAGTGTTATGTAAATATGAGCTGTTATTATTTTAAGTACGTTATGGTGTTACATTTATGATGAATGGAGAATGAAATGAAATAGAAAACTTTAAAATTCCTTTTAGTTTCTGGAGCAGGGTATCTTGAAACTCCCTATCCACTAAAATTAATGGTTAAAAATTTAAAAAAAACCATTTATTTCCTCCTAATTGATTCTTCTTCTCCCAGTTGCTCCCCTCTCTAGTCCTTCCTTCATTCAGCTGCCAAAGTGATTTTCCTCAAGTACAGATCTGACTGCGTCCCTCCCCTGCTCAAGAAGCTCTAATTGCTCCCTCATACCTTCTGTCACCAGCTACCTCTGAGCTTTGTCTCTGCATTTATTTCCCATTAGTCTCCCTCGTGCACACTACATTCTAGGTAAACTGGGGCATTTATTCTCCCTTATCCATGTAGTCTCTGTTTCTGTGCACTGGCTGTCCCCTGCCTGGAATGCTCTCCCTCCTCAGTCTTCCAGAATCCCTGTCTTCATTCATCTCTGATCATTAATTCCTGATTGTCCTGTTATTAGTGATTCTCCTTAATCTTCTCCTATAAATCACTGTATATAGTCAACTATTAAATCAATTTGAAGCATCTATTGTATACCAGGAACCGTTCTAAATACTGGGAATAAAATAAAGGCAAAAACGGCCCTTGCCCTCAAAGAGCTCCCAATCCAGTTGGAGAGACAACATGCAGTCAACCATACTCAAACATGATGTAGACAGGTCAGAGTGGAGATAATCATAGAGGGAAGGCATTAGCAAGTTACTTTGGAGAGAAGTCATCTTTATTTCCGGGTACATGCTGCTCCCCCTGAGTGGCTGATGTGCCACTTGTTGAGGGCATGGGCTGCGATTGAGTTTGTCTTTGTATCTTGCTCTGGATCTAAGTTTATGAACATACCTGGTACCTGATCAGTGTTTAGTAAGTGTTGGACTGGATTGAACATTCATCAAAGTGTGGTTGCCGATCAGAGCCACTTAGGTCAAGAGGAAGACAGCTGTAGAAACGGGATGCCAGAGGGTTTTGTGAATGCGTGTAAGTGTAGTCTCTGGCCACAAAGCAGTTTTATCATCCACCCCCTCCAAACTCAGCTTTAACTGACCTGCTCATGGTGTGTGTTCCCAGGTAGCCAATTGTATGTTTTCCAAAGGCCAGAGCATCCAGACCCCCTTTCTACTTCAGTATAAAATCCCATAACCCCTAACGTCTGCGGGACATTCAGAAACAGTTCCTCACCTGGACCAAGCCAGTTTTCTGGATTGTAGCTATATACTCTTGGTATTTCATTTCCCTGCATCAGGCCAAGGTGAGAGTTAAGCAGAACACTCCTGTAGGAGTAATGATACCCACTAGGTTAAGTTGACTGAGTACCAACCTCTCTCTCTGCTTCCTGAAATCCCAGACCTGACTGTAGTGGCGACCACACTGGCACACCCGAGATGGTTGCTAGCACAGATTATTAGATCTGCTTTACTAGGAAAGATAGCTTTTAAAGGGGTCAATCATCCTTTTAACTACATTCACTAATTCAGGGGAAGGATCAGCACCCTGAACATGAGAGAAAATACCAGAAGAGAATTTAGCACAAAGACCAACAGACAGGGTTCTTAACTGCCTGAATCAGAGCAATGTTGCTATACGCTTTACATACACCACTGGATCGAGAGCCTTTCCATCTGAGCAGCTGGGGGGAGGGGACAGAGTCTGAACATATGGCTACTCAGAGCCTTGACCAGGGAATCACAAGATCCTTGTCATAAGTGGGGCCCCCAAACAAAATACCACCTTAGGGTATATATGCATTTCTCAGAGCCGGAAGGCATCACAAGCCTGGTGACTCAGTGCCTGTTTAGAAATTAGCAAAAGATGTGAAAGCCTTAATACAAGTAAGCCTCCCCTAAGCAAGCTTCCCCTTTAAGCAAATTCCTTTTAGGCCAGTTCTTTCCCCAACGGGCTCTGTGACGCTCAGGATGTATTACAGCTGTGAGCTGGGCCAAAGCTCAAAGCATCACACAGGCATATTAATGGATGGGAAGATCTTCCTAACCCATTAACATCACACTCACTAACATGGATTCAGTGTGAGGACAGTTGATCTCTGGATTTTGTGTATTACTCATTTAATTTTGATCAAGTTTGAAAAGATAAACTCAGTATGCATAATATTAGGCTATATCATTTGGCCTTTTGTAGATCAGTCAATAAACATTCAAGGAGCCATAGTAAGGGCAGTGACCATACCCTGGTAAAACTGGAGTGGCAGACAGGCTAAGCCAGGTTGAGGGGAACCCACAGACCTCAAACCCTTCAGTGGGTTAGCGTGATGTCTACCCCATGCAAAGTCTTCCCCTGGTAGAATGGACAGATGTTTGTTCCAATGGCCACGAAGGTGGCCGAAGCAGGTGCTGTGGAGTGCTTAGAGCATGGTCAGACGTTGGAGATGCCAAAGTCACCCACTGCACCCTGGGCCGTAGTCGGTCATCCTGACTTTTGTCCTGCCACTGGACTTTGGTGACTCAGGAAGAGAGAGTGAGGCTGACGACTTGGTGCAACTCTGCAGGACTTTAATCCAGTTCGTGTGCAAGGCAAGGCAAGACGTCACTGTGATGTCATTAATCCTCTTCAAAAATTAAGGATGAACCTCAACATTAAATACCTACTATATGTCAAACACCATGCTAAATGCTGGAGATACAAAAGAGGCAAGAGACAGCCTCTGCCCTCAAGGGGGTCTCAATCTAATATGGGGAGACAATATGCAAACAGATTTGTACAAAGCAAGTTATTATATATTTCATAGTTGGGAAGTAAGTAATAGGGGGAAGGCACTGGAATTAAGAGTGTTGGGGAAGGCTTCCCATAGAAGATGATGAGATATTAGTTGGGACTTGAAGGGAACCAAAGGAGGTCAATAGTGAGAGCAGAGGTTGGAGAGAATTACAGAAATGGAGGACAGTCAGAGAAAATGCTGTCAACATGAGACAAAAAGCTCTCAGAACTTAGATGAGAGGTGGGGTACCATGAGGCTGGTGTCACTGGACCAGAGTATGTATTGGGGAGTGATGTGTAAGAAGACTGGAAAGATTGGAGGGGGCAGGTTATAAACGACTTTGAATACCAGAGGATTCTCTGTTTGATCCTAGAGCAATAGGGAGCCACTGGAGTTTACTGAGTAGGGGAGTAACCTGGTTGGACCTACCCTTTAGCAAAATCACTTTAGAGAATGAAAAATGGATTGGAGTGGGAAGAGACTTGAAAAGGGAGGGTACAAAGAAAAGGGAACTTGCTTGCAGAAGGGCTGTTGATGAGAAGGTGGAAAAGTCCCTCCTTGAGGAAAATGATCATGATGTGGGAATCTCACAAAATAGTGGTTTATGAGCTATATTATCACTCATTTTACAGATAAGGAAATTGAGGCTAAAAAAAGTTAAATGAATAGCTTAGGGTCACGCTGTCTTTCAGTGTCTAAAGTATGATTTGAACTCATGTTTTCCTGACTCCAAACCCAGCATTCTGTCCACTATCCCACCTGGCTGCCTCCCAATAGGATTTAGAGCTGTGGAGAAGACGCTAGAAGCCATCTGCTCCACCCTCCTTATTTTACAGAGAGGGAAATAGTGGCCAAGAGCAGAAACATGCCTTGCCTATGGTCAGACAGGCAGAGAGTGCCATAGTTAGGACTGGATTCCAAAGCTGGTTGTTTTCAGAGTTTGGTACATGTCCTTTGAGAGGAATCACCTTGCCCCATTCGGGCACCAGCAAATGAAATAAGTCGGCTTCTCCGTATCCACAGTTCCATCATTTTATTCTTCTGCAGCAAACTCTATGGCCATCCCTCCATGATGGGGGCTAGAGGTTAACTAGCAAAGCTTTTTCCCTGGATGGAACTGACATCCTCAATGATGGCGTCAATACTGTAGGACCTTGAGGAGAAGTGAGGAGTAGGAGGGGGAGGGCAAGAAAGAGCCATGGATCTGACTTCTCCAGGCAGCAAGTGAATGTGGTGAAACTCCTCCCCAGGACTTTCTCCCCAGCTCTGCTATTACTGGGATCATGGCATTTTGCCCACCTCAGTATATTTGCTAATTACCCAGTGAGCAAACCCACTAGTTTCTCAGTCTGTAAGCCCAGTCTGGAAAGAAAGGAAAGTGAAGGGATCATGTCATTCTTTGTATAGCTCACCTTGGAAGGAAGCTGCCCATCTCCTGGATTGTTATCCCATTTCCCCAAATGCTTCCTTGTATTTCTTTGGCTAAGCTTTGGACTCTCTCTCTCTCTCTCTCTCCCTCTCTCTCTCTCCCTCTCCCTCTCCCTCTCCCTCTCCCTCTCCCTCTCCCCCTTCCTCCCTTTCCCTCTCCCCCTCCCCCCTCTTCCTTTCTCTCTCTCTTCCCCTCCTCTCTCCCTCCCTCCCTCCCCCCCTCTCTCTTTTTACCCACTCCCTACCTTGTTTCTCCTTTAAGATGAAAAATCTGCAAATGTTTTTTACTGATGTTAAAACAAAACATAGAGATGGAAATACTTTCAGTTCTCTTGTCAAGGTCTCTTATTTTTACAAATGAGCAAAGTGAAGTTAAACGACTGGCCAAAAGTTTCACGGATCAGACATAATAGAACTGGGATCTGAGCTCAGGTTATAGGACTATACACCAAGAGCTGGAAGGGGAAATCTAGACCAGCTCCTTCTTTTACAGAAGAGGAAACTGAGACTTAGCAAGGTTGTGGCTTGCCTAAAGTTGAACAAGAACAGCGGTGAAGGAATTTGAAACCAGGCTATAGGATCCCAGATCTGGAGCACCAAGGAACCTCAGGCCTCCTGGAGTTCAACCCCTTCACCAATCATTAAGTCAGTCAATAAACATTTATTAAGTGCTTACTGTGTGCCTTTGTCCTACAGATAAGGAAACTGAGAGCCAGAAACAGTAAGTGATTTACCCAAGGTCACACTGATAGCAAGTCTTAATGATGATAAATATAGGCATTTACATAGTGCGTTGACATTTTTAAAGGACTTTACTTATATTACTCAATCTTCTCACTTTACAAACTGAAGTACAGTAAAGATCCCATTCGTAGGGTCACAGCTAAAAAGCAGCAGAGCTGTGATTCCAGGCCCAGTGTCCTGATCCTGAGTCCATGTTGTCGCCTACATATTTCTGCAACCTTTAGAACAGTTAAAAACTGGCTGCTGTGCCAGTTAGAGTTGGCAGATGGGACATTCTGAATTCTGTTACTCCTAGCTGAGCCTTACTAAGCTTTTGGGAACTAGTGTCCTCCTTTACCAAGAAGTCAGGCTACTCAGAGGTGCTAAGGGACAAATGTTAAAATAGAAGTCATTTTCCGAAAGTGTATTGCATGAAACAAGCTTGACTGGCACAGATGCATTACCCACGAGTGGTGCCCAGTTGGGCACAGAGAAGACAAAAAGGTCCAGAGGGTCAGAGGATGCAGCTGGGCACCAGGGATGGCAGGAATCCTCGGTACATCCAGCTGGACCGTTGTCCCAAGCTCCAGCCTCTGTGACTGCACCAGATGCCAGGGCTTGGGAGATGAATAGCCACATGCAACAGCACATCCCCCTGTCTTTATTAAGATCTAATCCTGGCTTTGACAGCAGGATAGTGTTATTAAATTAATGCATGTGTTATTTCTAAAACAGAGACTTAACTCTTGCATTCCTGACATCCTCATCTATGCCATACTAAAGCCCAACCGAGGTGCCGTGTGCATGAGTTTAGCATGCACATGTGAAGTTATTAGAATGAAAATTAATTCCCTGACTTACTAGTGTGGCCTATCAATTAATTCTGTTGGAGGTGCTTATGAATATGCGATCAGTCTGCTCTGTCGACCACCCCCTGCCCCTAGCTCCAAGTGTGAGGGATTAACTATGCACAACTGCACATTTCATTAGACATTTGCACTAGCTGTAAGTGCTGAGGCTGCTGCTATTTGGTCCAACCCAACAAGCATTTATTGAGCACCTACTGTGTGCCAGGATTAAGGCATACAAAGACAAAATGCTCCTGCATGTCCACAGTGAAAAGGCATGGGCTCTGGAGTCAGAGAAATCTGTATTCAAGTCACTCACTTCATACTCTCGCCCCCACCCCCAATCTTAGCTTCCTCATCTGTCAAATGAGAGAATGAGGAGGTTGGAGCAGAAGACTTCTGAGGTCTCTGCCAGTTCTGGTCCATGATTTTATGGAACCTCTTTGCTTACACTCTACTAGAGGGACAAGCAACACGTTCACAGCTAAGGAGGGAAGAATCACTAAATAGCAGGCAAATCCATAAGGGCTTCCTGGAGGAGGTGGAACATGAGTTGAACCCTGAAACAAGCTAATAAAGAACCCAAGGCGAGGAAAATGCACTTAGAGGGGAAAAGCAGTACCTAGATTCATTCACAGTCCTGCCATCAACTAGAGCCAGCTGCATCACGAGGGCCAAATGAGACTTTCCAAGCTTCTTTTCTTTATTTCTAGAATGGGGATATTTACTGGGATGGGATACAGTTCTACGATTTCATTGATCTAGGGGATTCCCTTTGCCAGTGCAGGCTGGCATTGTTCTGCCACGTAACATCTTAGAGAATTGCCCAAGATGCTCTCCATGGTTGCCATCAAACCGTGTGTCAGCTACTTCTGACCTACTCCTCCCACCTGGGCTGGTACCATTCATACCTGCACCTCTATGCCCAAGGCTTCCTGAATCCCAGCTTCGTGGGGAAGGTAACCAACTCATCTTTGGAGCTCCAACCCAAGGGCCTGACTTGGTTAACTAGTGACTCAGTGTGTGTAAACTAGCTCACTTAGCCCCCTAGATCTGCTGGCTGGAGGCACAAAGTAGGCACTCTGTAGGCTTCTCATGTCCTCTAGTCTAGCCATGCTCCCTCCAAACTATCTTACCATCTGCCGTCCCCCTCCCTCCGTGTCTTACCTCCCTATGACATGTCAGCCTTGGTCAACACTCCCCAAAATGCATTCCCGTATTAGATTGTTAGCTTCTTGAGGGCTGGGACTATAAAAAGAAAAAAAGTGTGTGTGTTGTGTTCATGCACACACAAGTATATATGCATCTACATATTATGTATGTATACACATGAGCATACATGAGACAGACTTTACATGTGTATATACAGTGTTTGTATGTATAGATATACATATGTATTTGTATGTATATATATAAACATGCATATATGCAGATTTGTGTGTATATACAGAAACACTAAGTGCAATGGGTAATATTTGTGTGTATATACACTGGTACATATAATATATATATATATGTGTATGATGTATATACATACATCTATATATACACAAATATCATATATACATATATGCATATATACACACATGTACACACATATCCAGTATCCATGGCACTTGAGTGCCTAGTATATAATAAAAAACTAATAAATAATTTTTCATTCTTTTCTTCATTCCTTCATTTTTTCATTCAAGTGACTTATTCCAGCTTACCAAGCCAGTACATGTCAGTTGTGGGTCGCCATTAATAGGTGTCCATCTTTCTGAAGACAGTTTTGGATGCCCCATTCTGTGTCAGAGATATTAAGACCTAAAAAATGGCATTAATAAAGAAGGAGGACCTGGGCCTAGAACTCCCAGGTGTGGAAATGAAACACCCTCTCTCTAGAACCACAAGCATTTCTGTGTGATATTTACCATTTGTTTATGGTTTGTCTGTAGAGGGCTTGACATGTGGCATCTCCTTTGATGCAGGCCCTGTATTCTCTGCACCTTAGTCTTAGAGAATTGTATCTTGCCCAAGGTCATCAGTGTCAGAGGTCGAACTTCAACCCACTAGGCTACATCAAGCAGCATTTTTAAAAAGTTAAAAATAATAATACCCCTAGTGCCAAAGTCTTAGTTATGAGGATCAATTGAGGTAATTTAATGTAAAACACTTTGCAAATCTCAAGGCTTTATGGAAATATTGGCTGCCCTTATTATTCTCTCTTTTCCCTTCAAGGTAGAGAAATGAGCCTCTTTTGGCCTCGGTGTCCTCATGGTATTTGAAAGGCTGCCATGGCGGGGAGCAGATTAGGTGGATGCTGCTTGGCTGATGAGAAAGAGCCAAGAACAGGGGGTGGATGGGTCAGACAGGTGGATTTCAGTTTGATGTCAAGAAAACAGTGCCCAAACCATTAGCAAGACCCCATCCCCAGGCCACAAGCTGAGGCTGGAAGACCACTTGTCAGGGATGCCCTCAATGCTCAGAGCTGGGATTTGAACCGAAGTCCTTTCCAGAGTTTATTTTTCCTCTATATTATGTGGCTTTCAGCTGCTCTCTTGTCTCCTAAATTAAAAGTGAGCTCTTGAGGGACAGGGTATCTGTATTATAGGCAGGGGTATGCTTGTAAATGTGTAATGACAAGCTATCCAGAAGAAAAAAAATGTATCCCACAAATTTTTAAGTTTAATTTGTATTATGAACATTTTCTCCATAATTATCTTAAGCCTAGACAATCACCAGAACAATAAATCAGGCCCCAGTTTGTAGCATTTGCTGATTTTTGAGGGATAAACACTCACACTGAAAATTTAACAATCAGCTTTCTAGAGCCCATTCATTGGAGGTGGCTCCAACCCAGGCCTGCTCATATGTCATTGTCATTATCCCAGAGCCCCACATTGCTGGAGGATTGTTGAATATTTCATGCTTGATTTGTTGTGCAGAAACCCTGCATGTACAAGACACAGTTTGCATGATCAAGTGTGGGATGCTGACATCTGGAGTGCTGCCATGTCAATTTTACTTAACCGACTTCCCTTCAGGAATTTCTTGAAAGAGAGGAATGGCAGCTGTCATGGAAGATGCCTTTGATTTGATGTTGGAAGCCCCAGGTTCAAGTCCAGACTCTCTCTCTCTTAGTAACTGTACCTATTGGCAGATCACACACTCCCCATAGGGGAAATGAGGATGCAAATATTAACAGGACCTCCCTCCCAGGATCATTGGGAGGACAGCTTTGTAAACCAGCAGTGGGGGGAGAGGGAGGATTGTAGTAGGATGGCTGAATTTATGATCTCAAAAAGGATCATATGTATATCTGAATGGTTCGAAATCGTTGGGTATATAGAATTCTCTAAGCAGAAGGCATCAAAAAATTTATTCAGGGCCCAGAGCAACAAATTAGCGAACCAACCTCCCCATTCCAGTATTGTGAACACAAGCCTCCAGGCCCAGTAGGCCCGCCTCACAAGAGTAGCCAGGAGGCCACAGAAAAATTAGATGGCATAAATCATATTCACTGGCCTCAAGTCCTCGCTTGAACTCCTGGGTCCACACAGGGGTCGGCTCTGCTTCGGATTTTTTCAGCTGTAGTTTCTCGCCTCTCCTCACAGCCAAGCCTCTGGCATTCTCCAGCCCCGCCTCAATGGCCAGAGTCCAGAGACCACTGGTTCCTGAGTTGGCCCCTCTTAAGTCATTAATCTATGGCCCACACAGGTTTCACACTTGATAGGGCTTTGGGCCTGGGGCTTAGCACTTAACAGGTGAGAGTACTTTCAAGGTATACAAAAGCCAAACTCCTCAAGGGCACCCGTTAAATTAAGCCCATTTTGCCTTACTGGCACAGGGATGGGGGGAGCGATTTGGAGGCTGGAGACCTGGTTAAAATCACTTCCCTCTGGGCTTCGTTTTCCTCATCTGTAAAATGAGGGGCTTGGCCCATATGGCTGCTAGAGCCCTTCCGGGTCGAAATCTCAGATTCATGAATCCATTGCTGTCGGCTCTTGGTAGCCTCATGTGCCAGGAAGAGAAAGACATGCCGGTTCTGTTGAATATTGCCAGTGCGCTCCCAATACTTCTGAGACTCAGTATTTTTTTCCTTTAAATTTTATTTATTTATTTGTTTTTAGTTTTCAACATTCACTTCTATAAGATTTTGAGTTCTAAATTGTCTCCCCTCCCTCCACCCCTCAAGGTGGTATCAGTCTGATACACAGCCTCAGTTTCTTTATCAGCCAAATGGGATAGTTGCCTAATATCTCTTCCTTGAGTAAATCACTCAGTCTCCCTGGGCCTCAGTTTCCTCATCTGTGATTCTGATGATGCTGATGATTAATGACATTGATAGCTAACATTTACATAGACCTTTAAGATTTGCAGAACACTTTATACATATTTTCTCATTCGATTCCCACAGGAGCCTTGGTAGGTGCTATCTTTAGCTCCATTTTTGTTGTTAGTTGTTTTAGTCATATATGAGTCTTGGTGACCCTTTGGGGGTTTTCTTGGCAAAAGTATTGGAGTGGTTTGCCATTTATTTCTCTATATCATTTTATAGATGAGGAAACTGAGGCAAACAGGATTAAATGACTTGCCAAGAGTCACAGAGCAAAAAAAAAAAAAAGTCACAGACCTACTAAATGTATGAGGCCAGATCTGAACTCAGGAATATGAGTTTTCCTCACTCCAGGCCTAGCACTGTATCCCCTGTAGCACTCTCCAGCTACCCTATCTCCATTTTACAGGTGTAGAACAGTGAGGTACAGAGATGTTTGCTGGCTTGCCCAAGACCACATAGCTAATAAGTGCTGGCAGATTGGAACTCAACTTTTCCTGACACAAGGTCCAGTTCTTTATCCACTGTGCCAGCTAAGTGCCTATAATTTTTTTAAAAAGTCTTAATGAAAAATTCAGAGGTATATTCACTACACAAAGAAAATACATCTTATGAGCCATGTATAAGGACCTTGGATAGCTCACTTGCCTATGCAGAACTGAAGTTTGCTCATCCATCAAAATGAGGCTAACAGTATTTCCTCCACTGACTGTCCCTCCGAGGAAGGTTGTGAGAAAAGCTTTTTTTTTTAATTATTAATTATGAAGGTCTCTAGAAAAGAGACAGCTTTGTCCTTAGCTTTTGACCTTGTATGATGAGCCTCTGTGTGAGGGGTGGGAGGGGAGGGAGCCTCCAGATTCTAACCCTCTGCCAGAGAAGAAGGGGGAGCCCTGAAACAAGTCCCCTGACAGTGACTTGGCTGGGCAGGGGGTGCTTCCAGCTCTCTCAGACTGGGTTAAGGCAAACAAGGCTTTTCTGCCTCTCAGATAAATCCTTTTATAAGCTTTGATCAAAGCAGGCGGTTTCCCTCAGAGCCCCTGGGCACGTGGAAATGGCTTTGTTAGAACCAGGCATTTGCATATATTTGCAAAGAGATTTGCTTCCCTCCTAGGAATGGGGCCCTTGTCCTTTTGAGGGGGTGGGGTACTTCCGGTTGGAAAAATCCTCTCTGATAGTTGGCTGTCTATGTCTTAGGCTTTTCAATACACAGAAAATCTAAGCCCAAGATACTGTGATGTTGAAGTATGTCCCAGGCTTGGGGACTGTCATCTGGGGACAAACACTAGCTCTGGGAGCCAACTGCCAGCTCGGTTAATTCTTCAGCTTCAGTATGTCCATTTCTGCCTTTTACACACTATCCCTCCCCATGAAGTCAGCCAAACTGAGTTTCTTGTCCGTACCCCAGGTGCGATGTGCTTTTCTAGCCTCCTCATGTTTGCCCACAACATTTTGTCTACCTGGACTGCCACCCTCTCTTCTATCTTATCTAGTGGTTGAAATCCTAATTAAGCTTCAAGGGGCAATTCTGTTCAAGTCAAGGAACACTGATGGTGTCCAGGCTGTGTGGCAGACCCAGAGCAAACAAACCAAAAATCTAAAATGATTCTGCCCACGGAGCTCATATTCTTCTGGGTGATAGAACATTTACACAGAGAAGCAAATAATGCCTCTTATGGGAAGCCTTCCCAGACTTCCCCTCCTGCCCAATAGCTGACAGATCCTCCCTCATCTGAATCCATGGGCCTTTGTAGACAACATATAGCAGTTTGTTTGCTCTGAAAGTGACTTAGACCTATAATCTTCTCAACATGAGGTCTCCCTCCACCTGGGCAGATAGCATCCTCATGATGATACACTCTCATCTTTTGTGAATCTCATTAGTTTCTTTCCTTAAATCCTCCATAGAGGATCCACCTGCAGTACTTGGAAAGCTTCCTCTGAAGCTGGATCATTTCTGGGTACCAGAACCCCTATGGGGCAGTCAGTAGACCTCTGGGCCTTTGGCTTCAGACACTTTAGAGCCAGGTGACCTTGGGCAAGTCACTTAACCCTGTTTGCTTCAGTTTCCTTGTCTGTAAAATGGGGATAATAAAGGTCACCTATTCCATATGGTTGAGATAATAAAGATAAAAAAGTAAAGAGCTTAGTACAGTATCTGACCTAGAGTAAGTAGGTGCTTAATGCTAGATATTACTATTATCGCTAATAATAATAAATATTCTGCCTGTGTGTTCATGTCAAGTGACCAGTACAAGTCCTTGGCTTCTTTGATGTTGTTTGTGATGCTTTTTACACATATGTCATTTTTGGTAACATGGAGCAGTATGTTTGTAGCCACTGTTTGTCTTACCAGGGCCCTTATTTTCAATGTACCGCAACTACCATCATCTGGGGAGGTGGCTCCTGGGGAGAAGGGACCAGCCAACCTCACCGACTGCCAAATAACTGCCCTCCACTGGGCTGGCAGGCCAGCTTAGCAGAAGTAGGGGGGCATCCTGAGGGAGAGACAGGAGGCAGCATGTGTCAAAGTCCTTGACCACCACATGGTCACCTTGACCATCTGAGATCCTGATGGAGACAGCTCAAGGTCCTGTTGTTTTTGTTGAGTTGTTTCAGTCTCTCCAGCCTGTTTTACAGATGAGGAAACTGAGGCAAACAGGGTTAAATGACTTGCCTGGAGTCATACAACTAGTAAGTATCTGAAGCTGTATTTGAATTCAGGTTTTCCTGAACAGGCCCAATGCTCGATATACTCCTTCATTTTGTATACGCACACACACACACACACACACATACATACATACATGTATATATATGTATGTGCATCTATATGTGTGTATGTGTAGATAGATAGGTAGGTAGATAAACAGTTTTATCTCTCTGCTAGATTATGAACTCACTGAGGGCCAAGGACATATCTCATTTTTATCTCTGGTTCCAGAACAGAATCTTACATGTTTCAAGATTATAGAACTTAGAGCTAGAAGAGACCTTAGTTTATCTTTTCCAAAACACATTTGCAAATGAGGACACTGAGGAAGAGAGAGAGGTCATTTTGTAAGGCCCTCACAATAGTAAGGAGTGTTTGAGCTGAGAGCTAAACCTAGGTCCTAATGAAGAAATTTTCTGAGTAATTAAGGAGGGAAAGAAGAAAGAAAAGGAAAGTAGACAAGGATAGATGGAAAGACAGAAGGGAGGAGGGAGTAAGAAAAGGGACAGTCCCCCAAGAAGCTTCTTTCCTCTGTATTCATAGTCTCCTTCTTTGTAGGGTTTTTTTTCTTGGGGGGGTTACATTTGTTTTTATATTGGGGGTTCCTTTCAGTCTTGGCTTCAATGCTTTAATTAAATTAGATTAGCTTTTCCTAAGCCCCTCTCCAATGAGCACTGTTAATAATAAATGATAAGGAGAGTCTGGAAACATCTGATATTTTTACAGACCAGTGACCCATTAGATGAACCATCTAAGTCTTAGTTAATCTGTGCCTTGGTGAATCAGTGATCATGCTCTCTCTCTCTCTCTCTCTCTCTCTCTCTCTCTCTCTCTCTCTCTCTGTTTCTCTTTCTCTTTTTCTCTCTCTTTCTGGAGGAGGGTGCACAGTGCTTAGCAAATCGGATGATGCTTTTGTTGTTGGGGGAGGGTTCCCCTTCTCCAGCAGGCCTCTGTTGGCAGAGTTGGCTAATTCTTTAGATCTTTGGGTTGGCTGAATCGGGTCTTAATTATTAAATACTCCTTTGTAATTAACAAGGAGCCTGTGGGCTGGAAGCCCCCTCCCTCATTAAGTCCAAGTAGGGTCTTCCCAGATGTTTCTCAGGGAGGCCTTCTCTCCCATCACTCTGTGCCTGGAAGGCTGAGTGTGGTATATTTGGGCCCTTCTGGATGTCAGGACTTGTAGAAACTTCCCTAAGTGAAATTGACATCAGAAGAAAAACCTCTTCTGTTTTGACCACCCTTCGGCTTTTAATGAAAATGTCCTGCTATGACTCCATAGGAAGACAGAGCCCATTGAGGTCAAATTGAATGAAAGAAAATCATTCCCTCTCCTTTGCAGGACATGGCCCACTATGAATGCATTAATAGGAAACATAACTTCTCTGGCCCTTAGGTGCATGTCTTAGGCACAGGAGTGGGAGATAGGGCCAAGAGACAGTGCAATCTAGTGGAAAGAGCGGTGGCCTTAGAAGCAGAAGATCTAGATTTCCTGGCTCCCCTAGTCATTAGCTCACTCAGATCTTTCAGGTACTTGCTGAAGATGGGTCAAAGGGCAGACTCTGGAGGATGAGTGTGAAAGCTTGGGACCTACAGCTCAACAAGAGTTGTCTGGCAATGAATTCTAAGGACAACAAAATGGACTTTTTTGAGCCCTGTCATCAAGTGTAGTGGAAGGGGCCATGGTGGGGGTTGGGAATAGTGCATTGGGGCAGCTAGGTGGTACAGTGAGTAGAGCACTGGCCTTGGAATCAGGAGGACCTGAGTTCAAATCCAGCCTCAGATACTTGATGCACTTACTAGCTGTGTGACCTTGGGCAAATGACTTAACCCCAATTGTCTTGCCTACCCCCCTCAAAAAAAAGGGAATAGTGCATTGGAGTTGGCGTTAAAGAACTTGGGTTCAAATCTCATCACTGAGACCTCCTGCCTTGGTGACATGGAGCCATTCAATTCCCTTGATTTCAGAAATGCTTCTTTCCTGTCTTATTGTGCCTCACTTTCCCTTTCTGTAAAATAAAGGACTTAGACTGGACTCCAGAGCCCTTAGCCTCTCAAGCCTCTGTTTCCTATAAATGAGGATAATCAAGGAAGGGTTATTGCTTGGGGTAGATGGGCTGATATTACAAATGATAGAAAGTAGACTGAGCCATCTTGCTCGGTTCTGTGATAGCTAACAAGCTGTATGGCCTTGGTAAAGTCACAGTCCCTCTGGGCCTCAGATTTTTTGTCCAAACATTAGAAGTTGGACTTGCTGTCCTCTGGGGTCCTTTTCTAGTAAAGCTTTGGGATTCTGCATCTATGTGCCCTGGCTCCTGTGGCATTATCCACGGTCCGTTCTCAATGACACGGATAGTGGATATCTTGTCCCATATATTGATTTCAAAGTGCACATTCAGCAGTGAAGAAAACCCTGGATTTGGGAATCAATAAACGCAGATCCTAATCTTGCTTCTGGCACTTATTGTGACCATGGTCAAGTCAGTTTAATTTTCTGAGCCTTGGTATTCTTAGCTTTAAAAGGAGGAATGATGATACCCACTTCACAGTTCTCTCACTCATCCCTATCCCACTGTTGTTTCTTAAATTCTATATTCTTAGTGCGTTTGCATGCAGAGCTCTAAGGTCCTGGGTTTTATGGCCGGCTATCTTCTTAGACATCATCTCTCATACATTACTGGCTATCAGTTACCCAAGGATAAGGCAGAGAATCCAGGCACTGGGGAATCATTGTGTTTGTCTTTCATTCTTGAAGAGGCCCATGACATCAGGGAGATGATGACATGACTTGTAGTTAACTTTGATTTGAATGAGAGAGGGCTGTTCAAGGTCACCAGCCTCACTTTCTCCTCCAGAGCTATCTGGGACCAGTGGCCTGATATTCACCAGGACAACTGGAGATGGCCCAGGATGCAGTGGGAGACCCTGGCCCTTTCAGGCTAAGGTCTTTTCAGGTTCTCACTGTGAGTGAGGTAATGCCCATTCAGTTTATAGGCCTCTTCAAGAAGTTAATCAAGGGATGACCCCTTTAATCAAAACTCAAACCAAAAAACAAAACTCGGGCAGCTCGGGGTCACAGTGGATAGAGCGCTGGTCCTGGAGTCACTGGGGAATTAGCATTCAAGACAAGGACCCAGTCACTGGGACAATCCAGGAAACAAGTCACTGGGGAAGAGCGTTACCAAAATTAGATGAGCCAAGCCCCAGAGGTGACAACATCAAACTGGA
>CM053626.1:318613546-318668886 GCA_028646595.1 Phalanger gymnotis | reverse complement strand
TAGACACCTGCCCACACCTGCTGCATTGACTAGGGAAAGATGAATGAACTCTTAATGGTCTCAAGCAAAGTTCTTGTAACTATTGGGGAGCAAAACCTGAGCAAATCTTTGCTGAGACTATATCCCTGAAGGAGATTTGTCAAGGAATAGGCAGCATGTAGGGAAGACTGTATTTGGAATCAGAAGACCTAGGATTAAGTCCTCAAATTCTCTCCTTAGTCCTTGTGTGATTTTGGCCAAGTCACTTACCATTTCTGGGCCATGGTTTCCTTTTCTATATAATAAGGAGACAGTGCGACATAATGGTTAGAGTACTGGATTTTTGAGAAAAGAAGATCTGGATTTTAATCCTGCTGTGGACATTAGCTGTGTGGCCCTGGGAAAATCACTTAATGTCTCTGGGCTTTAGTTCCCTCATGGGAAAGTGGCATTCCAGGAATTCTGAGGTCTTTTCCATCCATCTCTAAATCTGTGATCTTATGATCATTTTAATTTGATTTTATTAAAAAAGACTTACAGTTTCCTGCATTCATAGAATTTCTTGTCTGGTGGAGAGAAGAAACTTGCTCCACAACTAAGTCTTAGGAATGTGCCTGGGGCACTCAGAGGTTAAATGACTTAGCCAGGGTCACACAGCCAGTAGGTCTTAATGACTCTGGGGCCAGTTCTCTATGCCCCAAGTGATGTGGTTTCTCAATACAAGTACAATTATTAGTATTGGTATCCCCATTTTACAGATGAGAGGAGAAATGGCCACAAAGGTTCCCAGCTTGGCCTTCTACTTTTTCTGTCTTTCTCTACCTTACTCTGTCCACCACCGCCGCCATACTCTGCAGTGCAGTGACACTGGCCTCACTGGTGCCTCTTACACCAAACCTACCAGTCCCCACCTCTGTGCATTTTCTCTGACTGCCCCCGGGTCTGGGATTCTCTCCTTTCTCACTGCCCCCTCCTGGCTTCCTTCGAGTTCCTTCTAAACTGCCACCATCTACAAGAAGCCTTTCCAGGTGTTCAGGATGAGCGCCTTCTCCTTTGTCAAGCTCTCTGGTTTATCCCATCTACATCGTGCTAGCACTAGGTTCTTTGTGTGCATCTTTCTGATTAGACTGGGAGCTCCCTGAGAGCAGAGGATGCATCGGGGTTTGCCTTTCTTTGCATCCTCAATGCTTAGCACAATGTCTGCATTACTATAATGACTACGTGACTTACCATAGCTATTAAATGGCAGAAAGAGGATTTGAACCCAGATCCTCTGACTTCAAATCCAGCACTCTTTCCACTGTACAAAGCATTTTTTAAACCTTAAATGCTAACTCTTATTAGAGGGTAGGGACTGGGCCTGTGATTTCATTGATAGAGGGAACCTCCAGAGAAGGAAACTCCCTCTTTCAGTGCAGACCAGCGCCTTTCTGGCAACTTATCATAGAGATGTGTTTTGAGTTCTAAGAAGCCATGTGATTTATTGTCACAGTGTCGGTATGTGGCCAAGGCAGCATTTGAACTCAGGTCTTACTGGTTTTGATTCCAGCATTCTATCCACTTTGTTGTTGAGTGGTACCCCACTCTTTGTGACCGCTTGGGCTGTAGAACACCAATATTAGCACTAGGTTTTCTTGGTAATAATGATGGTGTGGTTTGCCATTTCCTTCTCCAGTGAATTAAGGTAAACAGAGGTTAAGTTTCTTGCTCAGGGTCATATAACTAGTAAGTGTCTGAGTCTGGATTTGAACTTGGTTCTTCCTGACTCCAAGCTCAGTGCTTTCTCCACTGAGCCATGTGATTGCCTCCAAGGCAAATAGAGATTAAGTGACTTGCCCAAGGTCTCACAAGTAATAAATGTCTGAGGCTGGATTTGAACTCAGGTCTTCCTGACTCCAGGCCCAGCCCTCAATCCACTGAAGCATCTAGCTGTCTCATGGCTACCTTTTTATAATTATAAATTAATTAATATATCAATAAAATATAATATCCACATAATAAATAATATAAGTAATGTTAGTAATAGTTTTTTTTTAGTCCTCCAGCAACAAGCACAGGTCATTAGTTATGACAGGCCTTTAATAAATATTTCTTGAATGATTGAATAGAAATGAATAAGTGGTCTTCTTACCTCATCAACTACCCCTCCCTTGAAAAAGAAGGAAATCTGAACATAAACAGTCCCTCCAGAATAAAATCTCTGAGATAGTGCTAAGAAAACCCTGGGAATGCACTGAGGCTTTCCAAGTTTCATGACTATGATGCTTTGAGATCTTTTTTATTGCCTCTTAAAAATATAAATCACATAGGTATAAATTAATAAGTGAAACCCAGGGTAATATGTGTGTGCCTATGGCTACAAACAGGCAAGGTAATTACCAAGCATGTCGCCTTATTTGACAAACAGAACCAACAAAATAATAAAAAGGACACGTACAAGCATCATTAAATATGAATTACGGAGAGCGGCGCGAGGAGAGCTTGGCTTTGACATTTGTGAGATAACAACCTTAAAATATGTCTACGTTCAGCTGGAGACCTTTGAAAGGTTTCTTCCAGACTAAGTTATGGCCCATGTTAAGAACTTGGGCGAGGGTCCAAGTTTGCACAGGACAGTACAATACAGCCTTACCCATCAAGGTTTGGCACAATTAGACATGCCAGCTTGATCAGAGGAGGCGACTTGGTGGAGTAGAGAGAGAGAGAGAGCTGGCCTGGGACTCAGGAGACCAGGATTCTGCCACTAACCTGCTGTGAGACCTTGGCCATTATTCAACCTCTCTGAGACTCAGTGTCCTCATCAGCAAGTGGAGAGTGTTTGAGTAAATCAGAGGGTGGCTAACTATGGCTGCTCTTTGCCGGTTTTTGTCTGACCAGTGAGGTAAAAATGGATTTTATACTTTTAAGTAAAGTTTTGTTTCATTTTAAAATGTAAAGAAGGGAAAAAAAAAACATTTGGGCCATCCAAAAATAGGAGGTTGGCTGACTTTGCCCAGTTGGTCATCGTTTGCAGACCCTTGGACTGAGATGATAGCTAAAGTCTCTTTGGAGCCTCCTACTTTATGTTTTAAATGTCAGCATTCATTGTTTCAAGGTCCCTTCCCAGCTCTAACATTCTGTGCTTTAAACTCTCTTAGAGTGGTGAAGTTTAGTCAACCCATTAAGAAATAAGCATTTATTAAGCACCTACTATGTGCCAGAGACTTTGTTAAGCTCTGGGGATAAAAGTAAATGAATGAAAGGAGTATAAATCTAAATGAGGAAGATAAGACTATTAGTCAGTAGTCAATAAACATTTAAGTACCTACTATATTCCAGGCACTATGCTAAGCACTTTAAGTATATACAAAATAAGCATATATATATATATATATGTATATACATGCACATATATATATACATGCACATATATATATATACATATATATATAATAATTACTGTTTATATAGCACCTTTAAATTTGCAAAGCTCTTTACGTATCTCATTCAGTTCTCACAACAACCCTGGAAGGTAGAGGCTATAATTATCCCCATTTTATAGTTGAGGAGACTGAGGCAGACAGAGTTAAGTGACTTGCCCAGGGTCACACATCTAGGAAGTGTCTAAGGGCAGATTAAAACTCAGATCTTCTGGGCTGCAGCTCTGCTCTTCTCTGTGCACTTACTACCACCTAGTTGCCCGCATGGATACATGGTATATGGTCCAATATGAGGTAGAAGGGAAGGCACTTTGGGGGATCAGGAAAGTTTTCATGTAGAGAGTAGAGCTTAAGCTGAGTTTTAGAAGGGACGGATTCTATGAGATATGTGAAGAGGAAAGAGAGGACATTTTATATTTTAGCTTTCCTAGGAATTCTAATGTTCTATGCTTTATGTTTGAACATTCTAGATTCTAAGCCACCTTCCAAAACTCAGCATTCTGTGTTGGAATATAAAAATTCAATGATTTTAGACCCTGTTCTTTACCCTACTACTTCACTGAGTTTCTAAAGCAATCCTTCAGTCAATCAACAAGTGTTTATTAAATACCTACAGTGTGCTAGAGAAAAAATAGTGACAGAATCCCTGTCTTCATGGGGCTCATTCATTAGGGGAAAATATGTACAAAAGTAAGAATATAGAAAGTATATGAAAATAGAAATATAATTCCAGAGGTGGGAAGGCAGTAGTCCAGGGGTAAGGGTGGGGGGATGAGGACAAGTTTCTTGTAGGCAGTGACATTTAATCAGGGCTTTTAAGGTAGAAATTCTAAGTAATGAAGAGGGGGTACATTACAAACACACAGTTCAGCCTGGACAAAGACATAGAGGTGGACGATGATCCTACCTATCTGTACAATGGTTATTTCTTTAAAAAATTAATTTTTAGTTCCAAATCTTTCCCTCCCTCCATCCTTTTTCCCATCCATTGAGCAGGTAAGAAATATGATATCTATTATCCAAATGAAGTCATGCAAAAATTATTTCAACATTAGTGTTGCAAAACAAAACAAAAAAAAGAAAAAGAAATTTTAAAAGTTTCAGTCTGAACTCAGAAATTTACACTCGATGGAGAGCAGCTTTCATCACGAGTCCTTTGGGATTGTCTTGTATTATTTTCTTGATTAGAGTAGCTAAGTCTTTCACGGTTGATCATACTTAACAATATTGCCATTATTGTGCACAATGTCCTGGTTCTGCTCATTTCACTTTTCATCAGTTCATATAAGTCCTCCTAGGTTTCACCGAAGCCATTCTTTTCACGATTTTTTATAGCCTCCTAGTAATCTATCACAAGGATTGTTGCTTCTTGATTGACTCCAGATACTACAAGGCCGTACACTTCATCTTTGATTTTATATTGCCATGTCATGCTTCGATGGTTACATATGTGCTGACTTCTCCAGTCTCTCAAAGGCTGGGCTCATCATTTTGAAATAATTTTAAATTAACTTTTACATCTCTGAAATTTCCCTCTCTACCTTTCTTTCCCTTCCCAGACTTTCATCCCCTATTACAAAGGATGTTTTTTAAGAGAAAGGAAAAAAAGAGGATGGGACAAAAACAAGTAAAACTGTATTAAAATATGTAAGAAATCTGGCAATAGAAGTGTGTTCCACACCTGCAGATTCCTGCCCCCCTCCCCCAGCTCTGCAAAGGAGTAGGGGGTGGAATCTTTTCCTATTTCTTCTTTGTGTTGAAATTTGTTCTCTACGATTTTGCAGCAATCAGTTTTGCTTGTTTTGTGGTGGTTGTGCTGTCCTTCTTCATTGTTGCGGTCATCATATATGTCATTTTCCTAGCTCTGACATCCCTTGGCATCGGTTTGCATCCATCTCCCCATGCTTCTTTGTATTCGTCATATCCATTATTTTGTATTGCTGTCCAATGATATTCCATTCATTCAGTCATTCTCCAAATGATCGGCATCTTCTTTATTCTAGTTCTTCGCTAAAACAAAAATATTTAAATATTTTGGTGTATATGGAGTCTTTCTTTCTGTCAGTGGATTCTTTAGGCTATACCTCAAAGTAGAATCTCTGGGTCAAAGGCCGTGAGCATTTTGCTCCCTTATTTGAATAATTCCAAATTCCTTTTCAGAATCTTGTACTAATCCACAGTTCTACCAACAATGTATCAGTGTGTCTCTTTTTCACAACCTTTTCCGCATTAACTATTATTATATTTGGTCCAGGAGTCCTGCCTGTAACCTTCCCCTCTCTCTGTCACAGGGCCTAGCTTAGCGCTATACAAGTGATAGATGCTAAGTATTTTTTTTAAGTTGAATCCCTTCATTATGTTACTGATACCCAATCAAATCATGAGCTTTTGCATATAGAACTAGAGGAGAACTTAGAGACTATCTTATCCAAACTCATCATTTTACAGATTAGTAAACCAAGACTCAGAGGGACCACATGATTAGCCCAGGGTTTCCACAGAGCTTGGATGATATCCTTATTAAATATCCAGTAAGTCAGGCTTCTGGGGAAGCAGCCTGGGCAATTTCTCCAGTCACCCATGCCTGAGAGAGAGATGCTCCTTGAGCCTGTCTCAGGAGCAGTGTTTGGAGCCAGATTACTGAAGGGCCTCTCCACTGCAACTCTCTCCTCTCTCCTCTTCTCTGGCAGTTGGATCTTGCATACAGTCCTCAGCAAACGTCAATTGTGATTTCATGAGCAGATGGATTATGCTCTGAGGCCCGTCCGGGACACTTGTCTCCTGCTCCTTGTGCCTGAGAGTCATTGAACGCTGCTTCAGGAAATAAGTCAAGCATAGACAGCCTTGTCAAAGCTCGGCCCTGGGAGGGACGAGACCTGGCAGCCAAGGTGGAAATTTCGTTTTGGGCTCTTCCACAGGTTCCCTGCACCACCCTTGGCAAGAGAGCCTGTGCCTTGGGAGTAGTTCAGGTGCATCCTCTTCCCCATTTTAAGATTAGAGAAAGCCACACCACTGCCCCAGGGTTCCTTCTTGGTCCCTGACTAAAGCATTATGGTCCCCTCCAAGATTCTGCTGCCTGTGCTCTAAGTAGCACAGGATTGGGAATAAAGAGACTGAGGGTTGTTTCAGGGCTTACTCACTGTCAGTCAACAAGCATTTATTAAGCACCATGTGCCAGATGCTGTGCTGACTGCTACAGCAAAAAGATAACAAAATGGTCTCTGCCCTGAAGAAGCTTGCATTTTAATGGGGAAGAAAAGAGAGAGGGAGAGAAATGGAGAGAGAGGACAGATGGTGATAGAGAATTGATAGATGATAGAAGAAAGAGGGAGAAGAAGGATAGGGATGATAGATATGTGAAAGATAGTTGATAGATAATGAGGGGAGAGAGAGAGAGAAAGAGAGAGAGAGTGAAAGAGAGAGAGAGAGAGAGAAGGAAAGGAGAGATGAAAGAGAAGAAGAGACAGAGAGTAACTTGTTGGAGTAGTAGGGAGGGTAGATGGCTGTAGAAAATGAATTCAAGGTATTCACTTTAGGAATCTTGAGAAAAACTATGGGCCCTAAAGAGATGGAGATGGGGAGGGTGGGCTTTCTAGTCATAAGGCTTGGCTAGCACAAAAGCACCAAGGTTCTGGATAGACTGTTGTGTGTAAAGTGCAGTAAGAAGTATGGTTGGAGCAAAGCCCTTGTTCTCTCTGAACCTAGGCTGGCTTAGTGGATAGATCACTGGACCAGGAGTCAACAGGACCCAAGTTCATCATATTCTGCTTTGGATATTTACTAGCTATGTGACCTTGGGCACAGTAATATATCTTTCCCCCTCAGCATCTGCATCTGTAAAATGGGGATAATAGTATTTTGTGCAAGACACAACTTCTCTGTGCCTCAATTTCTTCTTTTACAAAATGCAGATAATCATTGCATCTCCCGCACTGGTTCAGTGTAGAGATGAAATGAAACAATGAATGTAAAACATTTCGCGAGGTATAGAGTAGGTTGTACCATTGTGGGCCAACCTTTCTCTTCTTATTCCATAAAATGTAGCTGCTAATACTTATATTCCCTTCCTCAAAGGGGCCTTATAAAGAAAGCACTTTGTAAACCTTCAAGAAATGTGAATTATTATTGTCATTAGTGGAGGACTTCCAGGCCCCTGGGATTTGAGCAAGGGGGTCCTGTGACCAATGAGCTCAGGATTGTAAATGAACCCACAAACATAAATACACAGCTTTATTCTTTTCTTTCCCAAATTCGCCTCTTAATGTTATAGCCTTTTGAAAATGAGGACATTTGTTACAGACAGAAATGGCCCTGTATTGTGGGCAGAAAGGACTTTGCCATAATTTAAAAATAAATAAAATATGAATTGCTCTGGATGCCCAAATTATCATTCATTTGAAGGAGGGTGGAGACAGAGGAGTCATTCTGTGCTAAGAACAAAATCAAAGAAGCGAGGTCTGTAGCAGACACAGCTGGCATTTCTCTGTCCCCTTTCCAGGTAATCTGTTACTCCCCAAAGCCTGTGGTTATGTGAGAGCAGAAGAGGGAGGATTCCCTGTCACTCAGCGTTGCTATCGCTGTCTATGGTACAGACTGGAGTTTCACAGAAAACTTTGGAAAAAGGCCAAAGGAGAAATCAGTCTGGGTTCAGAACACTGAGGTGATTATGGAAACAATTAACACCTTTTTATTTCAGAAGAGGGATTAATAAGGATGGGAATAGCAACTGAAGGTCAGAAGAAATGTGTACTAACATGTTCTCTGATAAACTGGCTGTAAATATTTGGGGGACATATTGCCTTCTCTACAAGAAAACAAGGCAAAACAAGGCTTTCCCCAGGGCTAGAGCAGCAGAGCCTCAAGTCAATGAACAGAGGCAGCCCGTGCTGTTCTGGCCAGAAGAAGCTGTCTCCTGAAGACATCATTACTAATTACTCCCCACCTCCACCCCCATTTTCTTTTAGAAGGTGGAAGGTCTGGGACAGGAATGGCACAGATTGTCCAAATAGGCATCAGTATGGAGACAGGAAATGGCCAGAAGCAGTTGTCTTGGCTTCAGTCAACAAGCATTTATTAAATGCTTATTGTGTGCTAGGTCTGGGGTTATAAAGATGAAAGTGATTCCTTGAGGAGTTTACACTCTGATGGGAAACATATACACACACATACAAACATATGTATGTGCTTGGAAGGCGGGACCTTGGAACAGAATGTCATAGCTGGGAGGGGCCTTAGGTCACGGGATATCAGAGCTGGGAGGGAGCTTAGAACAGGGGATGTCAGATCTGGAAGGGGCCTGAGAATAGGGAATGTCAAAGATTTTTTACATCTTAGAATGCAGTGCTAGAAACTTGGAGCTGAAATTGACCCTAGACATCCTCTGTTCCAACTCTTTCATGTTCTAGATGAAGGGACTCAGGTCTGGAGCACCACAGGGCTGGAGATTTGGAGCTGGAAGGGAACTCTAAGGTCATCATTTTATACATGAGGACATTGAGTCGCAGAGATGAGAGTTTACTTGCCCAAGGTCACAGAGGCAGTTAGAGGCAGTTAGATTTGAATCCAAATCTTCTGACCGCATATACACCATTTACAGCACCAAGACACCTTGAAAGAAATTAATTTTGTCCAGGGTCCCACAGCTTCTTGAAAGGCAGCATGCTACATTTGATAGAGAGCTGTTCTGGGAGCCAGGAAGACAGAGGCTCTAGCTCCACCTCTGAAATCTGTAGGCTGTGTGACCCCAGGCTAGTCACAACCTCTCTGGGCTCTAGACTGTTAGACTGTAGAAATGGCAAAGGAGATTTCAACATGCACTTGTAGAGGGAGCTTCCTCCCCAGGAGGTGCCTCTCTCCATGGCAGGCCCAGGCTCTCTGACCCCCTCTCCCCCATTCCCACTCTGGTTCTCTTTAACACCCCCTCAATTTCCTTCCATCCCATTTTCCCCCAGGGTGCACTGCCTGGGTGGGGGTGGGGTGGGGAAGACTCAGTTATCCCTGGATCTTAGCAAAGGCCTAGATGACATAAAAGATTGAAGCATGAATGTGTTCAAAGCACCTTCTGTGTTGCCAGGCACAGTACTAGGCACAGTGGGGGTACACAGACAAATATACAGCTCTACCCTCAGATGCTCCAAGGCAGTAGAGCTGCAGATGGAAAGTGGAGAGAAGGCTGAAGTTCAGAGAAAGAAGGGATCTGCCCTTAGTCACCCAGCTGTGTCAGGGCAAACAGACCCTGGACTTGAACCCTGGCTGTTTGACTCCAAATCTAGGCCATCCTATGCACTTTCTTTTGTATATTCTTTGTATCTTCCTTTCACTCCTGCCCCTTGTGGTGTGCAGGGCTGTCTGTAACACCTGCATTTGAATACTGCCTTTCACACTTAAGTGTGACTTTGGGTAGGTCACTTCTGCTCCTTCTCATGCTTAGAAGTCAGACTTGATAACTTCTCAAGGAGAGAGCTTGCATTTCCAAATCTCTGATCCTTTGTCTTGTCGGCCCTTTCTGGGGCTGCCTACTTCTTCACCAGGTCTAGTTACCTTCTTCCAAAGGTGGGCCTCAGGGTGGCTCTGTGCCTCTGGCCCCCAGCAGGGATCAGAAAGTGACCAATTGCTTCCAGGAGGCATTTGCAACCCCTGAAGCTCATTGCATAACTCTTCTGCCAACTAAACACTTGTTGTAGGTCTTTGCCAGGAATCTGGGCAGGTGTTGGAGAAGATAGGAGCCGATCCTGCATCCCCAGTGCAAGAGAGTGAGGCAGCCAGGGATGAACAGGCAAAGACTGGCCAGAAGAGAGGGAACCATCACCAAGCTCCTGATTCCATTGCCCATAATTATTGTGTTTCCTTTTATCATTGAAATAGTCCTATCTCAGCTTTGTGTGGTGGAAGAAGTCCTGACTGTGCCGAGACCTTGGAAGAGTATGGCCTTGTGGAGTAGACAGATGATGGATTTGGAGTTAGTCTAATCCAGGTTCCAATCCTTCCCCAGACAGATTCAAGTGCTGGCTGTGACCCTAACTGCATGTGACCTTGATGTAACACATGATCTTGGCTGAATTACTTTCCTTCTTGAAAAGTCAATTTTCTCATCCTTTGAATGAGGGAGATGGAACCACAGCTCTGTAACTACTGATTGTGAGGTCTAGGGAAAGTGCCACAAAAGCAGGGTGTGGGTTCAAGCACCAGGATCAAGACCTAGGGAAACAAGATCTCAGAGGAAGTGGAAGAGAGACCCTGGCGGCACCAGCCCTAATAAGTAAACAAACAAACAAAAAACCTAAGGCATCTTGAGATTATTTGTGAGATCTTGCCCTGAGGGTAGGCAATAAGGGGATGCTGAGAGGGGGAGGAGCTGGCTTGAGGTGGCTGTTTTTCCTGATAGAGGGAGATGGTGTGGAGGTGTCCAACATGCAGTCCACAACCCTCTCCAAAGAGGCCGGAACAAAATTAAATTATAATTGGAAAATATTTAGAAAAGAAATGGAATATGATAAAACATTGATAATATCACATTTTAAAACTGTCAATATGTGGCCCACAGGGATCCTTATGTATGGATCAGTGGCCCCATTTCTATTAGCGTTTGACACCACTGATATGGAAGAAGCACATAAGAGCATCCTATTTCGTTTGAAAAATACTTGTTGCTAACTTTTTGGTTTTTACATCACCTATGTTTATTATTATTGCTACAATTAATTATCTATTATGACAACAATATATAATGATGACAATTGGTAGAATACATGAATAATCATCTACAGAGATCTTTAAGGTTTGCCAAACACTTTTAACATGCAAAAATTCTCATTTGGTCCTTACAACAGCCCTTCCCAATGTATCACTCTAAGAGAAGCTTAAAAGAGGAAAGAAAAAGTTGAACAAACCCAAGATCTCACCAAAGCCTAATGCTGTTCATGCCCACGGACCTCACCTCCACAAAGCTGTCAGGGAGGTGCCTTCTCGTCTCTCCTGGTCATTATCATTGCCCAGTGTTCAGATCTGGCTCTTTTGCCATTTTAATCACGATAACCACTGTGTATATTGTCTTCCTGGTCATCAGTTTGTCTAAATCTCCCCATCCTTCACCACTCACATTAAAGAACAGTAATATTACATTTCTGTTCTTGTATCACACTTTGTGGAGCTGTTCCCTAGTCCATGGGCATATATTTTGTTTCAAATTCTTTGCCACTAAAAAAGTGCTACTGTAAATGTTTTGATGCGCACTGGGCTTTCCTCTCCTTGACCTCCTTGGGGTATAAGCAGCCTCCCCCTTTAACTAAATTCTTCTTGCTAACTTGCTGCTAAGCTCAGCCGTTTCTAGCTCTTGGAAGACTATAAGTTATCTCAGCCTTCCCGATGTTGATGCCCTGGGACAGAGCCCCACTTTACTTATGGCTCTGGGTTGGACTAGATGTCTGAGGTCCCTTCTAGGTGCTCAAATCTCTTTTTCCTTTGTTCCATCATTCGGCATTTAATATTCTATGTTCTAAAGGCTGCTTCCAGTGCTACCGTTCTGTTAGCCCCTTGTAGAAATGCTGACAGATGAAAATTAAAGGGGGTGGGAGCATATTTCAATTCCTATCTTATTGTCAGCAGCAGCTCTGCAATCCACTCTGGGACAGCCCGCCTGCTGTGATCTGGGCCAGCAGAGATAAGGGGGAACTGAACTGGCCAGCTCTCCCAGCTTGTGTCAGGCTCAGATGAAAAGCTTGTGTCTGGGCTAGGGGGCAAGGCTTTCCCTTTCAGGCCAGAGAAGCTGGTCCCAGGGATACCTGGGGAGGGCCAGGAGGCCTTTTTCTGCTAGCCTCTCCTGGTGAGCCTCTTTGTGGCCTTCTATCCTGCTGGGCCTGGGAGGCTGGTGATAAGGCACTAGAAGGGAGATGTTCCCTTTGCCAATTCCCCTTAAACTTTACCCCTGGTGCTGGCTAGTTTTCCAGTCAAGGAGCCTGAAGCTTTGTTGACTTGAAGTTAGAGTCCCCAGCCAAGTGTTCTGCCTCAGGGCAGGGCAGGCTCAACCCTTGGCCAAAACTGGGACCAAGGTCAAGTTTGTTTTCCAGGCTTTATGTGCCTCCCTAGTGCTTTCCTCTGTCACTTGGTGAGCATCTCAGAAAACCACTCCACTGAATCATTAGAGGACAAAAGTAAGGCAGAGGTGGGAGTGGCAGGGATTATAGTTGCAGGCTAGAAGATGACAGCAACCAGGAGACAAATTGTTCAACAGGAACAACTGAATAGCTGTGGAGTGAGTGGGGGAATGAATCCAAGCCAGTGTCGATCATCTTTTTTTTTTTTTGTTTAATGACCAGAACTGGGATTTAATTGCTATAGAAAACATTGAGTGTGGAGACTCTCTTTTAATAATATTGTTCAGTAACGTATAGTCTAAACCGTTGTGTGACTCACTGAGAGGTGCTTACTTCCTCAACGTCACACAACCAACTGGATTTGAACCCCTGTCTTCTTGACTCTGAGGATGGACATCTATCCACTATGACTCTGTCTCCGTTTGCCAACACTTTATAAAGTATCATTTGGGTCTTGAAACAGCTTGGTGAGATAGGTAACATGTTTATTGGTGCTAAATTTTGCAGATAAGGAAACTGAGGCACAGAGAGGTCAACTAATTTACCCAAGGTCACATGGCTTAGTAGAGATATTAGAGAGCAAGTGGCCTTCCTTCTTTTTTTTTTTATCAACATATATCTCATTTGTCTAAACAAATTAACTGGCTTTGATGGACAGAACATTTTTCTCAGCATGGAGGGATATCCAGAGATGAGAAGCACGGAGCTCACAGTCTAGTCTGGGATTATGACTCATATAGGGACAATGATTATATACAAATGGGAAAAATGTTTGAGAGGTACAAAGTATTATATGAGGTTGGGGGTAGGAAAAGTCATTATTACATTGTCGAGAGAACTAAGCAAGGTGAATGGAGGAGGTGACATTTGAACTAAAGGATGGGTAGGTTATCAACAAGGCCACCGAGTCCTATGCAGCCAGATTGTTGAATCTTCTCAAGTCCATAAGGTCCTTGAGGGCAACAACTATCCTTTGTCTTTCTTTGCCTCCCCAGCACTCATCACAGTGTTTGGCACATAGAGGGCACTTAATAGATGTCTATTGACTGTTGCTGACACTATTTCCTATCTGTATAGTAGCGTAGTTATCTTGCAGAAAGTTGTAGATGCAAGTCTGGATTGACCTCTAGAGGTAAATGCTGGGGATAAGATTTGGGAGTCATTTGCATAGAAAGAGTCATATAAATTGTGGGAGCAAATGAGGTGGCCAAGAGAATATTGAGAGAAGGGAAAGAGGTCAAGGATAGATCATTGGCAGCCTCCCTACGTTATAAGGTCAGGAAGAGCTAGACACGCCAGCAAAGCAGATGGGAGAAAGCCTACGGATAAAGTCAGTCTTGCCTGGACTATGAACTGTGTGCTGTGTTCTCTTTAGAAGAGGGAGGGATTAGGGGAAGAATATTCAAACTGGAAAACTTCTGGTGGGATTTGAACCCAGGCCTTTTGACTCCAAGACCAGCTCTCTTTTTACTGACCACACTGCCAATTAACAAAATAAAAAAGGCATTTTATAAACTGCCTAGTATCATACCTAAAAAAGTAATGCTATTATTTTACTCCTAATGATAAAAAAGAGTTATGATGATGATGGAAGTCAAAGTAAAACAAATTGTTACTTGGAATAGATCTATTAGTTCTATCCCCAGGTAGAATGGGTTGCTTCTGAGGTCATGGGTTCCCCCTTATTGAGGTCTTTAAACAGAGGTGGAATGTCCGTTTGGCAGGGATCATTACACTGAAGATTCTTATTCAGGTATGGGTTGAGTCAGATGACCTCTGGGGCTTTGTGATTCTGTCAAGCTGTGATGACCTCAGTGTAGGCCATGCCTTTCACCATGCACCTGTGATGGTTTCAAGAAGAGAAATAACCCTGTTTCTACCATCTTGGGATTTCAGGAGCTGCTTCTCTAGACACTCGTAAACTTTAGCCAAGATCTTGGGACCTGATGTCCCTCCCTTAGCTCTCCATAATCTCTCCCTTGCTGATTCCATACAGAGTTGGCATCTGGGCAGACCTGAGCCCTGTTTATATGGAGGCTTTGGGCGGGATCTCCTCAACATTGATTTGCCTGACAATTATGAGGGGGATGGACCTTATTTGTATAGAACCTCCACCTGCCTAGGTTGCTGTGTGAAAGCTGTCACATTTCAGCATTAGAAGGGACCTCGGAGATCACTTAGTCCAATCCATACTCCACTAAAAATTCCTGACAAGTGGTCATTCAGTCTTTACTTGGAGACGCCCCCCCCCCCACCAAGGAGATGACTTACCACTCCGAAAGCATCCCATTCCACTTTGGGAACACTCTCATTGTTAGCAAGCTCTTCCTGATGTCAGATCTAAATCTCCCTTTGCTACCCCCCCCCATTTCCTAGTTCTTCCCTCTGTGGCCAAGAAGAACAAATTTAATTTTTTCCCATGTGTCAGCCAGTAAGCCTCTACTATGTTCTAAGCACTGTTCTAGGCCCCACGAATGCAAAGACAAAAATAAAATAAAACAAAAAGATAGTCTGCTACAAACTTCCAACTTCAATACAGCTAAAGGTCCTAGAATCTATCTAAGATTGGACTAAAAAAGACAAGACTACTAGGCTTGGTTCTTGGTGGATTTTGGGGTGATGGTCATGATAACTTGCCTTTCTCTTGTGCTTTTGTTTCCAGAACACTGTCAGAGACACTGTTTTCTGTGAGGTAGGAAAAGTATTATTATACCTTTTTTAACAGATGAGGAAATTGAGTCCATAGAGGGAAGTCACCTTTCAGTAAATGAATAGGATGCTCATATACTCCTGGGTGATGGGCCAATATTATAGAATGGAAGGATCACTCAGGAGGCCCCCAGGTCAAAATCCATCTCTGCCACTTACTAGCTGAGAGAACCTGAACAAGTTTCTTCAGGTGTAAAATTGGTATCATAATAATTTCACAGCCTATTTCATATTCTTGTCAAGGATGCCCTTTGGAAATTGAATATGCTCTGGAAAAATGTGTTGTTATTGTTGATTAGGCAGCTAGATGGCATAGTAGAAAGGTACCTGGGTTGGAGGCACTGCAGCCCGAGTTCAAATTCTGCTCTACTCTTAAGAGGTTATTCTCAGCCTCTATTTTTCTCATCAGAAAAATTGAGATAATAGTAGCCTCTGCTTCTCAGGGCTATGGAGAGGGCCCACTGGGGTGATATGCATTAACATGCTTCTCAAGACTTCAAGTGCCTGTATCTGTGTAAGCTATCCTTAAATCAATGACAGAACGTTGGAGTTGGAAAGGACCTCGGCGGCCATCTCATCCAACTCCTAGCAGATGGTGTAGATGCCATTAGTGAGTGAGCTGCCCAAAGGCAGCAGGCCACTCTGACCACTTAAACAAGGGGCCAAAGCATTCAGGGAAGCTCTTGCCAGTACCATCTGTGTGTGAACCAAAGCATCCATCCTATTTGGTATTTGGGTTTGACTCCCATGGTGGATCCTGGCCCTGGGCTTTGGATTTGACCTTTGCTCTGATTCAAGCTTTGGCCCTCCTGGTAACAGGTGGGACTCTCACTTTCTCAGAGATCCTTGGGTTCATAGATGCCTCAGGTCCATGAGCTGCTTTCTCCTCACTTGTGGGCAGCGTGAACCTCCCCAGCATTTGCCGCCATTATTCCTTATGTGAAAATGGCTTGGGATTTTGGTGTCTTCTGGAGGGGAGAGTTAGAAGTCGGTATGATCGATAGATAAGTAACTTTGACTCCTCGGGTCTCAGTTTCCTCCCCTGTAAAATGAGTGGGTTGGACTTTGTGGGCTGTGGGGTCCTTCCTGTTCAAACTCAGTGATCCCATGAAGTCACAAGATATTGCTAGATTTAGAGCTGAAGGGCACCTTCAAGGTCATCTAGTCCAACCCTTTGTTTTATAGGTGAGGGAAACTCAGAGAGGCAGTGACTTGCTCAAGGTCACGTAGGCAGTAAGGTGGCTAAGTGGGGCAGTGGATAGCACACTAGGCCCGGAGTAAGGAGGACCTGAGTTCTAATCTAGCTTCAGACACTCTATAGCTGTATGACCCTAGCTAAGTCACCTAACATCTCTTTGTCTCAGTTTCCCCAATTGTAAAATGGGAATGATAACAACACTGACCTCCCAGGATTGTTATGAGGATCTAATGGGATAATATTTATAGCACAGTGCCTGGTATGTAATAGGCATTATATAAATGTTAGTGATGATGACGATGATGATGATGATGTGACAGAGTCAGGATTTGAACCCAGGACCTCTGACTCCAGAGCTTGCCAGTCCAACATACTTTAAAACTCGTGACAATTATACAGGGACTGGACCTGTGATTTCATTAGTGTAGGGAGCTCTTTAGTTGAGGAAACTCTCTCTAACAATGCAGCTCAGCATCTTCTCTGTGATCTGTAGTCTGGTTGGCCAAGAGGTTAAATGACTTGGCCAAGGTCACAGAACCCCCTTATCCCAATGGCTCAAACTCTTCCTTACTCCCTGGGCAGTTCTCTGTCTTCTGTACAATACTGCTTATCATAACAGTTAGTGATGCTCCAAAATTGAACTCAGTCTATTAGAGTCAGGGTGGCAGGAAAACCAGCCCCTCTCCTTGTAACTCTTTAAGTGAGGTACGATGATGCGGCCGGATTGCTAGGCCCCTGTCAACGGGATTCATGATCTAGGTAAGGGTGAGAATAGTTGGCCACCACATTTTCTCTGCAGACTTAAAGTCTGTGATTCCATTTTTATTAATCCCATTCATCTCTGTACTGCCCTCTAGTAAGTCATAGAAGTTATAGCTATAGAGAACGCTTTAAGATTCGCAAAGTGCTTTACATGTGTGATCTCATTTGTTCTTTACAACAACCCTGACAGGTGAGTACTGTTGTGATTTTTTTAATTTATTAATTTATTCTAAACTTAAATACAGAAGAAAAGAAAAAGAAACATAATAAACTTAAATACAAAATAAGAAGAAAAGTATTGCCATGTGCCTAGCAGAACATGAGAGGATTCAAAATATACAGCAATAAATTTCCATTTTAAGAGAGCCAATAAAATAAATACCATGCATCGTGTTCAGAGCTGGCCATCTTTTCTTTGCTTCCCTGTGAGTTTTCTTATTCTTTGTTGTGCACTTTTTACTTTGTTCTTCTCCCAGCCCTGCTTCCTCCCCCTCCCCCAAGAAGGCTACAATTAAGTGCTGATATATATATGCGTGTATGCATACATATGTGTTTGTGCATATGCATATGTGTATCTATGTATGCACACATACACATACATACACGCTTACCTTAAAGACTATTTTATGGAGAACTCACACAGGGCAAGCACTCACATGGTGGTTTGAAGAAGCAATACAAGGACACTCTCAAGGTCTCTCTTAAGAACTTTGGAATTGATTGTGTGACATGGGAGACACTGGCATAGGACTGCTCAGCAGTGAGCCCACATCAGAGAAGGTGCTGTGCTCCATGAGCAAAGCAGAATTGAAACAGCTCAAAAGAAATGTGATGCGCAAGTTTAGAGAATCTACTCTGAATGTTCATGTGGACTTCTTGTACCTGACTCATGGTAGAGAGTTCTGAGCTCATATTGGTCTGATCAGCCGCAGTTGGACGCGTTGTAACTTGATTCCAACATAGTGATGTCGTTTTGGTCCTCTTCTAGAATGAAGGAGAACAACCAACATACACATACATTTATGTACACATACATACTACATGTATATATACATACAAGTATACACATATATGCACATATACACACAAAGATATATATAAATACACATACACATACATATACTTAGATATCTATAATCATATCAACGTATAGACATACACATTCACATACATCTATGTAAGACCACACTCCACTTATTTATCCTGTTTCACTGAAGGTGAATAAGCTCTTCTTCATAAGTCTGAGACTTTCCATATTTTTCTAAATCCACCAACAGCACAGAAATATTCCAACATACACTATCTAGTTATTTTAAGTAGTCTAAAACAATATTGATTAACATGGCTGACATATAGTGGTTTCCCTCTTTCTCTCTTTTGATCGAGTCCATTTTAACTTTAACTTTGTCTGAGATCATGATTACTACCCCTGCTTTTTTTCTTAATAAATTCTACTCCTGACCTTTGTTTTATGTTTGCGTGTATCTCTTGTTTCCTATCCCTCCTAACTCCTCTACTTTACTTCTACTCACTACCTTGTCCTTCTATAACTTAACCTAGGCCCCCTCCAAGGATCCCTCCCTTATCCTCATGTTCCCATAAATCTAAACACCCTTCCATATTCCCCTTTAACCTATTCCCTCCCCCTACCCTCTAAAGATCCCTTCCTTATCCTCCCAATGATCCCTCCCTTATCCTCCCATTCCATTAATCTAAATAACCTTCCATACTTCCCACCTTGTAGGTGCTTTTGCTGTCTCCACTTTATAGGTAAGGAAATCAAGGCTAGGAGAGGTTTAATAACTTGCTTATTTAAGGTTCACACAGCTAGCAGGATTCAACTCAGGTCTTCCTCACTCTAGGTCCAACACTTTATCCAGTGAAACATGTAGCTGCCTCCAGCAAGATTTCATAGGCACTTCTAGCTTGTTGGTTGATTGCTAATTCCAGGTGGTTCTAACATGCTCTGCTCTGATCCCTAGCCTAGGTATCTCCTTTGCTCCTTGGTCACTTTCCCTGGCTCATAGTTATTCCCTAGTGGCTGCTGAGAGTTCTGCCTCAGCTGTGCTTGAGGATAAGGCTGGGATAGATAAACTGCTTGGAGTTGGTACCAATCTTATGACACTTCTGGAAAACAGAAGTTTGCAGTATAAATCCCTGACGTCCAATTATGTATATTTCCCTCTTTTTTCCTGCAAATAGAACATCACAAATAGTAACAACCCAGTTCTAATTATTTCAAATTTCTGTTTCTGTGTCAGTTCTTATTCTACCTTGGCAGCCTCCTTTTTGCCTTTCTAAGTTTTTCTTTAGAGTTTCTCTTTCTTCATTCTTTGGACCTACCTTCTGAAGACCAACTTTTCCTAATTTTACTAAGCTTGTCCTCAGAGCAGAAGCACATAATTGATCACTGGGTTCATGCCGGATGCCCTTCCTACTTGGAGGAGGCATATCTTTTTGCCTTGGTGAAACCAAATTCATCTCTAGGTCATGCTGTGGCACCAGAGGGAGAGCTTGGTGGAGAATTGTGTTATGGTCATTAGGATCATAGCTCTAAACCTGGAAGTGACTCTAAAAATCTGGTCTAACCCTTTTCCAACCTTATTTTAAAGATGATGAAACTGAGGTTCAGATATTGGTTCTAGCTATTAGTGAGTTCTATTTAGTAATGGAAACTTCATTCCGCTTTTATTTGAGGATTCTTGCTAAGGATTTGATACCAAATATTTCTGAGAAATATTGGAGCATTGTGTTTTGTTGCATGCAGTTTAGGAAGAATATTGATAAGTTGGAAAGCTGACAGAAGAAGACAACCAGGGGAAGGACTTTGAGCTCACAACATATACTTTTATTCAGTTGTTTTCAGTTGGGTCTGACTCTTTATGACACCATTTTTTGGGGTTTTCTTGGCAAAGATACTGGAGTGGTTTGCCATTCCTTCTCCAACTCATTTGTCAGATGAGGAAACTGAGGCAAATAGGGTTAAGTGACCTGCCTAGAGTCACACAACTAGTAAGTGTCTGAGACTGTATCTGAACTCAGGAAGATAGGTCTTTCTGATTCCAGGCTCAGCTCTCTGTGCTCTATGGTGCCACCTCGCTGCCCGTACATGGCATGTAAACTATGGTTAATGTGCCTAGAACATTGTTGGTGCTTGGTAAGGGTTTGTTGAATTGTTTGGCTTGTTTAGGTTAGAGAAGAGAAGAGTTGGGTGGGACACCATAGCTTCCTTCCAGTATTTGAAAGATTACATGAAAGATGAATTGAACTTGGAGCTATGGATGGAAGCTGCTTAAAGTCAAGTTAAGGGCTGACATAAGGAAAAACTTGAATTAGGAAAGAGAGCTGTCTCAGAGCAGAATGGGCCTCCTTGGGACTTAGAGGTTTCCCCTTCACTGGAGGCCTTTAGGCAGAGTGTAGATGAGCACTTGTTGAATGTGCTGCAATGGAGATTCTCTTCTCCGTTATGGACTGTGTCAGTCGGCCACAGAGGTCCGGTCTCACTGGGAAATCTCACAATTCTGTGAGGGCCTGGTGAAGGAGTGAATGTGGAATACCATCACAGTGTTCGCTCGGAGTCGGAAAGTGTCTCCATCCCTTCGAGTACCAGGCTGCAGACTCCATCCTGTTCTGCATCCCAGCTATTGGTGAGGATATGCTAAAGACTTGTTATCTCGTGCAAGGTTAATGCCAAGTGCCAACTGTCTTAATGTAAAACATGATTGACAGGACTTCAACTTCCACCACTTGCCTATGCCGAGCTCCTTTCTAGAGTAGACATGGAGCATGCAGCTGACACTCTGAACTCCAAGGAGTTAAGTTGCTTCTGCATGGAATTAAGCCTGCGTCTGTGGTTATTAAAGAGACAGATTAATAAAGTGCATGCTAGAGCTTGGAAGTGTAATTAGCAGGCTGCTGCATGTATGTTTAGGCTGCTCAGACATTTCCGAGTTTAGCATAAAGCTGAACCTTTTTTTTTTTTTAATCCGACTGAGGATGAAGGATTGGCTCAGACTAAATTGGTTTTCTTTGTATGTCTTGGATTTTTTTAATGTTATCATTTTTTAAAAAAATGATTATTTTCAGATTTTAAAGTAAGCTTTTAATCAGCCTTTATGGGTGACATCCGTGTTGTTTCTGGGTTTGCTGTCACTGGATTACCACCGCTCAGTCCCTGATAAAAAAATGAAGGCGGGGGGAGGTGATGAGTTGTTCATTGAAAAGACTTAAATCACAAATCTTTTTTTTTTTCTCCCCGGTGGCATGAATCCTACAGCTATCAAGGATGGAGTAGTAACTGCTAACAGCCCACCACGCAGAAATAGGGAATGACTTATTGGCGGACATAATAATCCAACATCTGTACGGTGCATTTCTGAATTGATGTCAGGAAAGCAAAGAGACAAAGCCTAGATGGCATCATTAGGACCAGATTTAAGACTCCAATTTGCGACACATTTGCATAACAATACTCAATAGCAACTAGTCACTGTTTCTTTTCTGACGTAGGGCAATTCACCTTCCTAAGAATGTTCCTTTAGGAGGGCAGGCAGCTGCACAAAATAAGGGGTCCTAAGCTGCGAGTCAGGAGCACTGGGTTCCACCCTATGGTTCTGTCGTTAAAGGGCTGAGCAACTTTGGAAAAGTCTCATTCTCCCCTTAGGGCTTCCCCGATTCCGTACTGTTCATAGGATTACAGACTTAAGAGTCGAAAGGAATATTTCAATTATCCTATCCAACCCCGCCCCCCCCATTTCCCAGATGGAAAAATAGACGTCTAGCAATAAATGTCATAGAGGTAATATGTAGAAGACCAGGATTTGAACCCAGAGCCTCTCATTTCCAGACCCAGTGCCCTTTCACTATCCTATAATGCCTCTTAGTTGTTACTATTCTTGAAATTACTTTGGGTGACTTTGTTTTTAATTGTTTGCTCATGTTATATCCACGAGTAGGATGTAAACTCCTTGAGGACAGGGTCCATGGTGCAGAGAATACTGGACTGGGTGTCAGAGGGTCAGATCCTGGAGGTGTCATTTATTGTCTCTGTGACCTCATAAAAGTCACTTCGTGCCTCAATTTCTCCATCTCTAAAATGAAGAGTTTGGATTAAGTGACTTCAAAGGCCCCTTCTAGATAGAAATCTACGATCCCTAGCACTTGGTACAATGCTCAGCAAAGAGCAGGGGTGTAACAAAGGTTTTCACGAATCGAATTGAGTCAGTTGCAGAAACTCCATATAAGGGAAGCCTCTGAAATCTTGGTATTTCATGTCCATAATGGCTCAATTATTCAAGTAGGGGAAAGAGGAATAATGCATCAATAAAAATATATTCATTAAGACCCTAGCTCTGTGCTAAGCACCAGGGTTCTAGGTGGAAATAGAAGGGTCTCTTCTTTGAATTGGGAGAGGTGAAAGAAGGTGGAGTGTTGAGGTTGATGCCAAAACCCTTTGGCATATCCAGCCTTGGCTGGGCCTCAGTTAGTTCTGGGCTGCTGAGGGTGTGGCATAGGGGAAGGTAGTCCCAGCTGGGGCCCTCCGGGCTCTATGAATGAAAAGGTCATTGGATCTGGAGACGGAACCATAGAGTCCTGCCTTTAGCCCTGGCCATCACTCTCCACATCCCTGTTCCAATTCACTTTTAAGCCTCTCTGAAATGGAGGTGACAGCATGTATGTTGGATATGCATCACAAGGATGTAGTGAAGTATTTACGACCTTGTAAACCACTATGCATGTAGTTGTCATGCGATGCTGCTGTTTCTCATAACAACATAGAGAGCTCCATCCCCTTTCCCCATCTACTCGAACAAGAAGATCCTGAGTCTCAAGGACAGACAGACTCCCTGAGTTCTCCTAATGAAGCTGCTCCTTCCCTTCTGGCCTCTAGTTGGTGCCAGAGGTCTGGAATGAGCCCTGGGAAAGGTGAGCTGGCCAGGGCTTCTCTTCAAAGAAGAATGAATGCCCTTTGGAAGATTGAAAGACCAGACCTGGGAATTGTTTATTGTTAATGAGACAGCTAGGTGGAAACTCAAGGACCTTGTTTCAAACCTATGACTCCCTTCTTCTGCATGAAGCCTTTTCCTATTCCCCTCCCCAGCTTCCCTCTATTTAATTACTATGCATAGATTTATTTAAGACCGAAAATAGTGATATATACACTTGTCTCCCTCAATATGCTAGGAGGTAAGTCCACGTGAGTAGGGCTGGTTTCATTCTTTGGACTCCTATTCCTAGTATCTACTGTGTATAAGGTGCTTTGGCATGTAGTAGGTACCCATTAATACTTATTAATTGAATGATTAATCACCCCTTCATTTTCATCCTTCTGCTGTTCTGCCTTCAGGGACAATAACTCAGGGTCTGTGCCCCAGAGAAGCAAATACAATGGAAAAGATTAGTTCTGAGTAGGCCACAAGATCAGGCTTGGACCCCTACCCTATCTCTTGCCTCAGTCTTATTCTTTAACTTTCTGGTTCCAAGTAATCCTCAGACTCCTCTGCCTTTCTTTGATATTATACATTTGTAAGGGAATTCCAGATGCTGTTTGGCCACATCCCTGATATGATTCTCTTAAGCCAAGGGTTCTAATCAGTTTTTGTATCATGGACACCTCAGGCAATCAGTCTGCTGAAGCCTAGGGACCACTTCTCAGAAGGATGTTCTTAAAGCCATAGGAAGAAATGTGTAGAATTGCAGAGGAAAATGATTATGTAGAAAAGAAGATGTATTTTTTTTCCTGTCCAAGTTCATGGCCCTTCTGAAATCTATCCGCAGATAACCTAACAATTCACGCTTTAAATAACACATTCTCCCTTATTATATGTAATGGTATGTCTACGACTCATGGAACACTATGGTCTTTGGAGAATTGAAATTGAAAAATCACCTTAAGGCCAATGGAGAGGAACATGGCAGAGCTGGTTGCAACACATGGCAAAGGAGAAGAAGACTAAGGGGCATCTTCAAGGGGAGTTATCAGAAAAAAAAAACATAAAATTTGGGCTGACCATGTGGGAATAGCAAGAGACAACCTTTGGAAAACCCATCGGTATCGTCAAGGTGTCGATGATACACTGTGACCAGTTGGCCATTCTTGTCCTCTATGTTGTTTGCTGCAGGCTGGAATAGTTTGATGGTGGTGGACCGTAGCTAGAGTAGTACACTTCACCTTCACCCAAGGTGGGTATTGCCTGGATGAATAGGTAGAGGGGTGATTTCAAGGAAGACTGGTATGAGGTTGGTGTTCTGGACTCCCATGAAGGGACATGATTTGAAATCACAGCACCTGGGTCTGAATGCCAACTTTAACATGAACTACCATGGCAAGCTACTGAACTTAATAGACCTTGATTTAATCATCTGTAAAATGAGGGGACAAGATTGGATGACCTCCCGGCACTGGATCCATGATTGACTTACTTTACTTGAAATTTCAGAACACTCTCTCAAGGGAGGAGGGGTGTTTAAAGAGAGACCTGGAGGATCTGTGATCTCATTTTACTGGTAGGACATCTCTGTCTACTGTGTTTGTCAGGAAAACCTGGGTTCAAGTCTTCACCTCTGACACGTGTGACTATGTGACCCTGGGAAGTCATTTAACTTCGGAGTATCCCAGACAGCTCTCTAAGAATGCCTGAGGAGAAGGGAACAGGCTGCTTAGAAGGTACGGATCTGCCCTGGTAGAAGGGATTTCCTCACGAGATTTTCCTTATGATAAAGACATCACAGGCCCAGGCTGAAATTTTCCCAGTGTTTTAAAGCTTATAAAGGACTAGGACAGTTGAGCTTTGTATCAGCCCTATGAGGGGGTGTTATCCCCACATTATAGATGAGAAAGTTAAGTCTGAGAGAGTTTAAGTGATTTGTCCATGGTCATAGACTACCAAGTATCCTGCCTTGGCTCCAAAACTATTCCAACTGTACCAGTCTCCTGCAACCTGCTGACCCTAAATGCCACAGTGATGTTTTGGGAGGGCATCAGGCAAAAAGAGACATTTATAGGCTGTGTGATGCCTTTGGTTATAGCCCTCATAACAATCTAGAAAAGGCCAGATCACACCTAAATGGAACAATTTATAAAGAAAAGTTTAAGATCGTGAAAATGTGACCTCTGAAATGGTGCCAAGGTCAGCTAGAGCCACGCTAAAACTGTTCTTGTTCTGCAGCAAGGAAATTCTACCTAGATCCACTTTAAGTGAGCCTCAGGCTATGCCCCCTTCTCTCCACCCCTACCTCCCATAATAAGAAGCCTCTGTTGGGAATTCCCTGCCTAGCTCCAGAAGGCCTTGCCTGCTTCCACCTGTCAGTTCCAGCTCAAGCCTTTTCTGAGGGCAGCTCTAGACCTGGCTCAGAGTCAAACTCTTCATCTGTTCCTGTTACCCAGACCCCTTGCCTATAAGAAACCCCCTGGTAACCTGTACTCTTTGGCTTGGGGTCCTCTTCCTGATGGCCCAGGCTCCTTGGTTGGCTGCCTGACTCTTGGGGTCCAGCTCAGGTTTCCGGTCTCTGTTTTAGTTGACCCTCCTGGACTCTGTTCCATTTGCCTTCCCATGCCCACTCTGGACCGTTTTTGTGGATCTCACCTCTGGCCTGCCTGATTTAAAGTGCATGGCACCCTGCTCCTTCACTTCCCACAGAGCTGAGTTCCCAGGATGGGTTTATGGGATTCTTCTTCAGCCTGCCTCTCTTTTTTCTGAATCTCTGCTTGTTGCGGCAAAAGTGTTTGGGATGGGCAGGTGGTTTTCGGTATTCTGCATGGTTTAGTGTGTGGAAGTGGAAAGACAGATGCCCTAGGAGGCAGCTGGCACCTGGGTTGAGATCCTGTTTCTAATGCTTATTAGCAGTGTGACCCTGCACAAGTTACTGACTGAGCCTCAATTTCCCTATCTGTAAAATGGTGGTAATCATCAATCCACAAACATTTACCAAGCCCAGAGTATGTGCCAGACGCTTTGCTAAGCCCTGGGGATTCAAAGAAAAGCCAAATCAGTCCCTTCCCCCAGGAAGCTTGCATTCTAATGGTGGGACACAAGTACCTAAGGAGAATCCTGCGGGGAACATCTCAAAGGGTTGTTGTGAAGAAACAGCTAGGTGGCTTCATAGTGCACAGGACACTGGGGCCTGGAGTCAGGAGGATCTGAGTTCAAATCTGCCCTCAGATACTTACTAGCTGAATGACCCTGGGCAAGTCACTTAACTTCTGTTTGCCTCAGTTTCCTCATTTGTAAAATGGGGATAACAATAGTCCCCACCTGTCAGGGTTGTTGTGAGGATCAAATGTGATAGTAATTGTACTTAGTGCAGTGCCTGGCACATAATTGGCATTACCTAAATGTTAGCTATGATTAATATTGTAGTTATTTTCAAAAGAGTTAATGCTTTTAAAAGGGCTTTGCAAATAACAAATCAGGATATAAATACATATCATTTTTACAAATACATCTCATAAATATATATCACTAATATTTTTCTCTTTGCTTTATATAGAGTCCAGGCTTTACAGGAAAACAATAATGCTTGATAGGAAATAATTTATTCAGAAAAATACAGAATATTTAATTTCAGTTTTATCATTGGGTGGAGCCTGATGGACCTCCTGTTGTTTCAAGAACCTCATCTCTTTCTAAGCCTCTCTTCTATACTTCCACCCCTGCTTCTCTCTAACTATATATAATCCTTTTTGGCTTTGACCAAAAGCTTGCTGGTACCCTCAGGCACTTGTGTGGCCTTGTGGTCCGGTTGGAATAGTGCTAGAAGTGACCACCAGGGGGCAGCACAGAGCCAAGGACAGATTTGGCATTGCCAAGGAGGTCTGTAGACCACCCGTCCCAGCCAAGGAATATTTGGATCAGGAAATGGGTTAAGGTACAGTTATAGCTTATCTAAGCTAGAAGGCAACGCAGGAGTAGAATTCTGAAGGATATGAGCAGGTTGATAATCCACAGGAAACAGAAATGGCAGGGAAGAGAACTCTGAGGCTAGAGGTATGCGTCCTGCCTCCGCTGACCTGAGAAAGTCACTTCAGCTCCATGGGCCTCAGTTTCCTCATCTGTAAAATGAAAGGGTTAGAGCAGAAGTCCAGCTCTAGAGCTATGAACTTCTGGGTTAGCCAGACAATATTGATGGGCATTCATGGGGAGCAGGGCAAGGTAGAAGGCTGAAGATCCCGAGATCTGGGGAAAATCAATGCCAGCATGTTGAAAGTTAGACTCAGGAACCACAGCAAGAATTTACCATGATGAAATTAAAAAAATATATATTAACCCCTAGGTGCAAGTACCATGTGAGGTACAACAGATTTAGACTTTAATGTCAAAGATTGGTCCAAAAACCAGAGGGGGAGGGAAGACAGTCATATTGTGGGGACAAAGAATGATTGGCTCTCATCTCCTTTTATTTTTTATTTTTTGGCAGGGTAATTGGGGTTAAATGACTTGCCCAAGGTCACACAGCTAGTACATGCGTCAAATGTCTGAGGCCGGATTTGAACTCAGGTCATCCTAACTCCAGGGCTGGTGGTCTACTTACTGCACTGCCTAGCTTCCCCCCTCATCTCCTTTTAAGGCAATGATATAGCACAGTACTTAGGGCCCTGGACTTGGAGTTAGGAAAACCTGGATTCAAACCTTCCTTCAGACATTTTTTTTTTGCAATGTGACTCTCAGTAAACCACTTTAACTTTTTGTGCCTCAGTTTCCTAATCTGCAAAATGAGTGGGTTGGAATCAATGTTCCAGCTCTAAATAGATGATCCTATGACAGTTGCTGGCTATGGAAAACTGGAATTAAAAGGACCTGGAAAGTCAAAGAATTAATGAAGCAAGAAATATTTTTGGAGTACTGTTAATGGGCAGGATGTTGTGCCAGACATACAGAGAAGTGTAAGATACCTCTTGCCCCTTCTGCGGGCTCTCAGGAAGCTTACCATCTGGTTGGGGTGCCAGACACACACACAGAAAGGTAACAGCCATTTAAGGCAATAGATTTGATCGGTGACCTGTAATCTTCCCTACCACTTTGCCAAGCTCCTGGAATCTTGAGAGGCTGATATGTATCTAAGAAAGGGCACTCTTCTCTTTCCAAGATCTCCATATCCCACACATCTATGGTGTTGATCACATGTATCACAGTAAGTGCCAAAGGCTGACCAGGTGTGTCCTGACCAGTCCAAGATAATACACTTCCTCTGTGTTGCTTCTAGCTTCTTTTCGTTAGTGCTGCCCAGCCCTCTGGACAAGTCAATACCAATGAATTCTTTGACTAGACCCTAGTTGGAAATTCAGATTCCTCTTAATTGATCTCCCTTCCTCTAGTATCTCCCATCTTTATTCTCTCCATAGCCTCCAGAGTGATATTCCCAAAACACCAATTTGACCATGTCATTCCTCTGCTCACAAAATTTCCCTGATTCCCTCTTGCCTCTAGGATAAACTAAAAACTCCTCTGTTTCGCATTTGAAGCCATTCACAATCTGGCTTCAACCTTCCTTTTAGTGTTTACCACAAATTACTCTCCCCGGGGCACTCGACTTCCAGCCAAAGTGGTTGACTTGCTTTTCTCAGTAAACACTCGATCTCTTGCCACTCCATCAGCTGTCCTCCGTGTTTGGAATGGTCTCCAAACTCATCACCTCCTCTTGGAGTCCCTCAATCTCTTAAGGGTCAGATTGTGCTAATATCCACACAAGATGATTCTTATGCCCCACCCCCCAACTATCAGTGCTTTCCCTAATTCTGAAATTTTTGTATTTATATTTGTTTTTATTTATTTTATTTTAAATATTTATATTTGTATTTATTTTTCATTGAATCACTCGCATCCATTTTTTTTCTCTTGTAGAATGGGTGTAAGCTTCTTGAAGGCAGAGCCTGATACATTGTTATCTTCCTGTGCCCCACACCTGGTATGATACCGGGCACAGGGTAGCGACTTATAATAGGATTTATATAGCAAGTCAAGGTTTGCAAAGCAGTTTACATGTTAACTCATTTGAGTCTCACAACTCTGTTATCGTTAGCCCTGTTTTTTTGAAAATGAGGAAAGAGTCTGAGAGAAGTTAAAAGACTTCCCCAGGATCACACAGCTGTTTAGCATCTGACGTAGGATCTGAATGAACTCAGATCTTCCTGACCCTGAGTCTTTCACCCTATTCATTATATTACCTTGGTGCCTAATAAATGCAAAAAGTCTCATCACCTCATGCTGAGTTATTACAATAGCCTGCCGGTGGATCTGCCTTGACTCTAGACCCCCACCCCACCCCAATCCATCCCCTATTCAGCTGCTAAAGTGGTTTTCCTAAAGCTTAATTCTAACCATGTGTCCTGCCCCTCCCATCCCAATAAAGTTCTAGTGGCCCCCTATTGCCTTGCCTCCTTCATTCTACCCTCAGCCATGGTTTTGTCCCCTCAGGATTGTTAATTGGCCAGCATGTAGGACCTTGCCTCAGGATAGAGCTCTATCCCTATAAGGAATAGAGACTCAGTAGTAATTTACAAATAGCACCTGCCTAATAAATATTTGTTTGAATTGAATGACAAGTAGATTTTGTAACATGTCAGTTTCACAATAAGCAGGGCAGTCTAGACAAACACCAGGTGTACTGCATTTCCCACAATAGGAACATTTTGATGAATTACATGGAAATCACCTTTTATAAATTGGTGTATATTTTAAATGCATTGGGGAGCAAGCTATTGAAAGAAACCTCAGGTCATATCTGTTAAATATTCATTCATTTAATAAACTTTGAGTATCTACTGTGTCCAAGGCTCTCTGCTAGATATTTGGATGCATGGATACAATGGTAAGGAAGACAAACTCCCTCTTTAAGGCTTTTGCAGTTTGAGAAGAGGAGACGGTATACATGTAAATAACTGTGACATGATCTAGAATCAAAGCAGCCATGCCATGTAGAGGTTGGAGCCACTGGTGGTGAGAGGAAGTCCCCAGATCTTTGGTGTAATGGTGTATTGATTGACACAAGGGAGTGTTGACAGTAAGAAAAGTACTGAGTGCTTCAGAAGAATTCAGTGGAAGGTGGGCAAATTACCTGGGATAAGCAGAGATGGCATCATGGGGAAATGACTTTTGGGGTAGGCTGAAGAGATCAGAGGAATGCAAGAAGGGCATTCCAGAGGTAAGAAACAGCTTAAGCAAAGTCACAGAGGTGGGGATGCACTGAGGCATGTTTATAGTGTGTTGGATAGTTTTGCTTCGCTGTAGAAATGGTCAGGACAATGGGTGGGAGGTAAGTTTGTTTAGGAAGGCTGCAACCTCCCCCCCAAAAATCTCTATTGTAAAGTGAATAAATGATCTATACTAATTTTAGCAATGCGGAGTTTCATATTTTGGGCTCCTCTTTGCAAATACATGCCTTCCTCGTGACTATTTCTGGGAACCCAAGGCTCTTTTTTCATATGTCACCCCCTACAGGAAGTTATTGCCAATGCCTCTGGTTGTTTACATTTTGTTCTTCAAATTATGTTTGCAACATCTCTCAAATATGTTCCCTTCTCTCCTCCGACATTGCCACCACTCTAGCAAAAAGTTTCATCACCTCATGCTGAGTTATTACAATAGCCTGCCGGTGGATCTGCCTTGACTCTGGACCCCCACCCCACCCCAATCCATCCCCTATTCAGCTGCTAAAGTGATTTTCCTAAAGCTTAATTCTAACCATGTGTCCTGCCCCTCCCATCCCAATAAAGTTCTAGTGGCTCCCTATTGCCCCCAGGATCAAATGCAAAATCCTCTGCTTGGCATTCAAAGGCTTTCATAACTTATCCACCCCTGACCTTTGCAGTCTTCTTACACCTTACTCCCTGCCAGTGACACCAGCCTCCTGGCTGTTCTTCCAACAAGTTACTCCATGTCTCAGTTCCAGGCATTTTCTCTGGCTGTCCCTCTATGTCTGGAATGCTTAATCTCCTGATTTCTACCCACTGGCTTTCCTGTCTTCCTTCAAGTCTCAACTGAAATCCTGCCTTCTACGGGAAACCTTCCCCAAACCCCTCTTAATTCTAGTTCCTTCGCTTAATTTTTTTTTTCCGTATTTGTCCTGCATATAGTTTGTTTACATATATTTGTTTGCCTGTTCTCTCACCTCTTGGATTCCCAGCTCCTTGAGGGTAAGGGCCATCTTTTGCCTCTTTTTGTATCCCCAGTACTTAGCAGGGTACCTGACACATAGTAGGTGCTTAATAAATGTTTATTTACTGACTAATTGATGGGAGTGTGGTACATTAGGAGGAATGCTGAACTTGAAGTCATGGACCTGAATTTGAATCTCAACTCTGCCAGCTTACATCTGTGTGACCTTAGGCAAGTCATTTCTGCCATCCCTCTTCTATGAAGTGAGGGGATCAGACTAGGTGACTTCCAACAGTCCCTTTAAGCTCTGGAGCTACGAGCCTACATTAGGTTGATCAGTTAACAATCTTTATTAAGTGCTTACTGTGTGACAGGAAAAATGTCAACTCCCAAGCAGGCAAGGACTGGTTTTGTTTGTTTGTTTGTTTGTTTTTTTTTTTTGGGGGGGTCTTTGAACTGCTAATGCCTTACCCAGAGTAAATGATTGTAGGGCTGAACTAAAGAAAAAAGAAGTGAAGGAAAATTGAGCTTTGCTGTTGTGGGACTTCCTTTGTTATTATTGGAGAGACATCCTGTAGTAATGGGAACTAGACAGAGCAAAGGAAAAGAGCAGAAGAGGGGGTGATGAGCGGAGAGAAAGCAAGGACCTACACCTTACTTACTACAATGGCAGAATGCAAGGAACCAGGCAAATTTCCTGCTGCTAGAGAGCAGAGCGAGATCTAGGACCTTATTCTGACTCCTTATTTCCCCTGTGCCTCAATGTGCCCTTTCACAAAGTCACTGATGTCTCAACAGCTGGAGTGGGGTGGCATTGTGAACAGGAAGTAATTCATGTTTTGGAAACAAGGGGTCCTTTAATCAAGTCTGCACTGAAGTCCTGTTGAGGGAGATGGGTCAGGGAATCAGGATGATGGGAGGGAGGAGAGAAAGAAGAGAGATTGGGAGCGTGTAAAAAAGGGCAGAGAAAAAGAAATGAGGCTGAAGAAGAGAGAAAGAGACAAAGAAGGACAGAGAAAGAGGAATGAGGCAGAGGGGAGAGAAAGTGAGAGAGACAGAAAAGAATGAGGCAGAGGGGGAGAGAGAGAGGAGCAGAGAGGGACAGAGAAAGAGGAATGAGGCAGAGGGGAAAGAAAGAGAGGGACAGAGAAAGAGAAATGAGGCAGAGGGGGAGAGAAAGATAAAGGAGGTAGGAGGAGAGAGCAAACAGGGGCATGAGAAAAAGAGGGAAACCAGAGGAGAGGTGGAGAAACAAAAAGAAAAAGAGAACTGAGCAGAGAGAAGATAGAAGGGAGAGAGAGAGAGAGAAAGGAGACAAACTAAGAAAAAAAGGGTCAAAAAAAGAAGAAAAAGGAAAGCAGGAAAGGAAACAGAGAACAATGAAAGACTGAGGAGGAAGATGAAGAAAGAGTTGAGGGAGGAAAGAGAAGACAGTAAGAAAGGGGGATGGGAGAAGGGTATTGAGGAGAGACTAGGAGGAAAAAGAGCCAATATCAGAAACAGGTAAAGATAGAAGAGGAGAAAAATTATAAGAGAGAGGAATCAGACAGAGGAGGGAGAGAGAGAAGAAAAAGGAGATAGGTAGAAGAGAAATAGGAGAGTAAGGAGGTATGAGATGGAGAATAGAAAAAAGAAAGAGAAGAAAGAGAAAGAGAAGAATTCAGAAATAGAAAGGGAGAGAGGAGAGAGAAAGAAGGCTGGAGAAAGTCAGTATTAAAGGCATTTTATACATGACAAATGTCTATATGTTAATACACTGAAATAAATATAGCAGCTGCAAGTTACAAATCATATTCATCGGTTGTTACAGTCTGGTAATTGTCCATACCGATATTTTCATTCTAGTTCCAGACCCTGGCTTATCAGAGAACAACATGCTTTTGAAATGCCACATTACTTTGTAAGTACGTTTTATGTTCAAAAAGTTCCGCTAAGTATGATATACAGAAGAATTATTTATGTTTCCATTTCTATTTGGCTCCCAGGGCTCTGGCAGAGCGATTTTAAAATGGTAATTATGATTGTCAGCCCCACGCCACTCTCAGGCCCAGCCTTCCTTCCACCTCCAGCTCCCAGGCCCTTTTAAAAACATCTATTTCCCCGAGTTCTCTTGCAAGAGGTTCTGGTGTCTGAAAGGCGCTGTGGAAATTAAAAATGTATATGTATATGTTCGCTACCTCACACAAATGCTCCATTTTGAAAATGAAGGTTCAAAGACTTTCCTAGCACAAAATACATATGCTTATCATAAATCTCTCTCTGCGGTGAACTGTCCCCTGGGGGGTGGAAGATTAATTATGGAACTCGGCATTGTATCTTAGATTACTGGGAACCTGGAATGAACACACACGCGCGCGCGTGCACACACGCCCTCATTAATAAGACCAAGCATCTACTTTATTGCTGATAAGCAAAGAAAGTGGATGTTGTATGTGGCCCAACCCCTCCCCCTACCCAATTGTTTTCTTTCCTCTCTCACCTCATCTTATAGGTGAGAAAACAGAGGCTCAGACAAGCTCAGTAAATTATTACAGATTTAGAGGCAGAAGGGACTTCAAAGGCCAATGATTAAATGTCCTCATTTTCGATAGGAGGAAACTGAGGTCAGAGGAATTAGATGAATTGCCTAAGGTCACATGGATGCTGATGGACCCAAGGGTTGGAGCCCATGCCCTCTGGCTCTAACTCCAATGCTCTTTTGACTGTATCCAGGGAGAATTTGTTATATGGATCAATCAAGTCACACAATAAAGCCTGGAAGACTTTGGGAGGCAGTGATAGGAGGCAAATGTTAAGGCCTGGTGGTCCTCCATTTCACTGGAGGAAACCATTTGGTGTCTCCCATCTCCTCTAAGTACATTAACAGTCAATTAGAGCTGATAAAGTCTGAGTGGTTGAGCTGGACATGAAGGATGCCCTTGGTAGTGATGTGTCTGCTGCTGGGCACCATTGGTGCAAAGACAAAATGGAAAGTCAGTGCCTCTAAGGGGCCTACAGTCTAGCTGGGAGAGATAACTCCTGCATATAGAAGCAAGTATAAAATCGTAGCATCCAAGGATTTTGGGGAGAGACCATCCAATTGATAAGGCATTAGTTAATTTATACATACATATATACACATATATGTATATATATATATATATATATATATATATATATATGGAGAAAGAGAGAGAGAGAGAGAGAGAGAGAGAGAGAGAGAGAGAGAGAGAGAGAGAGATCTAATTTTGGCACTTCCCTTAAAATTCTTTGAGATGTTTGTCTTTGATTATAAAACATCCCATCATGGTAAGCTTTTATGAGGCATCTTCTGTTTACAGAACTCTATTCTACACTAGGAGAAATACATTTAGGAAAGGTCTGTTCCAGTAGCAAACTCTTCTAAATGTCTCTATTAAATGGTTCTTAACATTGTCTGAATAATACAAGAGACTTTCTAGCCCAATTCTCTCATTTTACAGAGGAGGGAAATGAGTTCCCATAGAGATAAATAACCAAGGTCACACATCCTCAGTGACTAGGGAAAGAATTGAATCCATGTCCTCTGATTTTAAACTTGGTGTTTTTTCCTGCTATATTGTGATATTTTTGGGTCAAGGAATCAACCCTTTTTTGGTGTCATGGCTCCCTGTGGTTCTCAAAATTCTATTTTTAAAGGCATATAATCCATGAAATGATGAAGGAAACCAGCCATATTAAATTCCATTTCTCAAAATATTAAAAACAAACATGTTTATGCACTCCAGGTTGAGAAACCCTGCTCTCACTAGAGGGAGCATTGAAAGGCCAAGACCATCTTCTCAAATGCTCTACTCTCCCTTTCAAGATGATAAATCTTCCATTTATACCAAGCTACAACTTGGATTTGGGGCCAAAACATTATCTAGTTTGAACTTGTTCCTTACTATGACATAAGGTCCTAGGAGTCGGCAGAATAGGTCCTGCTAAATGTGTTTTCAGGACCCCAAGCACAGGTCAGGACCCTGGGAGTGGACAGAGGCTCTTGGCTAACCCTTGTGCATTTAGCTTGCCTGCTTCCTCGGGGGAGGAGGGATCTATCCTTGAGCTGTTTCCCTTGATTCATAGAGAAGCAAAGCAGTGTCTTCAACTTTGCAGCTCCCTGCCTGCTGGCTCCATGGGCCTCATCTTCCCCCAGGCCACCCCCTCACCTGCCTGTCTGCCCCCTGCCATGTAATGCTTTTCCTATAATTCTCTACTTTGCTCATTTGGCTTGGCTGCATTTCCCAATATTCCATTTTATTCTCCATGTCTCAGGCCAATTACCCAAATGACTTGGTGTTTTCCGATGACTTCTTGCTGCTTTCCATTGACTCCTCTGCTCTCCCTCTTTGCCAGCCATTGGAGCCAGGTTCCCTACCAGGAACCCTCTGAGCCCCAACTTTGTGCCTCCCATCCCCCTCATCCTAGAATTTCTGGGGCCAGGATTCTGTCTCCGTTGTTTTGTTTCTTGGGATGTTTTCAATTACTGATCCGTCCGCTGAGCCATTTCACACCTGACTGGGTAAGACAGAGCATTCTCTAGCATAGAGACCAAATGAGGAAAGCCTCAGAGAGTGTTGGAGGAAGCCAACCAGGCCTGGACCTGGCATTTCTATTCACTGAACTGCATAGCAGCCTGGTTAGGGCAATGAGTGCTAAATATAGAGAAGGCTGTGTGACTTTGAGCAAATCACTTAAATTCTCTGTTTTTCCATTTCTTGGTCTGTTACATATCATTAATAGTATCAATAGCTAGCTACAGAGCTGTTACCAATTATGTTTCACCTGTACAAAAAGTAGTAATAGTTAAAAATAAAACAATTGGAGTGGGCATGTGTGTAAGCGTGTGGGTGTAGGGATGGTAGCAGCACTGTGAGAAGTTCTGTGTAAGTGAGGAGTCTTTGATGGCTGCTTTGACAAGAGTCAGACCATGGGCATAGTCACACCAGGAGAGGGACAGCCTTTTCTCCAGATAGGTTAGCCCCTGCTTCCCAAAGATTGAGAGGGAAGGTGGTGTTTCATTTCATAGGCAAGGAAAGAAGACTCCTGTGATCACAAAGCTAGGGAGTGTTGGAGACTGGATTTGAACTCAGTTCAATTCAACAATGAGATTTATTAAGGATTCATGATGTGCCAAGCCTTGTTCTAGGTACCAGGGAGGCAGATACAAAGGGAATGCTCCATGTCCATGAGAGGCTATGTTTTGCTTGGACAAACAACACGTACGAAGATGGCAAAATGCAAGAAATATGCTAAGTCAATTTGTAGGGTGGAAAGAACTGCAGCATTTGGGGGAAATGTTCAAAGTTCCCTTGGAGAAGGGTCTGATTCCTGAGGGGAAATGGGGATTCTAAAGGGTGAGTTGGAGAGAGAGCCCCCATCAAGCCCAGGGGCCAGTTTGTACAAATCTCAGACAGAGATGGGAGGTGCAGATGTATAGGAAACAGCAAAAACAGTTTGCATGAAATGTAGAGTGTGATTAGAGGGGTCATTCTGGTTTGGAGACTGGAAGTGCCAGGCAAAGGAGCAAGAGGGCCCCATGGAAGCTTGAGGAAGCTCAGATCTGTGCTTCAGGAATGTCACTTTGATAGGTGTGGGAAGGGTGGATTGGAGAGAAGAGAGAGGGTGACAGAGAGAGAAGAGAGGTAGGCAGTCACAACTGTCCAGGTAAGAGATGATAGAGACTTGAAATTTAAGGCCAGTCATCCTCTAAAGTTACATTCCACCTAATAAATGTTTATCTGGAATATTTCGATTTACATATGTTATAACTCCCCCATTGAAATGGAAGCACCTTGAGGACAGGGGGATTATTTCACTTTGTTCTTTGTATCCTAGTGCTTAAAAAGTGCCTAACACATAGGAAGTGTTTAAAAAGTGATTGCTGATTTTGACTGAAGTAGAAGCCATGTAAGTGGAGGCAAAGGAAAATGGTGTGGATGTAGAACTGAGTTGCTCTGACAACTAATCAGATATAGGGATCGAGAAGAAGAAAGGGGCAAGGGTGAGTCCAGGGTTGCGAGCCTGGGTGACTAAAAGGATGGTGATGTCCTTGGTAGTAACAGCAAAGTTACGGAGAGGGTGGTGTTAGGGGAGAAAGATAATGAGTTCAATTTGGGGATATAATGTGTTTAAGATGCCTGCAGGCAGTAATGTCTAGTGGGAATTTGTCCACGTGGGATCAGAGCTCAGGAAAGACATGAGGGTTGGAAGCCACCTTTGTGAGTCTTCCGTGTGGTGGTAACAATTGAAGTCTGTGGCGAGATTACAAAGAGAGAGAATGCTGAGGGAGAAGAGAGCCCAGGAGATTACCCATGTATACATGGTCGGACCTGAATGATGATACAAAAGGGACAGAGGAGTGGTCAGTCTGTTATGGAAGAGACCTGAGAAAGACCAGTACCTTGAAAATCCAGGAAGAGACATGGTCCAGGAGGAAGAGGAGGAGGTTATAGAGAAATGGTCAAGAAAGAGAAGAACTCAGAAAAAAGTCAAGTCTCTCAACTTAATTCTCAAATTAATTCTGTTGGTTTTTAAGAAATATTATGATCCTCAAAAATCTTTCTAAGCCATCTAAGGAACATAGGATACATGCACAGAATTATAAAACCCCTCAGTTGGAAGAGATTTCTGAGGCTGATTCAAACCCATACCTGAACTAGAATCTTCTGTACAATTTTCCTGATAAGTGATCATCTAGTCTTTGCTTGAATATCTTCACTGACGGGGAACTCAGTACCTCTCCAGCAACCCATTCCATTTCTAACTGGAAGGAAAGTTTCCTTATTCCCAACCAAAATCTGTCTTTATAATTCTCCTTACCCCATTTCTCAATCTTTTCTAATTCTGCCCTCTGGGCCAAGCAGAATAAGACTAATCCCTCATGTACTACCACCACCACCACCACCACCCCCTCCTCTTCCTCTTCCTTCTCCTTCTCCTTCCTCCTCTTCCTCCCATTTAGTTGTTGTTTAGCGATTTTCAGTCACATCTGACCGTTTGTTACTGCATTTGGTGTCTTCTTGGCAAAGATACTGGACTGGTTTGCCATTTCCTTCTCCAGCTCATTTTACAGATGAAGAAACTGAGGCAAACAGGGTTAAGTGACTGGTCCAGGGTCACACAGCTTCTCAGTGTCTGAGGCTAGATTTGAACTCATGAACTCTTCTTGATTCCATGCTGGGCATTCTATCCCCTACGTGGCCACCAAGCTACCACTCCTGTACCTGATAATCCTTCAAATACTTTGTGGGCTGGAAAGGTCTTTGAGGGTTTTACTATTTCTTAAAAACCAGCAGACACTTAGTAAGTTATTATTTACCCTGAACAATCTTTGGAGGTAAAGAATTAGCAGGTTTATGGATGAGGACCCTGAAGCTTCAAGGGGTTGTGTCATTCGTATGATCATAAGATATATAGTATAAAGTATAAAGTCATGTTGGAGACATTGAGCCCAATTCCTTCATTTTACACATGAGGAAATTGAGGCTCAGAGGGGTTAAGGAACATACCGGTGATCAATAGCTCATAGGCTTAGAGCAGGAAGTGATGTAAGAGATTGCCAAATCTGACCCCATCATTTCATTGTTAAGGAAACTGAGTTCCAGAGAAGTTAAGGGACTTATCCAAGGTCACCTAAGTAGTAAGTGGCAAAGCCTGAATTCAAACCCAGGTCCTCTGAGTCCAAATCCAGTGTCCTTTCCATAGCACCCTGCTGCTGTCTCTAGTAAGCAAGTATTCTTTCTTTTCTATGATGGAAAGAAATTGAACTTGGAATCACATGACCTAGGATCAGGTCCCAACTCTTCCCTTGATTGAGTTTGGTTTGACCCGGACAAGTCTTTTGTTCTCTCTGAGCTTTAATTTTCTCTTCTCAAAAACGAGGGGCTGAGATTGGATGAGTGCTAACATCTCTGCCTTCTCTAAGGTTCTACAATCCTGTGATATGTGTCACTGGCCACAGATATGGAAATAAGGCAGTCATATTCAGGACAGCTCCTTAAACATAGAAATGGCTCTTTAGAAATTGGAGGCTGATTTATGCCAAGCCTGGCTACAGGGAAGCCCCAATTCTCAGGTTTACTCAGTATCTATGGGGAGGATGACACTTCCCAGTTACCTTGGACTTGACCCCAACACCCTCTGGGAGTCTTTCTAAAATGTAAAGAAGTCTCTTTTTGGCATTTGTAAGGAGAGTAAGTACGTTAAATAGGATGCAACCTTCCTTCCATGCCTGAGTCATGTAAGCTTCAAGATTCTCATTCTGATGGCTGGTTTTCATGGTATAATCTTGGAGAAAAATGTTGCTGTGGGACAATGGGAAGAGCCCTGAATTTGGTCATAGAGGACTTGTGTTTGAATCATTGGCCTTCAGCTTACTACCTACGTGAACTTGGGTAAGTGACTTCACATCTCTGAGTGTCAGTGTCTTTATCTCTGAAGAGATAGGCTCGGACTACAAATACATGACCTCTGAGATTCCATTCCACCTCCAGATCAAAGATCCTCAGTAAATAATGTTCTATATAAATAGATCTCCTTTCCTTGCCTCGCCTTCCCATTCCTTCCCATTGTTATACAGCACCTAAAAATTTGCAAATCTTTTACATACATGTAATTGTAATAAAAATGCTAACAGTTCCCATGTATGTGTATAGTGCCTAAAGGTTTACAAATCACATTGCATCTTTTTTTTTTCTCCTCTGAACTCATAACAGTCCTGTGAGGTGGGTTCTGCCAACTTTATTATCCGCATTGTACACATGAGGAAACCGAGGCTTGCAGAGTGTAAATGAGTTACTGAAGATTACACTTCTAGTCTGTGTCAGAGCTCAAACCCAAGCATAAGAACTTAGGTTGAATTTTAATAATTTCAGAATATAAGATCGTAGGTTTAGATTTAGAAGTGGGAATGTTAGAGGTCCTCCAGATCTTCATTTTATAGATGAGGAAACATAAGTTCAGAGGGTCTGAGTGATTGGCCCATGGTAGGGGTGGAGGACCAGGAAAGCTCCATTAGTCTAGAGCCCTCATTGTAGAGATGAGGGAATGGAGCCCAGAGAGTTTAAGCTGCTTATGGAACTTCATGAAGCTATTAAGTATGAGGACTGACATCCAAGACCTTTGGATCCAGATGCAGACTTCTTTCCGCCATTCCCTCTGCCTAATGTCATGGAGACTGTCCCTTGTGAGCCATTTCTGTACTGGAGCAGCATTTTGACTTCTGAGATTATCATGAAGACAGACCTTCTTCCCTGGCACGTCCTCTTGGATGTAGTGGACAGAGTGTCCCTAACTTCTAGTCATTTTCAATCAATGGCAAACGCTTAGCCTCAGAATCCCGAAGTTTTGGTTTGATTCCCAGCTTTGCCCCAGCCCTATGACTTTAGGCAGGGCATATTCAAATTATTTGAACCTTTCTTCCTCCCTCTTCAAAAGAGGGCTATTCATCCTTACCCAGGGTTCAAGAACGTTAGTTGAGAAAATACTGCCTGAAACTCCATGCAAATATCGTCACTGCTGCAGATGATTAAGCTCTTAAGCTAAGGCTCAGTTTTCAAGACCTTCAGCGTTCAAAGTTTTCAAGGTTACAAAGGAAGTCCCTCCAGTTCTTTTTCCCAGCGGATCCTGTTCGTGATAAGAGAAAGTTAAGGTTTGTTTGAATAATCCATTAGCCGGTTGGAAAATTACCTTCTCATTATGAAGTATTCTGTGTCACTTTCATACTAATTACCTGCACTGTGTTTATTGAGGATTAATGACTGCCCAATATTTTATTAATAACCAAGTGACATTTGTTTTTTGCATAAATAATAAATAGATGGAGGGCCTCATTAGAGATACATGCATTGGTTACCTGGGTGCATTCATTGCCTTTTTTCCATTTATTAAAATTTCAGCATCAGGGCTGGGGGAGAGGGTGGTAACTTTCTCCTGCCCCAACAAGGGACCCTCAGTCCTAGTATTCCTAGCTCAGTGGGTCAAATGTGTAAGTCACAGAATCATTGAATTTGAGAATTTCAAGGGACTTCAGTGGCTCTCCAGAATAAACCACAAAGAAAGGAACAGAAGCAATAGCAAACAGAGCTGTAGTGTTTTAAGATTTATAAAACTCTTGCCATTCACTCTCTCCTCTGAGTCTCACTATTAATCTGATCCTACAGATGAAGATACATGTTTAATGACTTTTCCACAGTCACTTGGCTATCGTCTGAAGAGAACATTGATCTGAGGAATCCTCACTCTATCTAACAGACCCTATAGAAGGTATTCTTGCCTCTTCTGGAAGATCTCTAGGACTAAAGATGTGACTGTATACTGAAGTAGTCCCTTCACTTTTGGACAGTTCCCATTGTTACAAGCTTTTTCTTTATATGAAGTTGGAATCTGCTTCCCTTAAACTCCTACCCAGGTGTTTGTTGCTTTATCCATGGGGCCCAAACTGTGGAACAGATTCCATTTTCTGGTCCCAGGGAGTAAAACTAGGAATAGTCACTCAATGCATATATACAATGGCATTGTAGTAGAAAATGGGTTGAAGTTTCCAAGAAGCAAAATTAGGCTTGAAGTCAGGGGAAAACAGCAGCAGCAGTTGCAACACTTTTTAGCATAAGAGCTGTCCAACATGGAAGAGGATGCTTCAGGAGCAAGAGGATTCCAGCTGACTAGAGATCATCAAGCAAAGGTTGGATGAGGGTGTCTGGTGGGGTTATTACAATGGATAATCTCTTTTGAGGATGGGTGCAAATAGTTGGCCACTGAGGGGCCTTGCCACATTGTGAGTATGCGATTATGTGAAGTCAGGTCTGTCTTTTCTATGAAAGTTCTTTGCATGAAAGAACTTTGAAAGTTCTAAGACAATGAGACTTAAAGCCCAAGTCTGAACTTTGTAGGCAATGGCCTACAAAAAAATGGCCTAGGCAAATGGGCAAGTCATTTCTCTACTGTGGATATTTCTGCTGAAAGCCAGAGCTGCAAATTCTAGTATCTAGGGAAAATTCAGATGAACAAGGAGGGGCAGTAGAGTGTGTAGTGATGTGTAAGAGTAATGGCCCAGATGCTGAGCTACACATTCTGATAGAGTCTCACTATGAGAGGAAGGGGAGATCCATTCTCCAGAACATCTGGCTCTGGCCTTGCAGCACAGTCAGTACCCAATACTCCAAACTTGCAATGGCAGAGAGGAAGCAGAAGGTATAGAAAAGGAAATGTGGTAGAGGTAGGCCCCAGGAAGGAGCAGCTAGGAAGCACAGTGGACAGAGCACTGGAAGACTTGAGTTCGATCCAGCCTCAGACACTTACTAGTTGCACAAACCTGGACAAGTCACTTAACCCTGTTTGCCTCAGTTTCCTCATCTGCAAAATGACCAGGAGAAAGAAATGTAAACCACTATAATATCTTCACCAAGAAAACTCCAAATGGGATCACATGACTGAACAACAGACTTCGATAAAGGATGACTCCCTTGATTGTGCCAAAATTATAAATAAGGATTTCTTTCAATTGTAAAACATCCATCCCTCTACCTTGAAGCAAAGGCTGCTGGGGTGGAGGGCTACCCTAAGGAGGAACCTTAGATTTACCTTAGATGTCAGCACCCTGGAATATAGCTCCAGTCATCCTGTCCTAGTTATAGGTCTAAACTAGACCCCTTTAGACTCTACACTTCTTTAATGATTAGTATTTCTGTCCCCAAATTAGATTATAAACTATGTGAAGGCAAGGTACATGACTTAGCCAAACTTTCTGTCTCCTACAACCTAGCTTTGCCATATTAGGCGCTTAATAAATATTTGCTTGAATGAATGAAAAGCCTCCGTTTCCCCATCTGGAAAATATGGATTTTAATCCTTGCTTTATCTACTCTATAGGATCACTATGGATGCAATAAGTTCCTGTCAGATACATTACAGCCCACAAAGACACTATGGGAATGTGAGAGATTATCATTAGTGACACCTGCCTTCATTTCATTAAACAGCCCCTCTCTCTGAGCATGCACCCCAACCCCCTACCAAGTCTTCTAACAATAGAGACCCTCGTTTCTGCTAAAACTGTGTCATTCCTTCCGTGTTTGGAGAGTTAGAATCTAGGACAAGAGTATCAGTGGAAGGCAGCAGGTACCAGTGTTTCAGCTGTATATCTTATCAGATATTCACGAATGCAGCAAAGAGATGTCACGGGGAGCTTTCCGCAAAAAATATTTAATTAATGGCAACAGCTCCCGAAATGAATAACAACATCCAGGCAATTACAGTGTTCAGTAAAGCAGCTCTCAGAGGATGGGGTCGTGGCAGGTTCGTGACTGACTGGCATTTAAATATGGCATCTACCCATTGGAAAGACTGCAGCAAACCCATCTCTTAAGGCCTGGCCTGGGACCTAGAGCAGCAAAGACTCTAATAGCCATATTGTGTTTTGGAGGTCCACAAATTGAATTATATGTCATGTCTGGGCCCAAATGGAATCGAGGGATACAGAGACACAACTCTGTGCCTCTATGCCCCTCCTCCTTTAAAATGAAGGGAGATGGTGGTGGTGGTGAGACTGCCTGGATATCCTAACACCCTTTTCTAATGTCTCAGGCTGATAGGGTAGTAATGCCAGTAACATTGTCAGCTGGGAAAAGTCCTTCCGAGCCTAAAATGTTTACAGACTCGAGGATTTAAAGCTGAAAGGGACCTCAGACATTATTAGTTCAATGACTTATTTTACAGATCAGGAAACAGGCCAAGAGGAGGCAAATGATTCGCTTGAGGTCCTAGAACTAGTAAGTGGCTGAGTTGGGATTTAATCCAGGACTTCTGGGCCCAGTGACGGCTCTGTGCCTTTTGTCCAAGGACCCGCCTGGCTAAGTTTAGAAAGGCCATTGCTGGGGGATTTAATTCAATTCAGCCATTATTTAGTAAGTACCCACTTCATGCCATTTATGGTACTACATGCTCAGGCTACACAAACGAAAGAAAAAAAACAGTCCCGTTCCTCAAGCTGTTGAGTGCCTTCTCAATGAATTATTTGGGCCATAGCAATCCACAAAGACAGTCTACCCATGAATCAAAGGCCATCTGATATGCGTCCTGGGAGAGAAGATGCATATGGCGTAAACTACAGCCCCCTGGACCATTAAAAAAATAAAAAAAAATTTACTAGCAACTGCACAATAATAACGTCACATTTCTATACTGTTTTCATGTTTATGATGCCCTTTTCTACTTACAGCTCTACGAAATAGGAAGTGTGTTATTATCATAATTTTATAGATGAGAACACAAAGAAGGGAAGAAACTTGACCGTGATGTCACAGGTCAAAAGTGTCGATGGCAGCATTTGAAACCCCATTCCCTTGTATCATGGATAGGATGCCAAACTTGAAATCAGGAAGACCTGAGTTCAAATCCCATTTCATACACTAGTGATATGACCCTGGGCAAGTCCTTTACCCTCTATGTGTCATATCCTCATGTGTAAAATGGAGGCAGGAGGTGGGGGTGGGGGTTAAGTTCAATGGCTTCTAATGGCTAGTGTTTATATATTGCTTTAAGGTTTGCATAGCACTTAACAGATATCTTCTGATTTTACCCTCATGGTAACTGTGGGAGATAGAAGCTATTTATTATTCCTCTTCCCCGCTTTTTACAGATGAGGAAACAGAGGCAGGCAGCAATTAAGCAATGTACCCAGGTTCGCATAGATTATGAATGTCTGAGGCTTGTGGTGCTAATGTGATCAAGGATCTTCCTTGCCCATTCAATAGGCCTCAGGTGGAACTAGTTAAGGGAAACTTTATTAGAAGAGGTCTGTTTGTAGGAAGGCCCATTTGCTAAGCCCCAGGCCTACACAGGGAATATATACCCTGTGGGTAGCTATTAAGTTCAGACTAGAGAGCCAAGAGAAGAAGAAGAAGAAGACAATGGAGAGTAGAGAGAGAGATGGAGAACTGGAAGAGAAGCAGAGACAGTGAGAACTGCAAGAGCTTTCAGAACTGTGGGAGGAGAAGGTGCAGGCAAGCAGACAGTTAGGATTCATGAGTGTTTATGGGAAGGCCCTAGCAGAAGGGAAGGTTACAGGATGGCCTGGCTCTTTGCTGTGATACTGTGTTTTAATGTCCTTGCTGTTACATTGAGTTGAACTTACTGGTTTTGTGATACAATTACTGATATGTTGAATTGGGGTTATTGGTTTTGGGATTTGATCCTCTGGTGTCTGAATAAATGTTTTATTTCTTCTGCCTTCTCTACAGAGAGTCTCTTATACTTTGCGATTCTGAACTGTACAGGCATATTCATGGTCATCATTGATATCATGAATCTTGCCTTATACAGAGGTTGGATTTGAACTTGGGTCTTCCTGACTCTAGGCGCAGTGCTGTATCTACTGTACCATGTTTGGAATGCTCACCTTCCTCATCTCTGCCTCTTAGAATTTCTTGATTCCTTCATGACTAAGCTGCAGAGACATCTTTTACAAGGAACCTTTCCTCATCCTCTACCACCCAAATTATTCTGTATCAAATATATTTTTGCACATGCCCCCCCCAAAAAAATATTGTAGGGCAGGTGCCATTTTATTTTTATCTTTGTATCATCAGTGTCCAGCATAATGTCTGGCACATAATAAGTCCTTGATAAATGATTATTGATTGATAGCTTTCAAACTGGAAGGGCCTCAGCTGCCATCTAATCCAAACACTCTCAGTTTACAAAGGAGGAAAATAGAACTAGTGACTTGCCAAAGTGCCTGCTGTTGATATGTGTCAGAGTCGATATTGGAGCCCCAAGTCTTTGAAAATGAGAAAATAGAAGTCAAGCAACAAGTGAGCACCAGAGTTGGGGTTTGAAGCCAGGTCTTCCTAATGAAGCCAAGCCCTGAACTCAATTGACTGTGCCATGCTACCTCTTTGATAAAATAGGACCAGCATGTGAACTGAAGTCCCCTGCCTCAAAATGTAGTGTTTTGTTTGGTTTTCAGGACATCAGGTTTCCTTTTACTCAGCATTTATGATTCAAGATCGATGCTCTAAATAACCACCTTTTCCTCCAGAAGGAAAGCAAACACCATACCATTCCGTCTTTAATAGTTCATATAAACAATGAATAATTGTCACTTTCCTCAATAGCATCCTTGACTTGGCTTATTGGAAAATGGGCATCATAGTCTGGTTATGGCCTTTGCGTACATCTGTGGGCTGAAATCCCAGCTCAACCCTGGTTCCACTGGACAGATTTGAGTCTCCAATAAGAAAGATATGATATTACATGCCTTATTTTCCCTGATCCTCTGGTTCATGTGGGGAGGGGATAGAGAGGAAGTGAAGAGAAGACAGTCCATGTTGCAGGTAAAGGAAGGAATTTCCATTTGTCTCCTTTCAGGTCATGTTGTCAGGGGGATAAAACTCGGAGGATGAAACTCTAGAGCTGCTGATGGAAATCAAACCAAGGGGCTGAATCCATCAACGTCCTTTGTGACAATGAGGGACCTAAGTGGGGCATCCTGGACAGCCACATGGTTGGGATGCATGTGTAATTAGCACCACTCACTTATAGTTTAATGAGCATTAACTATATACTTAACAATAACCCAAATTCCACAGTATCACAAGACCTCAGAGCTAGGAAAAAACCTCCAAGACCATCTAGCCTGACCCAGACCTACACAACCCTCCATAACATGACATAGTTGAAGACCCTTCAAGGTCCTATGGCATTTATTCCTTGTATGGCCTTAGCCAAGCTATTTCCCTTCTCTGGGTCCCACCAAATGGGCATTCAACTTTTGTTTGAAAACCTCCAGTCAACAAACTGGCTACTTTACAAAGCAGTTCATTCAACTTTTGATCAGTTACAATCGTTGCAAAATTTCCCCTTCCATTCAGCTGAAATCTGTCTGTCTTCAACTTCCACCCATCACCAATCTTTGTTCTGTCTTCTTGCCAAGCAAAACAAGTGTTCATACAATTTTGTTGTTGGTGGTAAGTCATTTTTCACTAATGCAAAGACCAGTTCAGTAAAGACCAGTATTCATGGTCTTATTTGGGGTTTTCTTGGCAAAGATACTTGAGTGGTTTGCTATTTCCTATTCTAGTTCATTTTACAGATGAGCAAACTGAGGCAAGCAGGGTTAAGTGGTTTGCCCAGGGCCCTGCAGTTAGTAAGTGTTTGAAGCTGTATTTAGACTCAGGAAGATGAGTCTTCTGAGTCTAGGTCGGGTGCTTTACGAACTGTGGTGCCACCCAGCTGCCCACATTCCGGACATAGTCCTTGAAATACTTAAACCCAGTTGTTACACCGCTATCTAAATTCATGCTTCTCTATGCCAAACCAGTTCTTCTACAGCTTGGACATTAGTTCCTTCAACAATTTGGACGTATGTCTCTCTATATTTGACGATGCTGTCCTAAACTGCAATACCCAGAACCGAACAAATAAACTCAGGTACAGTCTGACCAGGGCAAAGTATGGAGGGACTCTGGACTTGATGCTTTCCTTAGTGCATCCTAATTGTAGATTCACATTCTTAGAGGTCTGGTCTTGATCGTGTCTTGGCCCTGCTATAGTTATTCCCTTTCTGACTTTAAGCCATATCTCTTCTTGGCCCTCCAGTTTTTCTTCCGTAAAATGTGGAAGTTGTACAAGATTGTCTCTGAGGTGCCTATCCACATGTGAATCCCTATAGATTGTTTACGAAACAGTTTAATTTATTTTGTTGGGTGTTTTCAACAGCCCTGAGAGGTAGACAAAGTCAGAACTAGGACAAAGGGAGTGGAGTGCCATATGACAGGGTGCTGACATCAACTGGAGTCCTTCAGAAGCGTGGTGACAAAGATGAGCACAGAGGTAGCTAAAATAATTAAAACTGGAAGCTAGCATAAGAAACCCTCTTCTCCCACCTACCTATCTTGCTGGTGGCAGTAGTCCATGTAAGCTTCTCCCAAGATGGCACCTCTCCACCTTCATGATCTCTTCAGTAGCTGCCTCATGGGCTTGCTCCAGGCTCTGGTTCACAGTATTTGCTTGCTTTGAAAAGAAAACAAAACCTTTCCAAACTACTGCTCTGGAGATAGGCAAGACATGTTTTATTCCCATTTTAGAGAGATGAAACTGAAGTACAAGGAAGGCTAATAACATGGAAAAGGTCAGAGAACCGTTAAATGGAGGGGCCAGAACTGATGTTTAGCCTGTCTAATCTCAAGGTCAGCATTCTGTATTAAAACAAACTGACCCCTTTTCTAACCGAGGCTTTATGCTGTGGCAGCCTTTAAATTCCGAGTAGTTGTGTGAAGAGAAGGAGAGCTATTTTACTGCATGTGAAAATGGTAGGTGATGGAAAGCTGAGGCTCTGAAGTCAAGGAGAAGTTCCCCACCTCTCCTAAAACTTCCCACATAGTTCACATTTTAGAACAATGCACACTTCCTTTTGTTTCTAGAAGAAAATCCAAACTGCTCTTTAAACCCTTCGCAAGCTCCAGACAAACCTGATGGCTAGGGTTCCTTACACTCTCAACATTCCATGAATTGCCAAGAGCAGTAGGATTAGGGGTCGCCACTGATAGGTCCTTTTTGGGGAGGCTAAGAGCTGGTTCTTTGGAGGGCTTCCATTCACTTCTCTGTCGAGGGATATCATTCTTTCCCGGAGCTCTCTGTAGAAAACCCTTTTGGGCTACCCAGTCATTCTAAAATGATATTTGTATTTATTGAACTTCGTGAAGCAGTTTGAGGTGGGGGGGGTGGCTTGAATATTAAACTACTAGAAGTTCTGGGCAGATCGATTGCCTGAGGTCCTCAGATCTATCTACCTCGCTCCCACCTGCTGTTTCCAGCAATGAAACCCATAGAGCTTCCCAGTGTAATCAGTGTTCCCTGACTGAGACACAATCTAGGAATTCAGTTGAGTCCAGTGGTTCTCAGCATCATGTGCTTAAGGGAAATACCTAACACCTATGGAATTATAGGACCTGCAGCATGGTGGGAGACAAGACATCTTAGCAGAGCTCTTAATAATCTTCAACTAATGAGAACCAGTTTGTGAGTTTCCTTACTTCTCCTTTTCCCATCCCTAAATAATAATGACGGAAGTCAGATACAAACAGCCATTACTCTACTGTTTCTTAGAGTCATCCGATGCCTCTTCCCTATGAACTCCAATGCTTTGTCTTTCATCTTCCCTGTGCCCTCCATAGGCTTTGCACTCTTATGAACTTCATCACCAGGAAATCTATATTCAAAACCTATTTTTTTTCTCTGTATCAGTTGCATGAGCTTGGGCACTTACGCCTCTGCCTCGTTTTTCTCATCTATTTATTACTGGGAACTGGCCAGTAAGCCGCATCCTTAGTATATGCAAAATGACACGGCTGAAATCTCCCGTGTAGAATGGGCTAGATATAAAATGAAGCTTCTAGGTGGTACAGTAGATAGATTTTCAGAGACCTGAGTTCAAATGTGACCTCAGACACTAGCTGAGTGACCCTGAGCAAGTCACTTAGCCCTGTTTGCTTCAGTTTCCTCATCTATGAAATGAGCTGGAGAGGGAAATGGCAAACCATTCTAGTGTCTTTGCCAAGAAAACCCCAAACAGGGTCACAAAGAGTCACATAACTGTAAACAACTGAACGATAACAGCATTTTCATAGACAATTAATAAAAAGCTAATATTTATATTTTTATATTACACTATGAATACAAAGTTTTTAATTATTTTTCTTCTCTAATGAGAGGAATCAATACTATTTATAACAGTAACATAGTATTTAAGGTTTGCAAATCACTTTAGGTTGATTACCCCATTTGCTTTTTAACCTTCTTTTATATGAACCTCCACTTAGCACAGAGCCTGGCACATAGTAATTGAATAATAAATGCTTTGTGACTAACTTCCCGAGCATTAAGGGCTGTATGGTGTACTGGCCACAGAGCTGGCCATGGTGCTAGAAAGACTCAGGTCCAGGGCCAACCTTTGACATATCCTGACTTCCTGTCCTATGATCTCTCTATGCCTTTGGCAACTTTCTAAGACTTAAAGTGCTGACCTGCATCAGTACAGGAGCTTTGCTTTTGCAGGAGATGCTTCTATCAGTGAAATGATAGTCCCAGCCACTATCCCTCTTTCTTGATCCTTTTTAAAAGAAGAGAAAACATCTTGAGGGAACCAGAGGCAGCCAAATCTGGCTGGAGCACACTGTTAGGTGCATTATAGCTGTCATAGACCACATCCAGGTATTTTAACAATTATCGTGTGTGTGTGTGTGTGTGTGTGTGTGTGTGTGTGTGTTCTGTTACTAATGGACATGAATTTTCCTATTAGGAAAATAGACCCATCTGAATGGGCACACTTCAAAGGAATTCCTTGTGAATCACCAATGCAAAATTATAGCCATCCTCCTGACCCAAAGATATCTAACCATCACGTAGAAATGGTCATGAGTATAAGTTCTCTAACTGATAGGTACTTATTTATGGGTAGTACAATAAGAGGTAGAGGAGGCAGCTAGGTAGCTCAGTGGATAGAGCTCTGGGCTTGAAGTCAGGAAAACTTGAGTTTGAATTCAGCCTCAGACATTTACTAGCTGTGTGATCCTGGGCAATAGCCTTTGTTTGCCTTAATCCTCTGAAGAAGGAAATGGCAAACCACTCCACTGTCTTTGCCAAGAAAACCCCATAGACAACATGATCCATGGGATCGTGAAGAATCAGGCATGACTAAATGACTTAAAAACAACACCAGCAATGCTAGGTGCTACTATCAAGCAATGATATGGCTTCTTTAACAGGCTGAACAGCGTGTGTGTGTCCCAAGAAGTCCTGTCCCCCAAGGAAGCAATAATGATGTCATAGTCATATTTTGTGTACTTCGAGATAGGCCAATGAGGCCTGGAGAACTTGAAGGTCTAGTCTTTCAAATGTTTAGGTAGTTGAAAATCTGTGTGTGTCAGTGGAAATAGATTGTAAAGCACGTGCCCTTTTCACTAAGCTAGGGTTACCTTGGGAGATCGTAGGCCTCTTCCAGTTCTGTGATCTTTGATTATCTGATGGCCTCATTGGGCCTGGCCATCAAGGTCAGCCCATTCATTTTGCAAGAAAGTCTTCTTATTTAATCTATATTAGCTTTAACACTTACCTGTGGCTCCAAGAAGCTGGTAAAACTGTCTTGGTAACCGATGGGCCTCAAACCCTTCAGTGAGTTAGGGGGATGTCTACCCCAAATATGTGAAGACTTCCTCTAGTGGAATGTACAAATGAGAACCATTTGTTCCAGTGACCATGAAGGTGGCAGAAGCAGGTGCTGTGGGTGCTTAAAGCAGGGTGGGGGAATGTGTGGCCTTGAAGCCAGGTGTGGCCCTCTAGGTACTTAAAAAAGGATTTATTCTGTGAAGTTTGGATTCAGTCAAAGGGCCACACTTGAGGACCTAGTAGGCCACATGTGGTCTCGAGGCTGCAGGTTCTCTACTCCTGGCTTACATCTTGATCAGGCATCAAAGACGCCAAAGTCATCCACAGCATTCTGGGGCCATTGTCAGTTGTCTTGACTTTTATCTTGCCACTGGACTTCAGTGACTTTGTAAAATCCTGACTTGCTTAAATCCAATTCACACCCAAGCAAGACGTCATCCCATGATGTCACTGGCCATTCTTAACAAGAACGAGAAGGATGGGCAGCAATATTAGCTTCACACTACGTACCCAGTTTGATTACCCCCCTGGCTTAACAAACTTGGCTATGAAAGTTTGCGATCACCAAGAACGTTCTAAAGCTTGTACATTAATAATAATCGTATTGGATAACACTTTAAAGTTTCCAAAGGCTTTTACCTGCGTTATCTCACTTGGGCCTCGCAACAGCCCCATGATGTAGGTTTCCCAGTTGGTGAAATTGAGGCTCGGAGAATTTAAATTACTTGTCCAGAGTTGTGCAGCTAGTGTCCAGAGGCAAGGATCGAACTCAGGTTTTTCTGACTTCAAGCCTAATATTCTGCCTAATATGCATTACTGTCTTTCAGATCTGCTGGTTAGAAAAAACAAAACAACATTTCTTGCAGCTGAGTGAAGGAAGGATTAAAGGGGTGGTGGTGGAGAGAAACAAAGCAGGAAAGTCAATCCAAAGGCTTAGCTCCTGTTCCCTCCTGATTCTCCTTCAACATGTATCACTCTGTTTCCAATCTACTTTGTGGGATCAGCATTCATCTTCCAAATCCCAAGTATGGGTTTCCCCAGAGGTTTGGTATTGGTCCTCTGGTTCTCTTTCATCATCTTCTCTCTTGATGGTCTCCTCAGCTCCCATGGGTTCAATTATCCTGTCTATGCAGATGACTCCATACCTACCCATCCGGCCCACGTGGCTTTTCCGAGCTCCAGCCCTGCAGCATTAATTGCCTGCTGGATAGCTCCACCCAAATGCTTTATAAACATTTCAAACTCAACAGTCTCAAAAATAGAAAATCACTGTATCTTCAGAGCTATTTTATACATACACATATATGCACATATGTATATGCATGCATATATATATATATGTATGCATGTATGTATGTGTGTACCACACTTGGAGTCCTCCTGCACTCTTTATTCCCCTCCACTACACATTTCCAATCAGTTGCCACATCGCATTGATTCTGTTTGTGCAGTGCCTCTCACTGGTGCTTTCTCTGTCTTTACTCACATGGCCCCTCTCCTGGATATAACCTCATTACTTCTTGCCTGGATTCTTGTGATGGTTTCCTAATTGGACTCTCTCTTTTCCAATCTATCCCCTCTGCAGTTACCAAAAACCTCTTCATAAGGCCCAAGTCTGACTGTGACATCACCCGTTCAGGAAACCATCAATGGGCCTGTGAAGAGACATGTTGCAGACTCCACAACCTGGCTTCCCACATCCTAGTTCCCACTTGTCTTCTGATTTATCTCACATTATCCTCTGTCTGGGTGGCACAGAAAATAGAGCACAGGTCCTGGAGTCAGGGAGACCTGAGTTCAAATATGGCCTCAGACACTAATATCTGCTTGACCCTGACAAAGTCTTTTGACTTGGTTTCCCCTACTATGAAATGTGGATGATAGTAGCACCTACCTTGTTGTGAAGATCGAATGAGATATTTGAAAAGTGCTTGGCATATAGTGAATGGTTAATAAATGTTTATTTCCTGCTCTCTTCCACCTCGCCTGCTCCAGATTTGTATTTTATTTACAATATCTCCATGAATTATATACTTGTTTTCTTTCCTTTTCGAAGAGGACCATGACATCAGAGAGGTCATGTCTTGACTGGCAAGTGAATTGGAATTAAGTGAGGGGAGACTGTACAAAGTCATCATCCTTACTCTCTCCTCTAGAGCCATCTGGGTCCAGTGGCAAGATGTGGAATAGATCAAGATGTTTGGAGATGGCCCTGATGCACTAGGAGACCTTGGCCTTTTTAAGCTAGGATGGTTTTTATCACTTGAAATACTCAGCAATTAAAATCAAATTTGGTTGTCTTAAAATTTTACTCTCTAATTTCTTGAGTGAAGTAATACCCCTTTGTGATGGATAACCTGTTCAAAAAGAAAATCTGCTGCAACACTGAAACTAGTACAAACAAAGTAAATAATTTAACCAACAGAAATGTAGAAACACAAATTAAGGTCTTTCCCAGCTCTTAGTTTGACTGAGGCAACACCCATTCAGTGATAAAGGCTAGGTAAGAAATGAGGCAAAAATAGCTTCTTTTTAACGTACTCAAAAAAAGAGAATCATTCTTGGAGGGCAAGACCCTCAGTGTTTCTGGCCAGAACAGAAACAGTTGCTATTTACACTCACTCAGAGCCATCAAAACCCAAACAATGAGCAAGTGAGGCTTGGGTTGGGATCTCCTTTTGCAGAAGAATCTAAGATGCTTGAGGGCAGGGCCTGTTTCATTTTGGTCTCTGTATTTATCCACTTTCTATTTTTTTCCATATACATTTATATATTTTCTCCATTGGAACATATGCTCCTCAGTAGGAAGGATTGTTTCTTTCTTTATACTTGTCTCCCCAGGGCCCCACATACTGCCTGGTATAAAAGAGATACTAGATAAATACTTGTTGATTGAATGATTAATGTATAGACAATCCTAGCTCCTAGTATAATGCCTCTTAATAAATGTTGAAAAGAGTTTAAATGCTTGTCATTTATTCATTCACCAGCCTCTCTGGTGGTCTTCAGATAATAAATGCACAGCCCATCACCAGGCCCATCCTCAGAGCTAGACAGGACCCATCAGGCTAATACTCTATTGGCCCAGGTTTCTAGAGCCTAGGGTCACCATGGAACCCAATAGTACTCATAAAGCACTTACTCCCTGGTAGGTTCTAGAGATGATAAAACCCTGGAGAATAACTTTCTTGTTGTTCAGTCATTTTCAGTCATGTCTGACTCTCCTTGGCACCATTTTGTAATTTTTTTCCCTTTGTCAAAGATATGAGAGTGGTTTACCATTTCCTTCTCTAGCCTACTTTATAGATGTGGAAACTGAGGCAAACAGTGAAGTGACTTGCCTGGGGTCACACAGCTAGTAAGGGTCTGAGGCCAGATTTGAATTCAAGTCTTCTTGACTCCAGGCCTGGTGCTCTACACACTGTGCCATTTAGCTGTCTCTAATAACTTTAGGGAGTATTATTTTTTGTCAGGCCAGTATTGACATTAACTCATATTCCTATAGCCTTTTTTCTTACACACAGCCTTGTGAAGTCAATAGGACAAATATCAGGATTCCCATTTTACACATGAGAGCACCGAGGCTCAGAGACCTCACATATCTTGCCCAAAGTCAATGAGCTGGGAAGTATGGACTTTCTGTGTGGAGACCATCTGATCTCTTAACTTCCAAAGCTGAAAGACCTTTTCATGACATTCATACACTTCCTTGTGCAGTGCATCCCAACAGTTCCCTCATGACATACAAGTTGTATGTAGGGTCCAATTTTATGTATAAGGCTAAACAGCCTAAAGATTTTTTAAGGAGTGGATAGGTTATAGCGTCTTAGAGCTCCTAGAACAAAGGATGTAAGATCTGGAATGGACATTAGAACAGAGGTCACAACCTACTGCCCAAGAGCCACATCTGACCCATGGCCTT
>CM053626.1:318594498-318613046 GCA_028646595.1 Phalanger gymnotis | reverse complement strand
GGCCCTGGGCCTGGGGCTTAGCACTTAACAGCTGAAAGTACTTCCACTCAAAAGAAACAAAAGCCATGCTAATGAGACAATTTTGCTTAACAACACAGGGAGGGTGTGTGGAAGGAAACCAGATAGGTTGTGGTCACATCTGTCCTCTTCATCCTCCTCCTCCTCTTCGTCAATCATCACCCTTATAGTTTGCATCACCCTGAGAAGTTTGCAAAGTATTTTGCATACAACCATCCATGAATCATTGGGTATTAAGTGCTTACCGTGTGTCAGACATTGTTCTAGGGGATAGAAAGACCCAAGCGACATAATCTCCATCCTTTAAGAAGCTTCTAATTGAGTTGGGGAGACCAAGTGTGTATGAATAGAACAGATAATAATGATGATGGTGATTATAGGTAACATTTATATAGTGTTTACTATGGGCCAGGCACAGTATTAGGTACTTTACGTTAGATCCTCACAACAACCTTGGGATATAGGTGCTGTAATTATCCCCATTTTAAAGATAAGGAAACTGAAGCAGACAGAAGTTGAGTGGCTTGCCCAGGGTCACACAACTAGTAAGCGTGTGGGGCCATATTTGAACTTAAGTCTTTCCAACTCTAAGACCAGAGCTCTATCCACTGTGCCAACTAGTCAGAAACGAGGAGGTAAAACCTGGAGAGGCTAATGAGGCACTCCTGAAATGAGGTCACAGGGAAGCCATGTTGTCATGTGACAAGGAGCATTGGCAGCTTCTTTTCCATGGGTCTCCCAGGCTTTGTGGACACACCTAGACTAAAATCTTAATGGGACCACCAGGCAGGAAAGAACACTCAGTTCTGTACTTACAGTCTATGTGACCCTTCCAGAACCTTCTCTGGGCTCCTGTGTTCCAGTGATCCATGACTTGCAAAATCCTCCATGGTATCTTGCGTGCAGTAGGCTAGCAATCCATAATTACTAAATGTGGTTGAGCTGGATTCTCCCCTTCCCCAAGTGGAGCAGGTAGGGTTCTGTAGAAAGCCGACTGCCCCAGGCCAGAATTGAAGCCTCTACAGCCTGGGATAAGCTGAAAACATCCCACTGTGGTATCCCCAAGCATTGAGAACCCTGATCTGTGCTTCTGTCTTTTAGCAGTTGGGAAAGAAGAAATTATTTTGCTCATAATTTCAATGAGCTAGATGAATGTTAGGCTACCATCCAAAGCATGCAGAACTCATCGGCGCTCAGGAAAATTATTAATATTTGACTGGTGGACTTGCTTGAACAAATTCAATAAAAAATGTTCTGTGTCCTTGCGAGCTGGAAAAGCAGATGGCATTCGGAAGCTGAGCTGCATCCAGCAGTTTGAAATTTTAAATGAAATCTATTTGAAGCTTTGTTTGTGCCTCCGGCAAGTCTCCCCCTCCAGTGAAGGAGCTGGGCTTATTCAAGCCCTTTGTACCCTGGACAGTTTGGAAAAGGCTTCTAGGGGCTAGCTAGCCCTTTAAAGCCAACACTCCCATAGCAGGGGTAGATGGGAAAAGGAAAAGGCTTTGGAAAGGTCATTCTGTGCAAAGATCTTATTACGAAGCTGGGGAGATGAAATGGGGCAGGAAGCCATGTGTTTGCTAGAAGCTCAGTGTGTCAGGGTCGATGGGTCAGGTGGGCACTGTGGTTCGATGCCTTTGGGTTTTCTAGAGTAGACATTGGTTTCCATGTGTGTCTCCATCTCTAATAGCCTCCTTTGGTCATCCTAGATGGGGCTCAGATGTGGAAGTAGAGACACAGGAGACCATCCAACACTGCAGAGCTGGGTCTCAGATGTGGAAGCAGAGACACAGGGAGATTGTCCAACACTGCATGGTTGGGTCAGTGGGATAGACAAGATTACATCGATGAGAAGTTTCTGACTGTCTTTGTCATTTGCCCACACAGACTTTGGCTGGCAACTGGGCTGACTCAGAGCTACTGGTGTCTTTGGATGCCTGAAAACATCCATCTCTAAAGAGCTAGAACTGTAGTTCTGGAAAAAATCCTGCCCTCTTGAAGGGGCAAGGCTCTTCTGATACCCTCTGACTCATATGAAGCAATATTTTTCAATCAGCCATCTCGTTTGGATCTTCCTTTTAAAGGTACATTTGATCTAAGATCTGGAAGGGGCCAGAGGACATGTAATGTTAGAGCACAAAGAGTATTTGAGCTGAAAGAGAGCTTTGACCATAGGAAAGATATCAGAGCACAAAGAGACCTTAGATGATATCAGAGAGCTAGGAGAGACCTTAGAATATAAAATGTTAGGGAACTGGGAGGGGCCTTAGAACATGGACTGTCAGAGCTGGGAGGAGCCCTAGAGCAGGGAATGTCAGATCTGGGAGAGACCTTATAACGGCATATCGGAGCTCGAAGGAGTCTTAGAACATGGAATGTCAGAGCTGGGAGGAGATTTAGAACAGGGAATGTCAGACCTGGGAGGAACCTTAGAACACTCTGATCAGGGAGTAAGAAAGGAACTCTAGTTTTGACCTTATGCAGCAAAGATTTGGTCATGGAAAAACAACCTGCCTTCCTAAAGGAGATCAGGCTCTTTTTATATACTCTGGTTCATTATATCCTAAACCCTGGTAGAACTTGGGCTAATCTGTTAAATTTAGGTTTGAGTCATGTGTGTAGTCTCCCCAAAGTGAATTAACAGAGTCTCTTCTAAAAAAGTATTCAATATATAAAGTGATTAAGTGGGGAGGAAAGTTATTTATTCTATCTGGTACAAAAGAGCTGCTTGCAGGAAAACACAGAAGACTTATTAAGTGAACATTGACAAACACTTAAAGCATGATACAGCAGCCCATCATTCCTATTACACTTTCTTGTGAGGCTGATAGTTAAAACATTAAAGCATACCATGCTTTGTCAGATTGCCGAATAGACATCACTTTCCCCTTGGCTCTTAACATAGGGCAAACTCATCCAATGTCCCACTCTTCTGTTAGGCCGAGACATGGCTTGGGTTCCTTCTCCTGGCAATAGTCATCTTTAACTCAAAGGATTGTGGGTGAAGAAATGTGCCTCTTGCTTCTTGTTTCCAGTCACCTCTACCCCTTGAGTCCATCCATCACAGCCTGACAGCAATCTCAGGATTGCTCTTTAATCACTTGTGCTCAGGGGAAGAATCACAAAGGAGAAGAGGTCCTGGGCCCAGCCTCACATTGGGAAAATCCAAGTTCTTGCTACCATATTTTAGCAACCGCTGCTGTTGCTCTCCTTTCTGGAAGTCTGCAGGAGAGTCTCATGTGCTTGGCAGACAGGAATAAGGTGCAGGGGGTAACATTTCCTCTCCTTGGCTCAGTGGGCAATCCTCTTGGATTCACCATCCTGCTCTCCTCACTAAACATCATGGAGACCAAGGACTGAGTAAGGAGTTGCTGTGTCATCCCAAAACGAAAGTCCTTCATCTTGGAGCCAGACCACTCATTTCCTGCTCCCCTTCAGTACTAAGGAGGTTATCTCTAGTTGATGTACGTCGTTTGTCCATAATTGTTTGCATGTTCTTTTTTTTTTTTCATTAGAATGTGTGCTTCTAGAGGGCAGGGACTGTCCTTTACCTTTCTTTGTATTCCCAGTTTTTAGTACCTGGCATGTAGTAGACCCTTAATAAATGCTTCATGACTGACTGACTTGAGAGCTCATCCCAGCCCTCTATGTGTTCCACAGAATAGCCAGAGCTGTCCTTTATTTTTGGGGGGTCCCTAAATCACCCCCATAACTATAACAAAAATGTTGCTAGCAACTGCTGTGGGGGTGAATGACCAATAACAAGAGCACACAGAGGAGCTGCAACTGTTTTTCTAAGGTAAGCAACTTAAAGGGGTTTACAATCCCACTTTAATCAAACATACAAATATCATTCACTTCGTTCAGGGAAAAAAGTCAGCACCCTGAACTTCAGAGCAAATACAAAGAGAACTTACAAACAGAGAAAATACGAACAGAACAAATAACACAAATGAACAGGCAGGCTTCTAACTGTCTGACCGATGCTATACATACATGGTTGCCAGAGAGAAAAGCACCAATATCTGGGTTTTCAAAGCCAGGTGGCTCCTTAATGGCAACCCAGCGTCTCTATACCAACACTCTTCCAATGAGTGAGCCCCAAAACTGCTAACCTCAGACTACACGTGCCTGTGTACACACGTGTGTACACATACACACACACACACACACACACACACACACAAACATCTTCAAGGTCAGAGTGCTTCACACTTCTCATGACCTAATTAGCTTTCCTGCAAACAAAGGCAAGGCTCAATCAAAGGCATTTGGTTGCCTTAGTGCTAAGAAGCAATGCAAAAGAAAAAAAAAAAGCAAAAAGTCTTACTTTGCTTGCCATTACAATAACACACAGAATGTTAGAACTGGAAAAGACGTCATCTCATCCTACTCCTTTATTTTATAGATGAGCAAACAGTCTCACAGGGGCTGGTGCAAGTGACCTATCCTAGGTGATCCAGCCATTCAGACAGGGGACTACTGAGCAGTTCCTTGCTGACCAGGCCTCATTCCTCTAGGCTGTTCTTTGGAGGCCACATTGATTGTCCCACTCCCTGGGAGACCTTAGACACCAGCCATTTCAGCCCGTGATACATCGGAGAAGAGAAGACAATAATATCTGATTTCCAATAGCTGAATGACTGCTATGCAAGATATTGATTGGATTTCTTCTATGTGGTGCCAAGAGGAGAGAAGTGGCATCAAGGATGTCAATTGCAGAGAGGAAACTTTTAGCCAGACCCAGGAAAGAGCAAATTGGAGCCGTGTGAAAACAGATCAGACCACCTACTGAGAGCGCTTGGGATGTGTGTAAGGAACCCTCTGTCCCAAGGAACGAGGGCACTGTTTACTCTATTTTAGATTTAAAACATGATAAATATATAATTTAAACAGGGTAAATTAATTCCTTAGCATATAGTGATTCAGGAATTTCCTAAACAAGAAGTCTTTGAATGACATTTAGTCCATTGAAAAGTGTGTTTGTTATCCACTAAAGGGCCCTAGCTCTGGCCTCATATAGAAGAAAGGAAAGAAGGAAGGGAGGGAGGGAAGGATGGAGGGAGGGAGAAAGGGGAAGGAGGAGGGAAGGAAGAGAAGGAGGGAGGGAAGGGAAGGAGGAGAGGAAGAAGAAAGGAAGGGAGGAAGGAAAGAAGGAAGGGAGGGAGGGAAGGAGGGAGGAAAGATGGAAGGAGAAAACACTAACAATCAAGGCAGTTGTGTCACCTCTCAGGCCTCTGGGTGGAGACACCACCATTCTGGTATAGAGACTTCTGGAGTGCACAGACCTGTACCACTGAGATACTCATCTATTGGGGCTCTCTCCTCAGTGTTTCTCAAATATAGATATTTCTGAGAGGGAAGCCACTACGCCTCAGAAGCACACAGAACCAGGCCTGGAGCTTCTGTGGCCCACGCTAGCCCCTCTCCCACAGGATCCACTCTCTCCACAGTCCCCTACCCTCTTCTTCTCTGGTTGGTACCCACGCTATCGAGACCCACTGAGTCTAATACAATGCTAAATCCTTCCCACTCAGTTCTCTGCCTGCTCAGACTCTTTCTTCTACCCACTGTGGCACAAACCGTGGGGCTAGATCACACCTGTCCGCCTCCCTGTAATGCCAGGTATAGAGAAGCTAAGGCCTATCTCCCAAGGCTGAGAATGGGTATGTGCTCACATGGCAGGGCACATTTGAAGCAACCATTAGACTCTGAGTAAAACTCACTGAGTTATTAAGGCCTATGGTATCAGAGCTTCTTAGATTTACCAAATAAGTAATGCGTATGTAAAGTGCTTTATAAACCTTAAAGTGCCATATAAATGCTACTACTACTACTACTACTACTACTAATATTTTCACAGTCACAAATCATCAGGAACTTCCTAGCATGGCTATGGAGGGGCCATTTAGAATCACTGTCTGGGGAGACAGATTCCATTTCATTCTATAATGTTAGGTGACTTACCCAGGGTCATGCATCTGTTATGCATTTGAGAAAGGATCTGACCTCAACTCTTCCTGCCCCCAGATCCAGAGCTCTATCCATAAATGATTGGAGACACAGATAGGATCATCCCCATTTTATAAATGACAAAACCGAATCTCGTAGAAATTAATCCACTTGCTTAAGTCATGTACCGGAAGGGTAAAGGGAAAAGCCAAGAGCCAAATCCACACAGCAGTTTTTTTTCCTTCCTTATGTCACCACTGATCTGTTCTTGTGCTCTTTTCTTTGACCTTCATAGTCTTGACCTCATCCCCTCAGCGTCAGGCCCTCTACCTGCCTAGGCGACAGAGAGTTTATCCTCCCCGCTCTGGCATGTGCATGGTGAAGGCGGGACACCTGAGTTGGGCCTTGAAGGAAGGGAAAGCTTTGAACAGAGATGTGGTAAGAGGTGTGGAGGAAGCCAGCTTCTCCATTTTGATTCTCACTTCACTCATCTATATATGGGGCTATTTTCCCCTGTCCTGCTTCCCCAGTGAGCCGCTTCAGGGATCACAGAACTGCACAGGTGGGAAAGTAGAAAATCTGTAAACACTCAGGATGATTATGAGAAGGGCAGAGCCACAGGCAGATTGCAGCTGCCCTTGGCTGGTTAGGGAGTTCATTTTCAGACAGTTCTTCCTTGAGTTTCTTGTTAGGTAAGCTTTATTAATTTCCCATCTAATAGCAGGATTTCTGAAAGGGTCTGGTTTTATGTAATGGAACCCAACAACCCACTGGACTCATAAATTGTGTCCTTTGTCTTCTCTGGGGCCGCCAAAGGCTACCTCACTACAGCGTTACACTCCAGCAGCTACTGGGTGGAGATGGGTTAATTTTTAATGCAGACACTTTGTCTCTGGGAAGATGGGACTGGAACTTGGGAGCCAGTGGCCTTTGGGCTGCAAAGAGGCATATTTCTTCACAGCATTGAGCAGGATGCTGCCCGTTTCCACCATCTTGTGCAGAGGAAGGACATCGATCTCAGCTGACACATCTGCGGGAGGTGACGGGCAGTGTTAATTTTTCTCATATATCCCAGGATTTCTCTCTTCTCACTTCCTTGCTCTCATGGCCTTTTCTGTGCTTGGCTGTGAATTAATGATGGAAGAGGCAGTGTATGGCAGGGATCCTAGAATCATAGATTTAAAGCTAAGAAAACAAGTCCAACCCTCTCATTGAACAAATAAGGAAACTGAGGTACGGGAGGTTAAGTGACTTGTTCAGGGTCACCTAGCTAGTAAGTATCTGAGAAAGGCTTTGAAACTGGACCTTCCCATTTCTAAGTTCAAGGTTCTACCCATAGCAACAGGTTCCCTGGTTGTCATGGTCCCTCCATCAAAGGATTCTGGATAATCTTTATTGGCCAATAAAGGACCCTGAACTCTGTAGACACAGGACTAAAAGCAATTTTTATAGGAGCCCTTTTTCTCTGTTCGAGGTCTTGTTATTATCCAACAAACACCTACTAAACACCAAGTTAATGATAACTATTGGGAGTCCGTAGTCCTCACCACATTCCCAGAGTGGCCCAGGCATGAAGAAGGTGAAAAATCCCTTCCCTCCATAATTAAGATATGTTGATTGAAGCCCAATCTGATGGTGGAGTGGAATGAAGGCTGCATTTGGAGGCAGAGGACGTGATTTCCAGCTGTGGATCCTGGGTTGCTTTAAGCTGTTCATTTGTCTTCCCTTTGCTTCGGCTGTGTGATGAAAGAGTTGCTCTAAATAATGTAATACGAGGGCAGGGGCTGGTTCCTTTCGTTTTCATATCCTGAGGCCTTAGCACAGTGCCTGGCATACAGAAAGCATTTAATAAATACTTGGTGACAGGGATATAGAGTTAGCGACCAGAGAGGTATAACTGGAAGGCAAATGAGAGACCATGAAGGCTAATCTGCTCACTTTACAGATGAGGAGACTAAGGCCCAGAAAATTTCAGTGACTTCCTTTAGATCACACAAGCAGTCTCTTCCACTTCTAATAATCATCCATATTCTTTCTTGGTTTAAAGTTAATTAGTCAACATTTGCTAAGCACTTACTGTATTCTTACACTTACACTGTGCTACGTGGCAGAGGTGCAAAGACAGGCAAAAATACAGTTCCTGGTTTCTTAAAACACTGAGAGGCAGCTGGTGAAACCACCCATATTCCCATTTTACTGATGAAGACATACTGAAAGAGCTCAGGGAGATGGAGTAAGTGCCCCAAGGTCTTATGATTGGGACCTGAAGCTTGGTCTCCTGACTCTGAGCCCAACGCACTTGGCTATAACCTTGGTGGGCTAGCAGGGCCCTGTCACATTCTCAGCATCTTCCCGAATGCACAGCGACGGGTGTTTATTCTGAATTTTTCATGTGTTCAGCTAACCTGAGTGGGCCTGTCACCTTGGGCATCCCAGAACACTTTGCATATCTCTCCCTAATGTTCTGACAACACATGATTATGTGTTACACTTATCTGTATTTGTATAATACGTATCTCCTGCTACACTGTAAACTCCATAAGGGCCCAAGGCCTGCCATATTGAATTTGTCTCTTTCCGAATGCCTAGACTAATGATCCCTGTTGAAAGAATTTTGCAAGAATCAGAGATAGCTAGGTGGAATAGTGGAATACCTGAGTTCAAATCAAGCCTCAGACACTTACGAGCTGTATGACCCTGGGCAAGTCACTTCACCTCTGCCTACCTCAGTTTCCTTACCTGTAAAAGGAAATAATGACAACATCTGACTCCTAGACTTGTTGTGAAGAACAAATCAGATGATATTTGTAAAGTGCTTATCACAATGCCTGGTGCATAGTAGGTACTATATAAATTACTATTCCATTCCTTTATTCTGAAGAATGACAAATTTGAGTTCCTTGAAGGCAGGGTCCATTTTTGCCTTTCTTTGTGTCTCAGTGCTTAGAACAACACCTAACACACAGTAGGTGCTTAATAAATGCTTGATGAGTTGAGTTAAAGATGAGATAGTAGATTAGAATGGCAGAGATTTTAATTGTATCAGGATCCCTTGGTTGTGACTTTTTCTTTTCTTCCCCCATCCCCGACAGGGAGGAAGGTAAAAGAGAAAAGCACTAGGTTTATTTTTTTAAATGAAAGAATCTCCCTGCATAGACTCTTCCTACCTCAAATGAATTTCCACTGAAGCATTATTTGAGGCCATATTTCTCTCTGGTTACCATGGGTACCAGCATTTCTAGATTTGAATGTGATTGGCTCTGAGGATTAGGGGTCAGTGATGCACCTCTCTGTCTCAAGAGGACCACTGGATGTGGGATCAGGACACTAGGAGTCAAGTCCAAGCTCTCTGACCTTAGTAATGCAGCTTCCCCTCATTGGGCCCTGGTTTCCAAATCTGCGAAATTAGGACTTTGTTCTATCTAGATAATCTCTAAGGTCTCCTACCTGCTGTAACATTCCAAGGTTCTATGTTCTAAGTTCCCTTCCAGTGTTAAATTCCATGCTTTATTTTTTAAGGCCCCTTCAGGGCTCTTTTTTAAAAAGTATCTTCCAAACTTAACATTTTATGTTCTGACCTCTAATATTTTTTCTAATTCTAACTTTCTTTGCTCTAAGGTCCTTTCCACCACCCATAGTCTATCTTTTCTCTAAGATTCCTTCCAGATTGAACATTCTATTTTCTAAGCTTTCTTTTTGCTCAGAATTCTATGTTCTATGGTCCAACATGCCCTCCCCACTCCAGCTCTATCATTGTCATTCTATGTTCTGTGTTCTAACAGTCTGCTCTCTCTTCTCTAGGGCTCCACCTAGATCCAAATTTCTGTGTCCTAAGGCCTTTTAAGCTTTGACATTCTATGTTCTAAGGGATAAGGTCCTTTCTAGCTTTACCAGTGCATATTTCTATGATGTCCTTTCCCTGTTACATTTTTTTTAATGCAGCATTTCTTACAATAGAGACAACTCCTATCATTAATGAAGTACACATTTAATAGCAGGGCAGTATTCAGTCTTCATGCCTATGGTGATGGGGTCCTCTGGCCATAGAGAGAAGATAAGCCTACTGTACTCTGTACTCTGCCTTAGACTCATCTGAATTGTTGTCAGCACTTCTGGGGTGCGTAGTATATGAAGAAAACTGAGTAGCTGGAGAATTGCAAAGAAACCAATTTTGGCTTGATATTGGGAAAGAGCTCCTCCTAATCAGAGCTATAGGATTGGCTGCCTTTGGAGATACTGGGCTCCCCATCTCTAGAGGTCTTCAAGAAGTGATTGGGTTTGATTGTGGCAGGGATCCTTTGTGGATGTGGCGGGGCAGACCAAATGGCCACCGAGGACCCATCCCACTCTGAGCTTCTATGATTCAGTGTTTCGGAGACTTCAGTATCCCATTCAGAATTGTTTTAATCTGTGTTCCCCATAGCGCTGCAGCAAGAATCCTCATCTCAGCCCTCTGAGAAACTTTCACCAGCATCTCTGAGTGCTCATCTTCTCTTTGCCCATCTGCTGTGTAAGGAACTGGCAGGATCATCCCATCCAAGGCGAATGTGGGTCCAGGTAGGCCACAGGTTTTTTTTATTCTTCCAGGAGGTGTCATGAATAACCTCTCCAAACTCTGAATAGCAACTCTCTTCTCTCTCATATAGTCATCTGTAGATTTCAACATATTGAGACAGAACAGACACTTGAGGTCATGTGGTCCACCTTTTTGTTTTAATTTGGGAGAATATACAGCTGGAACAGGAAAAACTGGCTTATGATCATGCATATGGGACATGAGCTAATAGGACTTCTGCATCTGGATGTCCAAGAACCAGATTTGAAGGCAGAGGTCTTGTGTTCAAATTTCAGTTTCTATACTTATGAAGTAGTTGAAATCTAGCAAGCTATTTAACCGTGGGAAACCAGTTTCCTTATCTATGAAATAGGTGGGCGAGAGACGTGAGGCTCACGGACGTCTCTGCCAGATCTTCGTCTCTGAGATTCTGCCTCGCTTGCCTCCACATTGCACAGATTCCCTTTCACGTCAACCCTAGCTGGGGAGGAATCTCATGTTTCTTGCCTTTGTATTCTGGGGATCTGTGATTTTATTGTCAGTGTGCTAATGGTAATGAAAGGCAAACGATGTCCAATGTGACAACAACTCCCAAACATCAACAAAATTATATGTTCTTTTTTTCCCGTAGCGATCAACGAACTACTAATGTGACTTGTTTGCTGTCAATACAGCTTATAATGACACGGTTCCGGGGAGGGGTGCCAAATGTGGCTGGTATTCATCGTACACATGTATTAAATGTAACTTGATCTGTGTTTGGCGGCACACGCGCTCCTGTTGCTAATTCAGAGCTGTGGCTTCCCTTTCCCGTGGGATGATTAAGAGGAAAACAGGAATTGGAGATGGAAATGCCGTTTGGCATTGTTAATAATAGACTTCATTTCTAGAGCAAAAACACTATTCTCACCATGACCTTGGGAGGTAGCTAGTGCAGGGATCTTTTTTGCTACTTTGCAGGACAACTGAGGCTTCCAGGGGCAAAGCCACTTGTCTAAGGTCACAAGGCAAGCAAGTGCAGGGGCTGTATTTGAAGCCTTGTCTCCTCCCTCCAAGTTCAGCGTGCTTTAGTTTCACTGTAGTCACAGGGATCAAAGATGTAGAGCTGGAAGATGGAAGCCACCATAGAGGTTGTCTGGTCCAGCTCCATCATTTGGGACAGGAGGCTATTCGGGCCCTTGCTCAAAGGCTTAGGGCAAGGGTTCAAGCCTAGATCATCTTCCCACTGGCTCATGCCCTGTCTCTAATCTCTCATGCTACCCCCTCCATGGTCCAGCCCAACAGGATTCCTCACTATGCTTCATGTGCTTGCATGCCTCAAACTTTCTTGTTTCCCTTCTCTTTAAGAGTCTTAGTGGATTTTTTTGGTGGTTGTTTTTGTATCGCTACTTTGCCATCTTTACCATTAAAATTCTTCATTTTAACCAAGGAAAATAAAATACTTAAACAAAACTGACTAACGTAGACAATGTGTCTGATGATGTACAGTGCATTCCCCCATCCATTTTTCTGAGAGGAAAGAGAGACTAGATGAGGAGTGACTAAGGAAACTGGGAATATTCAACCTGGAGAAGAGAAGACTTGGGGAGGTAGAGGGATGTTAGGGCTATCTTTATGGACTGGGACAGGTTGTCTCATGAAGGGATTTGACTTATTCCTTTTGATCAAAGTGGACCAAACTAGGAACAGTGTGTGGAAGTTTCAGAGGGGGAATTATGTTGCAAATCACAATAAGGATAAACTTTCTAATGATTAGGGTTATCCATAGTAGAATGGGCTGCCTTACAAGTCAGTGGCTTCTCCTTCATTAAAAAGTCTTCCTAGGTCTTCTAGCCCTAACCTCTCTAGAGCTGCTGTTCTGAATCGCCAGCTGCCTTTTGGACATCTTAAACTGGATATCTTTTAGGTGTGTCAAACTCAGCACACCCAAAACAGCATTAACTATTCTCCTGCCCTTATGACCCTCCCATGTTCTAAACTTCTCTATTACTGTTCGGGGCAGAGCCCTTCCCCCACCCCCCAGTTATCCAGGATTGTGAAGTGGGCATTATCTTCAATGCCTCTCCCTCTTTCTCTGACCACATATCCAATCTGCCCCCAAATCTTTTTGTTTCTAGCCTTACAGCTTCTCTCATGTTCATTTCCCTCCTCCTCTGGCATTCTCGCTACCTAATTACCTCTTGCATGGACTATTACAATAGCCTTCTGATTGGACTCCTTGCCTCTGTTCTGTTCTCACTCCAATCCATCCTCCACAGTGCCATAAATTCCAAGATCTCCCCGTTATCTTCAGGACCAAATATAACGTCTTTTCACACTTTTACCCTCTGCGTTTTCTGGGTTGTTGCTGGCGAGGTTATCGTTTATTCTAGAATTTTCTTCTTATGCTTCTTCTCTCTCTTCACAATACCTCAAATTCAGGTATTCTCTTGCATTTGATATTGATAGGTGATGATGTCATAGCTTTGAGTAGGATCCTCACAAGGCATTTAATCCATCCTCCTCATTTTCCAGATGAGGACACCAAGGCTGAGGGAGGCTGACTGTCTAAGGCCACACAGGTTTAGAGGGGAGATTTGAACTCAAGGCCCCTGACCTCTTTGAGTCTACAGTCAATGCTCTTTCCATTGGATCAGTTTCTAGCAGCCTGCTCAGATTCTGGTCTTTCCTTTTCCCAGTGCCCCATCTGAAAGGCTATAGCCATGGGAAAATCTTGCTTTATAGTTAGGAATATCAAAGAGGCATATTTAGTTCTGATGTAAGAGAAAATTTCTCGGTGATGAGAAATGTCTATAAATGTAATGGGCTGTCTCAGAAGGTAATGGGTTATCTAGTTTCTCATTTCTTCACCTTCTCTTCAACCAAGTAGAGGTTGAGTGACAACATAATCATATCAGTAACAGAACTTCACATAGTGCTTCAAGATATGTAAAACCCTTGACCTACATTATGTCACAGAAGTCTTGTGGGGTTAAATCTGGATAGGAGCAATCATATCATCTCTATTTTATAGATGAGAAAATTAAGACTGAGAGTGGTAAAGTGACTTGCCCAGGGTGACTGTAGTAGGAAGGCCGAATTTATAATCTCAAATATAATCATGTATATGTTTGAATGGTTTGAAATCGCAAGGTATGAGAGATTCTCTAAGTAGAAAGCAACAAAACATTTATTTAGGCCCCACAGCAGCAGATTTGCAAACCAGCCTCCCCATTCCCATATCTTGACCAAAAAACCCCGGGCCCAATAAGCCCTCCTCAGAAGAGTAACCAGGAGGCCACATAAAAACAAGATGGTATTTAACCAATTCATATTTACTGGCCTCAAGTCCTGCTCGCACTCCTGGGTTCACACAAGTCAGCTCTGCTTCCACAGCTCCTGCTTTGGCTTTTTTCAGCTTCAGCTGTAGTTGTCTCTTAGCTCGCCTCTCCTTGCAGCAGAGCCTCTGGCATCCTCAAGCCCCAGGTCAATGACCAGAGACCATTGGTTCCGGAGTTGGCCCCTCTTAAGTCATTAATCTACACCCACACAAGTTTTACAACTGATAGGGCTTTGGGCCTGGGGCTTAGCACTTAACAGCTGAAAGTACTTTCACTCAAAGTAAACAAAAGCCAAACTCCTCAAGTGCTAAGGAGCCCATTTTGCCTTACTGATGCAGAGCAGGACTCTGAAGTAGGAATTGAGTTTAGTCTCTCAGAATCCAAGTTTAGTGCTCTCCTCAGGTTCATACCTGCCTTGTCATTTAGGGGTGATCAAAGAGTTAGCACGAGATGCACTTTAGGAGTCATCCTGTCTAACCCATTCATTTTACAGGTTGGGAAACTGAGGCTTGTCAATTTCACACAGGTAGCAACATTGACAGAATTTGAATCCAGGTCTTCTAACTCCAAATGTAGGCTGATTTAATGTTGACTCATCAGTGTTACCAACTAGAGTCTTTTTTTTCAGGTATAGATTGAAGTTGCTGGCCTCTGACATGCATCTAACTCTTAGCTTCAGTGACTATACTTTCTAGTTTCCCAGAGTAAACATTTGTGATTACTCATCTCCACATTTGCCATGATCTCCGCTCTAGGCAGTCTGAACTATTGGAGCAGTCACTGCCTCTAAGCATTCACCACTCTCTCCCCTCAGCCCCCTTCTAATACTTGCCACCTACTTGCCACATTGGAAAGCCCCAATTCTGGGTTCATAGCACCTGGGCTGAAATCCCACCTATGATGCATGCTGCCTGAATGGTCTTGGGACAGTCACTTGTTGCCCTTGGGTCTCAGGTTTCCCACTTATAAAGGAAAGGTGAGACTAAGTAGCCACTGAAGTCTGTCCAGCTCTAAATCTGAAATCTGTTGATTCCTATCCATATTCTCTTTCATCTCTAACTCTATGTTCCTATGATACAATTTTATTCTCACAAACCCCTAAGATAAGTAGGAAAGACAACTTTCTCCCTTTTTTATTGCTGAGTAAACTAAGGCTCAGAGATAATAAGAAACTTACAAGGAGTTAAGTCAACAAGCATTTATTAAGGTGCCAGGCACTGTGCTAAACCCTGGGGCACAAGGAAGGTAGAAACAGTTCCTTCCCTTAAGAAGCTCACAGTATAATGGAGGAGACAATACAATACGCAAGCAACTACATACAAATAGGGGGAGCTAGTTGGCACAGTAGATAGAATGCTGGACCAGGAGTAAGGAAGGTGAGTCTTCCTAAGTTCAAATCTGATCTCAGACACTTCCTGGCTGTATGACCCTGGGCAAGTTGCTTAATCCTGTTTGCCTGAGTTTCCTTATCTGTAAAATTATCTGGAGAAAGAAATGGCAACCGCCCCCCCACCCCGTACCTTTGCCAAGAAAACTCCAAATGGGATCACAAAGGATCGGACATGACTGAAACCACTGGACCACAACAAATGTACAAACAAGGTCTAAACAGGATAGATTGGAGATAATCAAGAGAGGGAAGGCACTGGCATTACAGGAGATTGGGGAAGGCAGTTACAGAAGGTGGGGACTTGGCTGTCATTTTGCTGTCCCAGGCTAGGGAAGCCTGGAGGCAAAGAGGAGGAGGAAAATGACAAAGGGCCCTTCAAGATGCCCGTAGTGAGGAGATGGAGTGTCTGACTGGCGACAGTGGACAGTGGGTCATAGACTATGTAATGGTGTCTGGGGATGAGGGGTCGAAGGTGTAAGAAGACTGGAAAGATACCAAGGTCATGAAAGACTTAACAGCCAAACAAAAGATTTTATATCTGAACCTGGAAGTAATAGGGAGCCATAGCAGTTTATTGAATAAGGGAGTGGTGATTCAGGAAGATTTTTGTGGTTGCTGAGTGGAGCACGCCTGGCAGGGAGAGAGACTTGGGGCAATGGGATTAACCCCAGGCTATTTCAGTAGGCTACACTTGAGGTGATGAGAGCTTGCACTAGAGTGAGGGCAGTGTCAAAGGAGAAGGCAGGGTACGTGAGAGACATCACAAAGGTAGAATCTGCAGGACTTGGCCACAGACTGAATATGGAGCATAAGCTATTGTTCATAGATTCTGTCTCTGATTTGTTCAGTATCCTTGTATAAACTGCATCCTTTCACTGGGTCTCAGTTTCCCAAACTGTGAATAACTTATAGACCAGACCAAATGATTTCTGAGGTGTTGTCTGGTTATGAGTCTGTAGGAGATTCTATCACAAGTCTGAGGCCACACGCTTTGTTAACAACAGGACCAAGAGAAGAGATTTGGCTCTGTGCCTTCACATAAGCTCACAGTGTTCTACCTGCTCCTGGTAGAAAGTCCATACCTCTCTCCCCTGAGTGCCTTGGACTGTGTTAAAGCTGATGATGGAGGCAAGCCTTGGGAATGTGGGTGGCTGGAGAGGGAATGTGTCCAGGCTTCTACAATGTAGCACCAGGTATGCCAATGGAGGGGAGGAACAGTTGGTGAACAGTTGGTGAATGGATATTTTTATGCAAGGGTTGCCTAGAGGAAAAAAAAGGAGATAGCTGAAAAACCTGTTCAGGAAGAAGCCACAATGAAAAAAAAAGTCTTTGTTGCTTTTTGGATTTTAGCCTTTTGAGTCTCCTGGTTCCACTCCTGAAAGAGATAGATGGAGGTCCCCAAAAGGCCAAGGTCCCGAAACACCAGAGATGTTTAAGAAATCAATCCAGCCTGGCTGGGGGTGGAGCGTTTAATTATTCAGCAAAGAGCCCAAAGACACATGGGAGTTGGTTGGCTGTTTTCGTGTCAGAATTGTTTACGTCCGTTGTGTTTGTGATTCACGCACCTGTGAGTTGTATGTAGAGTGACAGGTTACAGAGTTGAAGAGGACGCTGAAGATTGTCCCCACCTAGAACAACCCACGCTGACTAATGAGACGAGCTAGAGAAATGTGGGCATGCCCCCCCCCCTGCCCCTGCCACGAAAACATTATCCTACTCCGATCTGAGAGATTATCAGCTACGGAAGGCAGTTCAGTATTCAGAATGTTAGCAGAGCTGTAACTAGGGTGGAGTGAGAGGGCAGAGACCCATGGTATTGAATTTGAAGAGTGTCAACAGTGTTGTAGAGCTTGCCACCTAGCTGGCGAGGTATGTGTGTTTGTGTGTTCCCATGACAGTTAGTATTTCTTGTTAAGAGACTGCTAGATGGTGCAGCAGAGAAGAGCACTGGACCTGGAGTTAGGAAGACCCAGATTCAAATCTGGCTGCAGACAGTTACTAGCTGTGTGACCCTGCGCAAGTCACTTTACCCTGTTTGCCTCAGTTTTCTCTTCTGTAAAATGAGCTGGAGAAGGAAATGACAAATCACTGTAGTATTTTTGCTAAGAAAACCCCAAATGGGGTCACAAAGAGTCATTAAAAATGACTAAATAGTAGTAGTAGCCCAGTAGTAGTAGTAGTTGTGGTACTGATGGTGGTAGTAGTAGTAGTGATGGTAGTAATAGTAGCAGGGGTGGTAGTGGCAGTAGTAGATATGGTGGTAGTAGTAATAGTGTGGTAGGGGTGGTGGCTGTTAGAGTTTAGAGTACATGACTTGGTGTCAGGAGCACTTGAGTATAAATCCCACCTCATACTCTCACTGTGACCTTAGGAATATCATTTAACTTCAGTCCTCCTCAGTTTCTTCATCTATAAAATGGGTATGACACTACTGTCTATAATACCAAGTTGTTGTGAGAATCAAATGGGATAATGGATGTAAAAGTTTTCAGACCATAATGCCGTACATAAATATAAGCTATTATTTGCTAAGCCATCTCGCAGAATATAGGATTCAGGGGACCAGCCCAATAGTTATCACCATTGCACAAAAGAAATGATGATTACTTGTCTATCTGTTCCATATCTGACAGAAAGATTAATAACACAAACCTGGCCCTGGGCCCTGGGCCTTTCCTCAGAGATTTTTATTCACTCTTTCCTTCAGTTTGCACAGCTTGGCACCACGTGCTTCCATGGGATCTGTGAAGCCTCGTACTCTATAATTTGTAGGCAGATAACTTCCTCATCACTCGGAGTGGCTGTGGGGCTAATTTTGGCTGTATTCTCTATTTCAGGCTTTTGTTTCCAGTTGTTAAGAACAATGAGGCTCCTTGTTTTGTCTTCCATGTTTTCTTTTTTTTTAAGTTTTTTTTTTTATTTAATATGTTTAGTTTTCAGCGTTGATTTTCACAGGAGTTTGAATTACAAATTTTCTCCCCATTTCTACCCTCTCTCCCGCTCCAAGATGGTGTGTATTCTGGTTGTCCTGTTCCCCAGTCAGCCCACCCTTCTGTCACTCCACTCCCCTCCCATGGCCTTTTCTCTTTCTTTCTTGTAGGGCAAGATAAATTTCTATGCCTCATTGCCTGTGTATCTTATTTTCTAGTTGCATGCAGATACTTTTTTGTTTTTGAATATCTATTTTTTAAAACTGAGTTCCAAATTCTCTCCCCTCTTCCCTTCTCGCCCACCCTCCCTAAGAAGTCAAGCAATTCAACATGGGCCACATGCATATCATTATGTATAACCCACAACACTCATGTTATGAAAGACT
>CM053626.1:318577527-318592527 GCA_028646595.1 Phalanger gymnotis | reverse complement strand
CTTCTTCTCCTTCTTCTCATTCTTCTCCTTCTTCTCCTTCCCCTCCCCTTCTCCTCTTCCTCCTCTTCCTCCTCCTCCTCCTCCTTCTCCTCCATTTTGTCCAGACAAGAGATTTCATTGTGGTGGGAAAGCTCCCTATAGTAGTGGGAAAGGGCCCAGTGCTTCAAGATTAGATCTAAGTAGATAGCAAGCTTTCTAGATATTACAAGCAAGCGATGTCTTGGAGAGATTGATTGACTGACTCCCTAACTCCGTCATCCAAGGAACAACTTAGAGCTAGTTTCCATCAAGGGAAAAATATAGAGGTAAAAGCAAGAAATCTTCAACAAAATTTAAACTGTTACGGAGTCCAAGGTAACTGTGTGCCTTCCCAAGAGACAAAAGAGAGTATGAAATCTCACACGTAGGGTACAATGTCTTACTGCCTTGTTGGTCGCTGTGAAAAAGATCCCGGTCATGATGAAAATATAATGAAAGATTGAAAATAAAACTGGAAGGGAAAAAATCCCAACACAAGGGAGATGGTGAATAATTCTAAAATGGAATCACTCGTGTCAAAAACAGGAGCATCTTGGGTCCTTCTTTTTTCGTTGCCTCTATACCCGTCTACGAATTCAGGTCAGTGACTGTTCACAGTTTACTCCTTTACACCTTTGTATGGGCCATAAAGAGGACAAATAATTTACTCAGGGCTATATAGTCAATATGTGTCATAGGTAAGGCTTGAACCCAGACCTCCTTGACTCTGAGACCAGCTATCTCTCCACCGTTCTTCAATTTAATCGTCACGTTTTACTCGGTCATTCTCTCTTCCTCCTCGTCTTTCTTCATCTTCATCATCTTTTCTGATCCCAAGTTCAGGGCTCTAGCCACTACACCAGCTGAGCCTCCTCCTCGTCTTTGACAGAAATTCCATTGACTTAATGAGGAGATTGGGTGTTGCTCGTACGCTGAATTTCTCCCTATAAATCAAGAGGAATTGCCCCCTGTCTCAGAATGGCTCTGCCACAGTTGTAAATCTCGTGGTGAATGTAGTGGATGGTGGGTTTGGGTAATTACATAACATAAAATCGAGCTTCTCTTTCTCAATATGGAAAGAATTGTTATCTGCGTATCTCAGTCAGTGACTTATGGCTATTCTCCACAAGCTGATCATTTGCAGGCCTACTTCATACAAATCATGGGCATCCCCACTAATGAAAATTTCTGATGGGCAATGATGATCATTTCGGTTTCTATAGGCCCCACTCAGATGTACGTAACCCTCCCATCTCTGTATCATCAGGAAGGTCGCTGAACATTGAAAGGAGATTCACTCACTGCAAGCAGAGGAGCTGGCTCGAATCTTGCCTCTGATGCTCAGCTGTGTGAACTAAGCCATTTAAACTTCCTGGGCCTCAGTTTCCTTATCTGTAAAATGAAGGGATTGAACCAGAAGGCCTCTGAAATCCTTCTAACTGTGAGCCCATAAATCACCAAGTCTTCACTTGGAGCCACGGGGTTTCTATGATGCAGAGAAATGTCCAAATGCCAAAATTCAATGGCTGTAAGAGACCTTAGGAGCCACCTTGTCCAACTTGTATCTGAAATAAAAGACCCCCTTAGCATCATACCCCACAGGTGGTCCTCTAGCTTCAGCTTGAAGACTTCCAACAAGGGCAAATCCACCATTTCTGGAGGAAGTTCTCGTTGTTAAGACATTTCCCCTTGAAATCCAGCCTACATCTCTGCTTAGTTTGAACTCCATGGGGCAAGGTGCTCCAGTACTGGGTACGCTGATGTCTTCCCCCAACATATACTTTCTAGCTTCCTTTTTTGTGTTCTCTTTCTCCATTAGATTGTAAGCTCCTTACTGATGGTGTCTGAATACAGACTGAAACATATATTATTTTTTACTTTATTTTTCTTGAAGTTTTTTTGTTTTGGTCTGTTTTCTTTTACAACGTGACTGCTATGGAAATGTTTTTCATGACTACACATTTATAACCTATATCAAATTTCTTGCCTTCTGAATGATGGGGTAGGGTAGGGAGGGAGGACAGGAGAGAATTGGAACTCAAAGTTTTAAAAACAAATGTTACAAATTGATCTTACATGTAACTGGGGAAAAATAAAATGCTAAATTGATTGTAATCTCCTTGAAGCCTGGGATTGTTTTTCTGGTCTCCTCACCTCTAGTTCCACCCTCCCAATCTATTCCATCAAGCAGAGAATGTCAGAGAAATCTTCCAAAAGTACACATCATATCTTGTCACCTTCCTGCCCTTCCGTAGCACCTCCAAGAGGTTGGTGTGAGCAGGACTCTTGAGGCAACAATTGCCTAGGGGTTAGAGCATTAGACTTGGAATCATAAGACCTGGGTTCAAATCTTGTCTCTACCACTTACTAGTTATGTGGGAAGCAGGGAGGCAACAAACCTTAATCGAGTACTTTCTGTGTGTCAGGTACTGTGCTAATCACTAGGGATACAGATACAAACCAAAAAAAGACAGACCTGCCTTCAAGGGGCTTATATTCTAATGTGGGAAAGCAACACAAAATGGCAGCCTCAAAAAGAACTCACCCCTGGGAAAAGGGGGCAGGCAAGTCAGAGGGATGTTTCAGGGTGAGAAGGTCCCAGGCACTGCAGGAAGTCTCAGGATGAGAAAGCAATTGAGTTATGGTGGCAGAACCAAGAGACAGAAGCCAAGCTGGGTGAAGAATCAAGAATGGCTGGCCTGGGCCCATCTCCAAAATATGACAGCACCCCATGAAAGTGATGAAAATGATTTCATCTTTCTGATTGCTTTCTCTTGTGTAAAATAAGGCACTTACCATAAGTCTGCTTCACAGGGTGATAGTAAAGCCCAAATGAGACAATGCATGTGAAGGACATCGCAAACTCTTGATCTGTATGTGTCAGCAATCATCATTGTCGATCAGTTGATCAACAAAGCAATAATTTATTAAACACTTGTGTATCAGGCACTATTCTAGGTTTGAGGAATACAAATTTAAAAAAAATGAAACAGTTCCTACCCTCAAGATGGTTATAGTCTATCTGGGGAGACAATATGAGAGACAATTGGATACACTGGAAAGAATAGAGAGTGTGGAGCCCAAGGACTTGGGTTCAAATCTTGACTCTGTTGCTTCCTAGGAGAATCATTTAATCCCTGGGGGTCACCCTTTGCTAATCTGTAAAATAAGAGAGTTAAACTAGATGGTCTCTAAGGTTCCTTCCAGCCACATATACCTGTGAATTGTAGATGCAACCTCTAAAAATATGAAAACTATATAATAAAAAATACAGGTTAATTTTGAGAGAGGAGACAATAGAATTTGGAGAGATCAAGGGAAAAACCACATAGGATGTGATATTTAATTCGAATCTTCAAAGAAACCAATTGTTCTGAGAGGTAGAAGGTGAAGATGGAATACACTAGGCATAGAGAATGGCCAATATGAAATAATGGAAATGAAAGATGATGTATCCTACTTGAGGAAGAGCAAGAAGGCCAGTATGACTGGACTGTGGACTGGAGGAAGGGCTTTAACATCTAATCATTCTGCAAGAGTAGGTTGGAACCAGTTTATGACATGGGTCATGTCAAACAGGGGAGTTTACACTTGATCCCAGAGGAAACAGGATATAGTAAGTTCCTGGAGTTTATTGAGGAAGGGAATGATATGGTCCTACCTATACTTAAGGAAAATCACTTTGCCATCTGTCTGAAAGATGAGGGGAGAAACATGATTAAAAGAGACCAATTAGGAGATGATTGCAATGGTCCAAAAGGAGATGAGGGCTTGGCTTTGTCCGTCAGAAAGCATTATTAAATACTTATGTCCTGGGCAATTAGGTGATTCAGGATAGACTTTAGGAAGACTCATCTTCCTGATTTTGAATCAAGACACTTCTTAGCTCTGAGGCTGTGGGCAAGTCACTTAACCCTGTTTGCCTCAGTTTCTTCATCTATAAAATAAGCTGGAGAAAGAAATGGCAAAACCACTCTAGTATCTTTGCCAAGAGGGGTCCCAAAGAGCTGGATGTGACTGAAATGACTGAACATTCATTCTTATTATGTCTTAGGCACTATGTAAAGTGCCAACGGGACACACACACACACACACACACACACACACAAAAGGCAAAACTTTAGTCTCTGCTTTAAAGGTGCCCACATCTTAATGGGAGGGGAAATGACAAGCCGAATACATACATCTAGTGTGGAGGCAGAGGCAGAGGGACAGACGCCCGAGTTGGGATTATTTGTTGTGTTTTATCAGCTTGAGATTCAAAGCTTCAGCATTCTGTCTCTCATGTGTCTTTAAAACAGTCAGGTCCTCTACTGCTTCCCACACTTCATGTGCTCTGTGCTTCAGTCAAACTGGGCCACTCACTGTGGATTCTTATTTTCCTATTTGATGTCTTTGTTCATGGCTAATCCTTTTGGGGCTCTCAAATACTTCCCCAATAAGGAGGATGATGGTAATGTTGATTAAAGTAACTCAAGATTCTACAATGCTTTCAAGTTTATAAAGTTCTTTTCTGTAGTAACCCTATTTTAGGTAGGTGGAATATCATTACCCTCGCTTTACAGGTGCAGAAACTGAGACTCAAAAAGCTTAAGTGATTCCTTTAGGTCTAGTCATCTCACACATAACTCCCTACCATGTACTCTATAGGACACCATGCTAGATTTCTTGCTGTTCCTCAAACATGTTGCTCCATTTCCCACCTCCATACTTTTGCCCTGGCTTTCCTGTCCTTATCCACTCCCCATGATGCCCGCGATTAGCTTCCTCTTTGCCCCTATAGAACATCAAAGGAGAGAAGATTATGAGTCACCAGCTGATATACCCACCCCACTAAGCAAAGACTTCCCTGAGTTATTTCTTCCACCACTTGTCCTAATCAGGCTCCAAATAAATGGACTTTAGCCAAGCACTATACCTTGGACTTCCTAACTCCCTGCTTCGTTATGAAGAGCCAATAAGATAATGCACGCAGAGCATTTTGTAAATCATAAGCTGCTATGTAAATGTAAGTGATTATTATTTTATCTTTTGCAAGAGCAGGTGCCCTCCTGTCTCCTTAACTACCATTGCTAAATGTTTACCTTGAATGCCGAGAATGGGGTGGCAGTTACTCCCAAAGCACTCTCACCTTAGCTTATGATTTAGAGACAAATGGCTCCTTTGAGATCATCTGCTCCATTGCCTTCATTTTACAAAGGAGAAATTACAGGCTGTGCAAAGAGAAGCAGTATCCCAGGCACTGGAGGTTCTGGTCCTGCCATCGTCTGCCTTCGTCAGACCCCATCTGGAGTGTCTCATTTCAGCAAGGGCACTGACAAGCTAGAGAATGTCCAGAGTGTCCATAACGTTAGCGGGTTTGGAGTCTATGCTACATGAGGATCAGTGGAAGGCACTGGGCAAGAGATGTCTAGATTAGAGAAGACTAAGGGGTGGAGGTGGGGATATGTTATCTGTCTTAAACTATTCAAATGGCTGCCATGTGAAAGAAGACTGGTTATGCTTTGTCTCAGAGGTTAAGCCTAAGAGAAACGAGTAGAAATCAAAGGGAAGCAGATGTAGGCTCAACATAAAAAGAGAAAAAGAAACAATCTCCCTAGTAACTAGAGTAGTCCCCTAGTGCAGTGGGCCATTTTGGGAGATGATAAGGTTCCTCCCATTGGAATTCTTCAGGCAAAGACTGGATGACCACTTGTTGGGTTTATAGTAGAGAGGATTCTTGTTCAGGAATAGATTAGATAGTTGGTCTCAAACCCTCCTTTCCATACAGAGATTATAGGAAACTGGGTCTTAAAGTGAATTTTGTAGGATAGCCTTCCTTTAAGTGTATGTATATACATACATATATATGCGAACATATATGTGTATATATTATGTATATGAGTACATATATTTGTGAACCAGAATTTAAAACCATTTCCTTTGCTCTTGAGGCCAGAGTTCTTGCTACTATACTGTGCCATCTCTCTGTTGTCCTCCCTTCCAAGGTTCCTTTGTTTATTTTTTACCATCCCAGTACTGCAAGAGGGTCCATGCAGAATCTCTTGAAGGTTGTCAATGACACATGTTCTTCCATGGTCCACAGTGCTCTATTCTCCCTACAAGATTGTTTGTAATTGATTGATATTGACATTCCTATTCCTACTTCATTCTGGTTCTAGGAACAAATAGTGTCTTATCTAACTTCAGGATTCTCTGACAGCATTCAGACTGCTCATGGAACACTCATTGACACATAAAGGATACAAGGAGACATATGCTTCCCTCTATGCTGCCACCTCAGGGTCCAGACTTGATTTTATTCTGGGAAATCTGAAATGTACTGAAAACCCAGGAGATCTTCTATCCATACCATGGACCAATTGGAGGTGGGCTTGATTGAGAGAGGAAGAAAATTGGGGTCTTTGGGGTTTTATACTGAGGGGGACAAAGGCAGGTAGAATCTTTTTGCAAATATAGTGGTCTAAGGCCAGAAGAACACAGGTATCTATGAGCACACCAGTCATTAATAGGTCATATAAGGAGACACAGGAGTTGATAGAAGTTGCTTGGTGTCAGTCACTGTAATCATGGATTTATCAATCATTTTTTTTCTGTTTCTATTTACATATGTCCGTTTTTACTCAGGGCACGGAGTCTAACTAATCAGTCAATGCCAGTTACTACACCTGAGGTGCCCTGACTTCATTTAATGAATTTTATCCATCTTTCCAGGCCCAGCTCAAATGCCAATTTCCCCAGGAAGCTTTCCATGATTGCCCTATGTGAAATAATCTTTCCTTCCTCAGAGTTCTTATAGTCTGTCAAGGCAATCTGGTATAAGATAAAACTCTGGTCTTGAAGTCAGGAGGGACCTAGGTTTGAGTTCTGCCTCTGTCATTTATTAAATGTTTGACCACTGTCATTTTCCCTTTCAGTTTTAGTATCCTTATCTGTTTGATGTTGATAAAGTTAACTGCAGTGCCTACTTTATGGGGTTATTGCTAGGTTCACACAAATAAAAGTTGATTAAATGCTTTCTTTGTAGATTTTGAAGAGTTATATAAATGTCAGTTTTATTATTGTGCTTCTTGCATTCACTTCTAGAGTTCCCTTTTGTGTTACAATTGTCAGTGCCCATGTCTTATTTACCCTGCTGGACCATAAGCCCACTGAGGGCAAGGTCTATATCTTATTTATCTTTGTATCACCCCCAGTAAATGGTATTGTAAATTATTTCTGCTTGCTAAATATCGATTGAATGAATTTACTGACTATGCCCTTTTCTCCTCTATCCCTAAACATTCCTTACTTCTTCTAGGTGTGCATACACTCCCTCCTGCAGCACGCAGTTCATATTTGACACCTAGATACTTCCCCACTGGCCCTCCCCTCCAACCAGATAAAGATTGGGATCTTTTGCTCCATGCTGGGCTCAAGTGCCACCTCCAGACTATCTCACATTCGTTGCCTATTTGACAATCATGTTTCAGGCCTCGATCACCTCTTGCTAAGACAATTTCAATGGCCTCAATCAATTGATTAGCAAACATATTTTAGTCGACAGAAGGTACATCATGATGTTCTTTTCTATAGATAACTAGGCTAGCTAACTCACCTCCTTCATGTTATAGATGTGAAAACGGAGGTCCAGGAATGAGAATTGACATTGCCTCAGGTTCTAAGGACCCCCTCATCTCTGACATTTTGTATTCTAAAGGTCAGTCCCTCCCAGATCTATTTTTTCATATGCACAAGTCCTTCCCAGTTCGGACATTTTCTCTTCTAAGGTCCTTCCCATGTCTGACATTCCATGTTCCAACATTCTCTTTCTAAGACCTCTCTCCACTCTGAAATGATCTATTTCTGTCTTGGGATGATTTGCCTTACAGTGTGCCAAAAAGAGCTCTTTAGCAGTAGATTGCTCCTGGGCCATGAATATTCATCATTATGCTAAACACTGAGCTAGAGTTGCCTTACCATAGATCTTCCACTTTATAGTCTCTCTTCACAATAAGAGTTTCATTACATGACTCTCCAATTTTACAATCGCTAAGAGAATGGAACTTAAAATGAATATCTCATGGTCCTGATAGGGATTTCTCCCCAAATTGAGTTTGGATGAAAATACCCCATCTTTCTTTGGTGATACAAGAAGCCGCATTTTCATCTCCAGTCTCAGGATTTAGGCCGCGGTCGGAGAACAACTCCTGTGCTGACCACGCTTTCTCCTTAACACATTCTAGAATCTCCCCCTGCCTGAGAGTGAGCGTAGCCCAGGTGGCATACCATTTATGGTGTACCCATTTACTACGTACCCTACACAAAACAGCAAAAGCCCACTTCCAGTTATTATTAGCCATACTGTATACACAACTGGCTTGTATCTGAGCCTAGATTTGAAACCGAGTCTTCTGACTCCTGTCCCAGGATGCCCTTCTTTATACCACACAGGTAACAGGAGTGCTGTGTAATTATATTTTGTTTCTGTTCCCAACACGGAACATCATAACTGGAGAAAACTCAGGAGAGAGAATGTTGCAGCTGGGAGGACCTGAGAATAGAAAAGGTCAGAGTTGGGTGATACTTTAGAGCTGAGAAGTTCAAATTTAACAAACATTTATTAAGCACCTCCTGTGTACCAGATTGGGAATGCGAAGATACTGGTTGATGTGGTGCTGCCCTCTCAAGGGATCTGTAATCTTCAAAGAGTAGAAGAATCACAGAACTTCAGAGCTGGTAGGGACTTTAGCAACCATCTGGTCCACCCATGCTCCCCTAGAGAAACTCCACTGCAACGGATTTGACAGATGACCATCCAGCCTTTTCTTGGAGACCTATGCATAAATATAAGGAACCAAAAAAAGCTAAATGAAAGGGCCAGGCAATATATTTTGGTGGGGAGAATGGCAAAAGTGATAGGAACAGAGTGGCTAATATGACAAGAAAGGAAAATGTTGGATATTGGAGATGATGTGAGAAAACTGGGACACTAATGCATTTTTGGTGAAGTTGTGAACTGATTCAGCCATTCTGGAGAGCAATTTGGGACTATGCCCAAAGAGCTATAAAATGTGCATACCCTTTGACCCAGCAATACCATTTCTAGGGTTATATCCCAAAGATATCTAAAAAAGGGAAAAGGACTCATTTGTACAAACATATTTATAGAAGCTCTTTTTGTGGTGGCTAAGATTTGGAAATTGAGGAAATGCCCATCCATTGGGGAATGGCTAAACAAGCTGTGGTATATGATTATAATGGAATATTACTGTTTTATAAGAAATTACAAGTAGGATGATTTCAGAAAAACCTGGAAAGACTTACATGAACTGATGCATAGTGAAGTGAACAGAACCAGGACAGCACTGTACACAATGACAGCAGTTTTGTCCAATGAAGAATTGTGAATGACTTAGCCATTCTCAGCAACACAATGATCTAAAATGATCTAAAACAATCCCAAAGAACCCATGATGAAGCATACTATCCACCATCAGAGAAACAATTAATATTGTCTGAAAACAGACTGAAACATGCTATTTTGCACTTTCATCTCATACAAAATGCCTAAAATGGAAATGTTCTGCATAGTTGCACATGTGTAACCTATGTATGGTTGCTTGCCCCCTCAGGGAGGAGAGAAGCAAGAGAGAGAATTTAAAACTCAAAACTTTAAAAAATCTTTCAAAAATTGGGAAAAAAGTGATAGGAAGAGAGAGACCTGAAAGTTAAAATCACGAGTTTATATTTTATTCAATAGGTGATGATCTGATTGAGGGTAGGGAAAATACTGACGGTTTTTGCATAAAAAAGTAATGCAATCAATGGAATGAATGAAAAGACAGGTGATATAGTACATAGTGTGCTGGTCTGAGAGTGAAGAAGACCCAAGTTCCAATTCTCCATCAGACACTTAGTTGACTCTGTTTCTCAATCTCTGTTTCCACATCTGTAAAATGGGAATAATAATAGCCCCTACTTTACAAGGTGGTTGTAATCTCCTCTTTGATAAACCCAAAGAATCCAGTTTCTGGGTTAAGGATTCACCATTTCATAAAAAAACTGCTGGAAAATCAGAAAATAGTATGGCAAATACTGGACACAGACCAATATCTTACACCGTATAACAAAGTAAAGTCAAAATGGGTTCCTGATTTAGGAATAAAGGCTGTTACTATAAGCAATTTGGGAGAGCAAGGAATAGTTTACCCTTCAGATTTATAGGAAAGGGAAGAATTCATGACCCAACAAGAGATAGAGAGTGTTACAAAATGGATAATTTTGATTATGTTAAATTGAGAAGTTTTCGTGTGAACAAAGCCAATGCAACATAGATTAGGAGGAAAGCAGAAAATTGGGAGAAAATTTTTACAATCAATGTCTCTGATGAAGGCCTCATATCTAAAATATACAGGGAACTAAGCCAAATTTATAGGACTAAATCCAATCCTCAGTTGATAAATGATCAAAAGTTATGAAAAGGCAGTTTTCAGAGGAAGAAATCAAAGATATCTATAGTTACATGAAAAAAAATGCTCTAAATCACTATTGATTAGAGAAATGCAAATCAAAACAACTCTTAGGTACTACATCTCTCCTGTCAGATTGTTCAACATGACAGAACAGGAAAATGATAAATACTGGAGAGGATGTGGGAAAATTGGAACATTGTTACATTGTTGGAGTTGTGAAGTGATCCAGCCATTCTGGAAAGCAATTTGTAACTATGCTGTAAGGGCTATAAAAATGTGCATACCCTTTGACCCAGCAATACCACTTCTAGGGCTGTACCCCAAAGGGATCAGACAAGTGGGAAAGGGACCCAAATGTACAAAGATATTTATAGCAGCTTTTTTTGTGGTGGCAAAGAAATGGAAATCAAGGGGATGCCCATCAATTGGGGAATGGCTAAACAAATTGTGGTATATGAATTTAATGGAATACGATTGTGCTATAAGAAATGAGGAGATGATGGACTTCATTGTAACCTGGAAAGATGTACATGAACTGATGTTGAGTGAGGGGAGCAGAACCAGGAGATCATTATACACAATTACAGACACACGGTATCTGTAAGGACTAACTTTGATAGACTTGGCTCCTCTCATCAATACAAGGTTCAAAGACAACTCCAAAAGACTTGTGATGGAAAAAGCTATGCACATCCAGAGAAAGAATTATGGAGTCTGAATGCAGATTGAGGCAAACTTTTGGTCTCTCTTTTTTTTTCCCCCTTCTCTTTTGGTTTTGTTTCTCCTTTCTCATGATTCATTCCATTGGCTATGATTCTTCCTTACAACTGGACTATTCTGTAAATAAGCTTAGTGTGAAGGTTTGTGTAGAACATACATTGGATTACATGCTGTCTTGGGGGTAAGGGGAAGGAGAGGGAGGGAGAGAAAATTTGGAACCCCCAAATTTATGGAGCTGAGTGTTGTAAATGAAAAATAAATTTATTATGAAAAAGATTAAATAGGATAAAATATGTAAAACCTTAAAATTAACACATATTAGTTATTATTATTGTTGTGTAAATTATTATGGAAATTATTATGGAACTGAGTGTGTAGGATTGAGGAGAGAGGGAGAATGACTAGAAGCAGGGAAACTAGTTAGGAATCTATAGTGCAGTAATCCAGGGAGAAATGATAAGCAACTAAACCTCACTGATTATGAGAAAAATTGTAAAGGAGGGACTTGTATGAGAAGCATTGTCACTTATGCTAGACAGTTTGCCTTGGATCTTTTGATATTTTCGGGATTTGTACTTTTTCTGTGAGATTTAATGACCCCATATATCTTCCTGGTCAAACCAAGTCACCAGTGACTTTCCATCAGATCTTTGCCAGAGTAAGAACATTTGTGCTTAAGCTTGACTCTCAGCCTAGCAATAGGGATGATGTGGATGTGTTATTGTCCATATACATGTTGTAGAAAGAACATTGATCTAGGGAAAGGGTGGGGAACCTGTGGACTTAAGGCCACATGTGACCTTTTAGGTTGACTGAATCCAAATTTTAAAATTTGTAATCTTTAATTTTAAATCTAATTTAATTTAAAATTTGGACTTAGTCAAGAGGTCACACTTAAGGGCTTAGTAGGCCACATATGGCCTTAAGGCTGCAGATTCCTCACTCCTGATCTAGGGTTTGGAGAATTCAGTGTGTAAAGAAAAGTTTATAGAGCATTCATTAGAAGATATCTTGGAACACAGAATGTCAGAAGTAGAAGGGACCTTAAAGTAGAAAATGTTAGTATTGGAAGGCTTGGGACACAGAATGTCTGAACTGGGAAGACTTTAGAGCAGAGAATGTTAATACTGAGGGTGGCAGAGGTGGTGGCAGGGGAGGTGGTGGCATTAGAATATGGAACATCAGAACTGGAGGAAAGTTAGAACAGAGGATGTCAGTGCTGGGGGTGGGGGTGGGGCTGACAATAGAGAAATGTCAGACTTGGGAGGGAACTCAGAGCAGAGAACATCAGAAGAGGAAAGGATCTGAATGTTAGGACATACCATCGCTCCTTCAACAAATGTCAAGGCATCTGCCACATGTTGGTCAAAGGAATTCTTATCTTTTCTAATATTCAATGGTCCCTTCAAGCTAAGCTTCTAATATTCTATGAAATGTCTAGTTTTAGAGCTGGGTGAGTCATTAGGCATTGCCTAGTCTGGCCAAGCTCTGTTATTTTAGTGAGTCTGAACATGAGACCCAGAAAGGAGAGGTGAGCTTGCAGGGCTCACAGCTAGTGTTAATGGAGGAATTAGCTGAAGCCTCCAAATATCTCTAGGCTCCAGTTCAGCTTCCGGCCAGATTTCTATTCATTTCTTTCACCTGTATGAACTGCTTCTCATGGCTTTCCAACGAGACAATGTTTGTTAGGTGCTTAGCATGGTGCCTGCCATGTATTAAGGGCTTAAAAACGTTCAGGGCAGGCAGGTGGTGCATTGGATAGAGTGATGGGACTGGAATTAGGAAGACTCTTTTTCCTGAATTCAGTTCTGGCCTCAGATACTTACTAGCTGTCTGATCTTAGGCAACTCGCTTCACCCTGTTTGCCTCAGTTTCCTCATCTGTAAAATGAGCTGGAGAAGGAGATGGCAAGCCACTCTGGTGTCTCTGCCAAGAAGACCCCAAATGGGGCCAAGAAGAGTTGGACATGGCTGCAATGACTGAATGACAGCAAATCTATTTTGTTGTTCCCCTTGATTTTTCCTTGTTTGCTCCTTTGTTTGTTCTTTGACCATTCCCCTTCTTTTACTTTGTTCATGGACTTTTTTTAATACTAGCCCAGTAGAAAGTTTGCAGGGTATAGTAGAAAGAGAAGTGACTATGGAATCCCAGGACCTGGGTTCAAACGCTACCTCTGACAGTTACTATTTATGTGTCCTTAGGTATGTCACTCCTTTGACCTCAGTTTCCCCATCTATAAAATGAGAGAGTTGGACTAAATGGTTTCAGGTCTCTAAGTCTATGGTTTTATGGACCATTTCACTCAGTCTGTGTTCCCAACCTTGACTTCTTATTTAGTACCTAACCAAGATTTACAACTAAAAGTGCTTATGGGACTGACACCCACAATCATCTACTAATAGCAACTAATGGTCATAATGAAGACTGATTTTCTTACATAGAACAATTAGCATTGGGAATAGAAGTGTCAATAGACACATCCTTGAAGATTTTCTCATTATTCTCCTTGCCTCTGGCTTTAGTTAAGTAGGGGCCTTGGTGAATGCATGTCTCCATTCGGCTGTTGGAGTTTACATTTCAGAACAGACACATTCAATAGAGACTTAGTTCTTTCCACCACAGAGAAATCGAAACAGTAAGAAATGACTTGCTGTAGGGGAAGCAAACTCGGATCTTCCCTGGCTGGCCTCTGATCTTTCTTTCTGCTCCTAGGCAGAGCTGAGGCAACAGAAATTCTGCCCTCTCCTCTTGAGTTTGCTCAGTGGTAATCTTTATGTGCCTGAAAGACTAAATCTAATTCCCAGGAGAGAATTCTTGGCTCCTGGGGTTTTGTAGCTGGATTCTTCTGCTATTTCCCATCTTGTGCCAGGCCATTGATGAGTAACAGAAATGCTTCCTTGTCACCATCCACTGCTCCCACCCAGTGTAACAGGGAAGAGAAGATAAAGAAATATACGAGCTATCAAGGTGACTTAATAGAACTCACACTAGGGATGGGAGGTGTTGCTTTAAGAGACTTTTAGATTTGATAACTTCCATATCTCTCCAAGCCTTTTTACTTTTAAAATGAATTCCCAATACTTCAAGCTTTTTTGGACAGAGAGGAAGACTCAGGTGGATATCTTCAGGAGCCTGGGACAATGAAGGCTTCTTGGGTTCATTGGATACCTCAAATTGTGCAAATAACTTTGAAGTCTTGTGAAAGTTTCTTACACTACATTCCTGAATTATAGACACTTAGCTTTAGAACTATTCAGATATAAGAATGTGTGTGCTTGCGTGTGTGTGTGTGTGTGTGTATGTGTGTGTGTAAATGCACATGCCCCTGTGCTTGAACATTTGGGGGCAAGAGCATGGGAGTGAGTTTCAAGTTCCAGGGGGCATGGGTTAGGCATTGCCCTTTGTTCTCCAATTCTGAACCCCTGAGGAATTATTGACTCCAGGAGGTACCTTCTCATCCAGAAGTGGAGGTCTGGAGGTTTCCTCTTTTATACCTGTATAGATATGTAGGCACCTTCTCTGATACAAATATGAAGGTACACTGTCATCTTCATCTATATGAATATGGAGGTATATGGAGCTGCATCCAGTATTCTAAGATTGTTGTGATGTCTTCTCTTATGTAGAAAGGGAAGTATGGAGAAACGTCACACAAGACAGCAAAGGAGAATGGGAAATAGTGTTAGATTTGGAATCAGAGGAACTGAATTTGGATTCCAGCTCTCCCACATAATATCTCAGGGACATCAGGACAAGGTGCTTACTCTCCCTGTGTCTCCGTTTCTTAATCTATAAATAAAGGAGTTAA
>CM053626.1:318559339-318577027 GCA_028646595.1 Phalanger gymnotis | reverse complement strand
CTTCTCTTATGTGAGTTCTCTGTAAAATAGTCTTTGGCAAGCATATATATTTGACATTCAAATAATGTGGCCAGCCCATTCTGCTGCACACAGAACACATACCTAGCTAGTGTCGGAGTCCTGATTCTACTCCAACTCCAGCTTCAGCACTCTCCATTTATCATGTGGAGGGTAGAGAGGGAAGTGTAAGGGAATAAAAAATTATATAGTGCCTACTGTGTCCCAGGCACTGTACTAGGCACTTTAAAACTATCTCAGTTGATCCTCTCAAGAATCCTGAAAGGTGGGAATTGTAATCATCGCTTTTTACAGTTGAGGCAGACAGAGGTTAAGTGACTTGCCCAGTGTCACACATCTAATAAGTGTCTGAGGCTGTATTTGAACTCAGGTCTTCCTGACTGTAAGCACAACACCCTATCCACTGTGACACCTAGCTGCTTCTAGCTCCTCATAGTCCATTTATAAGACAGCACTGAATGAATGGAACCTAGTTGGGAGCATCAATGCTGCATGCCATGGCAACCAAGTCATGTTTTCAATTTTCTGTGCGATATAGTACAAACCATGGACTCTGCATGACAGACCTCTGAAGTTCCTTTGTGATCCCCGAGTGACTAGGGATCCTTGCACCACCACCCCCTTTTTGCCATGGATCTCTTTGGCAGTTTGGTGAAACCTATGAACCCCTTCTTAGAATAATGTTTTAAAATAGACAAAACATAGAGGAATATAGAGGAAATCAACTGCACTGAAATGAAGTTGTACAAACATTTTTAAACAGGTCACAGACTCTAGATTAAGAAATACTTTAGTCCTACTCCATCATTTTGTCAAGGAAGAAACTGAGACCCAGAGATGGAGAACACCCAGGGTCACGTATAGCGTATATGAGAGCAGGGGCTTGTGATTCCAAGTCTAGAGCAAATTCAAATTCAAATTCAAACTCCTGCCTCATTGAATCTGCTGACTTCCTCCTGACTCAATACCCTCACCTGTAAAATGAGACTAATGCCATCTGCCTCTTGCTAACTTCACTGAGATGTCATAAGGTAAATGACATGATACAGCTCAAGCACTTACAGTAACTTGGAAGAAATGAATTGTAAAAATCTGAGTTCAATTGCAAAGGAGGGGGAAGAAGATCTGATCTCTGAGGCAGCCCCAGCTTCCTTTCCAATCAACTTTCCTAGAATTATTTTTTCCATATCCCCTAAAGAACAGTCTCCACTAAGAAGATTTGGAATTTTTAAAGGACATTTTGCAATCAGTAACCTTGGGCTACTCACTTTACTTCTCTCTGAATCTCAGTTTTGTCATCTTGAAAATGATAGAGGTGAACTAGGGGGTCTCCAAATTCTCTTCTGCCTCTAAACCCCAACACACTAGGCTTTATAGAGATCTCTTATAAATTTTGTTTTTCATATCTTGTGGCCTTTTGTTTAATACTACCAAGTCTGTGTGTATCACTCCTTTCTCCCTGCCATCCTAGCAAAGAGCTTTTAGCTAATAATAATAAAGGAAGAAGACAATTTAGTAAGACTAGTTGGTATATAAACCAAGTGTGAATGTGTATTCAAACCTGTGGTACCCAGACTTTCATAAAGACAGGAGGGGGTACATTTTCCTATTTCTTTGAAGGAAAGTGTGGTCCTTAGGATTACTTGGTTTTCATTTTCACTTTATTGTTATTGTTATTCTCATCATTATATTGTTTGCCTGGTTCTGCTGACTTCCATCTGCATCAGTTCATATAAGTTTTCACATGCTTCCCAGAATTAATAATATTTTTTTGTAAAGCACAACTTCTTTTACTGTTTACCAATCGATGTGCATTTCAGTCCAAATGTTCTAGGCTTCTCATGAGCAAGTATTGTGTCTACTCAGAGCATCAGTTTCTTCCTCTGTAAAATGAAGGAGATGGACTAGATGATCTCTTAGGTCCTTATAGCTCTAAAATTCTTTGAGCCTTAATTCCATCAATTAAAAAAATTGGAGAGTCACCAAGACCTCTCTGGTCCATCAGAGCCCTGAAAAAGTCATACTTCCCTTCAATGGTGACGTGTTTGTCAAATGGAGGTATGGACAGAGCACTGGGCTTGGTGTCAGGACCATCTGAGTTTGAATCTTGGCCCCCACACTAGTTGTGTGATTCTTAACAAGTCACCTAAGTTCTCTGTGACACAGTTTCCTCATCTGTAAAATGAGGGGGTGGGTGCATTTGATAACCTCTAAAGCCCTTTCCAACTTTAAATCTATTATCCTGTGGTTTGCTTCCTGGGATAGAGAGTGCTTTAGCCATACAAAAGGAAGGGAACACTCTCCCTAGATTGGGAGAGCTAATGTCAATAAAGAATATGCCCCAAGTATTGGGCACCAATGGTGCCCCTGGAGAGTTGGCAGGAAAGCTTGAGGCATTGTCCTTGGAGACAAGTGACTCAGCCGTGGGGAGCCCTCCTTTACAGATGTCAAAGGGCTAACCGAAAATTTCACTCGGAGACAGGCTAACAGTGTATCATTAGGCTGTTTCCCCATAATGTTAGACTTCAGACTTGCTCTCAAAAAAGAGGCTCATTCTCGAGATTAACTCCTGCCACATGTGGGATCGTCCCCTTCTAAGCTGAGCTAAAAATTGGACAATTTGTTGGAAATGGTATGCGCAGGGCTCTGAGCTGAAAGGATCACATGCATTTTCCTGTTCCTTTCATCCCCCCTTCCATGGAGTTCCCCCCCCCCCCACCTTGTACACCCGTAATATAAGGTGCCCAGTCCATTTCTGACTTTAGCCCTCTCCCTGAGCTGGGCTTGGGTGGAATTCAGTGCCCAATAACTCCAGAAGATCAAGGGCTTTCAAGAAATATGTCAGCTCAGAAGATGAGCTAGAGAGAATTAAAAGCCTGGCTGGATGCTTTGATGTCTTAAGTATGAAATTTCAATGGATTATGGGCCAAGGAGCTGTGGTATGAGAATAGCTAGGGTAAGATTTAGGGAAATCATCACATCTGATATCCAAAGGTCGGCTGGGCTGTGGAGAGAGGGGGTGGGGATCTTAAAGCTGGTCTCTTTGGAATATTCTGAACTGTACAGTGTCAGAGACACAGAATGTCGGGGTGAGAAGGGACCCTAAAATACAAAGTGGGAGAACAAAGAATGATAGAGATGGAAAGGACCTCAGAGGATATGGGGCTAAAACAGAGAATATTGAATTTTATATCTGAAAAGAGATTTGAAATAAAGTATTGGAACATAGAATATAGAATAAAGAAGGGGCTACAGACCAAAAACATTCAAATATGGAGTCATTGGATATTAGAAGACAGAAAATTTGAGCTGCTCTAGTGGTTAACAGACAGTTAATAATTCATAGGTTGATAGAATTAGATAATACTTTAAACTTTTTCCAGTATGTGATTCTTAATGTGCCTTCATGTACAATGGACTCTTTTGACAATGTGGGAAAGTCTATGGACCTTTTCTCCTAGTAATGCTTTTTTCAATTCATTAAATACATAGGTTTGCAAAGGAAAGCAATTATATTGAAATACAATTATCAATATATTTTGCTTTTTTCTGTGCATACCTTCTGATCCAGTAATACCACTGTTAGGTCTATATCCCAAAGATATCCAAAAAAGAAGAGAAAAGAAAAGAAAAAAGGATCCATTTGTACAAATATATTTATAGCGACTCTTTGTGGTAGCTAAAGATCGGAAACCAAAGGGATGCCCATCAATGGGGGAACAGCTAAACAAGCTGTGATATGTGCTTGTAATGGAATATTATTGTCCTATAAGAAATGACAAGTAGGATGATTTCAGACAAACAAAGCAAAACAAACCTGGAAAGGCTTACATGAACTGATGCATAATGAAGTGACCAGAACCAAGAGAACATTGTACACAGTAACAGCAATATTGTTCAATGAAGTGTGAATGACTTAGCTCTTCTCAGCAACACAATGATCCAAGAAAATCCCCAAGGACTCATGATGAAGCATACATACTGTCTGCCTCCAGAGAAGGAACTGTTATTGAATACAGACTGAAGCATGCTGTTTTTCACTTTCTTCCATTTTTTTTTCTTTTTTTGAGTCTTCTTATGTAAAATGACTAATATGGAAATGTTTTACATGATATTACATGCATAACCTATATCTGATTGCTTACCATTTTGGGTGAGGAGGGGAGGGGAGATAGAATTTGGGATTCAAAACTTTAAATAAAAGTGTATTAAAAATCAAATGAAGTATATTTTGTTTTTTAATTCACAGACCCTAGATTACGATCCTCTGCTCCAACCTGCTCCCTCTAATGATAGGGAAGGTAAAGCCTGGATAAAAAAGCGACTTGTCCAAAATCAGCATAGGAATTCAGGCCTCCTATCCTTCTAGTTACTGTTTTTCATTATAGCATACTCCTTCTAAATGGGCATTTCTTCACTCGGGTTCCGTGGACCTGTGCATAGATTTCACCGGGTCTATGAACTAGGATGGGGGAAAAATTAGATCTTCATTTTGACTTACTTCTGATTAAAGCTTAGCATTTCTTTTAATTATTTATTTAAAAATATGATTCTGAGAAGGGGCTTATAGACTTTGCCAAACGGTCAAATGAAATAGTATATGTAAAGTGTTTTTGCAAACTTTTAACCTCTCTCTGTCCCTGACTCCCCTTTTCCTCCCCCACCTCTTTCTCTTTCTGTCTCTGTCTCTCTGTTTGTCTGTCTCTCTTCTCTCTTTGTCTCCCCCCCCCCCCCCCCCCCTTTTCTCTCCCAGATTCCCAAACAGATCAACAACACACAAAAGAGTTAAGAATCCCAGCTCAAAGGGCAGAAATCCTGTGGCTTCTTAGACACCCTCCGAATTCTAGCTTCAGGCTTGCCTCCTCCATAAAGCCTCTGTGACCATTCTAGTCCACAGTGATGTTGTGTTTCTCCAAACTCCCATAGTACTTACTGTAGCAGCACTCATCTGGTGACTTAGGACCTGTTGACTTGAGGCAGCCTGGGAAGCATGGTGAACATGGAGTCAAGCAGAGCAGACGTGGGATCCGACCCTCCCTTTTATATTTACAAGTTGTGTGGGTGTGGAATTGCAAAGCCCTTCACAATTTGATTCTGATCTGCTTTTCCAGCTTTATTATGGCACATCATTCCCCTTTCTCTAGTCTACCCTCCAGCTAAATTGGCCTTCTGCTGTTCCTTGCCCAGAACATCCCATCTCTAATTTCTGTGCCTTTGCACATGTCCCCCATGCCTGGAATATAATTCATCTTCAGCTCTTCCCCTTAGGGTCCCTAGTTTCCTTCAAAGCTCAGCCTCCTACAAGAGGCCTTTCCTGGTTCCACCAGCTCCTAGTGCCTTCCTTGGAAATTTCTTTTATTTGCTTTGTAATAACTGTGTGTTTTTTTTTTATCAGTATACATGTTGTTGCCTTTGATAGAATGTAAGCCCCTTGAAGGCAGGCCTGTTTTATTTTTGGTTTTGTTTTTGTATGCCCACATCCCTAACACAGTATCTGGCTTGTGGTAGATATTTAATAAATGCTTTCTCATTGATGGATTGACTCTGAAAAAGTCATTTAATGCCTTTGAGCCTCAGGATTTGAGCCTCAATATTATATCTAGTACTTGCCTCAAAGGGTTGTTGAAGTACCACGTATATTATGATATATGGAAGATGTTTTGAAAACTTGAAAAATGCTTTAGAAATTTCAACTTATTTGGGGTCAAATATATGATTTTGTGAGTAAAGGGAGCTTCCAATGCAGAAGTCTCCATCAGTTCAGATCAGCCTGGTACATCCAACTTAGTCTTGAAGAATTGCCCAGAGAAGGGAAGTGCCTGTGTCCAGGATCACTCTTCTAGGGTGGAAGCAGAGGCTGTACTGGAATCCAAGTCCTCCTGGCTTTGAGGACGGCTCTTTATCTACTCTGCTATGCTAAGTCTTTAAACTGAGTATTTGGAGGACTGTCCCTTCTAGGACTGAACAATGAGCAAAACCCAATAATTCCTATGAAAAAAGGAAATCCAATGTAGAGAGGAACATCCCCACACTGGGGAATGGGGTGGGGTGTCATTGTCCTATTTGTATGTATGATGGGGAGAATCAGCTAGGAAGTTCCCTTTCCTCTCTTCCCCCGAACTCCTTTTATTTATATTGCCATATGGTCCATAAGAACGGCCATGGTCCAATGCAGAGAGAACCCTAGAATAAGCATCAGAAGACCCAGGATCTAGTCCCAATTCTGTCAGCAGCTTGCTGGATGGATTACTGAGTAACCCACATCCCACTTCTCACTCTCTAGACATCAATCTATAAATCTATCAATCTATAAAAGGAGATAGTTGGACTAAATTAACCAGCCAACTAATCAACAAATCAATATGCAACTTTTAAGTGCCTACCATATACCACACATCATGCTAAGTCCTGGGAATACAAAAAAAGGCAAAAACAGAGACCCTGCTCTCAAGGAACTCATACGAGATAGATACCATTTGCATAACTGGGGACATGGAAGATACAAATGGCTTCCAAATCCCAAATTCTGTATCTAAGATCCTTTCAGTCCAACAGTCTTGTTCTAAGGTCCTTCCTAGTTCTCATTCTCTAAGGTTTAAAATTCTATCTTTTATTTTCTAAGGTTATTCCCAATTCTGATGTTCTATATCTTAAGGTCTTTTAGGACTCAGTATTCTATGTTCTGAGGTCCTTTCCAGACCTGACATTCCATTTTAACATTTTATGTTTGAAGAAACCTTCCAATTTGAATATTCTATTGTTTTAACTATCCCTAGGACCCAGTATTACAAAGACTGTGAAATAACATGTTTTTTTTTCCTTTTCTTTTCTTTTTTCTGTGTTTACCCTAGAGGGAGAAGATATTCTATTGTCTCCAGAGCCACTAACAGTCACAATTGGTCAGGAAAACATATATATTTTGGTCCAGAAAGCAAGATTTAAAGGCCATCCTTCTGCCGCGCACAGAGGGTGTGGGGGAACGGCTTGTAGAACAAGGTTAAGCCCCTGTTGGGGTTTATTGGTATTCCTTGTAATGCCTTCCTTGAAAAATAGCCCAGAAGGTGGCTGGCCCTTGGAGGCGGATGAATGGCAAAGTTACGTTTGGAGTACAGAAGGTGTCTCTGAGCTGATACATGTGCTCTCGTACCTGACCTTTGCATAACCCTTGGTATTTTATGGTAACGTTTATTACTGATCGCATTGCTGTGCTGTGTAGCCCGGTGGGGCATTGAAATAAAAAAGGGGGGGGGGAGAAAAAGGGGGAGAAAGCACACGGCGTAAGAATAGCTCTGTGGAATGGTGGCTTCCAAGGTATTCATCTCAGAAAGTCTTAACACCTATAATTAAACTTGCTTTGGAGCAGCTTCTCTTGGAACAGGGGAGAAGAATCAATTCCGTGATGGAGTTCTTTGTAGAGGCAGCTCATCGGTGAAGATGCTGAGAGCCGCCCAGGTGCCTGGGCTCTACAATGCAATTACCCTGCCTCTCAGGGTGAATGGATGATGGCTGGGCTAGGAGAACATCTCGGGGTGAGGGGCATAGCATGGGGCCAGGGAGCAGTGATGAATCTGGTGCCCTCCTTCATCCATCTTCCCCCTCTTCCCCTCCCACCCCATTCTCTCCGCTGGCTTTAAAAAATATATTATTATTATTGTATCTATTGGATGCAGTGATAACAGAGTATCTTTGTGTTAAGCAGCTAATTAATGGGGACTCAAGACAGCTGTTCTATTTATGGGAGTCTGGGGCAGACAGAGATGCTCCGCTCATCTAGAGAAATAATTTGGGAGTGGAGGCTGCAACTTGCCGTCAGGTGCCAGTATGTATCAGCACATTCTGTTGCTTCTTCATGAATCACAGAGAAATGACCCAAACCCCATGATCTGGGCTGATTGTGACTAATGTGCATCAGTTCATCTTGTGTGTGCAGAGAATCCTTCTGTGCCAAGCCCACCATCCACATAGAACTTTAATTAACATTTGCTTTTTAGATAATATATGCAATTTATTTGGGCATGAGCTCATTGGATGCAAAGTCTACTAAATTAAGAAACTAGACCTGTAAAATTTCTTTTCTCTTGAAGTAATTCCCCCCCTGCCCCATGATGCCTGCAGCTGACTTCTTTACCTGGTAAATAATCAATTGAGATTGGCAGTGGCAATTTTTTTCTTTTGATGTACATTAAATAAATACCACCCAGGTAAAATTTCACTGACATTGTCCTGGTTTTTATTTTATTTTATTTTATCCTTTAGAATTTATGATCATCAGGTTTCATGAGAGCAGAAAGCTGAGATAAGGAAGAAAGAGGATTGGAACAAGTGTCGGGGCACTGAGTTCCGTAGCCCAATTCTGCCTCTGATTACTTATATGATATAACTGGGCAAATCACCTGCTTTTCTACATGTTGAGAAAAATACCAGAGTTTGCCTTAGTGATCTTTGAGGTGTGCCCCAGCCATCAGCTTTAATGACTCTAGTAGAATATGACCTATATGAGAACAAGAACCACTTTTTTATTTGTCTTTGAACCCTAGTACCTGTTACATAGTAGGTACTTAATAAATGATCTTTGGATTTAATTTTGTTAGTCATTTGTGATTCCATTTATCTAGAGACCTCCCAGTTGAAGGAGTTCCCTTTGCCAAAACTACTACTGTTCGGCCCCTTTCTGGTCTTAGTCGCCTGGGGCCTTGAACCATTGTGACTTATCCAGGGTCACACAGCCAGTATGTGTCAGAAATGTTATTTGAATCCCCATCTTCAGTTCTTTGTGGTATACCTTCTATTCATTACTCTATCCTGCCTTTCTAGACTGTTTTTCAGATGTCTAAAGTTAAAAACAGGGTACAGAAAATACCCACCCACAGAAAGCTACTGAAGAATCCTTCCATTTATTATTGAATTAAAAGGGAGGATCACTGATACATTCAGTGACTTTATTTAAATGAATCAGCTATTTATGGGGCATGTACTGGGTGCAAAGACTAGCTATTGTAGCAGCTGCAAATTTAGAATGATTGAACTAGAAAGTATTCTTATAACATAGAATGGCAGTATGTAGAGAGTTTGAGCTAGAAGGAACCTTAGAAAATAAAATATTGGTCAACGCAATCGATCAAACAGTAAGTATTTGTTAGATCCCTACTATATTCTAGTCACTGTGCCAAATATTAGACAAAAAATGAACAGTTCACGACTTCATGGAGTCAACATTCTAACATGGCAGACAAGTACATATACAGGTGTGCACATAATAAATATAAGGAGAACCAGACCTGGCAACCTACCCCATGTCCAGGTGGACCCACTTATACCACCATGTCCTACCTGTTGCCTGCTGCCCAGGCTCCCTGTCCTGTGCCTATCCCTGCCTTTTATGAGGCAGGCCTCCTTTGACACATTGATGCCCATCATAAGGTTTGATGGAATGAACTCAGAAAGTCTAATCATGAGCTTCTGTCTACATTTTAGTCCTCAATGGTTAATGTACTTTCAGTCCCTCATATTGTCCATATCTCAGGGATTCTGAAAATCTCTATAAAGATTCATCTGAAAGCAGCAGCAAAAAAGCCTAGTACTAGAACCCAAGAACAGGCTGCCCCTCTAGCTGCCTTCCCTCTGCAAGCTGCTTCCTTTCTCTGCTGCCATGGTCTTCTCAGCCAGCCCCAAGGGCCATTTCTTTTCATCCTCATGGATGGCATTCTTGATTCAAGATGTGGTCAGTGGGGACAGTACTTACACAGTGTCAATCTCTTCTTGCACATCTACAGCAAACTGCTAATTAGTATCAGCCATTGCCTATTGGTGGCGGTCCATCAGAGGAGGGAGCGAGAGGCGCTCTCATCCTGGCTCTGCAATAAATCCATATTGGTTAAATTGTCTGTTGTTGGGTGATTGGTTTGTAGAGTCATGTCAGGTTAATGGAGTCAGCTAATGTATGGGTGTCAGGACGAAGAGACTCGATGAGGCATCATAATGGGAAGATTCCACAACTCAGAGAACCTGAGAGATGAGGGAAGCCAGTGAGGGAGGTAGGTTCTGGAGAGGAATAGAGCGAATGGATGGTCTATTGTTTTGCCAAAGAGCTTTTTTGAAGAGTAGGGAAGAAAAAAAGCCATCTCTTTTGAAAACAATATTCCTTTTATTAATGTCTTTTTGTTTTAGCATCACTTTCATTTCTGAATGCATCCCTCGCCCTTCCCTGGCTCAGTGAGCCATCCCTAGGAACAGATGAAAAAAGAAACAACCACCACCACAAAACAGTTTAGCGAAACTAACACATTGACAGAACATAGCAAAATGTTAACTGGAGACACAGGAAACACATTTGGCCCCTGGTTCAGCAACTTCATACCCGTGGGAGCTTACACAGGTCACTTAACTTCTCCTTGGTCTCAGGTTTTTAAAGAAAATTGGGGGGGTGGGGGCACCTAGATGGTACAGTGGATAGAGCCAGTACAGGTCCTGGAGTCAGGAGGACTTGAGCTCAAATCTGGCGTCAGACACTTACTAGCTGTGTGACCCTGGGCAAGTAACTTAACCCCAGTTACCTCCAAAAAAAAGAAAGAAAAGAAAGTTGGGTTGCATGCGATGATGTTTGAGTCCCCTTCTGGCTCTTAATCTATGACCCATTGAACCATGTCTGAATAGACAGGCAAAGGCCAAACACCTGCAGCACCCCATCACTGCAATAAAGGTACATCTTCTCCATTTCTTCTCTAGGGCCCAATTTGTCCCTAAAATGATAACAGTAGTAATAGAACAAGAGACAACATGGACATAATGCTTTGAGATTTACGTACATTCTCCTGTTTGATTCCCACAATAACCCCGCGCCTCAGGTGCCATTGTTATCCGCAATTTACAAATGAAGAAATGGATGCATGCAGTGGTTAACTGACCTGCCCAGGGCTATACAGCTTGTAACTGAGGCAAAATTCAAACTCGGGTCTTTCTGATTACAGGTATAGCACTCAGTATACTATGTGAACTGATGGCAGCGGTTAACCCTCCCTCCCCCCATTTCTTTACATGGGTGCATTTACCTCATGTTTTGTTTCCCTAGATCTCCTTTCACCCCCTATCAGTTCTCTATGGCTGTCCCCCATGCCTGCAAGGATTTCTCTCCTCCACTTTGACTACTGACCTCACTGGCTTCCTTTAAGTCCCAACTACTATAAATAGCAACTGTTTCTATTTGGCCAAGAAACTCTGAGGGTCTTTCCCTCCCAGACTGATTGTTTTATGACTAGGTCAAAGAGGCCATTTTCTGCCTCATTTCTTACTGAGCCTAATCACTGGAAGTCAAACTGAGACCTGGGAAAGACCTTAGCTTAAAAAGATCAAGATCCCTCACTGCATCCAGGGCCATACTGATCTATAGCAGGTGACTGGACCCAAATGGCTCTGGAGGAGAGAGTGAGGCTGGTTACTTTGCCCAGCCCTCCTCACTCACATGCAATTCACTTGCATGTCATGGCACCACCTCCCTGAAGCACGGTCCTCTTTGAGGACAAAGGACAAACAATTACTTCCTACAGGAAGACCTCCCTAGCCCCTCTAAATTCCAGTGCCTTTTTCTCTGTTAATTATTTCCTATTTATCGTATATGTAGTTTTCTTGTTATATATTTATTTCTATGTTGTCTTTCCCATTAGATTGAAAGCTTTTTGAGAACACAGACTGTCTTTTGCCTCTTTTTGTATCCTTAGCACAGCACCTGGCACATAGTAGGGGCTTAACAAATGTTGATTGAATACTGAAAGGTGGCATATGTTTTCTTGTGTCTTATTGCAATGCTCTTATTCATCATTTCTTAGTATGGGAACCACTCTTTAACCTGAAATGAGAAGTAGATGTTTCAGTTCTCAGAAAAGCAGCATCCCTTTTCAGCTAGTATCTATTTCTTTGGATGTGATAACTGGATATCCTTCATGTTGATGAAGGAGGAGAACTGGCGACCTACAGAGGCTTTTCAATTTCAGCAACACGCTAAAGAACTTCCAGAAGAGGGCGACAAGGATGAGGAGGAGGATGCCCTGGGAGCATGAGCTGAAAGAAATAGGGATGTTTAGCTTATGAGCTCCTTGAGAGTACGGATTCTGCTTTGCCTTTCTTGGCATTTCCAGAGCTTAGCCCATGGCCTGGACCATAGCTGGTACTTAAATAAATTCCAGTTGACCAACTGTTTAGTTTGGAGAAGAAAATATTGGGAGAGATGAGGGAGATCCGTGTTCACATACTTGAAGGGGGTCATGTGGAAGAAAGGATTATATCTGTGCAACTTGACCTGGGAGGGCAGAGTTGGGAGCAGTGTTCGGAAAATGGAAAAAGGCAGATTGAGACTCAATGTAAGGAATGTCATCCAGACTATTGAGTGTCCAAGAATGGAAAGGTCTATCTTGTAAGGTCATAGGATCATTGGGTGATTGGATCATAGCAGAAGAGTTATAAGGAAGGAGATAAAGAAATAAAGGAGAGAAACATTTGTTAAGCACCTGCTATGGGTAAGTATTTCACACATATCCCCTTTGATCCCCACAACAACTCTTCGGAGGAGTTGTGCTTAATATTCAAATTTTACAGTTGAGGAAACTGAGGCAGAAAGAAGTTAAGTGACTGGGTCAGAGTCACACAGCTAGTAAGAGTCTGGGGTCAGATTTGAACTCAGGTCTTCCTGACTCTTGCCATATGCACTCTGCTACCTAGGGGTTATCTAATTCAACTTCTTCATTTTACAGATGGGGAAACTAACTCCCAGAGAGGAGGAGTAGCTTGGCCCCAGTTACATTGGTAGTGCTAATAATCACTGCTATTTGCATTCGTTGTCTTAAGGTTTGCGTAAGATCTTAGATCTAGAGATAGAAGGGGACTTAGAGGCCATTTGGTACAATCTCCTCATTTTACAAATAAGGAAGCTGAGGCCCAGAAAGGTCATATGACTTGCCTTGAGATTACCTAGTAAGTAGCAGAGACAGGACTTGAATCCAGGTCCTTTAACTCCAAATCCGTCACCGCAGGACTTCAAGCAAAGGCTGGGAAACTATAAAGGGAATCTGTACTCAAACATGGGTTGAGCCTGACAAACTCTGAGGTCCCTTCCAACTCTGAGAACCTGTGAGCTGCATGTCCCCAAATACACTCTCTTTTCCCATAAGCTGTGTTCCTCCAGACCCTTGGCTTTATACAGAGGGTGTTGAAACATGAAGATGCGATGGTTGCAATGACTGTCATTGGCCCTTTCTGGGCCTTGCTTTGCCCACCTAAGAATGGTAGACTCTGGGCTCCTTCCCGTTCTAACTGTGATTCTTAATTATTTGGAGCGCAGAAGCTCTCCTCTGCCTAAGACAGTGTGGTATAGCAGACCCTCCGTCCCCCCTTCACCAGTATCATTCATTATCTCTATTTGTTAAGGTCTCATAGCCAGCTATTACTTTCTCGGTAAATTCCTGGATCCCATAGACCTGCCTGAAGTCAATGCAGCCCCATTGACGGGTATAAGAACATGGGATGGATGAATTGAATTGCTTCTGGATACCATGTAGACTAGCATCTGGGCAGCTAGGTGGCTAGGCTGCTCAGTGGATAGAATGTCAGGCCTGAAGTCAGGAAGATTCATCAACCTGAGATCAAATTTAGCCTCAGACACTTACAATTTATGATTCTGGGCAAGTCACTTCACCCCGTTTGCTTCAGTTTCCTCATCTGTCAAACGAGCTGGAGAAGGAAATGGCAATGCCATTTGCCAAGAAAACCCCAAATGGGGTCACGAAGAGTTGGTCATGACTGAAACGACTGAACAACAACAACAAAAAAAACCAAAACTACGTCAAGAATACTTTTAGCTTTGCTGTGATTTGTTTTAGCTGCCTGGGAGCGGGAGGGAGGTTTGCACCTACCATCAAGGTATTGTGACAGTCACTCTCCTTCATGAATGCTGGCCAGTATAGCCTGTGTATGTAAGGAAGCAAGTAGACTTGGTGAAATCCAGCCCCATAAATATACTGGCTGTGTGACTGTGGGCTAGTCATTTGACTTTTCTGAGGCTCAGTTTTTCCATCTGTACAATGAGGATAGTAATATTGATGATAATGTTCCAGTTCTAATGAAGCTCACTTTTTGATCTCCCAAGGGTATGCTGATATCTGTATACATAGCATGGAAGCTGGGTGTATCTTATTTTATAAACACCAGTGGGTCTTTGCTATATGGTGCTGCCTACTGGATGATCTTAGGGTGGGTACCGAGTGCGTTCTCAATTTTGCAGTCAACAGTTCTTTGCAAAGTCTACATTGATCAGTAAGTCCAGGTTTCTTAAGGATGACTTTTCTGTGGTTTCCGGTAGCAGAGACCTGATCCCTTATGGCCCCTGAATTTCTGAAACACGTTCATTTGGTTCAGCCAATTTGATTAGTGCTTTTTGATAAACATATTATAGGTTGAATTTGTGTAGATGTCACGCATGATAGGCCTTGTGGTTCTATTCTTGGATATTAGGTGTTTCATAGGTTTCATCTGATTATCAGTCCCTGTCAGTTGAATTTGAGTATTCCAGTAGTAGATAGATACATAGAGTTATATGCAGATATATATGCATTATTATACAAGTAGTTCAGCCATTTTCAGTAACGTCCAAGTCTCCTCATTTGGGGTTTTCTTGGCAAAGATACTACCATAATTTGCTATTTCCTAATCCAGAGCATTTTACAGATGAGGAAACTGAGGCAAACATAGGGTAATACATAAACATATATTCACATAGACGTGAATATATACATACATATACGTATATTTATATACATAAAATACGTCTTATTTAAAATGTACAGAAGTATTTCCTGAACAAAGATGCCACTTCACAGAGCTATATTAAGGCCAATAACATATATAGTTACACCATTATCATATTATGTTATATGTGTTCATATATATATATATATATACATACTCATATATACATATGTATACATAGACCAGATTTAAATGTAGATTTTTTTGACCCCAGGCACAGCACTTTATCCACTGAGCCACCTAGCTGCCTCCTAGGAAAGCAGAAGTTAAGTGATTCACCAACAGTCACACGGTAAGTGTCTGAGGCCAGAGGTTAACTCAGGCCTTCCTGATTCCAAGATTAGCACTCTATCCAATGAGCCTCAACTAACTGCACCCTAACAACAACAATAATATATGTGTATTTGTAGACATATATACACGATACATGTATATAACTGCATATAATAGATACATGTATATGCATATGTACACACAGTCATGTTTGTAGCTAGAAGAGAAGAAGCCAAGGGGTAAGGTAATTATATATATATACATATATATATATGATATCAATATATCTATATCAATGTATCTATCTATATATAAAATTAGCCTTCAATCTCATTTTGTGAAGGGGTATCTCTGATCAGGAATGATTTTTGTAACTTTGAGCCTAACATGTAGCCAAAGAATAGCTATCAAACCCTTTTTCTGTTTTGACAAGGAAGTATTAATCTTTCTCTAGTAGCCTTAGGGCAATAGATCCAGGGTTTCCTTAACGTCATACAAGTTTTTGCTTAGGTATTTCCTGGATCCGTTGTCATCCATTTGACTGTTCCAAAAGGGTGTGTTATGTTGACTTTTCTACAGTTGTTAATTACTCTTAAACTCATCCTGCCCAGTGAGATTTGACTTCAGGGTGTGACTAAACAGCTTGCCTTAAACTTGCCAGTTTTCTTCTTGACACTTTTATTCTCGATAGGTATCTCCCAGTATCTGTAAGTGTCACCTTTGTCTAGTGGTCCAGTTTGACCTCCAGGTTTAAACTCAAAGCTCTTGGTCTCCATTTTTTCTCTTGGGAGCATGAAGAATTGTACACAGATCAAGTCCCAGTGACATTTTGATGTATGTTATTAGTTTTTGTTGATGCTGATAATGTTATTACAGTTTGTGGCTAGAGGGATTTAGAGTAGAATGAAAAGCATCAGTTGGACAAACTGGGTGGGTCTATTTCAATAAAATACATTTGAAAACAAGAAAAATAACTCCACAACTGAGACAAGCGCCTCTCCTTAGAGGAAAGCTCGATAAATGTGCATTCTAAGATATCTTAGCTCCAAGTGCTATGGACATGGAAATATTTCAGAAAGGAGAGGCCAGTGCCTAGAAGGCCAGCAGCACAGGACAGCCAGTGCAAAGGGCCTCCTGGGTGTTTATGTGTGGATGTTTTCTCAGCTAGTGAACAAGGGTAGCCAAGGGAAATCTGTACCTTCCTGAAGAGTGAAGGCCGTCCCACTGTGTTCAAGGACTTGGAAAACCACTTGAGCAGTAAAATTTGCATACAAACAATGGATGCGCTCATTACAAGTGATTCTTGCTATTTATTAAAGCAGCTATAGGAGACTTTAGCTCCCTGCTCCCCTCTCAAGGGTGTTGCTGCATGTACTTGAAAGTAATTTTCACCGAATTTCGGAGTGAAAGGGGATTTCCAAGGCCATTTGGGCCAACCCATTGCTGCCCTTCTGCTTCTTCCAGAAGCTTAACCTATGCATCATCCTATCCTTTCCCTTTTTTTTCTAATCTTTACCCCGTCCTTACCCCTCAGCTCCTTCTCTGCCACCTACAAACATGCCCAAATCACCATCACCCTTAAAAAAGTCCTCTGTGGACCTTATCGGTCTGTCGTCTCATAGCTCTTATCCTTTTCATAGCAAAATGCATAGAAAAACAAAACAAAACAACTGTCTACCCTTGTCTCCATATCTTTATTTTGTGTTGGCTTCTCAATCTCTTACACATATCTTTGGAATCTCTCAACAATCCCCTTCTTGGCAGATTTGGCAATATTGAACTAAAAAAAACATTTAATTTGAAATGTAACCTGCCTTTGGCCATGGCCACTAAGTGGGTCAGCCACCTCCCCCAAGTCTCTCTATTTAGCACTGACCTGCCATCGGGGTGTACTATATAATATGGAACTGTGATCAAAAGCAGCTGGCCCAAGCCTTTTTCTGTAGATTAGGGAGAATTTGGGAGTCAGAAGAACTTCATTGAAATTACCTTGGAAATTTTACCACAAAAACTTTTAAAAAGCAATGTCAGAGAGGGCAAAGGAGAAAGTAGATGGCAATGAATTGGCTGTCCCCCACATAGAAAACCACAACATGGTCATAGTCACAGAAGAATCCAGAGAGAAGCTGAAGATGGAAGAGAGACTAATGATCACTGACTTGTCAGCCCTGGTGAACAGGCTCAGGCACATTTCAAAGTGTTAATTGGAATGCCGCAACCAGTTGGAGAGCATCAGAAGCTGGTAATTTCCCTAGTTACCTGTCTTGTTCAAAGAGAAAATCCTGGGCTCTGGCCCTAATTGGACAGAGCAACAGGTCACTTTGGAGAGAGTAGCTTTAGTCTAGGTCGAATCAGAAGCCAGAATGCAAGTGTGCAGTGAGGACCCAAAGACGAGGCCAGGTAGCATTTTTGGATGTTTTGATGTGTAAAGGAGAGATAGTGGATGATAGATTGAGGAGATGGTAATGTCAGCTGACTGTTTCTGAAGGCCAGCAACGACTGACCATGTTTGCAGGCAGAAGAGGTATCATGGAAGGAGAAGAGCACCTGAAGTCCTGGGGAGTCAAGTTTACTTCCTCCTTCCCACTCCCACTTCCTTCTTCC
>CM053626.1:318524205-318558839 GCA_028646595.1 Phalanger gymnotis | reverse complement strand
CTCTCTCTCTCTCTCTCTCTCTCTCTCTCTCTCTCCTCCCTCCCTCTCTTTCTCTCTTTCTCTTTTGGTAGAGAGGCCATTCTCTGCCTCTTTTCTTATTAAGCCTTGATTACTGAATGGGTATTGCTTCAGTCAAACAGACCTGTTAAAGACCTTAGCTTGAAAAGACCATCTCCAGTTGTCCTTATCCGTATCTGGCCCTGGACCCAGATGTCTATGGAGAAGAAAGTGATGCTGGTGACTTTGCACAGAGCTCCCTCACTTAGATCCAATTCACTTGCATGTCATAGCATCACTTTCCTGATGTCATGGTCCTCTTCAAGAACAAAACACAAACAATAAGTTGCCAATTGGCTGGAGATCTTCAAGCAGAGGTGGGTTGAATCAATGCAGGGGATGTTATAAATGTCATCCAAATTAGGTGAGGATCCATTAGATGACTTCTTCATAGTGTTCCTAGGTTTAGAGTTAGAAGGTGCATTAGAGGTCAGCTATTCCAGTGCCTTGATTTTACAAAGGAGGAAACTGAGCCCCAGTGTTAAGTGACTTGGCTAAGGTTACAGAAATTCACACTCAGATTCTCCAATACTGTAGAGTTCTCTCTACTGTATCACGTTCCTTCTCTTTGAGTGTCAGATTCTATTGTTCTGCAGATGATATTCAGACAAAGCCCTCCAGACAGCCTCCTGCTTACCTTTCTTGTTGATTTCATGGCTTTCTTCTGTCCTTTGTTTTCTACATCACCATAATTTCTCCCAGTATCCCCTCCAGAGAGCCATTGTATACAACAAATAGGATTTTTCCAAAGACAAAAAAAGAGAGGAAAAAAATCATCACAATTGTTCAATGCTTTGAAAAAGTTTGATAATATATACTATGTGTAACACTTATGACCTCCCACTTCCACGGAGGGATTGTGAGAGTGTCCTCTCCTGTCCCTTTTTCTGATTTATGCTTGTTCTTTGGGATTTGGCAACCTTACTTTTGACACATAGATTTCTTTCTTTGTCTTCATTTCTCCTTCCCTCCCTCTTTCCTTCCTTCCTTCCTTCCTCTTTCCCCATATCTCTTCCCCCTCTGTCTCTCTCAATATGCCAAGACATAAAGGTGATATAAAAAGAAAAAAAATCAATAAGATATACTTAAAAATGAAACTCACTACCAACTTTGGTCTAGTAAAGAGAAATAGAGGAATTTTAAATAGGTGTAATGGAATGTATATATTCTGAAAGTAGAGGAATAGGTCATTTCTCCATCCCAGAGGTATAAGAAAGGCAGGGTACAGTGGAAGCAGTCCTACATTTGAAATCAGAGGACCTGGGTTCAAATCTTAGCTTATCCACTTACTCTGTATGTGTCCTTTGCCAAGCAATTTAATTGGTTTAGGCTTGGTTTTCTCATCCCTAAAATTAGGATTTCAGGTTAGGGTATATGGATTTCTTTATACACACATATGCATGTGCATATACATATATATACATATTCACACATATACACATACTTATATACACATACACACATGCACATGTACACACATACACATGTATAGGTAGAGACAAGTGTATTTTAATGTAATTGATTTCCTTTACAATCCTATGGATTTAATTTGATGCCTTTAAAAACATAATTCTGAGAAGGTATCTGTTGGCTTCACCAAAATTAGTACCAAAGGGGTTCATGATAAAAAAAAAAAAATGATTCCAAATCTCTGGGCTAGATATCATCTATAGTTTCTTCCACCTTTAAAACCAGGAGCTCTGGTGCTGGCTCAGTAATATTGAGGACAGAAAGCATCCAGATAATAGCTCACATTTCCATAGTTTGATCAAATTTTTCCCATAAAATACTGGGAGGTAAGCTGGGGAAAGACTTCTCATTACTAATATACATGAAAATATTGAATTTTAGAGGGGTTAACCAGCTTTACTGAGGTCCCATAGGTGGTCAGTTCCATGGTGTTTATGTAAAGCCAACATATCTGACTCCATGGCCAACTGCTTCTTTCCCCATGGTTATACTGCCGTTGGATCGCGTCAACTATCTCAAAAGCCAGAGAATCCCATGTCTGTGTCCAGGTCTTAGAGTTGGCTCTGATTTTTTCTTAGGCTTTAAAGAATGGGTGCAAGGCCTTCAGGCTCTGACCCAGGAGGCAGCTCTAGAGTGACGCTGCAGACCAGTTTGGAGGAAGCTAGATCTGGTGTCTCTTCCTTGCATCCTGAGGGTGTCTACCCAGCCTAATGGAAAGTAGGTCTTTGTATTCCTTTGTACTTTTTTCCCAGTGGACCTTGATTGGTATAGTTTCCCCAAATTCAGCAACTCGACATGCCTTTATTATGCACCTAGTATATGCTAGGCTCTGTTTGTGATGATGGAGGTACAAAGACATTAGTGAAAACCATGCCTGAACTCAAAGAGCTTATGTTCTTACGTGGAAAAGTACTAATAAGTATTTACTTCCTATTATAAACAAGGGATTCCCAAGGTAGGAAATTCCTTCTACCAATGCAAAGCAACACTTTCTCAGAAACCTATAGTTTTAAAGAGTTTCTGGGGTTACTGAGAAGTTAACTGATTTGCCCAGAGTCCCACGAGCAGTACATGTCAGAAGTAGGACTTGTATCTATGTTCCCTCTATATATTAAGTCAGAGATACAATCCCTATCCCTGTGTAGATGAAATCACAGACACAGTCTCTATCTCTGTATTTTCATATAAAATCGATGCAAAGTAAGCATAGTGTGAATAGTTGGGATGGCCAGGAAAGGTTAGAGAAGAGAAATAATTTGAGCTGAGTTTTGAAATGAGCTAAGGATGTCAGGAGACAGAGATGAGGAAGGAATGAATCCCATACATGAGGGACGATGTATTCGAAGACATGAAGGTGGAATGCCTAGTATGAGTAACAGTAAGTAATCCAGTTTGACTAGTCTGTAAAGTGTGTCATGGAAATTTAATTTGGAAAGATAGGTCACCTTATAAAGGACATTAAATTCCAAACAGAGGAGTTTGTTTTTGATCCTGGAAGTAATAGGGAATCACTGAAGGTTTTTGAGTAGGGGAGGGATATATCATATCTTTCTAGGAAAGTCACTTTGGCAGCTCTCTGGAGGATGAAGAGAAAGGAAAGACCTAAAATAAAATGATCCATTAGGAGGCTATCATCATAGCCTCCTTGTTTAGGCAAGAGAGAATCAGGGTCAGAGGCCAAATAATGGCTGTGTAAGTGGAAAGAAGGGAGCTGGACCATAGGAGAGATGTATGGATAGAATAAAGTGAACTCTTCGGGACCAATGAATTAAGATAGCCAACAATAAGAATGGGATGGATGCTAGAGGGGCCATCACTGTTTTCTGTTCTAGCTTTTGCAATATAGGGAGCTGCCAATTCCCTGCCTACCCTCTCCCTATTATAAAATGGTGTTTGGATAGGTGGGGAATGAGGTTCCCAATTGTGAGGCTTCGACCCCTCTGTGTTAGAGCAATAAGAATGTGTCATTAAAATGTGAGGCTATTTCCTACTAAGGGAGCAGAGATGATGCTATAATTGGAGAGAAGCGATATTGCTAAATGGAAAATTTTGTGAAATCAATTGAGGAAAAAAATCAATATGGGATTTTTTTCCAGGCTGAAAAGACAAGATACCCATACAATTAAGGAAGGGGACAGACTCTGCACACACTGCCTGTCAGGTTCTCCCGTTTCCGAGGCATGACTGCTCATCAGAAATAATTAAACTTTCTCCCATGGGCAACAATTACTAGCTTAAAATATTATGAGTAAGAAGAATACATTTATAATTACCTAACCTTTCTGAAGGTGAAAATATATATTATCCTTTGATGGAATAGAAAAGGGAGTTCCTGAATATGCCAGCCTATTGTTACTTTATCTGTCCTGATTATACTAATTGTCAGAAGAAATATAACAATCTTTCAAATGCTTTGTAACTAACTCTTCTATTTACTGTAACTTCAAGAATCCAATAACAGCATCCTTTGCTCCCTCTCCCTCTATCCATCCCTCCTTTCTCCTCATACCCCTCTATCCCTCTTCTCTGTGTTTTCTCACTCTCTCCACCTCTCTTCATCTCTCTTCTCTGGCCTCCTCCACTTCATTTCTCCCCTTCCTTCCCCCTCCCCTCTCCTCTGTGACTTCATCTTTCTTATGCTGTCTTTTCTTTTTCCCCATCTTCTTCCTTCTCCCACTTTCTCTTTCTTTATTCCTCTCCTCCCTCTTGTCTTTTCTCTTTTTTCTCTTCCTCTCTCCATCCTCACTATTCCTATTCATTCGTTACCCCCTCTCATCTCCAATTATTTTTCCATTTTATCTTTCTTCCTCTCTCCTCTCCTCTACTTTCTTTTGACTTCTTTCCCCTACCTCTCCTCCTCACACTTTCTCCTATTTTTAGTCTCTCTTCATCTTTCCTATTCCCTCTTTCCTGTCACTTCTCTTCTCTGCCACAGCTCATCTTTCTTTCTCTTTTACCCCTGTCTTCCTCTTTTATTTCTCCCTCCTCTCCCCTCATTGATTCCTTTGTCTTTTCTCTTTCCATCTCTACTATCCCTTCTCTCTCCCTCCCTCAATTTTCCTTCTTCTTTACCACCCATCTCTATCCTTCTCCTCAACTTCACCTCTTTTTTCTATCTTTTCTCTTTCCTGATGCCCACCTGGAAGTTAATACTTTATGTATTTGTATTTGTTTCTCTTCTCCATTAAAATGTACACTCATTGGCAGGGAAGGGAAGGGAATAATCACATTAATATAGGACCCACTATGGGCACTGCACTAAGTGCTTTACAAACGTCACATTTGATCATAGTAACATCCCTTCAAAGTAGGTTCTGTTATTACCCCCATTTTACAGTTGAGGAAACAGGCAAATACAAGACATGTGGCTTGTCCAGAATCACAGAGCTCGTAAGTGTCTGAGACTGTTTCTGAATTCAGGTCTTCCTAAGTCCAGGTCCAGTGCACTGACCAATTCAGCACCTAGCATGTAAAGGATTGTTTCATTCTTTGTTGTATTATTGGGGTCTAGCTCAGGGCCTGACACACATGGTTGTTTGTTAAATGCAAAGGTAATTTGTGAGGGAGGACACTAACAATTGGAGGGGGTCAAGTAGAAGAAAGTGCTTGGACTGAATCATAAAGCAAGTGAAAGACTCTATTAGGTTGAGATGGAGATGGGGTGCATGGTGGGCATGAGGGACAGAACAAAAGCATCTATGGGGAGAGGAGTGTGATGTGTGAGAGGAACAGAGAAAAGGCCACTTTGGATTTTCAAGGAGTTCAGGAGAGGCTCCAGGACCACTGCAGTTTGGGATAGAGGCAAGGTCTGAAGAGCTTTCAAAACTAAACAGGCTTCCTATTTTATCTCAGTGGAGTTGGTTGAGTCAGGGAAGTCACATGTCAAGGTCTTTGCTTAAAGAAAATCACTCTGAAGGCAATGTGTAGTATAGACTATGTGGTGAGACTCTTGAGGCAGGGAGAAATGGTATAATAACTCAGACTATTGCCTAGAGAGTTCATAGTGCCTGAAGGAATCACCTGTGACAGATGCTACAGAGTTAGAGCAAGATTTAGCAAATGATTGGATGTTAGGAGCTGAGGACAGCATTGAGATGATAAACCTGAGACCTTGGAAGACATGGTGGTGCCTTCAACTGAAAACAGGCAAGTTTGGAAGGAGGGAAGGCTTGCAGGGAAAGATGACGAGTTCTCTCTTAAATATTTTGAGTTCGAGATGTTTCTGAAACATCCATATGGGAATGCCCAATAGCAATTGGTAATTGAGGGCTAAAGTCCAGAGAACGGATTAGGGCTAGATTTTAGATCTACGAGTCATCTCCAGAGGGCTGATAATTAGACCCATGGGAGCTGATGAAGTTACCCACAGAGAGAATATATAGAGAGAAGTGGTCCTAGAATAGACCCTTGGGGAACATCCATGATTAGGAGGCATGATAGAGATGATAAACCAGCAAAGAATATGGAGGAGAGGTCAGATAGGTAGGAGGGGAATCAGGGTTGAGTAGTGCCACCAAAGAACCCAGAGAAGAGAAAGGATCCAGGAGAAGGTGATCCACAGTGTCAGTGCTACAGAAAGATTGAGGAAAAAGAAGCTGGAGAAAAGACCATCAGATTTGGCAATCAAGAAATCAGTGATAATTTTGGATAGGGTAGTTTTAGTGTATTGATGTTCTTGGAAGCCAGATTGAAAAAGGTTCAGGAGTAATGAGAGGAAAAGAAAGCAGCAAGCACATATATCTCCTTTCTAGGAGTTTGGATGAGAAGGAGAGGAGAGAGGGATGATGGCAGCTTGAGGAGATGATAGGTTCTCATGAAAGTATTTTTTAAGCATTGGAGAATTATGGGCATTTTTGAATGCAGTAGGAAAATAAATCAGTAGGCAGAAGATGAACATGAGAGGGACTGTGAGTGAAGATGCAATCTGTTGGAAAAGACTGGAGGATGTGGGACCAAGTGCCCTGGGACAAGGGTGGGCCTTGAAAAGACAAAAAAAGCCAATCAGAGACTGGGGAAAAGGAGGGGAGAGTGGAACATGATTTCGAGGGATTTTGAGATGGAGTGAGAGCAGAGGGAAGCTCAATGCAAATGACCTCAATTTTCTCAGGAAGATAACAGGCAAAATCCTTAGCTGAGAGGGATGGGGAGGGAGAGGTGTATGAAGCTTCAGGAGAGAAGAAAAGGTTTAGAATAGCTTCTATGGGCAGTCAAATTGGGGATTGCTTAGGAGGCATAAAATGACTGCCTCTCTTCAGGGAGGACCCAAATGAAGTTGAACAACATTCCTGCTTTCCCCTTCTCCTCAATTCTCTAGCTTCCTTCTTGCCTTGTTAAAACCATTCCTCTCCTTCCTCACCTTTCCTGCTCCCCCCTCTTCCATGACCCCATCTCCCCTCTCTTTTTCCTCTCTCTATCCCTCTCATTCCATTTCTCTCCCTTCTCTCCACTCCTGCTAAGTAGCCAACACTCTCCCTGTATGCCTGAGCCTCTGCCTTCTGTTTGATTATTTGATGGTGGGATATATACAGGAGGGAGACTGGAAGGAGAGGGGGAGGAATCTCTGCTACTTAGCTACTTCCTCTTCACAGAATCCCAGAACATCAGGGGTGCCATGGAGTTCAGGGGCCATCTGGCCCATATCTGTATGGGATGCTTCTTTACAATTGGCTCCTGTATTGTTTCTAAAGCTTGTTCCCTCTTTTCTCTCCTTTTACCTTCCTTTTTCTTCTTCTTCCACTCTCTTTTCTCTCTCATCTATGTCCCTCCATTCCCATCTCTCCTTTTCTCACTGTCTTCTTTCCTACCCTTTCTTTTCTTTCCTTCCTTTTTCCTCTCTCAATGATGTTCTCCCTTTCTCTTTTTTCCCCATCTCCTGGCTTAAGCCTATAATTATCGTGATATCAAAGAATATTCAAACTGGCCAGACCCATGATGAACGTCCTGGTTTTTCTCTATTCCACATTCAACTTGGGGGTAAAATTGGAATTGCCCTTTATTCTATGACAGAGGTAGGGCATCATATCCGTCAGGTCCTGCTTCATTCTTCCTAACCTTGATATTTCAATAAAAAGAAATGAATGAATAGTTGGATGGATAGGTATTTACCAAGCATTTTTGGTCCAAAGTTTTCAGTGAAATATAAAATAAATCAAAGAGAAGATATTCATCAGGAAATAGGCCACAGGCTTTCCTGGCTGTTGCCCATACCCCTCCACATCCTGTCCCCTTGTTCTCCAACTTGCAGAGTTTTAATGTCATGCTAGAATTCTAGTTTCTGTGTAAGTATCATGCACAGACTGTACAACAAGTACTTAGAACCATGGAAAGCAGAGGATTTTAGAATTCAGAGCTGGGAGAGCGGGGTGGGGATTAGAGAATAGACAGAGCTGGGAGGGGCCTTAGATCAGAAAATGTCAGCTAGAACGGATCATAAGATCAAAGATAGATCATAGATTTATAGCTGGAAAGGATTGTAGAGGGCATCAATTCAACTCAGTTTTACAAATGCAGAGACAGAGGCACCCAGAGGTTAAATGACTTGCCCAGAATCACAGTGAGTAAGCATTATACATGGGATTTGAATCCAGACCTTCCAGACTCCAAGGCCAGAGTCAGTTCCACTAATGCCATGTTAACTTAAAGAATCTAACATCAGATATGGAAGGACCCTTGGACATCATATAGTCTAGTATCCTTAGAGGAAGGATTGTTCAAAGGAACTGAGGATGTTCAATCCTAGAGAAGAGATTTCTCAAGAACATAACATGTGTCTTCAAATGTCTGAAGACATAACATACAGATGAGGTATTCAGTTCTTTCTTGCTTGACTCTGGAGGGTAAAGTCAGGACCAATGGATGGGGTTTAGACAGAGGAGGCTTTGGTCAGATATACAGAGCAGCCCACTCCCTTTGGGTTCATTCTTCTAAACCACATTTGCACTCTCAGGTTGAGTCCCAGAAAGCAGCTTGGGGACACAGTGCCAAGACTGCTGAACTTGAGAGTCAGAAAACCCTAAGTTCTAATCCTACCTCATACAATTACTAGCTATGTGACCCTGGGCAAGTCACTCCTACTCTGTGTCTTGGTTTCCTCACCTCTGAATCTTTATTGTACTTGTGTATAAAGCCAAAGCTTCACAGATTTGGAGTTAAAAGGAACTTTGAAGTCCACCTTAACCAATCCCTTCATTTTCCAAAAGGGAAAACCATTGGTCATAGAGTTAACTGACTTGCTCAAAGTCACCCAGACAGAACACAGTAGAGCCAAGATTCAAACCCACATCTTCTGCCTCTGAATGAGTGCGTTTTCCAATATGTCATACTAAAACTCAAGTGATATCACCAGGGTTTTGGATACTGTTGTTTCATTCAGTAAAATGTATGTTCTAACCTTTTGGATATCTCATTTTGCAAATCACTTTCTGAGACAGAAAGGACCCTGTCATTTTGACAGCATGAACAGTTATTCTAAAGGTCAAGTGCCCATATGGAAATTAGCCTCCAGTTATTCAGTAGCAATGGCCTTTGTTATTTATTTAAAAAAAATAATCCTGACAAAAATGTGGATTTAAGGGACACTGTTCATTAACCCACATCACAACTGCTAAGTTGCCTGAGTGCTTAAAGGAGAGATTCAGCATTTGCCAATTACTATGATATCTTGGCTCATAAGTAAAACAGAAATGACCCTTGTGTTTTAAAGAGGAGAGAGAAGCAGTGTTGCATTGTGGGAAGACTCTTGGACTTGAAGTTAAGAGAGATCTGGGGTTAAATCTCACTTTTCACAACTGTTCACTGTATAGCCATGGACAAATCTCTTCACTTTCTGAGACTTGGTTTCCTTAGCTCTAAAATGGGGGTATCTATAGCTTAAAGGCCTTCGTAAAAATTAAATGAGTCCTTCTGTGTAAAGCCTTCCTTCCAATGTGGTGTCATAGAATGAGTCAGGACACTTGAACTCAAAACCTAACTCCTTAACTTATTATCTGGGTAACCTTGGCTTAGCTCCTCACCTTTCTGGGTTTTCATTTTCTTATGTGAAAAATGAGGGTGTTTTGTTATAACCTCTCAAGTCCTTTCCATCTCTAAATCTCAAATTCTAAGGATTATGTATATAGCACTATTATTAAAACCATAATGATCACCACAAATATATATATACACACATTTACATACATATATGTATGTATATGTGTGTATATATGTATATTATATGTGTATACATATATGTATATATATATGTGTATATATATATATATTGGAAGAGAGAGAGAGAGAGAGAGAGAGAGAGAGAGAGAGAGAGAATGTTCACCATGGTCCTGTGATATTCTGGGCTAGTCAATTACAGCTGATTCCAGAGCAGGGATGGGGGGAGTTTGGGATTTCCATAGGGGAGAAAAATCTACCCAGATATGTCAAAACATAGCTTTTAAGTGGTACATTTTTCTTTTTATGGATGACAAAATTTTTGTTTTTATATTACCTTTATTTCCCCAATATATCCCCTAATCTCTCTCCCTTCCAAATCTATCCCTTGTAATAATGAATTAAGAAAGAGGGGAAAACAGTTCAGCAAAACTAGCTGATTCATCAACGCAGTTTGACCATATATAGTATTGCAGATGCACGGTACCCTACGTCCTCAAAGAAATAAGGAAGGTCCCTTCTCATATATCTTTTTGAGGCCAAGTTTGAGCACTGTAATTTTATAGTATTAGTTTTGATTTTTATTCTTGCTACCTTTTCTACTTCCATTGCATTTATTGTTTTCCTGGTTATGTGGATTTCACTCTGCATCAGTTCATGTGAATCTTCCCATGCCTCTCTGTATTCATCATAGTCATTGTCATGTACAGCATAGTAACATTCCACTTATTAGCTATGCCTCAATGGATGAGCATCTACTTAGTTTCTAGTTCTTTTCTATGACAAAAAAGTACTGTGGTAAATATTTTCCTGGCTCTGATACCATCTGTAGGGTATCCAGGCCTGACCACCTGGTCGAGTTGACCTCCAGGTCACAGCAAGACCAAGAAGGGGGTTGATGAATAGTGACAGATTATGCTTGACTCAGACAAATCCTCGTAGTCTAATCTGGGCATTCCTAGGTGCCTTCTCACCTAACTGGGCTATTCCTCCATGGAGATTGGGACCATACATTTTATAGGGAGGATCAGGATCTTAGGAAGTTGTGTTTGACCAATTTTCCACTAGGAGGTGGCTGGTAGAACACTAGAATTGATGTCAAAAAGATTTGTGTTAAAATCCCACTTCAGACACTCTCTGACCATGGACAACTTCTTTAACCTGGTTTCCTCACCTGTAAAACAAATAGGTAGGACTTGAGGACCTTTAAGTTCCCTTATAGTTTTAAATCTATGATTCTAGGATTCCTGTCCACACTGACTCTTCCAATATTCTTCATGGAAAAAAAATTCAGGGATCTTGTTTTGATGTTACTGGAGCTACACATGAAATAGACAGGAAGCTAGAAGTTTTTAGCTTGGAAATTCCCAATGTGGAGGCAGAGAGAAGGGTTGGGGGTACGATACTAGGTTGAAGCAGAGGGAGATTGTCACAGGGATGGTTCAGCTGAGGGAATTGTTGTTTTGTTGCTGCTCAATTGTTTGTGACTCTTCCTGACCCCATCTGGGACTTTCTTGTCAAAGATACTGGAGTGATTGGCCATTTATTTCCTTCTCCAGCACATTTTACAGATGAGAAAACTGAGGCAAACAGGGTAAGTGACTTGTCCAGGGCCACACAGCCAGTAAGTATATGAGGCTGGATTTAAACACACAAAGATAAATCTTTCTGACTCCAGGTCTGCCACTCAATCCATTGTACCACCAGCCTCAGACACTTACTAGCTGTGTGAGGCGGGAGTACAACAAAACTAACCAACCCATCAACTGAGTCTGACAGTATGCTCATACTGTAGATCCACACCTCTGCAAAGAAGGGAGAGTCATGTGCTTGTTTTTATTTTCCAATCTCTCCTTCAGAGCTTGGATGACTTTTTTTTTCTTTTAAATAATCTTCAAATAAAGGGTCCTTTTGGAGTAGAAATTTAAATCTACCATTTGTTTTGAAGTTGGTACCAATTTTGGGGGTAGGGGTAGGATACCCCCTTTTTAACATTAATTTTGGTTCTCTGACTGTTAGTCATAAGGTGGTATCCTAGCCCAGGAGGACCACATAGAATTGGGAAGGACCTCAGAGGCCATCAAATCCAACCCCTTCATTTTACAGATGAGGACACTGAGACACAGGGAGCTGAAGTGATTTCCCCAGTGCCACACAGATAGTAGACATCTGAGTTAGGATTTGAACCCAGGTCTTCCTACCTCCAAGTCCAGAAGTGTCTATCCAATGCACCAAACTGACGTGTAGGCAATTACAGTTTCTCATGTGTTAAAGACATATATTCCATCTTTGGCCCCCAATTGTCATGCTCCCTGATACCAGTTTGAAAACTGAATCTTGCAGCAAGACGTCTATTTTGATCTATCTGAGCCCAAAATCCAAAACAAATGACTTCCCAACAAGAAGGCACCCTGGGAAATAGCACACCCTCGAGTCACCATTTGTTTCCTGTCATTTAGAGCCCCATCTCATGGCCGTGAGTGTAAAGAGTTGTCTTTCCAGAAAGGCACCCAGAGAATAGAGAATCAAGGAATAATTGACTTGTCTTGCTGTGTTTGTGAGCACGCATTTGTATCCGATGGCAAATGTGAAGGCAGTCTTCTGCGTCAGTCACCCGCCATCAAATTTCCTCATCTGAATGCACCAGGATGGGGAGGCCGATCCCAACAGGGAACATTGGGAATTAGCATTAATCATGCCACGCCTTACCTAGCCCTCCAAACTGAGCTGCCTGCCTGAGACAGACACGAGAGGACATCATTTGGTTAGAGTGGGAGTTGGGGGGCATGATTTGCAATATAATTTAAATGAAGAATCTGATTCTTTTCCCATTTTCTCATACATCATTTGGAAAACCTATTGTCACATACTCAGTGCATGTGAATCAGTCTGACTGCTCTCTCAGAAAAATAAAGTTTCCTGGGATACCTCAAGCATGCCCCATTTTTTTTGAACCCTCCAAAGTGAGCTGGTTGGGCACAGAGACGGACAAAAGAGAGGCGTTCATTGTGGTGGTGGTAACTTCATCAGTCGCTTACCCACAGCTTGTTGGTTTATTTTTATTTTAAGGGTTTGCTTCTCTTTTGCTGTAGAGTTGAATTATTCTTCTATTCCTACTGGGAGTGTGTGTCTCATATATTCTGACTATAGAACTGTCTGCCTGCTAGTTTCTTGAGGTTCTGTATCTCTAATTACTTTTTACATTTATAAAATGTGTGGCAAGTGTCAGAAGATCCCAGAATTTTGAGCTGGATGGGACCTTAGAAGCCATCAAGTCTACCCCACTCCCATTTTGCTGGTGACCAGAGAGGTTTAAGTAACTGTTCCCAGGCCATGTAGCTAGGAATTTAATGACAATAATACTCAAAACATCTCAAATGCATACAGCACTTTGGGGTTTACCAAGACTTCACGTAGACCATCTTGTTTCATCTTCATAATAACCTTGCAATGTAGGTGCTATCATTTTTTTTTCCATTAAAGAGCAGCCCACTTGCCAAACAGCTGGTAAGAAGGCCTGGCATCTGATCTAACACCCTATGTAACATATCATGTTTCACTGATTTCATCTTTTTGCATTTTTAAAGACTGGGTCCTGCCATTTCACCCAGGCTGGAAGTATAGGGCTACTCACAGGCCAGATGCCTCTGCTTATGGGCATGGGAGCTTTGATCAGCCTCACTTCTCACCTGGGACTGGTTCACCTCTCCTCAGGCAACATGGTGGCTTCACTCCCAAGGACTCACCATACTGATGCACTACAGCTCAGAGGTCCAGAGCTCAAGAGACCCATCAGCCTCAGCATCCCCAATAGTTGGGATTACAGGCTCCAGCAGCATATGTGAGCTTCATAAATACTTTGTGAAGCAATTAAGGCAAGTTTTATTATGCTAGGTCAATAATAGCTAAGATATATAAAGTACTTTAAGGTTTTGCAAAGCACTTCAATGATATCTCTTTTTATCTTCACACTAACCCTGGGAAGTAGGTGATATTAGTATCTCCATTTTCCATATGAACCAACTGAGGTTGAAAGAAATTAAGCTACTTGCCCAGGGTGATTATAGCCAGTAACCATCGTAGGTATGACTTGAACGTAGGTCTTCCTGACTCTACACCCAGTGCTCTAATCACTGCACAACGTAGCCGCCTGGACTTGGAAAGAGGAAACGATTTCAAGGGACTCATAGCTGCCTATGGAGTCCTTTTCCTAGTGAAAGGAGAGGAGAGAAGCCTTTTCATCTCCATAATAGTCTAGTCACCAGTCAGTGTTAGCCAGTACATCCTCATTTAATAATTTGGATTTCCTTTCATTGGGATTATGAAGTGGGGTCTTATGATGATCCTTGGTTCCCAGGCCCTCTTTCTCTAGCTCTTGTACCATTCGTGTGTGTGTGTGTGTGTGTGTGTGTGTGTGTGTGTGTGTGTGTGTAGTATTTTCATTGTTTAGAGCACTCTCCTCCATACCTGAACACACACTGGATAGACCATTCTTGCTATTTCCAGTACAGAACCAACTCATGTCTCCCCAGGAAGGTCATGAAATCTTGGAAGTGAACAGTGCTTTCTTCACTGCTCAAATGACAAAATGCCTTAAAAACCGAGGACACTAGAGTGCATCTGCCGAAACTGGAAGAAGGCACATTTCCCAAGACGTTCACAGAGCCCTTTCCCCATAGTAACTCTGAGAGACTAGGAGTGTTAGAATTATTCTTATTACCCCCATTTTAGAGTAGAGGAAACTGAGTCTTGGAGACACAAAAGTGATTTGCGCCCATTATGTAGCCAGTAAGTGTCCAAGCCAAGATTCAAGCCTAATTCTCCTGACTCAATACCCAGGACTCTTATCATTATGGTACAGTGGCCTTAATGGCATTGTTTTACAGAAAATAATGAAAACCTGGAGTCTCAGGTGTGGGAAAAAAAGTACTCACTAATAACAGGCTTTCAATGAATTTCTATGTATTTAATACAGATATAGAGTGTTAGAGCTGGAAGAGACCTTAGATCATAGAATTTTAGTTAGTCACCATGCATTTCTGAAGCATTTACTATGTGTTAGGCACTATGTTAACCATGAGGGCTACAAAGAAAGGCAAAGATATGGTCCTGACTTCAAGGAGCTCCTACTCTAGTGTGCTGGAAGTGACCTTTACATTTAGACTACAGGGGCTGGAAAAGTATTAAAGAATGGAATGTTGGAACACGGAATATTAGCATGGTTGGGGGCAGCTAATGAAATAGGTGAAAGAGATATTAGAACACAGAATGTTAGATATTAAAGGGATCTTAGAACCAAATTTTAGAGGTAGAAGTGTTCTAAGACCCTAGAAGGTTAGAACACAGACTGTTGGTATCTTAGGGCCTGGGAAGGGGAGCAGGGAACTTCTATCATGAACTGTTAGAGTTGGAAGGCACTTTTAAACATAGAATGTTAGGGCAGGAAGATACTTTAGAACAGAGATGTCAGACAAGCTACTTGCAACATTCTTGAGTGTGGCCTGAATCAAATTAAATGTAATTGGGAAATATTGAACAAAAAATACAATAAAATACAGAAATTGTTACATTTTAAAACTGTTAATATGTGGTCCTGAGGAGTACTTATATATGGATGAGGGGTCCCTGTTTACTTGAGTTCGATACCACTGCTTTAGAAAGTGAACTTTTGGAAGAAAGAAGCTTAGAAGAAGAAGCCTCTTAGACCTTGCCTAGTCCAATACCATAACTTAAATGAAGAGATTGAAGCCTAGAAACATGGATTGAACTTCCCTTGTCACAAACCTATTAGGAAATGATCCAGGACTTGGAACGGGGTCTCTGGACTCCAAGTCCAGGTTTCCCCACTGCTACATTTCCATAGAAGACTGACAAGGATGTCCTCAGCTCATTTAGGGAAAGAGTGAGTACTCTTTGTTTTCAGGATCTATTTCTTCTCAGCTCTGATGCTGTAGAGGTACCCTTCCTTCCCTCTGATTCTTTCCCATGGTTAAAACTCAAGGCTTCCAGTGGTTTCTTTAAATCACCTACTTATCCAAAGCAGGGATAGCAACTGAAATCTCAGGACAGAAAGAAAGCAGGTACACAGGACATTGTCCTCCCCACAAATGGCACCATGTGCAAGGGTTGATTGGTGCCCTAATGGATTCAGCAAAAACCTTTGTATTGCCACTAAGAAGCATGAAATGTCTTGTGTTAGGGAAATCAAGATCCTTGCTATCTCATCTGCCTAAGATCTTCCGCCTACATTCAAAGAGTCTAAAAAAGTAATGTTTCTTATCATAAATGGCAGAAATATGCCGTTTTCTGCATCAATAGATATGAAGATTAAAGGGCTGGCCCACATTAAACAATTCTGCCCAGCTCCAGAGCTCGGGGGCTCTCTCTCTCTCCATTATTACACTTCATCTAGTGGCTATTTCAGGCCCAATTTAAGCATACAATGCAGTCTGGCTTTGTAAATTGACATCCTCTAATTTAAACTGCCTTGTGAAAGAATTAAGAAATTATGAAACAATTATTTGCCCTCTCTGAGAAGCTGGATAGCATCATGAAAGTCCTGGCCTAGCCGCCATTTCAATTGATTCCATAACAGTAATTGAATTACACCTTTGCCCTCAATGAGATAAGGCCTCGAATAAGTCAGCCATTTAGACTGAGGACACACCTCCCTAAACAGAGAGTTAGGGAGAAGGTTAGAGATTGACCTAGAACCATAATAATAACAATACTCCCAGTGTCTGCAATTTCACTCCCTCTGCTGACGGAGAACAACCTAACTCTCTCCTTCTTGATAGACTTACAAAAGGGGCTTTTGCCAAAAGATTTGGCACCCTGATACCAAGCTGGTGACAATTCTATTTGTCCTTAGCTTGGCTCATCTGCAAATATTCGGTTCTTAGTCTGTTGCCATGCTCGTTTCTGAAGCCTTTTCAGCTTGGTAGAACCAGCCAACACTCCTTCCATGGGCATGGTTTTTGAAAACCAAGGCTGAGCTTTGTAATAAGACAACATGCCAGAAAAGGATTTTGGTGGAGAGATGATACAAATGAAAAGGAAAAGTTAAGGATTGAAACTGGATTCAGGATCTCATTGCTATAGGGGATTCCCAAATAAGGAGATCTCCATCTAACAATCTGAGTTGACAATTTCTCTTCTAGCTATAGTATTCCATAGTTGCTTAGATCACTGAGGCTTTGCCCCAGATCACACAGACATTGTGTGTCAGAGGTAGGACTTGAACTCAGATCCTCCTGGCTTCCAGGCTGACTCTCTATGAGCTGTACCACAGTGTTTTCACAAATACCATTGATGATCATTGGCATTTATACAACAATCCATAGTATCACTGACTGGAACCTCCAGTGATTTTAATCCCCAGGAAAGGACGACATGATTGAGACCAGGGAAGAGGTTGGAGAAAAAGAAAAATGGGACTTACAAATCACACAATTGCTCTTTTAGGACTTAAAAAATGGAGGTTGACTTCAACACAGTCTTCTCTCTTGAGTTTCAGTTGTATCAGTCCCCGAGGGATATGATGGAACACAATGGACCAGATGTGAAGAGACCTTTATTGCTGACTCAGTAATTGAGACCTCAAAATTAGGGTTAGAAACAGAAGAGGCTTGACACAGTTCTCCTAACCAGCAAACAATGCCATACTTATAGCAGGAGATTGTAGCTATTTAGTTAAGGGATTTGGGCTGTCATCATGGCTTTGCTCTAGCCAGTTGGGACAACTGTCTATTTTGAGAACTAGGAAACTTCTGTTCCCATTTATTTCTGTCCCAAATAGCTATCTATTCTTGAGTAATATGCTATCCCTCTCCTGGTCTCAACATTCTCTTTTCTAAAATGAAAGGATTTAATGAGATGATCTGCAAATTTCTTTGAACCTCTAGTATTCTTTCATATGGCACCTTCCTATTTGAAAATTCTGTGGTATACCATTCTGTATTCCAAGTCACCTTCCATTTTCATATTCTGTGTCCTGTACTTTAGTATTTTTTGCTCCAAGGTCTCTTTCTATTCTAATATTCTGTTCTTTATGTTCTAATATTTTCTATTTTAAGGTCCCTTTTCTGATGTTCTTTATTCTAAGATCTCTCCCACCTTTGGCATTGGATAATTTATATTGTTTTTCTCTATTATCTCTCTCTCTCTCTCTCTTGATTTTTTAAAATTCAACTATGGTAGGAAAGATGAATGTTCTGTGGTCTCGTGTCATGTTTATTTTCCATCTGAAATCTACTCTAAAGCACAATGAAGTGTCATGGATCCCTTCAAACAAACAAATGAACAATCCACACTGGACTGAATATCTGGGTTTAGTCATTGGCAATCCATAGTGTTTGGTGCTGTTGGGATTTTTCCCCATTTTGGGGGGGCTCTTCTCCTATGTCAAGGAGCTTTTTGAGCACATTCAGAGGGCCAATACATCTCTGACAGGGATTCTGACTTTGTGGAAGGGATTAGTAAGGTCTGTCAATTGCTGAGCTGCCAATCCTCCAACTCTCCAGCTTTAGCTGGTACATTTATCCCCTGCATCAATAGGAATAATCCTTTTTATTTATAAAATTATCTTAAGCAACATGGTAATAAACCAAGGTGGTGGGGGAGGCAGAATCCCAATGGCAAGCCCCTAGCACAGTACTAGACAGGTGACTTTCACTACACCTGTCTGCTTTAACTCCATCCTGCCAAAGCCATAGAGTGATGTCTTATCTTTTTCCTTGCTTCTTTCCATCCTTCTTAGTGGACAGCTAGTTAAAACCCCTCCTTTTACTGCTGAGAAAGTGAGGCCCAGGGTAATACAGTTGTAGAGCTGGGATTCAAACCCAGCTTCTTAGTCTGTCAACAAGCATTTGTTAGGCACTTATTATGTTATAGGCACTGTGCTAAACTCTGGGAATTAAAAATACAAGCAGAAAGACTCCTTGCCCTCAAGGAGTTTACATTCTTGGTAGAAGATATCACATAGCAGAAAGCTAAAAAGTTATAGAAGATGAGGGTACCTGGGGGATGGGAAGAGCTATGGTAGAGGAAATCTCCCACATGGAGAGGAATGGAATATGGCTTGCTTGGGAGCTCTCCTTAAATGGAGATTTTGGGAAAAGCATCTAATTAGAAGGAGAAGCCTTGGGAGTGGTGGGTACTCCCAGCGTTTGAATTCCAGGGATATAGTGAGATTTCAAAATGATGAGCTGGGGTAGAAGTCCCTAATATAACCTAGAGAGGAAGAATAAAGCTTCTATGATATGAACCCAGTGTTATTTCCACTGTGCCCTGGGTATTCTTCCTCTCCTACTCTGTTAAATGATGCCATTAGACTAGAAATACTGGAGACAGGATATTTGATATCAGTGTGATGCAATGTTAAGTGAGATCATCAAATCATTGGCTTTAGAGCTGACTCGTAGCTCTAGTTGGGGTCATTTGGTTCAGTTATTTCCTTTGTACAGAGAAAGAAGTGACTTTCCCATATTTCCACCACTGGAATGGGCCAGAGCCATGGATTCACACCCAGGTTTTCTGGGTCCAAATTAAGGAATCAAGTGTCTCTTCCAAAGGGTGAAAAACAACTTGAGTGTTTGACTCATACAGCAGCAGGTAGTGCTTAAATAGAATCAAAGAAAAGACTGTGCAGTAATGTGTAATGGATCCCCAGAGATGAGGCGGCCTGGAGGATGTGGGCCCCACAGCAAAGCATGAATTTGTTGTTTCAATATGATTAGCCATTTGACTGAACACCCACACATCCACTGTGCTGGTTGTGAACATAGCTAATTAAAACATCAAAACAGCCACTCTCAGTTTTCCACAGCCCACTATTTGGCTCATGTTTTCCATTAAGTTCAATAGTTGAAGGAAAGCTGGGAGGGCCATAGTTTTCATTCCCACTCTAGTTTTTGCCATTGTATTCATTTTGGATAATATCATAGAAGTAAAGTCTAGGGGAACGGCCTCCTCCTCCTACCCAGGGAACCATACAGGAAATGGGCACATTTTTATCTCTCATTGGGGAGGGTGAGATGTTTCCCTGTTTTGTGTTTGGCAAACTGTAATTAGTATTAAGGAGAAAAGGGAAAGAGACTGTGTTGGGAAGCATTATGATTTTGATGTGAATGAGCCACAGCCTCGCCTCCAAAGAAGTTCAACTGGGTGTCCTCTCCTACTGATTTTATCTTTGATAGTAGATGACAAGGCCTTAAAAACATTGTTAATGCAGCACTGAAAAGATTATATAGTATGTTGGATCCACCCAGATGCCAACCTGCATAGGTAGAAGGAGTTTCCTCATCTAAAGGTTCTCCTTATCAATGAAATCCCAGGTCTCTGTCCCTGTAACTTTTGATCATTACCTGATTTTTCCTTCAAACTGCGCTTTGAACTAGGGCTCTGTGAAACAAAATTATCCTGATGTTAGAATAATCCCAATCTAGTAATTTACGGGTTAGAGCAGTGATGCCATAGACACATAGACTTCTGAGATGAAACTCCTTCTCTTCGACCAATGCAGACTGCCAGTTTCTCTGCAACTTAGAGTCTTAGAGGTTTGTCTGAAGCCATTTCTAGGGTTAGTGAGCTGTCCAAGATCATACAGCTGGTATGCCTGACTTGGTGACAGAAACCAATAATTTGATGTCACTGTAATCATGGCCCCCAACAATCTCCATTAAGATGGCCATTCAATTCAGACGCATGTCAACGGTACGATATTGAGAAATACTAACGTCATCTTAGGTTGCCTTAATACAGGTGTAATAAGAAATGATAACGAGCTAACGTTTATATAGGGCTTTAAAGTTGGCAAAGTGATTCTATCGATATATGTGTGTATATACATATTTGTATATATGCCTGTGTGTATATGTATAGAGGTGTGTGTATGTATATGTATGTAATCCTAGACTCATCCTCCTCATCCTACCATCTTTGTAACTGGTCAGTCCTTCTCTGGATTATTCAGTTCTCTGAGCTGTATGACTATAGACAAGTCACAATCTCTATCTGCCTCAATTCTCTCACCTGTAAAATGGGCTGAAATAATAGACTCTACATCCTGAAGTTACTATGAAGCTAAAAGGACATAATATGGAAAGCGCTTTACGTGCTTTAAAACAGCACATAAAAGTTAATATTGTGATCATCATTATTTTGGACATTGATAAACAAGAGAATGTTTGGAGGATGGAAATGAGGATTATGAAAGACATCAAATCCTTGTTATATGAGAATTTGTTCAAAAAACTGAGGATGTATTTTTTTCTTCGAGAGAAAGGTTAGAGAAAGGTTAGCTGTGTTCCACTTTTTGAAGAACTGATACATGGGAGAGGGATTTGATTTTCTATGTCTGGACATCAAGGGAAGAGCCCGAAGCAGGGGATAGGAATTGTAGAGGCACAAATTTAGACCAGATGTTGTGGGGGGGGGGGTTTGAGGAAGGGGGAGCAGGAGGAGCTGTACACAAGTGGAATGGAATAGCTAAAAAATAGTGAGTTCTCCTTCACTGGAGCTCTTTAGACAGTGGAAGTATGTCCACTTGTTGGTTATTTTTCAGAGAAATTTCTTTTCCCATTAAAGGTTGTGTTAATTAGTAGCTGAGGTCTCTTCTAACTCTGAGCTTCTATGGGTCTAAGTGTAAAGTTGGGAGATAATGAAAGAATAGTCCTACTTTCTATTCCTGATGCCTTTATCCTACACCCCAAAGAGTACCTGATTGAAAGATCAGAAGTCAAGCCTTTTCTCTGTCACAACTCTTTTCTGGAAATACTTGAGCCAGGTATTCACTCACCCTGAGAGACTCGGTTTAGCTTTTGTAATAATGTTGGCCCTAGGGGAAAGAACATCTGCCACCTGAAAGACAACATATTTTCCATCAGAATCTGACTGCATATAATAGCTCTATTTTAGCTAATAGAGCATCTGATGTTGTAGAAAGAGCTGGAAGCAACCTTAGGACATGGAATGTTATAGTTTGAAAAAAAAACATACCTTAAAACATAGAATATTAGTGCTTGGAGAGATGTTAGAAAATAGAATGTTAGACCTCTAAGTAAACTTGGAGCATAGGATCATCAAGAATGTCCTTTAAGGGTGTCAAACCCTTATTTTACAGGCAAGGGAATCAAATCAACAATCATTTATTAAATACCTATGTGCCATGCACTGTGCTAAGGACTCTGAGTGACAGAACCAAGAACATAAAGATAATGACTGGAATATCTAAGTTGGTAAGATTGAATGCTGGGGCTCTGTGGTGCTTGTCAGCTTGATTGTAGGGAAGGCCAACTACACATTGGATAGACTGAGATAAGGTCAAAAGGGGTATATGATTGAAACATTAAGGGTGACGTAAGCAAATTAGGGGAGAATGGAATATTTTGCTGTCAGATTTATAAATAAAGGAAGATTTTGTGAACAAATAAGAGCTAGAGAGCATTATGGGATGTAAAATGGATAATTCAGATTTGATGAAATTAAAAAGTTTTGCACAACAAAACCAAGGCATCCAAGATTAGAAGAAAAGCAGGAAACTGGACAAATGCAACAATTGTCTCTGCTAAAGGCCTCATTTCTTAAATATACAGAGAACCAAGTGAAATTTATTAGATTATGCATTGTTGTTGGAGTTGTGAACTGATCTAACAATCCTGGAGAGCAATTTGTAACTATGTCCTAAGGGTAACCAAACTCTGCCATACCTTTTGATTCAGTAATACCTCTACTAGGTCTGTATCCTTAAGAGATCATAAAAGTGGAAAAGGACCCACATGTATAAACATGTTTATAGTAGCTTTTTCTGTGGTAGCAAAGAATTGGAAATTTAGGGAATGCCCATCATTTGGGGAATGGCTGAACAAGCTGTGGTATATGAATGTAATGGAATACTATTGTGTTATAAAAAATTCAAAAAAAAAACCTGGAAAGACTTCCATGAACTGATGCTGAGGGAAGTGAGCAGAACCAGGAGAACATCTACACAGCGACATTGTGTGATGATTAACTCTAATAGACTTAGCTCTTCTCAGCAATACAGTGATCCAAGACAGGTACAGAAGACTCATATTGCAAAATGCTAACCACATCCCGAGAAAGAACTATGGAGTGCTCGTGCAAGTTGAAGCATACTACTTTCATTTTTTATTTCTTTTCTTTCTCACAGTTTTTCCCTTTTGTTTCAATTCTTCTTTTGCAACAAGACTAATGTGGAAATGAGCTTAACATGATTTTACATGTATAACCTATGTCAGATTGCTTGCTGTCTTGGGAATGGTTGGGGAGGGAGGCAGAAAAATTTGGAACACATAATTTTACAAAAAAATGAATGCTGAAAATGACCTTTACATGTAATTGGAAAAAATATACTATTAGGGAAAAATATTAGAATAAAAGTCGTTCCTCAAATGGTAAATGGTCAAAGATTATGAACAGAAGTTTTCAGATGAAGAAATCAATGCTATCTATAGTCATATGAAAAAATGTTAGACTATTGATCAGAGAAATGCAAATTAAAACACCTCTGAAGTATCACCTCACACCCATCAGATTGACTAACATGGGAGAAAAGGAAAAAGACAAATATTGGAAGGGACATGGAAAAAATGGGTCACTAATATGCTGTTGGTGGAGTTGTGAACTGATTCAGTTGTTCTGGAGAGCAATCTGAACTATTCCCAATGGGCTATAAAATTGTGCATGTCCTTTGACCTAGCAATACTACTACTAGGTGAGTAGATGAGATGAAAAAAGATGAGAGAAAAAAGAAAAAGGACTTATATTTGAAAAGATATTCCAAGAAATTCTTTTTGTGGTAGCAAAGAATTAGAAACTAAAAGAATGTCCATCATTTGGGGAATGGCTGAACAAGTGGTATATGATTGTGAGGGAATACTATTGCACAATAAGAAATGACCAGCAGGGAGGTTTCACCAATATGAACTGATGCAAAGTGAAGTAGGCAGAACCAGAAAAAAAAGTGTACACAGTAACAAGAATATTGTATGATAATCAACTGTGAATGCTTTAACTGTTCTCAGCAATACAATGATCCAAGACAATTCTGAAGGACTTATAATGCAACATGCTATCCACACCCAGAGAAAGAATTGATAGAATCTGAATTCAGATTGAACCATACCCTTTTTAAAATTTATTATTTTTGTTTGTTTTTTGGCAATCTGTATTTTCTTTTGCAACATGGCTAATATGGAAATATTTTGCATTACTGTACATGTATAACCTATGTGAAATTGCTTGCTTTCTCAGGGAAGGGAAAAGAGATGGAAGGAAGGGGAGAATTTAGAACTCAAAATTTAAAAAAAAACATTAAAATTTTACTTGCATGTAATTTAGAAAATATAAAAATAAAAATTTAACATAAAAATAATAATACCTGTCATAGTGGAAGAGGTACTAGATTAGAAGTCCTGGTTTTAGTCCTGGCTCTTTCACTAGTGAGATATTTGCTCTTGAGTAAATAACTTCCCCTCTCTGCCCTCAATATTCTGACCCATCAAAGTGTATGCTGATTTGTTGTTGGGGTTAATGATTCTTGAGATCAATTCAACTCTATTTTTTTAATGAAAATATCTTCCTTCTATTCACCTTTAAAGGGTCTTCTCTACCTATAGCTTTGTATTAAATGTTATTACTCCTTGGTAGGACCACTCATTCTCCACAATTCTCTCCTTTCCTCCTGAATCAGGAAAAAATACCCTAATTTTAATTTTTAAAATTATAAATTCGAGTCATCAATAAACATTAAGCTTCAATATACAGTGGATGAGAAAAAAGATCGTTTTAGGGGATGTAAATTTCTGTAATATGCAGGTTTTTTCTAACTATATTACATTCAACAAAATAGTAACAAAATTGTCTCATCTGTTTGTATCTTTTTCTATGTTCCTATTTTTAAATTAATCTCTCCCAGTGTCCCATCCCCTCATGTCTCTTCTAGGAGCTTTTGCCAGCAATCATTACCTCTTTCATGTGTCTTTAATCTGCCCCTTTCTACTAGTTCCTTTCCATTGAACTATACTTTCATCTCTCCAAGCCACATTTTTTTTCCCTTTGACCCCTTTACCCCATTCAACTACTCTTCCTTCTTTTTATCTCCATCCAATGGCTCCAAATCTTCACAAATAATCTACAGACAGTGCCTCCATGTCCTACCTTCTGTGTCTTCCTTTAACCTCTTCTAGTTGGACTTCCATCCTCACTCTTAGACTGAAATATCTTTAACAAAGGTCACCATTGAGCTCCTAATCACCCAATCCACATCCCCACCCTAAGTGGCCTCTTTATAGCATTTTGGCCATCCTGTCCTTTCCACAGAAAATTCTCTTGCTGCTTCTATCTTTCTGACTAGTCACCCCTAGTTTTCTTCATTAACTGTATCCTCTTTCCAACTTTTTAAGGTGGGTGTTCCCTAAGGTTTTTTCCTCTGCCTCTTTCTCTTTTCTCTCTATACACCCTCATTTAGGAGGCCTGATCACTCTCGTAGTTTTATTACTGCCTTTATGTAGATGACTTCTAAATTTTTATTTCTAGTCCTCTCCTCTCCTCAGAACTCCAGAAATGCATATCCACCACCTACAAGATATCTTCATCTGGGAAGCCCATTGGCACCTCTAACTCATCATATCTAAAACTAAGTTAATTACTTTTCCCCCCTAAATCTCATCTTACTTCTGATCTTATTATTTCTGTAGTGGCCACATGCTATTTGGGAGTGCATATTAAAGAAGTGTAGACAAACACGTTGGCATCAGATGATACTAATAATAGGTAACAGTTATATAGTACCTTAACGTTCTCAGGACAAACACCTCACATGTGTTACTGAATTTAATCCTCACAACTATTGTGTGGGGTCAATGTTATTACTACCTCCATTTTACACTTGGGAAAATTGAGTCTGAGATAGGTTAACTGACTTGCTCAGGGTCACACAGCTAGTAGGTGTCTGAGGTAGGATTTGAACTCAGGTCTTCCTGACTCAGAACCCATCACTCTAGCTTCTATATAACTTAGCTAGCTTGGGGCGTGGAATTGAATGTCAGGCTTACAAGCATACACCTCCTTGAAGTAGCTGGTAAACAGAGAAAAGGAAGGAAGGTGACATCAGTTTCTGCCCTATGGCTGCCTATCATCATTGCCCTATGGGTACTTGCAACTCCTTAAGATGGGCCAAGAGTTCTTAGGATAGTGAAATCCTAATAGGTTGTCAGCACCTTCTTCCTCCCACCCCACTCTCAATTAAAATTGAACAGTTCCATAGTCTACCCCTGATTCCCATGCTTCTTGAACATTCCAAGGAAAAGACCATTCATTGTAATTTGAACTGTATTCATTTGTGTCCCTAAAAGCAATAGGGGCAAAATTGAACCCTTCTTGTTGCAACATCCAGATTTCCCTAGATTTGAGGCCAGTTCACAGTTGTATGCCTGAGAAGAGACTGCCCTGGTTACGTGGACCCCTTCATAAATTAATGAAGCCTAGACTTGAAGTTGACAACTAATGCTAGGCCTGGGGAGCCGAAAGTGCAAGTGTAACACACAAGTTCCAGAAATGGCCTTTCCTCCACGTATGTGGAAGGAAAAGTGATGATGAGGACCAATTGCTATTGAATTTAAATTTTTCAAGTGAGCCTGAACTCTCTTTATTGACTAATGTACACAAAGATGTTTAATCCTGCTCTGAAATGTCAAAACTCAGAAGAATCTATCCAGTCAAATTCAGCAAGAGTGGAAGTGAACTGAGAGCTCACCTACGCCAACTGCTCCCCTTTTCACTTTACAGAGAGTGAAACAGGCCCAAGGAGGTTTCGTCCCTAACCAAGGTCATAAGAGTAGTGGCAGAGGTGGGATTCAAACCCAGTACCTTTGGTTCCAAAGCCAAGACTTTTTTCTGTTCTACAACATGCCTTAGAGAGCCTCCTATGTAGAGGATTAATTTTGAACCCAATAGAAGGTATAAAGGTGCATTAGACACAGTGCCTACCCTCAATGTGCTTATAGTGAAGTAGATAATTGACATGCATCTATAATTTTTAAAACAAAACTGACAGAAAGTCATTCCATAAGAGAGGTAGCTAGTGCCATGTCAGCTCTAACTCCACAGCTAGATGATGCAGTGGATAGAGCATGGGTGTGGAGTCAGGGAGACCTGAGTTCAAATGTAGTCTCATACACTTACTAGCTGTGTGACCTTGGGCAAGTCACTTAACCCTGGATACCTCAGTTTCCTCATCTGTAAAATGAACTGGAGAAGGAAATGGCAAACCAACTCCAGTATCTTTGCCAAGAAAACCCCAAATAGGGTCATGAAGAGTTGGCCATGAATGAAATGACTGAATGGCAACAGCAATCTCCAACTCAGGAAAGATCACCTTCTTTTGAGAGAATCAGGAGGAAATCTGCACTGAAGAGGTGGCATTGGGCCTGAGTCTTTCCCACAGATGGGTATGATTTCAGTTGGGAAGCCATGGTAATTAAAGTCTAGAATCAGTGGCCTTCCTTATTAGAAAGTGTTATTAATACCTGCTCTGCCTAAAGCAGGATCAACGAATAAAGATAAATAATGCATATGAAAGTGCTTAGAATAATTGCTGTATCAATGCACTCTTATGATACATGGTAATTTTCGGAGCAGTTTCATATGCCCTGGATCCTGTGGAGTGTGAAGAACTCACAGCAAAGCAGTATAGTCTCCTGAACAGGATGCTAGACTTGAAGTCAGGAAGACCTGGCCATTCTCTTGGAAATCAATGTTGAAGGGGTTGCAGAAAGGGGAATACTAATTCATTGTCAGTGAAGCTATGAATTGGTGTTACCTTTCTAGAAGACACTTTAGAATTATGCAAATAAAGTAATTAATATGTTAGGGTTAATAAAATTAACCCTAAATACCTTTTTGCTCAGCAAATCCACTTCTAGAAATATATCCCCCCCCCCACACAAAGAAAGGTTCCATATACATTGTAATATTTATAGCAGTTCCCCCCTTTTATAGTGGTAGCAAAGAACAAAGTAGGTGCCTATAAATTGAGGAATAGCTTAACAATTGGTGATTTGTGAATGTAATGGAATATTTCAGTGCTGTAAGAAATAGCCAATATGCTAAATACAGAAAAGCATGGGAAGAAGACATATATGAACAGATACAAAGTGAAGTAAGCAGAGATGGGAAAACAATACACCTGATGAGTATACAAAATTAAATGGAATGCACAACCACAAATGAACTGTACCTGGATGTTTCCAAATTATAAAGAATAAGCTTGGTCACAAAGACAATGTATGAGAAGACACTTCATTCCTTTGTAGATACAGAGGTCCATGAGTGAGGAATGTTGTATTTAATATCAGATTTCTTTTTGATGTGTTTCTTAGTTTCACTGAATTTTTTTCTTTTATTTCTATGTTTGTACCCCTAAATTCCTTGTTATACAAGGCAACTCTCTGGGAAGGAAAAGGAAGTAATGAAGGGAGAAATATAAGTGATTTGAAACCAAAAGATACTAAAATATATTTTGAAAACAGCAAATGAAGTTGTTCATTTCACATGTGGTACCATGTACTGCCATGCCATAGTGATGTTCTCAGGTCTTCTCAAGGACATAGGGCTATTTGTTCCATAATTAATGACTCTTCAGCAATATTTTGTAGGTACTTTCTTCTGTCTTCTTATATTCCTCTACTGTCTAGCACAGTCAGGTTGGAGGTGGCATGGTCACAACAGGTACCCAAGGCCATGCATGAGCTTTTGGTTCAGATCTCTTCATACCTTTTGCTTCGAGCATACGAATATATGATGTAAGATATTATTGCCATAATGAAATGGAACAAGGTTACATGCTTTTAAGAAGTTTTTAATCTCAATGGAGAGATTAAATACACATGCACACACAAAGCTGGAGACCAACCAACAAGACCACAAATCAACACAAAATAATTCTATTGCATAAACTCAGTATTGTGACAATTCCCTTTCCTGAAAGTTATTTATCCTGTGTTTTCTGTTTTCTTTACAGCCTGACTTTGACCCACTTACCCAGCTTTATTTTGTATTCATCCTCTCCAATCTTGAGAAATTGGCCTTGTGGCTGTTTTTCATAACACTCCATCTCTTAACTCCATGTCTTTACCCGTATTATATCCCATACATGGGATACTCTGTCTCCTCATCTCCATCTCTGGGAATTCCTGCTTTCCTTCAAAACAAAATAAAAATGCCACCTTCTACAGGGCACCCTTCAAGACACCCCCCACCTCCTACTAACTGCTCCCTCTTGAAAAAATCACTTTCTTGATTATGTGTGTACTTATCATGAGTATGTGTTTCTCCCATTATAGGATATAAACTCCTGGAGGGCAGACATCATTTTATTTTGTCCATGTATACCCAGTGCCAAGGCACAGAGGTGAAGCTGAATACAATGTTTGTAGATTGGGGAATTGATTTTTCTTTAATTCTTAAAAGTACCTGGAACAGAGCCAAGGCACCAGAATGGTACAAAAACAGGTGAGGGGAACCAAGGGAGATGTCACAAAGTCCAGGCACTAAAACTCATGTTTTATCAAGACAAACTATTGAGAGGCTTACTCAGTACCTCTTTCCTCTTCCTCTAGGCACAATTCTTACAAATTGGGCCATCTGGTTTCCAAAGCCACAGCAGAATAGAAATAGGAAGCCAAAGTGGATGATGGTGGAGCTGGCATTCTAAAGGCAGAAAGAGGTCTTAGCTGATAACCTTACTGTGGTGTTGGAGAAAGAAATATCAAAAGACAATTTGGTGACCACTTAATGCCATTTAATTGACTTGCCTGAGGTCACACAGTTTTGTAAAGAGAGCTGACATTTGAACCTAGCTCTTCTGACTCTCAAGCTAATGTTTTTACCATGATACCACAATGCCTGCTAGTTTGTATTTTATATTTACTCCCTGTATTTACTTCATTTTTACTTTTTCTGTGTATATATGGTTCCCTGTAGTGGAAAGTAAGTTTCCTGAAGACAGGGACAGTTTCATTGTTTACTTTGTATGCCCAAAACCTAGGACAATGCTGGTATATAGGAACCAAAGAAAATAGTGACCAAAAAAAGGATCACACCCCAAACTACACACCCCTCCCCCCAGGGAAGCGATAGGCAAAGCCTGGTAAGGTTTTAGTTTCAGTCCATCCAACAGGAAGGAGAGAGCAGAATTCTACACTGAATGAATGGATGGATGGATGGATGGATGGATGGATGGATGGATAAAAAAATTAGTGCTTAATATAGTCAAGGATAGCTGGGTAAATAGAACATTGGGCCCGGAGTCAGGAAGACTCATCTTCCTGAGTTCAATCTGGCCTCAGACACTTACTAACAGTGTTACCCTGGAAAAGTCACTTACTCTTGTTGCCTCAAGTGCCTCATTTGCAAAATGGTTTGGAGAGGAAATGGCAAACCACTCAGTATCGTTGCCCGGAAAACTTCGAATGGAATGATGAAGAGTAGGATATGATTGAAAAATGACTGAAACTAATATAGGCAAAACCTGCACTGAGGTTAGGGTTGCAAACAGAACAGTAATACAGTCCCTCCTCTCAAGAAACTGACATTTCAGTGTGGGAGACAACACCTATGGAAGGTTCCAGAAGCAAATTAGATGGGTTCTTCAGGTGCAGCAGCAAAGCAGGTGTTACTACCCCTTTTTAATGTCATTTTTTGTCATTCTTCCCAGGAGCTGAGAGCGACACCCAGTAGTGTGATAATTGATTATATTCGATCCTCCCTGAAGGCCCATAAGATAAAGGTGGCTCACCTGATTAAAACCATTACACGGATGAGGAAACCAAGGTCAATGGACCCACGGAATGCAGAGGCAGCTGGTTGGTGCTGCAGTGTTTAAAGCACTGGCCTGGAAGACCTAAATTCAAACCCAGCCTTAGATACTATTGTCATTTGTCCTTCAGTCTTGAAGAAGACCATGACATAAGGAAGGTGATATCTTGATTTTCAAGTGAATTAGGTTTACATGAGGGATGGCTGTGAAAAGTCACCAGCCTCACTTTCTCCTCCAGAACCATCTGGGTCCGGTGGCAAGCTATAGATCAGTATGACTGGAGATGGTCCCATGCAGTGGGAACCCTTGGCCTTTTTAATAATCTGGATAAGAGGAGACTCATGAATAAAGAGAAAATAGAACGAAGGAAGGGAGAGAAGGAAGGAAGGAGGGAGGGAAGAAGAGAAAGAGGGAGGGAGAGAGGGGGAGGGAGGAGCGAGTTAGTTGTATTGCCCAACTAGAACTTGCCAGGTGGGTCCTCCTTGGAGTATTTGATTTAAGTGAGGGAGGGCTGTGCAAAGTCACCAGCCTCACTTTCTCCTCCACAGCCATCTAAGTCCAGTGGCAAGTTATAGATCAGGATGACTGGAGATGGCCCCCAGACACTGACTAACCGTGTGACAGACACTACCTTTGTGACCCTGGGCAAGTCACTTGGCTTTTATTTGCCTCATTTTCATTAACTGTAAAAAAGGGATAACAATAGCATTGTTGTGAGGTTTAGTGCCTGGCAGATGGTAGGCACCATGTAAATGCTCTTTCCCTCCCTTTCCTTTCCCTCTGTGGACGATCTCACAGGAATTCAGCAGTCAAGTTGTGACTAGAACCTAGATCTTTCTTTCCATCACAGACAGGATCTAAATCACAGCACGGCAAATATTTGCTGAATGAATGTAAGAATGGATAGTTCACTGCGAACACTAAATGTGCAGCAGATGTTTATTAACCAATTAACTAATTGCTAAAGTAGTACAGTCTGGGCCTCTTCACTCCTAACAGAGGCAATGAGAGAAAGCTGTAGTATGATTCCCCCCTCCTACAAAATCATATATTATAATAATTGCTGACACTTTTATAGCATTTTCAGGCTTATGTACATCATCTCATTTGAGTCACCTGACAACCCTGTGAGGTAGGCAGTCAATCAATCAACCAACAAGCCTTCATTAAATACCAAGTATATGGCTGATAGTGGGCCAAGGAGTGGGCATAGGAAGAGAACATTGACCTCTAGGATCTTACACTCTAGTGGATCTATGCGCACATGCAGAACAGACACAAGGTGATTTGGGGTGGGAGGAGGGTCCTAGCGGATGGACTGGTCTGGCGTGGTCTTGTGTAACAAGTAACAGGAACCTGAGTTTTAAAGGAAAAGGGGGATTCTAAGCAGCAGAGGTGAGGAAGGAGGGCATTCCAGACATGAGATGGGCTGTAAAAAAGAAATGAGATGGGAAATAGAATACCATATGAGAAGAACTGCAGGAAGGCATTTGGCTGGACCATATAATGAGTGCAGAGGGGTAACATATGATAAAACTGGAGAGGCAGATCAGAGCCAGGCTGTGAGGGGCTTTAAAAGCCAAATAGAGTTTCTAGTTGAACCTAAAATTAATAGGGAGTCACCAGAGTTTATCAAACAGGGAAGTAACATGGTGAGAATTGTCCTTTCGGGAGATTGCTTACAAGTATTATTCTCATTGAATAGTGAGGTAAATTGGCATACGGAGGCTAAAATGGTATAGCTATTGTCACGTATCTATCTAGTGTCAGAAACAGAATTCAAACCCAATGTCCCCACTCCCCTTCATGGGCTAAGTCACTATCCATGGTGCTGGAAATATGAAAACTAAGGGAAAATCAATCTCTATTCTCAGAGAGCTTAGATTCTTCCAATATCTCGAGTCTAAGTCTCATCTCCCTCCCAATGCATTGATATGAAAGTAAATTTAGCTTCTCAGAGGGCATGAGTTGTTTTTAGTTTTGTCTTTTATTTAAAGTTCTGAGCACAAGGCTTTGAAAATAGTGGGAACTTAAAAGCTTATTGGATTGGACTTACTAAATATCGCAGAGCTAGTGAGGGGCAGAATAGGACTAGAACTAATTCTTCTGGGTCTTTTCTAGGGGCAATTTCCATCAAATCAGTCTTTTCCATTAACAATTTTATTTTTTAATTAATTAAAATTTATTTTCTTTCCCTCCCAACCCACAAAAATATTTTTAAAAAGAAAAAATCCTTATAATAAATATGATTATTCAAACATGATAAATTTCTAGAGTCTTTGAAGTCAAAGATCTTTGAAACGAACCCATAGCTGAGGAGGACTCTCCTTTCCCATATCACCAACTTATGTCATCTGGCCTCCACTTGAAGCATTTACAGGGGGCAGAGATCCCATTCCACTTTGGGACAGCAATAATTATTGGGACACTTTTGCTCTTGATAAAATGTTGGAATCTGCTTTCTTATAGCACCTATCTATTAATCCTATTTCTGCCTTCAGGGACCAAGCAAAACAAGGCAAATCCTTTTTCATCATGACAACCTTTTAGAGATTTCAAGACAGCTCTTCTTTGCCCCTGAGTCTTTTCTCCTCCAAGCTAAAAATCCAATGATGAGAAATATTTTTGAGGCTTTGGGATCTTCTATTATAAAGCCACAATCCAACTTTGCTTTGTTCATTCTTTGTTTTGTATGGATCATTTTTACAGAGCTTCAAAATTATCCATTGGCCTGTCCCCTACACCCCTGAAGTTTTCTGCTTTTCCTATTTTGAAAGCGGTAGAAGCAGTAGGAAGAGCCACTGCTATTAATGAATTAGGAGTTAGTCTTGAGGCAACACCTTTTAATGTATTTGAGTGAGACTCTGGAACCTAGATCAATTCAACAAATATTTATTAGACACCTCTTATATAGAAGGTTCAGTGCTGTTTTGTAGCGATAAAAATAATAGTTCACATTTATATAGGGCTTTATTTTTGCAAGGTTCTTTGTAAATATTATCTCATTTGATCCTGACAACAACCATGGGAGGTAGGTACTATTATCATCATTCCCATTTTAGAGATGAAGAAACTGAGGCCAAGTGACTTGTCCAGGATCTGGGGTGGGATTTGAACTTGGAACTTCTTGCCTCCAGGGCCAGTGTTATAAACATTCTCTACCCTAAGGAGGTTATTATATTCTACAGGGTGGGAAGATGTAACACAAGAGCTGACATTTATATAACACTTTGCATATCTTTTCTCATTGGAGCCCCACAACAGTCCTGGGAAGTAGATGCAGTTACCCTGTTTTGGAGATTAGGATGCTGAGGCTGTGGGATTCTAACTTTCCAGCATTATAGAGATCTAATGAGTCTAAAAGAAGCATTGAAACCCAGATCTTCTTAACTTTTAGCCCAGCACAAGATCCAGGCCACCAGGCTGCCTGGAGGAAAATTTCACATAATCTGTTCTACAGATAACACTTGTTTCGAATACATGAATTTGTCCCAACACAAATAATATATCAGGTAACATTTTGAGTCCAACTCAAATTTCAAATTTGCTTATGCACAATTTCTTTTGGGAAAAATACAGAGAATGCAAAAAGTTGCCATCACAAGATGGTGACTGGAAAGCAGTAACTGGCGTGAGCTCCCCACCAAGTCCCTCCAAAAACCTATAAAAAATGGCTCTGAACCAATTCTAGAACTGCAGAACCCACAAAGTGGCAGAGGGAAGCAGGGCTCCAGCCCAGGACAGCCTGGATGGTCTCCGGGTAAGGTCTGTCCCGCGCGGAACTCCCAGCTCCCAGCTGAGGGGAGCGGAGCTGAGCCAAGCAGAGCCCAGCGCGTGTGGCACGGCGCGGCGCGGCAGACCGCGGACCGAATAGACCAGGAGTGGAGCAGAGAGTGCCCTTACATGCTGAATTACTGAGCTGTGGCATGTACCAGACCTCACAACCCACAAACAGCAAAGACAACGAGAAGGTTAGTGGGAAAAGCTGTGGGAAGAGACAGAGTTTGCGGTTTACTTACCACCCCTGGGGCAATGGAGGCGGGGCAGCTTTAGAAATTCAGCTGCAGTTGCTTCTGGCCCCAGGCCCACCTGGTGGGAGGAATTAAGTGGCTGATCAGAGCAGGAG
>CM053626.1:318438258-318523705 GCA_028646595.1 Phalanger gymnotis | reverse complement strand
AGGAGAAGAATGCCTTGAAAGGCAGAATTAGCCAAATGGAAAAGGAGGTCCAAAAGACCACTGAAGAAAATACTAGCTTAAAAATGAGATTGGAGCAAGTGGAAGCTAGTGACCTGATGAGAAATCAAGATATTATTAAAAAGTTGCCATCACTTCACAATAACTTACAAGTTGCCAGCTTTCTGATGCCTACTTTCCACAAGTAAACTTCAAGTCTTTTTCAAGGTAAAATGACATATGTATTATATCTCTTCTGGTGCAGTGGGGGCCATCTCTAGTCATCCTGATCTATATCTGGCCACTGGACCCACATGGCTCCTAAGGAGAAAGTGAGGCTGGTGACTTTGCACAGCCCTCCTTCCCTTACACCCAATTCACTTGCTAGTCATGGCATGATGTCATGGTCTGCTTTGAGAATGAAGGACAAACAACAATAACAATCTGGTGCAGTAGGAGCTGTAGGCAAAGAGGAACGGTCAGTAAAACTTCCCCCACCCTTACCTTCTGACGTGGCTTCTAGCTCCCTAGGTCCAGAGTTCTACCCTGCCCAATCTATGTGAAATGTTGTCGGCTTAGTCCCCAGAGAGCCTGGGCACAGGCCAAGCAGCACCCAGAGTCTATGAAGGCTGCCCCTGTTTATTATTGCATTAATGTATTTCCTAACCATTTAACATGTCAAACTATGCTACCATTTTTATTGGGTCCCTGTATATTTCTTTGCTCATTACTGATGAAGGTTTGGAATACCACACTCTAGTATCATTTCCCCCACAAGCCATCCCATTTTTATTTCTTGGTTTTGCATGATCTGGTACTTTTTGACAATTCGTATGTCACATTATAGCCGAACTGGCTGTACAATGTCACATTAAAGAGAAAAGCCCTAGTTGGGGCAATCAGGGACAGATTTCAGGTGGAAGATGCACCTGGGATCCACAGAATTGGGATCAGAAGTTTAAGGAGAAGGAACATCATGTAGGAGACAAAGTACTGGACATGGATTCAAGAAGACTTAGGTCACAGCCTGACTCAGATGCAAACCGTGTGAGCTGGACAAGGCATTTCCGCATTTTGTCCCTCGGAGCTCTATACTTTACCGTGAGGAGGATGGACCAGAAGGTTTCTGAAGTCTTTTCCAGCTCAAGCTATATGATCTTAGGGTTCCAAGTCACTTCACCTATCTAAGCCTCAGTTTCCTTATCAGTAAAAAAGAGGATGATGATATTATCAACATCATTGGTTTGTTGGGAGATGCAAATGAGGTAATATTTTGAAACATAAAACGGCAGATGACTGTCAGCTCCTATTATTAGTGACGTTGTTATCAATGGCCGAAAACTGTGTCTTGCTGTCCTGAACTCTGCTCAGCGACCACCAATCCTGGGGCTGATTTATCAATGCTTCCCTTTTCTCCTCTGTACTCCTCCCCCACTCCTACCTCCTGGCCTCTGTTTCCTTCTGGGGAAGCAGACAGCTATGATGTAGCTGCCCCATTCCCTTCACCTGCTGGCATCTTCATGCTTGGCCTAATAGCTTGTTAACTGCAAGAAGGACAGCCGCTCCCCCAGTTGACTACCATTGGAAATGGTCTCTATGGTAACCATGTCACATCTGGAGAGCTTCTCATCCTTCATGCTTTTATTCCCCATTTTTCTCTGGTGGCTTCTGGGTAACCTGTAATGACCAAAGTACTCCCTTTCCTCACCAGGCAGTCACTGGCTGATTTAAAGCCCTAGAAAAGAGCTCAGCAAGACACATAGCTTGTCTTCCATCTTGAGCCAGGCTTGAGTGGAATAGACACGTGCCTTTGTGCATCTTCCTTCTCTCTGGTTGCAGGGTTTTTCTTTCTCTTTTGTGTCTCTTGATGCTGTTTCTACTGATCATGCTCATTTCTGTTTGTCTCATCTTGTAAAGATCTGATGTTCATCCTGGCTTTCAGTTCTTTCTCCATTTCTCCTCCTCCCTCCCCCTCATTTTTTTTCACAGTTGACTCATTCCTTTTAGATGTGACTTCTATCCTGTCTAGTCTCTCTGTCCTCACTGCAATTTGGGGGCTCTGAGAGTCATATATATTGTTTCAAGACAAAAAGAGAAGAAATAGCAGATTTACTTCTGGCAGGATTAGTCTGGAATTTCCCAGCTTCTGGCTGAAGTCTGAATTAATTGTCTGAGAATCGTAGGATCCACCAAAGAGGTCATAGACTAAATGAGGTTATAGATTTAATGTTGAAAAAACCTTAAAGTTCCTTCAGTCCAAACCCCTTGCTTTTACAGATGAGGAAACTGAGACCTGGAGAGGTAAAGTGACTTGTCCAAAGTATCTGAGGCAAGAGTTAAACCAAGGTCTTCTTGACTTCAAGTCTAGCAACATGGAGGTGGGAGACTTTGGTTCGAATCCTGGCCCTGGCATTAAATTCCATCTATGAGCTTGGACAAGTCTTGTAACCTCCCAGGTCCTCATTTTTCTCATCTGAAAAGCAAGGTTCATAGAATAGTTTAGATTAAGATCCACTTCAGCTATAAAATTTCTTACTTGTTTGCAAACAGATCAGCATCTTATAGAAAATAATCCAGTTCAGTTCTGCAAATAGCTAATAAGCACCTTCTTTGAACAGAGAACAGAGGTGGGGAAGCTACAAAGTTTGTATGAGACAGAATCAGGAACCTCAAGGAGCTTTTAGTCTAGTAGGGACAAGAGACACATACATAGTAACTAGCTATGGTCCAGGAAGGGCTCTTACTTTTCATGCGCAGGTGGCCCTCACTCTTCTCTAGTTATCTGGCAAGATTTATGAAGTGGGCTTACGGTAAAACAGAAATGATAAAATAATGGTTGATCTTATGTCAAATTCAACATGTCCCAAACAGAGTTCCTTATCTCCTCCCCTCTCCTTTATTTCTTCCAAAGGCACCAGCATTCTTTCTGTCACATTAGTTCAGAACATCGAAATCATCCTTGGTGCTTCCATCTTCTTGTTCTGAACCAGAAGGAATGGTGGTGCCTACTTGGCTAATCATTGTGTAGGTTATAGAGACGATGTGCTGTTCGGTAGGGGGTTGTTGATGAATGCTGAAGCCCCTTTCAACACAGACATTTTGCGATTCTGCGACTCGGTATTCTCTGAATTATCTAAGAGTTAGTCCACCCTTGTCTCTCTGTGTGTCAGTGTGAAAACATCAGGCAGCACTCAGGGGAAAACAAGCCTTGTCTTCTATATACCTGGGAGAATGAGGACCCCTGGTGGGGATCACCCTGGTATGGATCCCATAAGTCTATTTGCTTTTCAAGGGCATATAGATATTGAGAGACTGGTTTGAGCTGGCCAGGTTTCTAGGGGCAGCAGCCACTGCTGAGTTCTGCCCTCAGGCTGGTCTGGTTGGATGCATGTCTGAGTGGGTGGTTCTGAAGCCCCACCTGTGTCTAACATAAGTGAGAGCTAGTGAGAACGCATCAAGCCCCTCACAATATTATTACTGTTACCATGCAACAGGATACTTCTCAAATCAGGAGTGTAAATACAATCAAAGTGTTTTCTGTTCACTTTAGAACCCTAGCAACTTGCTCTAGGCATTCTAACTTGGAGGAAAATCGCATAATAAGGAAGCTCTAATTAGCTTCCTTCCACACCGAAACCATCTTCACCTGTCACCATTTCACCATCACGAGAGAGAAACAATCCACCGGCATCTGGACAAGGAAGAAAATTGTTTTAAATGTGGTCTTTGCCACTGTGTGTGACTACGGGCTCTGATGGCCACGTTGCTAACAATGAAAAGGGTTCTTTCAGGAAATGAATATCAGCTTGGGTCGTGGACAGGTACAGATGTACATACACATACCTATCTATCTGTCCATATACCCACACACACACACACATATGCATGCATGTATGTGTGTATGTATGCACCTAGGTGATGGAGTGGATAGAGCACCAGGCCTCAGGAAGACCTCAGTTCAAATCCAGCCTCAGACACTTGCTAGCTGTGTGACCCTGGGCAATTTGCTTAACTCTGCTTGCCTCAGTTTCCTCATCTATAAAATGATCTGGCAGAGGAAAGGGCAAACCACTCCAGTAAATTTGCCAAGAAAATCCCAAATGGAGTCACAAAGAAACAGACATGACTGAAAAAATGACAACAACAAGTGTGCGTGTGTGTGTGTATGTGTGTAGGTATAGGTATGTGTGTGGGCAGGTGTGTATGCATGCATAATGAATACAAAATCATGTTCCCTGTAGTTCATACTACATCTCCCACCTCCAAGCCTTTCCCGTAGGCTGTCTTCCATGCCTAACATGCTTGCCCCCATCTTCATTCAGTTCAAGGGCCTCCTCTCTTACAGGAGGCCTGTTCCGGTTGTCCTAGTTATTAGGGCTTACCTAAACCACCCAAATCACTTCTTATGTACTTTGCATAGGCGGCATCAGGGATTTTACACGTGACTGCTCTGGCGTGGGGAAATCTAAGATGAGCGATCTCTCTTTACCACTGTGGCTCATTACCTTCTCTTCGATTTAGTCTTGGTTAAAGATTTGTGGAATCAAATCAGGGCCACACAGCCAGTATGACAGGACCTGAACCCAGTTCGTCTGGCTCCTAGACTAGATCCCTATTCACTCCACCATAGTGCTTCTTATTGACTTTGCATATATTATGTAGTGACTTAGCTGTATAATGTTGTTTCCCCTTGGTAGAATGGAAGGTTCTTGAAAGAAGGGATTATTTCCCTTTTGATTTTGTGTCCCTAGCACCCAGCCCCATATCTGGCACATAGAAAATGCTTTGTGCATGGTCATCAATTTAAATTGTGTGATGATGCTTTGCTGCTAGGGGAGGCTGAGGCTGATGGATTGCTTGAGTTGGGGAATTCTGAGTTACAGTAGGACTAGAGCCAGTTGGCTGAATACACTACATCTAGCCCCAATCTATTGAACCCCCAAGAGCAGAGCATCATCAGGCTTCCTAGGGAAGGGCAAATGGGCCCAAACTGGAGAGAGAGCAGGTTCAAGCCTCCCCAACAATCAGAAGTAGGGTCAGACCCCTCCCTGAGTGATCGCTGCACTTCCAGACTAGAAGAGATAGAGGGACCCAGCCTCAAAACAAACAAACAAAAGTGGAATGGGCAAAGCTGAGGTATTTCGAGGTGTGAATGAGAGGGAGTTGAATTACAATGTAGATAGCCATGGCTCAAGAACAAATGCAATGGTTTGAATAACTGGTAAACAGGTACGAGACACCAATGAAGCCCAAGCTAAGACCAGGTGATGGAGGCAGCATTCAGAGGCTTGCAATGAGGAACACTTTTCACTATAGCTTTTTAGAAATTCACATATTTTCAATGTCCATAAATTCTGCTCGCCATGGTGCAGATATTTATTTTCTGAAAAATCAGATTTCTTGTCTTAGTGTTAGAGCTGCTTCAGTTTAAAACTGGGAGACCTTAAAGGTCAGCTAGTCCACACCCTTCATTTTAGTGATGAGTAAAATGAGCCTCCCACAGGTGAAGTGACTTGTCCAAATTCAGGAAGCCAATGAGGAGAAAAAATAGGACTTGATCTCAGGTCCCTGTACTCTAAATTCATCATTGTTTTCAACATAAAATGGAGGGGGGAAAGAGACAGACAGACAGACATACAGAGAGACAGAGACAGAGGGAGACGGAGAGAGAGGAGGGAGAGACAGGAGAGGAGGGAGAGAGAGTGGAGGAGGGGGAAAGAGAGAGACAGATGCACAGACAAAGACAAAAACATAGAGTAATGTGGAGAAGGGGGGGGCACATTTGTAAAGCACTTGCCAACTCACCAGGTGCCAGGTACTGTGCCAAGTGCCAGGGATATAAATTCAACCAAGCAAGACTGCCCTTCCCTTCAAAGGGAGCTTGTGGTCTAAATTGGAGGGGGGAAGGAAGACAGTATAATATGGGGAGCTAGAAAGTTGGTAGTAAGGTACCCAGGAGGAGCCATGGCTTGGAGATGCCTCAGAAGTGACATAATGACCTGCCTTCATCCAGGTAAGGTAAGGCAAAACCTGGCAAATCATATCCCACAATGGTTCTGGAGATGCAGAGTCTCAGGTTTCATTGAAGAGTATGTAGAGACGAGGGCCCAAGTGGATATTATGAGGCTAGTCATGTCTATGAGCATCTATTAAAGCATCTACTATGTGCCAGGCACATAGTACTGAGGATACAAAAAGGGCAAAGAACAGTCCATGTTTTCAAGGAGCTCAGTCTAATGTGGGAGACAGCACAGCAACAAGGTGATATATATATAGGATAATTGGGTGATAATCCACAGGGGAAAGTCACTACCATCAATGGGGATCAGGAACGGCTTCTTGTAGAAGGTGAAATTTTAGCTGGGACTTGAAGGAAGCCAGGGAAGCCTGGAGATGGCTGGATTCTGATACCACCTCAAACATCTTCTATTGCTAAAAGCAAGCTTCTTGTTCTCCCAGAGCTTCCATTCAGTCAGCTGTACAATGGGACCATGACAGCTGTTATACCTCCCACACAAAGGTAGTCAAAAGGAACAAATGAACTAGTGGATGTGAAATGCTTTGCGAATGTTCAAGCACTATAGACATATCTGCAACATTCCATCAGTTCCAAACTTCAGAGAGATGGTAAAAGATAGGAAGGAGCCTGGCACTGGTTCTGTTAAGTCTTGACCTTAAGAGGATGCAAAGGGAGAGGAAGAGGAATAATCTGTGGGGTGAAGGGAAAGGAAGGTTGGGGAAAACTATCTTACATAATCAGAGTGGGCAAGCACTTGGAGGGCAAATGACTTCCTGGGGCTGCTCATCCATGCCCCTGCATTGTATTTCCTTCCCTCATTAGAATCTAAACTCCTTAAAGGAAGGGATTATCTTATTTATTTGTTTCCCCAGTACCTGGCACATAGTATTTAATAATTGTCCTCATGATACATATGTAGATACATGTGTGCAAATGCACAATATTTGTATGCATGTACGCATATATACAATATGACACATACACATATGCATACATGTATAATACACATATGCATGCCAAGATACAGGCTTACGTGCCTGTGTGATGCTTACATGCACACGTACATGCATGTATAGACTTAGATACATGTATATATGCATGGTCACCTAAATACACACATGCTAAGGAGATAGAATACTTAGGTTACATGTTGGCTTTCCCACTGACTGACAGGTGAGTGATGTTGGTTAAGCCGTTTCATCTCTGGGCCTCAAAATGAGGGAGCTGGAATGCATGGTTTCTAAGGTTTCTTCTAGCTCTTAACATTTTCCATCCTTAGATGTTTCCAGTTTTGACTTTCTACATTCTAAGGTCCCTCCAAGCTCTGATATTCTATATCTTAGGGTCCCTCCTAGTTGTGACATTCTTTTCTAAGATCTATCCCCTTTCTTGTTTTCTCTGTTGTGACGTTCCATGTGCTACATCTTGGAGAGTTTTCCTGTTGGAATATTAAGCCACGGTTGTGAAATATTGTATCTAGTTGGATAGTCAGCTAGGTAATACAGTGCATAGAGCATTGGATCTGAAATCCAGAAGATCTGAGTTCAAATCGGGCCTCAGACTCTTACTAGCTGTCTTCCCAGTTTGTTTGGACTTGCATAATACTACATACCATAGATGTGGCCATCTCCATGATGCCATGGCTCTGTTCTCAGTCTTCATTATCATGAGCCTCAGTAGAGGAATTCGTTCTTGTCTATACTCAAGCTGTCTTCTCATGATTGCCCTTCAGGTACACAGTCTCATGGGAAATGGAGTCCTTTGAACTCCTTTAATTGGTATTCCTAATCTGGGCCCATCTATTCTGGGAAATGTAGTCCTTAATCTGATATATCTGTTGTGTAAGGATAGGTCTTTGGAAAACCTAAAAAAAATACTAGAAGAAACATGATTATTTTTCTCCATTTTGTTATTCTTGTTACATTTCTTTCAAGTTAGAGGGCAAGGCAGAGATGGGATTAAGAAGGACCCAGGGGATTACGAGTAGAAATCCTTTGCTTAGGTCTTCCTAAAGTCTGACAGACTGATACTTGCCTTTTCCAGGCTAGTTGATGCTATAAAAAAGGAAAAATAAATAACATCCTTTCAATTGAGAATGGCATGCAAGCCAAGAAGAGGAACGGGAAGGAATGCAATGTGTGTGTCTCCAATCTCTTTTCATTTGGGCACTGAGGTTAACATGAATGTGTTCCTCCATACACTAGCACTCAGCACTACTTGAATTTTATGAAAACATATGCACCAAGAAGAGGGAATGTAGTTTTGTAAATTGAATTAGGCAAGCAGCATTATAGCTGAATCTCAGTACTGGTGAAGAATTTATTATCAACTATGCAGCTCTTTGGCCAACCATATGGTATAGTAGAAAGAATGCTGGCCTCAGAGTCAGAGGATGTGGATTGAAATCAGAGTAGTGCGATGTGACAAAGACTGAATGTGGAGCCGGAAGACATGGCTTCAGATCTCAGTTCATCTCCTGTCTAGGTGGGTAGACTTCGGCAGCTTGTTTCACCAATTTGAGCCTCATCTTGCAAAATGGGGAATTTGAAAAAGATTATGTCTATGGCCCCTTCTAATTGGACCAAAATCCATAAATGTACTAGCTGTGGGTGTTTGGGCAAATCTTTTTCTTTTTTCTCTCTTTCTTGGCCTCCGGTTTCTTCTATATCAAATGAGAGTTTGGCCAAGATGATTTCTAAGGTCCCTTCTGGATCTAAATCCTATGGATCCTGGGATCTCTTTGAGTCATTTTCTTCACATGTAGAATAGAGATAACAACCTCATAGGGATGTTCTCAGGAAAGTGCTTGATAAATCTCAAAAGGTTATAGAAATGTAACTGAGGATGTGTTCATGGAGAAGATGGAGGAGAAGAGGAGGAAGAAGAGGGTGGAGTGAGGGGAAAGAGGAGAGCAGTGGTAAAAAAGAGAAGGAGGGGGAGAGGAGAAGACAGCAACTGGAACTCTTATGACCTTTAGTAATTCCAAAGCACAATAGCCAGGCCACATGTCTATGTATTAAATTAAGCAATATTTATTGGACACATCTTCAGAGTTTAAATGCAGTACAACTTAACTACCTTTTAGAATGAAAGTCTACTTTTCTTTATTAACTCAAGTAAGCGCACCATCATTACACTGGCCAAGTGAGGCCCATACTTGAATTAATAGGAACGGTATATAAATTTAGGACTGGGTGGAATAGGTATCTTTCCTCTACAGTGGAGAGAATTAAAAGATAGGCATCTAGGTATTTAATCACCCCACAGATATGGCTTGAGGGTGTGTCTGTATTCTTGTGCAAAAGAGGAAGGTCCATTTTATGGTTCTTTATTTCCCTCCTAAATTCTATTAAGGAGAGAGAAAAAGAAAAAAAAAAACAAATAAGAGTCACATGCTGGCTAGAGGCTTTTAGCTACTCTCACAATAGCAACCTGGGCTCTAAGTCTTGAATAAGGGAGGAAGGTGAGCTATCCATGGTTCTGAGGGAATGGGAGGGAGAATCAATTAAGAGGGTCATTTTGGAGGCTCCCACTCTAGAGGTAATTCCTGTAGGGAGATCTGTATTTTCACAAAAGGAGGACAGCTCTCCTCCCCTAAACCTCCCCCATCCTTTAACCCATTGGCACAGGGAGTTGGAGTTTTCCGGGATGAAGTCCATTACTGGCAATGGGTAGGCCTCAGGTGATTAATGGCCCCAGTTATGGGCCTGTTACCAATGGAGAGCTCAATCCATCTCACTTCGTGGAAGCTGTGCGCACCATTTATTGTCTGTGGTGAGGATGTGTTCTTTGGCAATTAGGAAAATGCTTTTTTTTTTTTATCCTGAACATAAGTGGTAATTTCTCCATTAGCCATCCTTCCCCTACTTCTTTGCCCCTCCTCTCCCTGATCCCAAAGAGAAAGACCTGAAAGAAACTAGAGGGAGAAAAAAAAGTATTTCCTTTCTCATGCTAAGCCTGTCATGTCAATTTTACGATCTAAAAATAAGTTAGAACCAGATGCATTCTTTCCCTAGCTTTCCATTGCACAGTGAACATCTGGACCCTGGGGAATTACATGTGATGATGTGGGGGGAAACAAATTCACTGGATTCAGTCATAGGATCATAGGATTTAGAGCTGGAAAGGGTCTTCGATATTACAGGATCATAGATTTACTGCTCTTTAGAGCTAGAAGGGGCCATAGAGACCACATCCCACCTTCTCATTTTCCGATGAGGAAATAGATGCCCAGAGAAATTAAATGACTTGCTCACATTTAGATAGTTGACATAACCCAGGTAAGAGTTGAATTCAGGGTTTATACTTAATATCCAACACTATATTGTAACACTCACTTCCCCATCTAGTCCAAGGCCTTCAATTGACAGAGATGGAAGACTGAGCAGTCTCATATCTTCCAGTTGCTAGATCAGAGACCCAATTAAAACTGAATTTCAAGTTAGGAAGCCTAAATTCTGAGCTTTGCTCTGCTACCCAGGGGACCATAAAATGTTGGAGAAAGGAAGGGCAGCCTGGTGAATGGAACATTGAACTTCAGTCAGAAGACATGGGTTTGCATCATGATTCTAACATCCATTAGCCATATCCCATCTTGAATTCTCTGAGGCTCAGTTTCATATCTGTTAAATAGAGCAATTGGACCTCAAGAAGGTCATGTTACCTAGGTGTTACTAGCAGCTGAACTGTAAGAAGATCATGTGGCATAGCTGAGCCTCAGATTTTCTAATCTATAAAATGGGAATACTTGTACTAGCTATCTCAGAAGACTAATGATCCTGTTTCCAACAGCATGGGCTAAAGTGAATCAAGTGCTGCATTTGGAATCAGGAGACCCTGGGTTCATCTCCTGTCTCTGCTACTTAAAAGTTATTTGGCCACGAGCAAGGCAATGTCCCACTTGGAGCCCTAATTAGAGAGGAAGCCTAGTATAGTGGATAAGTTTTGGCCCTTGGAATTGGTCCTGGTTTTAAATTGCTCCTCTGATGTCTAGAAGCCACACCATCTTGGGCCAGGCACTTGACCTTTCAACGCCTCTGCTAAATTCTTAGGACTTAAGTGATATTCAAAGATGATACATCTGTGAAAGTGGTTTCCAAATCAGGAGTTCTCTCTGTTGATGCATTCACAGATCCCCCCCCACACACACACACACATACACACCCACAAATTTGCATCTCAGTCTATAACCCAGGGAGAATTCAATCTATCTCTTCTAGCACTTCATTGAAGCCATACACACCATTCGTTAGCTGCAGCAAGGGTTTTTGTTTTGTGAAGAAGGAAATGTGTCCTCCTCTCCCTCCCAAACAGACATGGCAATTTCTCCAATAGCCTGCCCTCAAATTACAGATAGAAGACCTCAGTTTGGGTCCCAGCCGGGGAAACTATTTTGCAAACCTTTAAGCACAATAGAGACATGAGCTATATTATCAAATGAGCTACTGTATTTAATTTGACTTATAAACATTGACCTAGTATATAAATTTCAGGTCACACAGGGGCAGCTGGGAATTACCAATGGATAGCCCCTGTTCTCCATTGTACAAAATGACAAGAAATTGAGGGGAAGACTCTCAGCATACTAGGTGCTACCCCTCTTTGATTCATGAGACAGCATGGAACAGAAGCAGAGAGGAGCAATAATCCCATTAGCAAGCACTTATTAAACGCCCACTGTGTGCCAGGCACTCTGCTAGGTACTCAATGGATAGAGACCTCGACAGATTGTGACATGCCTGGTTATCCCTGCAGTAATGATGCCATGGAATCATCAAGGTACAGAAGTCCAAATGATAAGTAGTGTGACTGTTTTATAAGCACTTTCAAAGGCAGAAGATATTTAGGGATGGGGCTAGACTGGAGATTTCCCTGGTTTGCAGAACTCCCAGAGGAGGAAAATACCAATAATAACAACCACTACAACAATGCCAATAACGCATTTGTGTGGCACCTTCTGTGTGTCAGACACGGTGCTAAGAGCTTTAAAATTGCATTTGAGCTTCACAACAAGTGAAGGCAGGTGGGTGGTAGATGGGGCATAGTTGAGGTTATTATATCCATTTTATATATGAGGAAACTGAGGCAACTGGAAGTTAAGTGACTTGTTCAAGGTGACCCAACTAGTAAGTTTCTGAAGGCAGATTTGGACTCAGGCTTTCCTGACTCCAGGCTGAGTGCGTTATCCCCTGGACCACATAGCTGCCTCTGTAGTGCTACCGGGGCCATTCAGTACTTGATTTACATTAACAACCTTAGAGCTTAACCTAAGAGGTTAAGTGCCTTATCACACAGCTAGTGGGTGTCTGAGTGAGAGGTAAACTCAGGTCTTCCTGACTCCAAATCCTGAGCTCCATCCACTGCTCCACCGAGCTTCAGATACTGTGACCCTGGGAAAGTCACTTAGCTTCTGTCTGCCTCTGTTTTCCCAGCTGTGAAATGGGGATAATAGTAGCATCTGCTTCCGAGGGTTATTGTGAGGATCACATCAGATGTTTACAGAAATAGGATTGTTGTCATCATTCCTGTTATTCATACCTCACAGAGGTGGTTCCGTGTATAGAACACAGGGATTGGAATAAGGAAGATGAGTTCAAATTCTGAAGCTCATGATTATTAGCCGTTTGACTGTGAACAAGTCACTTAACCTTATTACCTCCTCAGATAACTCTCTAAGACTGTAGGCATTTACCTACTCCTTATGTTTCTGTAATTATAGGTCTGTATAGATACAAGTAGCTCGGTGGCTCAGTGAATAGAGCACTGGGCCTGGAGTAAGGAAGACTTGAGTTCAAATCTGGCCTTAGACACTTACTAGCTCGTGACCTTGGGCAAGTCACTTAACCCTGCTTTCCTCAGTTTCCTCATCTGTAAAATGAGCTGGAGAAGAAAATGTCAAACCACTCCAGTATCTTTGCAAAGAAAACCTTGAAAAGAACCACAAAGAGTCAGACTCACCTGAAATGACTGAACGACAAAAATATATGGGTAGACAGACAGATTGACACATAGTATTCTGAAGCCTTAAGCAAGGTCATAACTAGTATAGGGAAACTAGGACTTTGGCTCAGACCACTGACATTCGAAAGGGAGCAGTGGCATGCCCATGGTGACCACTGTTCCTCTCTCTAAAATTTACAGTCATATAGAAGAAGCACAGGGCACAGCCATCCATGGCCTTTCCCCACCCTGGGTTTAAGGTGAGGACTAAGACTCTGGGGGATGGGCCATTACTCTTGGCCATGCTGCATTTATGGCAGAAATCATCCTCTATATCTCTTCAGTCCCCTAATAGAATTTGCCCTAGGCAGCATTTTCTCTAGTTTCTGCTCTGGTGATATCATTCTGTGTTGTAGATTTACTTAGTGTTGTGTTCTAAAATTCAATATTCTAAGGCTCCTTCTCCCACTTCTATTCTTTACCCTAAGGCCCATTCGACTCTGGAATTCCATGTTCTGTATTCCACCACATTCTATGCTTCTAAGGAAGATGAACCTCTTCCATTTCTGTCTCTTACTAACCAACACACAGCTTTCTGCCTCCAGCCTGGGTTGCTGTGATCCCTGAGGCACATTGGAAAGGATTCACAGTTTTCACAGCAGGCGAGGATGGTCCTGGCCTCTGTAACTGGCTCATTGAGAGCCCCGACTCTAGGATTGCATTCACACACATGCCCTCAAGCCCAGCCAAGCTGTTCATGCCTGACAATTAAGAGGATGGAACCATCCATCTTGGAGTTGGAAGGGATGCCAAAAGATAGCTGGTTTAGGCCCTTGCCGGCAGGAAGGCATGTTTAGTAATATGCAAGACTCATAATATTTCAGAATTGAAAGAGAATTTTAAAATCATTAATATCAGTGTGATATTATCTTTACCTCCAGTGCCTAGAATGTGGTAGGTGCTTTATGAATATTAAATCAAATCGAATGGTCTTCTCGGTGTCATTCCATGATTTTACAAATGACGAGGTGGAGATCAGGGAAAGTTCCATGGGGGCTCTTAAGCTGGGATTCAAAGAATGGCCAAAGAGGCCATGAGGTAGTGGTTGGGAAAGTGGAAGAATGTTTTGGGGTACAGGATGAGCTGAGGCATAGAGCCAGAGAAGTTAAAGGTGAATTCAGAATTCAGTAAGAAGTGTAAGCACATTGGTTTTTCGGGGTGGGGGGAGAGGTGTTTACTCAGCTGAATGAGCATGGGCGACCCAAAGGGCATTGTCTCGATAGAAGGGGAACAGCAGAAGAATTGCATCATGTCTCCCCTCGTGGGGGTTCTCTTGACTTTATTCTAAGTTTGAAATTTGCTTCCTTTGAACTTTGCTGTCCAGCTTCCTTTAGAGAGTTGAGTTGTGCTTTTGAAAGGAATTTCAGTATACCATCACAGAATCTCCTAATTGGAAGAGACCTTAGCAGCTGTTGAGCTCGATGTTAGCCTGCCCTCAGATTCCTAGTACAAGCCCAGCAAGTGTTCATCTTGACTGTTCCTTAACAACCACTGGTGAGAGGGAATTCACCACCTCCCAAGGCTGTCCATTCTACTATAGGACAGCTCTAATTGGTAGGCATTTTTCCTGACATCGAGGCTAAACTTGCATTTAAAAAAAAAAATTCCTCATTACTCTGGTTGTGCCATTTGGGGCCAAGTGGGACTAGTCACCTGCTTGTAGAAATGATAGCCCTTCAAATGAAGATACGTATTAGCCACATCCCCTTTCTATTCTTCTCCAGGATAAAGGCCTCTAGTTTCTTCTTTCAACCAAACTCCAGCTCCTGCATACCTGCCAGTTCCTCCCTTCATGCATCTAGGAACTTAGGAACTAAATGTGGCACTTAGAGGAAAAAAAACTCGTAATGGAAAATAATTCATTATTATGACATGACATGGGCTCTGAGGAAAGAAAGGTCCCTACTGATTGGGGTAACCAGGGAAGCTTCCTGGAAGAAGTGGGATTCGAGTTGTGCTTTGAAGGATAATTAAGAGCTCAACAAGGGGTGTGGGCAGAAGGGTGGGAGGTAACATTTCAAGCATAGGGAACAACATCCGTAAAGGCATGATGGGAAGAAAAGATGATGATCTGGTGAGGGAACATGGGTAATTCCCATTTGGCTGGATTTGGCTGGTGGTTAGAGCATATGTTTTACTTTACTGTTGTGATCCTGAGCAAGCCTTTTAATTTCTCTGAGACTTAATTGCCTCATCTGTAAAATAGGGATAATACGCTGCCTAAATCACAGGGTTGTTATAAGGAGAGTGCTTTGAAAATCATAGTGTTCTAGAAACAAGATATTATTACTGTTATTGAGATGATGGTGATGGTGATGATGGAAGCAGGGCAATTGGCCTTACTACAAATGGTGCTGTATTTGCATGAAGGGGACCTGACTTCTAATCTCAACTTGAGCATTTTTTTGCTGTGTGTCCCTGGCAAGTCATGAAACCTCCTCAGCCCTTAGTTTCTCCATCTCTAAAATGAGGGGGTTAGACTAAATGGTCCATGAAGGACCCTTCCAGCTTTAAATTTAGAATCTGATTATCTCTAAGGGCCCATCCATGGTTTTCTGATTCTAGACACTAAATAAGTGCAGAGATTTTGGACTACTACAGTACAAAGAGATTTAGGAGAAGAGGAGGGATTAGCATAAGGGTTTCCTGACACTCTGTGTCTCTCCCCAAGAGCAGTCTATCTCTGTTTCTCAGAGGCCAATGGTTTGTGCTCCCCCCCCCAAAGGAATTCATCTGGGTCTATCATCTGTAATCCTGGTTTGCTGCAGGCATCACCACTGGATCATTTGTGTTCATTCCCAGGGCACAGAGAGCCAGCGGATGGCGCCCCCTCCTCATTTAGATCTCCTACACCTGCTCCCCGTCTGGCACAGAGAACTACATGGCACAGTCAGCTTCCTAGGGGGAATGGCAAACAAAATGAATGGTTGGAACAGGCCTCTTTTCCCTTTCTTCTTGGCATGTGGACTGTTTGTTTGTTTGGGGGCATTCAGAGACATGGAAGCTTTGTCTCACATGCTAATACTCAATTTTATCAGGTTGGGTGACTCTCTCACTGTCACAATTTACCTTCCCTAAGAAGTACTGTTGGACAGAGGAATGCGATCACCAGAGTTGCCTCCATATGAGCTGAACTGAGCTAGGGTGCTCTGAACTCAGCCTACCTCACCACCATTGCCCATCAACTCCCGTTATTGAGTATAACACAAAAATCATTGGCTAATTGTGTTAATCTGGAGTTACCCAGTAATACCATGGAAGGCTTAGAATATTTTTTGTGCCCACAAAATAACATAACTGATTCTGGGAAAACATGAATGGATTCTAGGCACATATTCACCATATGGGGAATTGGAAAGACTGATTTTCTCCAAAAGTTTAGATCTGATCCTGTTACCTACCTACTCAATAAACCCCAGTGGCTTCCAATTCTAGGAAAAATATAAGCCCCTTTATTAAAGTCCTTCAAAACCTAGCCCTTTCTACCTTTTAGTCTCATTTGTTCATTTCCCTTTATATACTCCTGTGGAATCAAACTGGCCTTTTCTACTGGTTTTCATTTCCCACCTCCATGTCTTTGTACTCTGTGCACATATCTGGAATGCAATCCTTCTTCAATTCTACCTCTTAAAATTCCTACTTGCCTTCAAGGCTGAGTTCAAGCTCTACATGAGACCTTTCTTGGACCTCCTAGTGCCAGCTCCCTCACATCCCCCCTAATCTATTTTAAACACACATCCACTCTGTGATTGTGCAGTTTTTGTCTTGTGGTTAAGATATCATGAAAGTAAAGAAATGCCCAGTGCCAGGCACTTCAAGTCAACAGGTAATTGCTGAGTTCTCAGAAGCTAGATACTGGGAGTCAAAGTGTAAATTGATATATGGTGCCTTGGGGGTAAGGTCACTAGATGTTGAAGTGGATAAAGCACATGGTTCAGGAAGACCAAAGTTTGAGTCCTATATCAGACACTTACCAACTGTAGGCAAGTCAATTAACCCTTGTTTGCCTTAGTTTATTCACCTGTGAAATGGTATAATAATAACAGCATTTACCTCACAAGGTTGTTGTGAGGATCATATGGAACAACAGAAACCATATTTTGCAAATCTTAACATGCTACAGAAACACTGCCACTGTGGGTATGTATTGTTATCACCCAGTAAAGCATAAGCTCCTTGAGGGCAAAGTCTACTTTATCTTTGTTTTAGTAGCCCCAGTGTTGAGTCCAATTCTCTGCACACAGTAGGTGCTTAGCGCTGTTGTCGTTCTTCCTTTCCAAAGAGGACGTCGTGAGTGATTTCTTGACTTTCCAGTGAATTGGTTTAAAGTATGGTAGAGTTATGCAAAGATGTCAGCCTCACTCTCTCATCCAGAGAGCAGTTCAGTGGCAGGACAAAATCAAGATGGCTGGCAATGGCCTGGGCTGCAGTGGATAACCTGGTACTTAACAAAGGCTTGTCTATGGGTGAATTGGTGGTTTTTCACCAGAGCCTCACGATTGGGAGCTGTCCGACCTTGATCCGGTGGTTCTGCTTTGCATCCCTCTTTTGCCTTTGGCTCCTGAATTTGGATAGTGAGGACCATAGCGCTTTCATTACTACCTCTCAGGGCTTGTTGAGAGAATGAAAGAAGGGAGGGGGGAGAGGTAAAGGTGTTCTGTAAACTGCAAAACACGGAACCAAGCCTCCAGGAGTGTGAAGACTCCTAAGGGCTTTTCATAAATTAGGAAGTTCAAGGTTTGTCCAGGTAATGGAATTCAAACTCGTGAATCTCATCACAGGATCACAGATGAAGAGCTCAAGGGCCCCCGGAGGCTATTTAGGCCAACCCCCTCATTTCACAGAGAAGAAAGCTGAGGCCTAAGAACAGGAACAGGTTTACTCAATGTCCAAAGGCAGCATGGCAGACAGGTGATTTGAACCCATGCCCTCTTTCTACTTCACTACACTAAGTATTCATTTTAGCGTTTTCCCCCATTTAATGGCACTGGGAACTCATATAAAATGACATGCGACTAAAAAAACTCCCAGCACAAGCAAGAGGCAAAGGCAGTGTACCGTCCTATGCTAAGCCCAGACTGGCATCCTCGACAAGTGAAAATTCGCTTGGCATTGACTGCTTCTCCCCAGGCTAGAGTTGATTAGCATTCAGCCCCCCTTCTCTTCCCATGGTGCACATTTTATATAGGCCACTTTATGGAAACAAAGTTACTCTGTGTCATTCTCCATGTACCCCTTGTTTTCTATTCCTTAGCATGTGAGCTGCTTGGGGGCAGGGACTGGTTGTTTTCTCTTTGTATTTCCAGTACCTAGTATGGAGTCTGTGCTAGAGAAGTGTTTATTGAAGCAAATGAAGTTTATGCTGGTGGATTAAATTTGACCTGTCTGATAGTGAAAGAGGTTGGAACATGAGATAGTGAGTTCTCCATTACTAGAAATATTTTAAGCACAGAATGGATGATCGTTTGACCAGTATATTATAGAATGAATTTGATGGGAAGGGGTGGGGGTGTGGTTTGAACCACATGACTGCTCTGATGCTTTGAACTCTGATGACACATGATGCTAAGTATTGATGAGCTCCAGGTAGACTACAGCCAATGGGAAAGAAAACACACAGCCTCTGATCCCCATTCACTAGAGCCCCTCTAACTGGCATATAGTCATTAATAAATGCTTCCTTGATTGACTGTCTGATCTTTTAGACCCTGGACCCAAATTGCCTGCCTGTGGGGCTGGCAGCTTGACTTAACAGAAAGCACTGACTTTGACAACTCAAATTCTATGTTCAAATCCTGATTCTGATACTTAGTATTCACATGGCTTTGAGTAGGTCACTTAACTTTCACAAGCCTCAGTTTCCTCATCTGTAAAAGGACCTCCAAATCTATGACCTGATAGTCCAGGTGAAGGAAGCATAGAATAACAGGCCTAAGAGATATCTTTTGGGGGATCTTGTCCAATCCACCCATTTTATATAAAGTAAGACCCAGAGAAAGGAGAGATATATATTTTATAAAATCCTGTAATGAGTCTCAGGGCCACTGTTCTCAGGCCAAACAGGAAGTTTCCCCTCTACATCACTTCTAAAGGATGCCAACCATCTCTTCAGCCGCTAAGGGAAGTGTTCGTTGTTCTCATCTCTCCACTGATTCTAGCTGACCCGTCTTCTTTCTCCTTTGAAGTTTGAAATTCCAACCCCTGCAAAAATGCCAGTGTGTGTGTGTGTGTGTGTGTGTGTGTGTGTGTGTGTGTGTCTGCGTGTGTGTGTGGGTATGTGTGTAAGAAATGATGTTAGCCAGAAGGGAGGCTGGGGCACCCTAGACCTCCCATTCTGTCTCATCATTAGTGTTCATTTCACAAGGAAATCATGTCTTTGAAATGTAAGGTAGCAGCCCCCTCCCCTTCCTTTCAACCCGCAGCAGGGGTGCCCATACGACTAATCATCCCTCAGGTTAGTACAGTAAAGGGGGCTGTTTCACACCTTCAATTTCATCTTACTTATGTAGAATTCGGTGCACATCTAGGCTGCCTTATGGCTATTGTCTTCCTGGCTCCTTACCCTAGGGAGCCTTGGAAAAGTCTTACTCACAGTGAAAAAGCATGCCAAGGAAAGAGAGAGGGTGGCCACCAACATGGGATAGTGGGAGGCCTCCTGGACCTAGAGTCGGGAGAGCTGAATTCCTATCCTGACTACAGTAGATAACCCTGGGCCCCTCTCTGAGTCTCAGCTGCCTTCTTTGTAAAATGAAAGATCTGGAGTCAATGATTTCTCAGGTCCTTGGCTGCTTTAACATTGCTTTACTAAGCTCCTTCCTAGCTTTGACACTCCCTCTTCTAAGGTCTCTCCCGGCACTGCCACTCTCTGTTCTGAAGTCCCTCCCAGCACTGCCACTCTCTGTTCTGAAGTCCCTCCCAGCACTGCCATTCTCTGTTCTGAAGTCCCTCCCAGTTCTGACATCCCCTGTTCTAAGGCCCCTCCCAGCCCTGACATTCTCTGTTCTAAGGCCCCTCCCAGCTCTGACAGTCCATGTTCTAATGCCCTTCTCAGCTTTGATATTCTCTGTTCTAAGCTTCCTTCCAGCTCTCACATGCCATGCTCTAACCGTCCTTCCAGGTCTGGAATTCTATCTTCTAAGACCCCTTCCTGATATCTTTTGTGTTTGTATCACCTTCATTTTTAAATTCTCTTCTCCCTCCTTTGCCTAAAAAAGCCACTCCTTATAAGGAAGCAAACAAAATTTCAAAAAGCAGTTCACAAAATGAACAAACACATGAAGCCAGTCTAAAAGCTTGTGTGATGTTCTAGCTTCATAATCCTCTAAATCCGCCAAGAGAAGGAAATCCTTTCTATCTCTAACATTCTATTTTCTAGGAACCCTTCTAGTTCCAACAGTCTATGTTCTCATATCTATTCTAGCTCTAACATTCTCTGTTCCAAAGTCTCTTCCAGCTTGAACATTCTATGTTGTAAGGTGTCTTCCTTTGCTAACTAACAGTCTATATTCTAAGGTGCATTTAATCACTAGTGTTCTGTATTCTAAGATCTCTTCCATCTCCAACATCCTCTGTTCTATAATACCTTCTAGCTCTGATATTCCATGTCCCAAAGATCTTTTTAGTAATAAGAAATATTTAATCTGGAATCCATGAGCTTGTCTTTTAAAAATAATTTGATAGCTATATTTCCATATATTTAATTTCCTTTGTAGTACAACATATTGTATTTTAATAAATTGAAGAGGAGTCCATAGGTTTCTCTAGACTGCTGAGTGGCCTTAACACCCTGTTTCTAGCTCTGACATTTTGATTCTTTGTGGGGATATCCAAATTGTTTCATGTATTTTAATGTTTCTGAGAATGTTCAGTTCATCTCCATTTTCTTGTTCTACATCCCGATTGATTGATTGATAGTTAGATGAACTCATTCATCTCTCTGTCTAGGGTTCTGTGATCTTTTAATAAATTGCTAAGCCATCACAAAGCATATTTCTATATCTATAGCATATATATAGTATCATTGGTATAAACTTATTTTGATAACATTACTGATATCTATCTGTGTCTGTCTTCATCTCTCTCTCTCTTTCTCTCTCTCTGTCCCCCTCCCCTCCCCTCCCCCTCTCTCAGTCTCCTTCCCTCACTCCCTCCCCCTCCCTCTCTCTCTACAGAAAAATCAGGAAAGATAGTAAGATAGTGGATTTTGATACTGAGGCCTTCCACAAAGAAGCTTTGTTGGTTTTCACCTCCTTTACTTAAGAGATATGTTAGTGGCCAAGAACTCAGCCATCTTTCACCTCTGAGAAATTCCCAGCAAAGCCACTTTGAATTTCCTTAGGTTTGAAATCCACTGCCTTCCATGATACTATTCTGCCCATATTAGAACATGATCCCCTTCCCTTCCTTTCCAGGCCCTCCCTGTTTTAGGAGAAGCATGGCTCTAGCAGACTCCTGGGCTTCCCGTTTGCTGTTCCTCCTTGTTAGTGACTGAGGAGCAATAAGGCTGTCTGTGCACAAACATTTACTGCTGCCAAGTTCATTTAAATCACCCTAAGTGAATGGGATTGTTGTGGTGGGCTGGAAGTCATGCCTCCCCACCCCCCTTCCCATATGCTAAAACTCCACTTAGTGAGCAAGGCTGGTTAGCGCAGCAATTAGGGTGCCGCTAACCTTTAAGAATGGAAAGGAAGAATGTTGTTTATTATCCCATCTGTTTCCATACTGTGTTTCTAAAGTAACCCCAAAACATCCTGATCCAAGAATCTTAGAGATGTAAAAGATCTCAGAGCCCATCCTGCCCATTCCTATGCCTTCCCCCTGAAATCGCCTTCTGTTTCCCCTGTGTAGACCTTGAATGGACAGAGTCATCTATATGTTTTATCGCCTGTTAGAATGTAGCCCCCCAGAAGGCAAGGATTGTTTTTGCCCTTCTATGTATCCTTCTGCACTTAGCACAGTGCTTGGCACTAGCAAGTGATTAATAAATGCTTGTTGAAGGATTGAACAGGATTATTCCGAGCAAAAATGCTTCATGTGGAGTCCTAGCTACTCCCAGCTATCCTACCTTTATGACCTTGGTCAAGTCAGTCCCCAGATGTGTTTCATCATCTATGAAATGAGAGGGTTGAATTAGAGGAGGCCTCAGGTCCTCACAGCTATGATATCCAACACATGGTCACCTACCCTTTACTTAATCACTTGGCAGTGATGGGGAGCACACTCTTCTGAGGCACTGCATTGTGATGAAAAAAACAACACTGGGTTTGGTATCTGAGAAGCCGGGTTTGAATTCAGATCTGCCACTTACCATCTTGTGGTCTTGGCCAAGTCTCCATCCCTCTGTGACTCAGTTCCCTTTTCTGCAAAATGATGAGGTTATACTAAATGATCCCTAAAATGCCTTTCAAATCTAAATCCATGATCCTCCAAGCCATTTCTTTAAAGATTTGAAGGGGACAAGAGATCTGAAAATGCCAAGAAATGCCCCCGGTGAAAAAAGGAGGACCAGAGCAGCCACAGTTGAATTGCAGACTGATGGCAGTGGAGATTTATTTTCCTTACAGTATCCTCTTGCACCACATTGGCTAGTGTGGAAGCTGTGGCTATCAATGGGCTTGTCTTGGTCCATCGAGACTCTGATGGCCTTCCTGGCTTTGGGGAGGAATGAAGGCCATTTTTCCCTCCAACTGGGTGGGTTAAAAATTAAACTTCGAACAGTCAAGGAGAGAAATAACAAAATAAAGAAGGTAGAAATACTTTTTCATTCTGTCAGTCCTTCTCTCCATCTACCCAGGAAGGGCTGGAGTGACTCAGTGACACCCCCCTCTGGTATCCTCTCTTGAAATACTTGTCTGCTGCTCTCACATTGCTCCAGAGTCTCTTCTTCATGTTATGTATTCTCTGTTTCTTTAACTGGTCTGACTTAACAGGGACTGTTTCAGTCTTCATATTTGACTCCTTATCACTTGGTGCACATTTGGTGCTTAATAAATGTTTGGTGATTGGTTGCTTGATATATCCAATACCCTTCATGATTCTGGTGGTCTACTGGGTGTTCTGAGGTTCTGAGGGTGTCTTTCCTCAAGTGCGATGCCCAGAATTGAGTGCTAGACTCTAGAATGTCTGACCAGGGAAGAATAAAGCAGGGTTATCTTCTCTAGTCCAGGAAACTATTTTTCTCTTAATTTAGGCCAAAATAAAATTAGCTTTTAGCTCTGTAATATCATGATGTTTATTCAGTTTCTAGTTCACTTTAAAAGATCTTTTTGCAAACAAATTGGTGTCTACTCAAGTCTCTCCATCTTATACTAGAAAGGTCAAGAGTTTTGGTTTTTTTTTCGAACCCAAATGTAATACTTTCCATTTATCCCTACAACATTTCAGCTTATTTGATTCTGCTCAGTGTTTAATTTTGGGCTCGTGACAGTCAACTTCTCATGGCAAAAGACCAGAATTACAATGGGGGATATATAAACTGGGAGAAAGATTTTTATCCAAAAAGTGAGGCTAACCTGGTGACCCACTTTCTGACCACGTATTGCACATTAACAGTTTAAATTCTTTACCTCTTGCATGACTGAGAAGAGGAGATCTTCCTTTAGCTTTCCAGGAGTACATTTCTTTTGAATTTCGCCTCTATGTTCCTTGGATTGGATTATGACTCCTCATAACAGGAATTGGCGTATCACCTTCTCCAAGGATCAGTTTCAGCAATTATGTTGTTGAAGAGAGCTACAACTAGGGCAGGGCAAATGACACTTTGCCTCAGGGCACCAAACCTTAGAAGGTATAAAATTTTAATATGTGCATTATTCCATAGCTTCACAATAAATACACACAAGACAACTGAATTTGCCTTAATTATTATTTGCATTTATTTCAAATGATGAATTGTGAAGTTTATTTGATGACTTTTTCAAGCTGAATACATTGAACACATTTTATCATGTTTGCCCCAGCATAAAAATACCTACAAAAGCTATTGCTGTTAGTAAGTGATACAGTCTCTGGTCTGAGAGCCAGAGCACCTGAATTCCTACACTAGAGCTACTTGACAGTGGCCGTTAAATCTTTCCTGGCCGATGCTGGTTGTCTAGATATAAGTGGCCTCACTTTTCCCCTCTTTCTCTCAAACGTTTTGTGCATATGCCTCCTCCTTCCCCTCACGCAGCCCACTCACCAATCTATATCCTTCTGATGGGGAAATAGAAGTCAAACGAAGAAGGTGGGGGCAAAGGAACAAAGGGAGAAAAAAAGACAAGCAATAGCAACCTTCAGGGTAGAAATAATAGCCTTTGACTGAGAAGAGACTGCAGCTTCCGCTGATGTATGCAGATCCTATGCAAATATACATGTGGTCCTCCTAACTAATTTATGTACCTGGATTTGACCCTTGGGAAAATCCCAGTGTTAGATGCTATGTTTCATCTGTGGGTAACATTTGTTGATGAACAGTTCTGGGTTTTTGCCTATTTTAAACCACAATTAAGAAATGTATTGATGGCAACCTGGCCTTAATTAGCTTAATTGAATGTTGAAATTGATTGGGTCTTGAGAGGGGTATGTTTCTGAAGCTCAGTCCCAGAGAGACTGTGCGGGCTGGAAGGAATGCATAACTTAAAAGCACCTAACAGAAATGAAACAGACTAGGAGAGGCTCTGTTGGGAGCAATATTGAGGGCGATGGGATTTTAACTGAAAGTTAAAAGAGTAGCATTAATGTCTCTAGTCACGTGCTGTTATTCTAGGTCAGACAACCATACACAGAATAAAGAGATGCGAGGAATCAAGGCTGTGTGAGGAGGAGAAGTGGGAGCTGGCACACTTGGGTTGGGAGAATCAGAGAATCTTAGGATGTCAGATCTGGGTGGGACCCGAGAGAATAGAAAGTCAGAACACGTAACTGAGACAGATTGGAGGATATAGAATATTTGAGCTGGGTCAGATCTTAGGACATCTAGCATCAGAGGTAAAAGGGACCTCTCGGTAGAGAATAACAGGGATTATGGGAATCTTAGAGCACAGAATGCTGAGGTGGAAGGGATCTTGGAATTCAGAATGTCAGGTCTCTAAGGGACCTTAGAGCATGGAATACACAGGAAGAGACTGGGAGGAGCCTCGTCTAGTTGCGACCCTCCCCACAACAACCTTGGCTAGTGGTCTCCCCTATCTTTTCAATGACCCTTAATCGCAGTACCCTCTCCTAACTGGAGGATCGGGGCATACTTTGTACTTAATTTCCTTCTAAATGTTGTCCCTCTCCACCCCTGCCTTCCACCAAATGTAAGCTCCTTGAAGGCAGGGGCTATCTTCTTTTTTTACCTTTGTATCCTCAGTGCCTAACACAGTGCCTGATTCTTCTTGAATCCAATCGATTGACAGGGAACTCATTACCCTCTAAGGCATTCAACTTCCATTTGGAGGCAGGTAAAATTATCAGGTCATAAACAGAAATTGCATTTAAACAGGGAGGTGAATTAGCCCACCCCCTGAAAAAAGTTTCAATTGATTACAGTTAAGAAAACAGGAAGACAAGGTATCTCTCATTCAATAGCATTGGGTTGTGACTGTATTGGTAGTCATCAGGAAGAACTGGATTTAAGTTTTCCCTCTTAATGTTTATTAACTGTGTAATATTAGACAAGGTACCTAATTGCTCTGAGTCTCAGTTTACCAATTTGCAAAATAGAGATAGCAACGCCAGTCATATTAAGGCCACTGAGTTGTTACGTGGTCTACCTGATCTCATCTAATCCTCCTTATTTTATAGATGAGAAAAGTTAGGATCAGACTGGAAAAGTGACTTACCTAACATAGCAAATCTCTTATCTGTACTCAAACCCAGAACTCCCAATACTATCTAATGGTGACCCACCATGTGGTTATAATGAACAGAGACTAAAAGGGAAGGTGGGAAGGGCATAAACCTCCACGTGTCATCAGCTATGTGCCAAAGACTGTTCTAACTAAGAGCTTTACAAATATCATCTCATTTGACCTTAACAACAACCTTGGGAGGTAGGTGCTATCATTGCCCCCATTTTAGAATTGTAGAAACTGAGGCAAACAGAAGTTAAATGAGTTGCCCAGGGTCACCCAGCTAGATTTGAACTCTATCCACTGTGTTGACTGTGCCCCTCAGCTACGTGAAATCGGACTTAGAAGGCCTGGGTTGCGATCACAATTTTACTACTTTCTAACTACTTAACTTTGGTGAGACTCAGTTGGCTCATCTAAATACGATGCAAGTAAATAAAGGTATTGTTATACCCATTTTACAGATGAAGAAACTGAAACTAAGAGGGATTAAGCACCTTGTCCAAATTCACATAGCTAAGTAAATTTCCTTCTGAGTCCAAGCATGGCACTCCCATTCTGCACAAGCTGCTTCTCAGAAAACACTGGTAGGTAGACATTACGTGCCCAGCAGGTAACTATTAGATCCAGGAGCTGAACCTAGTTCTTCAGATTTGGGGCTTTCATCGTTTTACCTCATAGATGCCCAGATATGGCCCCACTTGTCATGTGGGAACTCCAATCACATATCAACCTTCTAATCATGGAGTGCTAGCAGGCATTGAAAGAGGTTAAATTGGCCACTATATGGCCGTGGAGTGGGTAGAACTCTGGACCTGGAGTCAAGAAGACTTCTGTTCAAATCCTACCTCAGACACTTATTAGCTGTGTGACCCTGGGCAAATCATTGAACCTGTGTCTGCCTCAGTGTCTTTATCTGTAAAATGGGGATAATCATAGCACCTACCTCCCAGAGCTGTTGGAGGATCAGATGAGATGACAGTTGTAAAGTGCTTTACAAACCTTAAAACACTCCATAAATATTTTTGTTATGAATTATTAGACTTACCTGTGGTCACATTGCTAGAAGGAGAGGTGGATTTGAACCCAGATCTTCTTGATCCCACATCCCATGTTTTATGGGCTATATCATTACTGCCTACAGGGGAAAGAAAATTTTTCAAATACGAATCCCTGTTTCACCAAATATCCTTTACACAGATCACCCATAGATGTGTATACACAAGCACATGCTGTATTCACTGTGAGCACGGAAACCCTTTGCTCCAGCCCCTCCTCTTGAATGCTTCCAGTGACAGGGAGCTCACTACTTCACAGAAGAACCCATTCCATTTCCCAGCAGATGCTATGGTTTCAGAAGCTGCAGAGATGGAGCAGATGCCCCTTTACCTCTTGGTTCTATTTTCTGGAGCTGCCCAGATTTACTCAAAGTCCCCTTTCTATGTGTTGACACTTAGTATGCCTGAAGAGGACATGCCATCCTCACTAGTTCCTCCTTTTCCGAGGCTCCTTCAATGGCAGGTTTCCAGCTCTGTGCCCATCCCAGTTGCCCTCCTCTGGCCCTGATCCAGCTTGTCAATGTCCTTCCTCCAACATGGTGCCCAGAGTTGAACACAGTGCAATTATAGAACAATGGAAGACACAGTCTATGTAATCAAATCCTAAATTATCCTCCAATCACTGAGAGTACTGTTCTGAAAGGTGATTTAAGGCCCAAATGCCTTATGGGTAATCCACTGATTCGTATTTTTTAAATAGGGGAGGAAAGGCACCTCAGAAAACAATGTGGACTTTATTCTCCTACCTTCCCTCTCCCCCACCCCCCAGCTAGAAGAAAGAATCAAAGTAGATCTGCAGAGATGTAGAACAGCTTAGCCAGCCTGGGTTACCATCATCCTCTCGGTCCCATTATGTTCCATCATGTGGGCCTAGCAGCCTGAGCCAGCCCAATCCTCCCACCCTTCGCTGGCTCAATTTCCGACTTGCTGATCGAGAAGCCATGGGGAGGTTTCTGGCAGTAGGACTATGTCTGCAGAAGCCATTTTCTCCCATCCCCTGCCCTGCACAGTGAATGGCTCTGTCACTCAGCTTTAGCTTGGGCAGGGATATTGGCAGCAGACTTGAAGGAGGAATAAAATGGGAAAGTGGCTTACCTGATTATTTTCAAGAGGATTAGAGATTTAGGTAAACTAATCGGGTAGACTGGATTGGAAAGACGAGGCTATAGCAAATCACTAGGGTAGAACCAAGTCGGGGCAATTGTCAAAGCAATACCAAGGGGAAGTTGATTTCTATTGCTCAGAACTGTCCTCCCTTTGGATGAGGGGTTGTGTGGTCTCTTTGGGGCAAACTCCCATAATGCCAATCCATTAGGCCGGTCATTCCAACGAAGGACCAGCCACTCTTATTCCTTTTCTTTTCCTTCTCTTGACCCTCTAGAGAAGTGCAAAATTTAGCAATAGGATCATGAGATCCCAGGCCTTTGGAGGAGATTAGCATCATCATCTTCATTCCCAGAACTAATATTTATAGGACACTTCAAGGTTTGCAATCATTTCATGAACAACATCTCACCCGAGCCTCACAACAATCTGGTGAGGTTGGCAATATTATCATCCCCATTTTACAGATGAGGAAACTAATATGGAGGGAGATTAAATAAGAAGAGGCAGAACTGAGATTCAAATGAACATCAGAGGAGTTAAGTCTATAAGTGGAAGTTACCCCAGTGCTTTGAAAGCCCTAACACTCTATATGAATTCTAGTTGTCATCATCTTCCTGCTCTTCAGAAGGTATCTAGTCCAAGCTCCCCATTTTACATAGGATAAAACCGAGGCCTGGGGAAATTGTTCCTTGCCACCCAGGCAATGAAATGTCAGGTGGAATTTGAAGTCTGGGCTTTTGATATCAGGTACAGTCTCATGAGACTGTGAGCTTTTTGAGAGCAAAGTCTGGTTTGCCTTTCTTTGTATGCCTGTCACTCAGCACAGTTCCAGACACACAGTAGACCCTTAATGGTTGTTGTCCTTCGTGCTTGAAGAGAACCAAAATGGCTCACTATGTCAGGGTCGAGGTACAGTGCGTCCACTTGTGGCTGATCAGACCAGTATGAGCTTGGAAGGCTCTACCATAGGTTGGGCACAGATTGTTCACATGAACACTTGGAGTAGAGATGGCTCTGAAATTGCACATCTCATATTTCTTTTGAGTCCTTAATATATACTCATTGACTGATTCACTCCTTTGTACATTGCTGCTTCCCAGGACATTCTGACTCCAAACACCATGCTTGAAAATAATTTTATATATACATTTTTTTCTCTGCTAATTATTTGATCAACACTAAAGATCTTTCCACCTATGCTGACCTTCAGGTCATGTAGATCTTGGTGAGTTGCCTGGGCCACCGAGAAGCTAAGGGTACCATGTGTTCCATAGTAAGAATGAGTCAGAAAGGCAAGATTTAACACCGGTCTTTGTAACTCTCAAATTAGCCTCTTCTCCTAAAGCATACTCCTGTTAAATAATGGTATAGTGTAAATAAAGCGATAGCAGGGTTTTAACATGCTATTAACACATTAACACCTCATCATCTGTGTTTACATCCTGTGACCACATCAACGAAGCTGTGGTGGGGGGATGCCACATTCCCTCTCCTTTACAACAATGTATCATTTGATAGGAGTATGATGTAGTGAATAGACTGGTATATGTAGGGCCAGGAAGACCTGGACTCAGATTCTCCTTCTGGCTCTTACTAACTGTGTGACCCTGGAAGAGTCACTTGAGCTCTTTGAGTATCAGGCAACTGGGTGCAAGATGAATCTGTTGAATTAGACACAGGACTGAAGATCTGAGATAGGGAAGCAAGTTCTCACACTGATGAAATCACATATCCTTGACATATTATTGTATTGTATATATTATCATGGTGAATAATAATGGATTGAGAGCTGGTATTGGAGTCACCACAACTTGGTTTCAACTCTTATCTGGCTATATAACCAGACAAGTCATGAAGCATTGTAGAAAGTGGATAGAATAGCCTCAGCACAAAGAAAACTTTGATTCATCTGACCTCTGACACATCCTGGCTGTTTGACCCTTAACCTCTCTGTGCTCTAGGCCAGTGGTGTCAAACTCAAATAGGAAGGAAGACTATAAACCATATATAAGGATCCCTGTGGACCACATATTGACTTAGAAAATGAATATCATTATCTATGATGTATTGTGTTTTATTTATTATGCTAACCATGTCTCAATTACATTATGGACTATAAGCTTAGCTCTGCTCTTGACCAGGGTCCTTAAACTTTTTCTACTCGTGACCCTTTCAGTGCTTCTTAAACTGGGGGCTTTGTGACCCATAGTTTAAGAAGCACTGCTCTAGAAAACTCTCTAAGACTACTGATTTCAGAGGAGAGGGTGACCTACATCTATTTATGAAGAGAGTTTCCCCAATGAAATCACAACTCTATTCCCTATTCCTATAGATAATCATAACTCATATTTCTGTAGAAGTCTCAGGCTTACCCAGTATTCTCCTCACTCCAACACAGAGTTTGGTAGTCTGACAAGCATTATTCTCATTCCCATTTCCCAGCAGAGAAAACTGAGGCTTGGAGAGGTGAGGCAGTTGGCCTAAGGACGCACAGTTCATATGTGGCAGAGCTAATATTCTTTGGGGTTATCTCTTATTATCAGGTTATCAGGGTTACTTCCCTTCTAGTTATTCCCACTCACCTCTCCATGTTGCATGCATCATTTTCAGAGTTGACCCAAAGCAGGACCCATTGGGTTATACAGTATATACTAACCAGGGGAGGATCAGCCTCTAGGGATATAGTTGTAAAGAGACTATGCTAAAGCCATTTGGTTGTTCTTTTTTGGATGGATGATTTCTGTAGGGCTGGGTGAAGTGACTTCTCCTATTTCTGGGGACAGGGACCTAGGCAGTTGACAGATTTGACACTACCAGAGTGGCAAACAAAATAACAGTAAAAACAGAATGGTAATGCACTTCCTAACGGCTGCCTTCACAGCTGTGTACACTGATTTAATCTTTCCAAAGCACTCGATTGTTTATGAGGCCTCTGGGTACAATTTTATGCCTGACTGAAGAGGTTGCTAATAGCCACCATATTTGTGTTTAAGGACCTGCAAAGTATTAAAGGGAGCATCTTAAAGCAATGAGCCATTATAAGCTAATAATATATTGTGAATAATAAATGTATTTAGCCAATAATTGACTAAAATATGTTGAACTTTAAATGACAAAAATTCTGATTAAAAAATGTGCCAGCTTCAAGGCAACGAGAAAACAGGGGGCATTCCCCAAACCCTCAAAAGCAGCAGGTGTTAATGGAATGGACCAAGTCTCAGTCATAGAATCAGAAAACACAGAATGTTGGAGCTAGAAGTCTCCTCAGAAAATACGATGTCAGAGCTGAAGTGGTCCTCAGAACACAGAATATAAGAACAGGAAGTGATCTTGGAACACATACTGTCAGAGATAGGAAGGACCTTAGAATGTAGACTATAAGAACGAAGAACCTGGAAGGAATGTTAGAATTGAAAATTTCAGAGTTGGAAGGTACTTCAGAACATGGAATATCAGAGGTGAGAGATAATTTAGAACAGAGAATTCCATAGCTGGCAGGGGAGAGGGACATTAGAACATAGACAATAGTACAATAGATGTTGGATTTGGAAAGAAATGTGGAACAGAGAATGTCAGAGTCGTAAGGGTCCTTAGAGCGTCAAATGTTAGTATGGAAAAGGATATAAAATCTGAGGACAGAATTGGAAGCGGTCTTACGATAAGGCGTGTTAGGACCTAGAATGTAGAATGTTAAAGCTGGATGAGACTTTAAAATACAGAATGGGAGAATGTGGACTTTTAGGGCTAGGTGGGATATTAGCAATTACCTAGACTAACACCCTCGCTTTACTGATAATACTGACAATTCATTAGTTTTACCTAATGCAGTGAAACCAATTTCCCAAACTCAGAGAATCATAGAATTTTAGAATTAGAATGTGCCTCATTGGCCATCTGGGTGAACCTTTTCCTCCAAAGAATTGCGTGTTCCTCATGTTTACATACATGACAAGTGACAAGTGATCATTCTGTCTTTGCCAAATGACTTCCAAAGGTGGAATGGGGGGCTCGTGGTACCCTCGAGCCATCCCATGCCAAATTTAAATATCATAGGGCAAGAGTTGAGTCTTGAACCCTGACTCCCAATCTCTGAATTCTAGGGGTTTGCAGTCTAGCTTGAGAGAAAGCAAGTTTGATTCTAATTCCATATGATCTCCCTGTCCCAACTCAAATCTGATCCTGCCATAATGTCTCCATTCTAGTCAAATAGCAGGCATTGCTTGTGATCTGTTGGATAAATCCCACCCTTTCTTGACTTCTGGTTTCTAGGAGGTGTTGTGTTGGAGTGGAATGTCCAGTGACTTTAGAACTCACCTACTATTTGCTGCCTGCTGGTGACTTTACATCTCTTTTGATCATCACTGAAATGATGAAGTTAGACTTGGAGCTTTCTAAGGTGACTTCAAGTTCTAAAATTCTCAGATGTTTTCTCTGATTTTGGTCAAAACTGGGATGGTGGCAAAGCTTTGTCTTCAGTATGCATCATTGAGTCTGCCAGCATTTGTTAAGATCCTACCATATGACATACAGCATACTAGGCACTGGGGACACAAAGACGAAAAGCCCTGCTTTCAAATTAGAATTGCCATTTCCACTCCTTTTTTTCTGTAGCCCTTCCACCAATCAGCCATTAACCACTCAGCACTTTTGTCTTTCCTTTTTCTTCCTGCTTCTCACTTCCTCCCAAAGGGTTTAGTTTTTATGAAAGGAACTAAAATTGAAATGATTAAGAAATCTAAGTCTGTTATCATGAGACAAATTGCTAAGACAAAGAAATGACTTTCAAATGGTCAAATTTGAGGCATCAGACAACCAGCATGAGGTACGATGGGGCCTTTCTTGTAAGGCTACAGGTAAGCTCTTCCTTTGGTGGACAGCTTGGGGTGGGGCAGGTGGGGTGAAACCATAAGTGAAAAGTGTGAAAAATATAGAATATATGAAGTATGGTATATCACCATAGGGTAGACCATGCTGCCGATGAGAAAGAAAATGATGATATAAATAGATATAATTCATAGCATTTTAAGGTTTGCAAAGCATGCACCCTCTCATTTGATTCTCTAAACAACCCTGCTAAGTGACTACTGTCGTTAAAACTGTTTTACAGATGAGGAAACTGAGTCTGAGTCTAAGCAAGGTGCAGGGCTGCACCGTTAGTGCCTGAAATAGGGTTTGAATTCAGGTCTTCCTGAATGCAAGTGCTCAGGTCCGAGATATGGAGGAGTCCCTAGAGTCTGGCAACGTTGATCTTCACGTGCGTCTTGGAGTTGAGGTGAGGGACCCACAACCCCCAAAGAGATTCTGAAACGTACCTTATGTTTGCTGACCTCGGCTGACTCTTCAGATTGATCAAACCCATTGTGCCAACATTGGCGACAGGGCACGTGACGAGAGATAGGCTCATGGCAGACTGGAGGGAGGGAACCCTCCAGGCTCTCTGATTCTTGAGCATTCCTGGAATATTGTTTTCTTAAGCATTTATGCTGAATGTTAAGATCAGTAATTATGAGCTTAGAAACTTAACAAGTGATCTGAATATGAAAGCTGGTGGGTCATAGATTCTAACTTTGCTGGAGCATAGAGTTTGAGGAAGGGAAGCAAATGACGTAAGACAAGAAATGGAGGATGACATCAGGGAGCCTTGAATGTCAGGCAAATAAATCGAACATTTCTTTTGTCAGTGACTAAAACAGTTACTATCAGATACAAGTCAATTCAGCAATATTTATTCGCACCAATTTTGTTCAAAGACAATAGCTCCTCCAGCAAATGGAGGATAGGCCATTCCATAATAAGTTGTCCAAAGTAATTTCAGTAATGTTCTCCATTTATGTAGGGCTTTAATTTGTGGCAGAGTTCATTACATAGGCTGTCTTACTTGTCCTTATTTTACAGATAGTGAAGCAAGTTGAGCAGAGAGAGTGGAAGGGACTTATCCAGAGTCACACAGCTAATAAGTATCTGCAGTGGGGTTAGAATTTCCGTCTTCCAGAATCCAAGCCTCGTTCTCTATTTCTTATGCCACCTAGCCACCTCAAAAGGCTTCTCTAAGTGGGGGCATAAGAAAATACTCAAATATCATGTAGCACCTTAAATGTACTTTAAAGAAAGCTAGTGATTTTAAGATGTCAAGGTGTGACACCAGAGAGGGTCTAAACAAAAACCCAGAGGTGGGAGATGAAGCTCTTTGTGTGAAGCACAGCTAGTGGATTTGTCTGGGAAAGCACATAAAGGGCAATAATCTAAAATAATACTAGAAAGAAACTGAGTCTGGGAAATTCGGTGATTTGTCCATATTTACACAGTAAATGTTGATAGTGGGACTTGAATCCTGGTCTTTCTGATGATCCAACACAATTTTCTTAAGAAAAGATATAGGAAGAGGAGAGAAAGTTCTCTCACCTAGCTGGAACATTTGCTTGTGCTTCAGGGGAAGCAGAAATCCCTGGATTACGTGATTTCCCTTTTTTGCATTATGCCTCCCCCCCCTCTGCCTTTTCCCATTTAGAGTTAGCATAAAAGGGAAATGTGTTCTCCCTCTGCACGAATGGAGTTGGATGTTGAGATAGTGATATTATCCCATAGATAGATATTGAGATAGATATTATCCCATAATAGCTGGGATAATACATATGCATACATATCTATGTATCTTTAAGTTTTGCAGAGTCCTTTACGTATAGTTTCTTTCTTATGCTACTTCTTTTCTGTCTTTGAACAGCTAGCACCTAGTACAGCGCCTGGCACCGAGTAAATGCTTAACAAATAATGATTGATCGATCGAATATGTCAAACATTACCCAACGCGCTCCCCACCCCCATCCAATAAACTCCAGTGGCTCTCTAAAATAGATCAAATACGAAATTATCTGTTTGGCATCCAAAGCCTTTCATAATCTGGCCCCTTTGTTCCCTTTCCAGTCTTTTTACATCTTATACCCTTCTAAATAGGGTGTGGTTCGGGGATGTTGGCTTCTTTTCTCCTCTCACACAGAGCACTCCACCCGTGGACTCTGAGCAGTTTTTCCTTGGCTGGCCCCCATGCCTGGAATTCTCTGCCTCCCCATCCTCATCACCGCTTGCTGCCTTCCCTTGCTTCCTTCAAGACCTATTGGAAATCCCACCTTCCATAGAAGCCTTTCCTGATCCCTCTTCATTCCAATACCTGACTTTCTCACTTATCTCCAATTTCTGTCTACATCTTGTTTAGTCCTAATTGTTTGTATGTTCCTTTCCCCTTTAAAATGTGAGTGACTTGAGAACAAAGACTTTGTTTTTTTTTTTTTTTTAAGAAGAGTTCTTTCTTTGTATCCCTAGTGATCAGCCCAGTGCCCGGCATATAGTAGGTACACAATAAATACTTGTTGCCTTTCTTCTTATTTCAGCCTTATTACAACCTGGTGAGGCAAGTGCTAGTATGTATTATTATCCCCATTATTGAGATGAAGACACCAAGACTTTGCCCATAATCACATAACCAGTTGGAGTTATGATCTGAACAGAGTTTTTACATGACTGTAATTCCAGAGTTCTTTCCCTAGCACCATGATGACTCTCTACCACATCATTGCCAATATTAAATCAGATGATAGATGACAGGAATATTCTAGAAGAGTTAATGACCATGATGATGATGGCAGCAATGGCAGCCAACATTTACATTGTGCTGCAAAGTTTGGACAGAGCTTTTAGATTAGATCCACAAATCGGAATCTCAAAGTTGGAAGAAACCACAGAAACATCTAGTTGAACCGATATCTGAACAAAGGAGTCTCTGCTACAATATAGCTGAAAGGCCATCATCCAGCCTCTGCTTGGAGAGGTTTAGTGAGCAGGAATACATTCTTTCTAGAGGCAGTCTAGTCTACTTTGGAATATCTCTTATTTTTAGGAAGTTTTCCTTCTTTTGAATCTAAATCTCCTTCCAGTGGCCACCATGTTTTCTCTTCCTGTCCACTGAAATCACATCAAATAAGTCTAATACTTAACTCAGTGCCAGGCATATAGTAGGTGCTTAATAAATGCTTATTGCTGGATTAATACTTTTTTCTCAATGACACTTGAAGACATCTCTAATGGGACTTCTAAGTCTTCTCTTCTTGAGAAAAACAGCTCTAAATCCCACAGTTATTCCTTAGGAAATGATTTCCCTTGCTACCTCTATGCTCATCCAATATCATAAAATCTGATGAGCATTTATTAAGTCTGTACTGTATACAAAGCATAGTATTCAATTCTAGCAATACAAAGACAAAATGAAAAACTGTCTCTGTCCTCAAGGAGATTCCATTTTACTCAAGGGGAAATGTCTTTTAAACAGAAGAGGATGGAAATGGTCATTCAAGGAGCACTTTAAGCAGAAACTGTCTATTCAGTGTCAAGCATGTTGAAGTAGCAATTCCTTTCCAGCATGATTTGATCTAGATGGCATTTTCAAAGTTCCAAGTTTGTGATTCTGTTTGAAATGTATATATCATTCTTGTGATCATTTATGAAATAGAATAAGAGTCAAACCTTAAGCTGCGTGACTCTGGACAAGTCACTTAATCCTGATTGCCTTGCAAAAAAAGAGTCAAGCCTTGAAGCAAGTTGGGAATTTTAAGGGGTAGAGCAGTGCTTAGTTTGGGAGTGCCCTTCTTGAAATGCCATGCCCAGTACTGAACCAAGTTATCCAAATGTCATCTGACCTACACAATGGGACTGTAACCTGCCTAGTCGGACATTCACGCTCTCTTAGTTAATACACTCAAAAATGAGTTCGATTTTTTTTTTTATAGCCACATGCCACCATATTAACGTCACAACCTACTGACCCCCCTTCATCTTCTTTATTACAACTATTTTCTAGTTTCACCTCCCTCATATTCTATTTCTGTGGTATTGCCTTGGGAGCTTTGACAATCTCCTCCAACCTGGAGATTCGGTTAAGTTATAGAACCTGATTGGGAAATACTAGGATAGAAAGAGGTTTTTGCTGCAGCTTTGGGGTTGTGTTTAACTTGTAGGATTTGCAAGGTCTGCTCACATTCCTTTTCCTCATCCGCCAAGTTGAATTTTCACATAACAGAGGGAAGGCAAATGCCTATGCTTTTTATTGTGTTTGGGGGGAGATTGGACCTGAGACAGAGAAGAAAAAAGGTCCCTGTTAGCTATTATGTGAGGTAGTAACACTTGCTGTGTTTATTGCCTATTTAATAGAGTTTAGATTACAACCCACAGCGATAATCGAGATATGGAAGGCTCTGAGTGAGATGCAGAGATACCACGGGTGGAAAAATGTATTATGTTCCACCATTGTTAAAAGATTTTCCAGTTAGGAAAATGAACCATAGTCAAATGAAGACCAGTGCCCTTCCCCCAAATGTGGCAAGGCCTGGGTTCCAAAAGAAAATGGTAACCTTAGGTTTTGTTGGCTCCCGTGAAATTCCATGTATCCTTCCTTTGGATGTCTTTAGTCATTGTTTGTCATGCCCAGCATGACAGAGCATCAGTTTTGGCAGACAGTAAGTCAGAAGATTGGGCTCTAGGAGAAGTTGTGGGACTTCCATAGCTCAGGCCTTATGAGTTCTGATGGGGGAAAAAGCTTACTTTGGGTTGCTCGTTGGAAAGGGCTCTGCCTGGCGGCTAAGCAACCAAGCAGCCATGTGGCTCCTGACTTGAGGGAGAGTGAATCACACACCCCTGCCTGAGAGAAGCATCTGTGTTTCTCCAGGAGAACAGCAGGGACTATTAAAATAGTTTTTAGCAATGATCTATCTATCACTTCATTGTCTTCCCTTTTTTGTAAAGACTGGGAAGTGGAGCCTGGAACAGCAGCAGTTCAATGTCTAGTGGGAATGGGAGTTAGAACACTTGAGTTTGATTCCCAGCTCTATGAGTTGCTGGCTGTAGGACCTTGGATGATTGCCTTCCTACCTCCTTGGATTATTGTGAGGGAAGCACGTCACACATGTTAATCACTCAATCGGCAAGCATTTATTAAGCAGTCCATCTGGCAAGCACTGAGATGCAAGACCACGTTATCAGAATGAGACATCATTTGGGGAGAAGCAGTAACAACTGGGGTTATGTAGGAGGGTCACATGTTTAAGGTGACATGAGATGACCCTTTGAAGGAAGCTAGGGAATCTCTGAAGTGGAGAGTACACATATATGTGCATTTCAGAGTAATTATTAATATTAGGCTCAAATTAATATTCAGAGTAATTATTAATATTAGGCTCAATGGGTATGAGTTAGCTGTATCCTATTGCCAGTACCAATTTCTATAGGACCAGTATTGTGAACAGCATAATTCAATATTGTGGAAAGGGCTCATGATGTGTAACTAGGGATCTTTGGTTTGAAGTTTGACACCAACAGTGACAAGTGTGATCTTTACGAATTCACTTCTGTTTTCTGAGCCTTTGTGCCCTCATCTGTGGCCACCTGGTGCTCAATGGAGAAGTGAGAATGGTTCTACCTCTGCCAAGTCAGGTTCCCCCCCCCCCTTAGAGACAGCTTGGTAATAATGGAAATAGCCCTGAAAATTAACCTCCAAGAGGCTAATTTACCTGCCTGTGGTCTCACAGCCACTCTGAGCCAGGTTCTCACTCCAGGGCCAATGTTCTATCCCGTAATCATTGCTTTTGGTGTTAGCATGGTGCCTATGAGCCTGGTTCCTTCTCTGCTTTCAGTTGCCGAGGTCCACCATGATGAAGCAGGAATGGATGAAGACTCGCCTAGGACATGACTGATATAAGAGAATTCTGTCCAAGAAAGAGAATTTTCAAGAGAGAAGTCTCCATTCCCCCAATGCCTATTGCTTTTCTCCATAGTGTGTTGTCCTTAACTTATGACATATTCATCTTTTTAGCTTTGGAATCTCATGAGCTCCTGTCGGGTCACTGGATTTGGTCATCCTGGGGATTCAGACTTGAAACAGGGCAGGATTCTGTTTACTCTTCAACAATAACTCCTTCCCCTAAAGTATTTTCCTCCTTCAAATCTGAATCTCAGTCTGGAGGTTGGAGTAGATGACACCTGAAATCCTTTCCAGCTTTACCTTTGTGATGCTCAGGACCTGTTAATTGCCCCTAATCAATCAGCAGGCATCAGCCCCATCCTTCACAGGGGGATAAAGTTCTGGTATTAACTATCCCTTTGGGGGGGGATCTGAAAACACTCCTGAAAAGGGAGGGAAATTTTGGATAATTACTGCTCTAAGTGCATGGTTTGAGATAGAGCAAACATATGTTGCAAATCACAGCCAATATGAACCTCCAATCATCCTTAGATTAATGAAGGCCTGAGACTATCCCAGTGGAGTAAGGACTAGGCTTTGTAGATGCATAGGCAAGCAGTGTAATTAATTATTTAGAAGTTAAACCGTCTGCAATCTCAGATGCTTGCCGTGCCATCGCTGATAGCCTGGCCTAGCAGGGGACTGCTGACTTTCAAGAAAACTCTGGGGAATCCAAAGGAAATCGTCCCCCCCACCCCACCCATGAAGGTAGCTGTGTCAGGTATACCTTACCTGGCATGTCTCCCTTATAGTTTCATGTTCCACTCAATCTCAAAAACCTTTGTTAAGTACCCACTCTGTAGCAAGTGAAATGCTTGATACCAAATTAAAATAAGCCATAACCCTTGCCCTCACATACTTTAGAAGAGTAATAAGATACATGTTGCTTTGCACCAGGCTCATGATTTTATTGGTGTGGAGAGCTCAAGATAAGGAAATACCCTTCTCTAGAGCTGATTGGCTACATCTGCTTTGTGACACAGAACACAGAATGCCAGATGTGGCAGGGACAAAGAATAGAGAAAGTCAGAGCTGGAGGGATCCTAGAACTACAAATGTCAGAGCTGAGAGAGGCCTTCAAACAGAGAATGTCAGAGCTGGAGGGGCCCTAGAACTGGGAATATGAGAGCTAGGAGGGGACTTAGACCAAGGAATGTGAGAGCTGGGAGGGACCTTAGAACAAGGAAGGTCAGGGCTGGGAGGGGCCTTAGAACAGGGAATGTCAGAGCTGAGAAGAGCATAATGAATGCTACCACGTAGACCATAGTGTGTAAGAGTTGAAAGTGACCTTAGAAATAAAGGATCTGGGAGAAATCTTAAGACACCCCCCCACAATTGGATCTGTGATTTAATCTGTATAGAAAGCTGCTTTTGAAGAGTTCTTTCTAACAAGTACAACCAGCACCTTCTTTGCTCACTATACTCTTAGAAAATGGCCTTAAGGTAGTGAGGATCTGCTTGCCCAATGTCACACAATAACATATGCCAGATTGAGGACCTGAAACTGTCTTCCTGATTCCAAGGCTAGACCTCTCTACATGCAGCAATGTTGTCTTTGCCTTGCAGTTAGTAACTCTTGCTAAGTGACTTCTGTAAGCACCTGGGAGGATGGGAAGAGGAAAGATGGGTCCTAAATGTTTTATTTCCCAGAAGGCACCACTGTATGCTCTGAGCTCAGTGTTTGCATATTGTCATGACATTAAGCAGGCTGCATAGGTGGATTTCTATTCATTCAGAATTTCCATTTTAGCAATCGTTCCTTTCATTTCCCCAGCATTCATTTGTCTGTGGCCCTACTATGTACACAGTGCATCATCATACGATCCTGGTTCCAGTTACTGTTATTTCATTCCATTTAATTTTTTTTTTTCCTTCCTCCATTTCTATGTATTAGCCTTCATGATCTTTCAATTTCTTGACCCCTTTTTGGGACTTTAAATCTATTAATAGGATGCAAATACAAACAGGTTTCTACAGTCAGTTGCCAACATTGCATCCAGATAGTTCCATGCTGTTTGGGCAAAATGTAATGAAATGTAATTTGCTGCTTGCAGGTACACTAGATTGTTCTTGGGGGGTTATATCCAGGCTCTATACCAGAGTTGACACACACCAGAGGGAGATGAGCTGTTTTCTTGATTGTGATGACTGAGTGGAGCTGTTTTGATGCCTCTCTGCTGTCATAGCTAAATGATATTGGAGCATCGTGCAGTGATGCTCTGGCTTGGGTGGGGTGAGATAGTATTCAGTTGCTCAGGGGACTTCTAGTAGGTCTTGGTAGGCTTTCTAGTAGCTTGGTAGGCTGCTTGGCTTTATTTGCTGAGGCTATTCGAGGGACACTTAGCCATCTGATCACAAGTTAGCATTTGTCTAAGTCTTAAAAACTCCAAATCCTCTAACTCCTGACTGGAGTATTGATCGGCTACTCTTGCCTGCCTCTTGTAATGTTCTCTTACTCATATCTGTCTTAGTTTCCTTAACTTCATTTCAAGGAACATCTCAGATTTCCTTTTCTACAAAAGACCTCCCCCTCACTAGTGATTTCCCTGTGAAATAGTTTTCAACATGTACTTCGTATGTATCTTGTATGAATCCTGTTGTTTGTATGTTGTCTCTTCTATTAGAACATGAGTTCTTTAAGGTTAGGGAACCTTATTTCCCTTTCTTCATATTGTCAGGGCTTCAATGATACAATTCTTAACAAATTTTGTCAACTCACTGGCTAACCAGAATTCCTGGAATGTTGGCCCTCTTGCTTCCCCTTCTGAGTTTTCCTGGCTTCATTCAAGACTCAACTCATATCTTGCATTTTCCATTCTTTCTAGGTCTCTCATGCTGCTAATACCATTTCAGATCACTTTATTCTACTCTGTCTATATCCTCTATGTCCCCAGTTATCAACATGTCTCTCACATTAGAATGGGAACTCCTTGTACTCAGTCTAATGAGGATATACATGGATTTTTTTTTCTTTTTGTTTCCTCTTTTTTCACATCCTCAGTGCTTAGCTCAATGCCTAGCATATAGCAAGTGTTTGATAATTGCTTGCTGAATGTTTGACTCTGATCCTGTGTTCTAAGGCCCTTTCACCTCTGACATTCTGTGTTCTAGGTCCTTTCCAGCTCTCAAATCCTCTGCTCTGAAGTCCTTCCCAACTGTCATATACTATTCTCTACGGTCCCTTCCAGATATGACATGCTATATTCTAAGGGTCTTCTGGCTGCCATATGGTTGTCTTTTCCTGCTCAAATGTATTATGTTGTAATATTTTGTGTTCTAAGCTACTTTCTCTTGCTAACATTCTAATGGAATATAGTAGATATCCATTGATTGTTCATTGACTGCCTGGATCAACCAATGAATATTATTTGTCCTTCATATTCAAAGAGGAAAAATATTACATCAAGATGCTGGAGTCATTGTACAATGTGTTAGACTGTGGACCTGTGAGTAGAGCATTTTCTTCGTTAATGAGTAATGATGAAATTAATATTGTAGACTTAAAGCTTTTTATAAATACCATATATAAAGTCATTTGAATGTCATGATATAAATAAATAAAGGTAACATTGCCATCCTTCTCAATTTCATTTCTTCCTTCCCCTATACACCTGGTAAACTGAAACCAACAAAACCCTGTTTGTTCGTTGTAAGCCAACCAAACCAGATTTATGATAATTGTTTTATTTTTATCTTGATGATAAAAACAAAAACAAAAACAAAACGAAACCTTCCAGAATTCCTGTGAGATTTTTTTTTCCAGTTTTACCTTGGAGTTTATTTACATGGTGCTGTAAAAAGCATGCTGAACCTAAAATCAGCAGAGGCCTGGGTTTCAGTCCTTTCTCTGATACTTGCTGGTTATATGACCATGATCAACTCACTAACCCTTTGGAACTTCAGTTTCAGCATTTGAAAAATGGGAATAATACTGTTCATAGGACCTACCTCCAGAATTACAGAGAGGACCAAATGAATTAATAGATGTAAAGTGTGTTTAAATCCTAAAGCACTATAAAATTAATAATGATAATATTCTTAAATGCTCTTTATTCAGTTAACCTCTCAGTGCACAAGAAGTAGTGGGGTATAGGGAGCCCTGGATGTGGAATACTGAGTGCCCTTGGTTTGAATCACAGCTCTGACTTATATCACTTTTGGGATCCCAGGCAATTGATTTAATCTGCTTGTGTTTCGGATTCCACAGATGTGAAACTGTTAACCTAAGCCCCTTCTGCATCAAAAGCTTGTGGAGAGAAAGGTGCTATGAAAATTTAAAGTGCTGTGGAGAAATGAGTTCTTGTATTGTGTTTAAGTATCTACAATGTGGATTTGTTGTGCTAGATGCTAAAGATACTAACAAGTCATTGTTCCTGGCTTCAAAGAGCTTCCAGTTTAGTGGGGGTGGCAATGAGTCACTTGTATGTACATATGTAATAAAAACTAAAATGATGAGGGAGTTGCTGTTTGTGTGAACAAATTCCAGAACCTGAATTGGTTTTAGAAGGAAATTTATTAGGTTATTTGGTATGAGAGAGCAAGCTAGAAAGGAGGTCTGGCTCCCTCTCATCCAGATTCTGGAAGGTTTCAGTTGTATAGGACTTTGACAAGGGCACCTGCATAGAAAGCATGTATACAAAGCACAAAATGTTTTGAGATCGGTTGAAGGTGAGATAATCTTTGAGTGGGGAATCAGAGAAAGCTTCATGGAAGAGATGACATTGGAGTCAAGCCTTGAAGGATGAAGATAATGACAACAGGCAGAAGGGAGAGAGGATGGGTTAATGAGAATGTACAAAATACACAATCATGTACAAAGGTGTGGAGGTAGGAGTAGGAGACCATAGGGCATAATCAGAGAACGGTGATTGATTGAGTTTAGTTGGAGAACACAGTATAGACTGGGAATTGGTGTGAAATAAGACTGGGGGAGATATATGGAAGTCTGATTTAGGGTCTTGAATTCCAGAATGTATCCTGTACTTCTTTGGAATTATAGGGCAGGCTTGGTGGGAAGGCAGAGGAAAATAAAGAGAAATTCTGGGAAGACAATACAAAGCCATAGAAAATAGAAGTGTATTGTAGAGTCAGAAGGCCTGGCTTCAAAGCCTAACTTTGTTCTGTGCTACCTGAGTGACCTTAGACAAATCACTTTCCTTGCCTGAGCTTTACTTTCCTACCCTGTAAATTGAGAGAGGTTAGATTAGATAATCAATTCCCATCCAGCCTGAAACCTGTGATCCTACTAGTCTCTGTGCCCCTTAAGGACAAGGACTGTGTGTCTTCCCTCCTTTGTGTCTGCCCCAGCCTCTAACCCCAGGCTTTGTACACAGTAGTTGTTTAATAAATGTTTAGAAAATTGAACTGTAATGACCCATAAGTCAATCAATCAATCACCCAATAAGCTTTAAGTGTATTCTAAGTGAGGTTCTCTACTAAGGTTTCGTTAGAATGAACTGTCATATTAATTGATGAGTTCTCAATCTTTCTCCAACCCTGATAACTGCTTCAATGAGACCCCCAGTCAATATTCAGACTCCTTATAAAAATCTATATTTAAAGATTGATAATATCAGTGTCTCATGTTAGTGCAGAGGCTTGGCAAGAAAGTGACCAGCCTCCCTATAGGTATAAGTAAGGAACATGATTTCTGTCACTTGAGTTATAAATGCACAGAAGCGAGGCGGTACTGTGAGCAGAGGCCCAACAGTGGGGGAAAAATAGCTAAGTGAGTGTTGATTAGATCATCTGGAATCCACATTGTATCAGCACCCTTTAACACACATTTTCAATATGACAGATTATCTGAAATAAAGTTATTGAAATGAGAAGTCTTTCATTACATGGGAATTGCATAAAGCCGAAAGCTTTTCATAACATCCCAGACACAGCCCTCGATTAAGTGCCGTTAGTGAAATGCACACCCCTGGTTGCCATCTTCCGTCCCTCCTCCCCATCACGATTCACAGCTTCCAGCCCAGGAGGGCTGGGAATGCTCTTTCTGTTTCATCACTTTGCCCTCGAGCCCCTTTTCCTCATCGTCTCTTCTGTGATTAGTGGGACCATTTGTATCTCTTTGTAAGATGCTTGCTATCAATTGAGTTGGGCTAGGCTAGTTGGCTGTTAGAGTATCTTCCAGCTGTAATATTCAGCGACTTAGCTAAATTTATTCCAGCCCTTCTACCTATTACCCTCATTTCATTTCAGTCCTTTTCACAAGATTCTAGAATCCTAGACTTGGGAACCACCTCCCCTCCAATTCTCAGTAACAAAGATTAGAGCTGCAAGGAAAGTAAGAGCCTGCCCAATTCAACCCCTTCATTTTAAAGATAAAAGAGAACTTAGAAGCTTTTGAATTGAACAAATTTAACATTTAACAAATGAGGAAACTGAGACCACCTCTTGTGGTAAAGTCACTTGCTCAGGATCACAAAGCTAGTTAAATGTCTGAAGCAGGATTTGAACTCAGGTTTTCTTTACTTCAAGTCTAGTATTCTCTCTCCTGGGGCACCTTGCTTCCTCTGTAGTCCAGAGAAAGAGCTTGATTTGTCCAGAATCTTTCAGCTATTTAAAAGCAAAGCCTGGACCACATCCTGAGTCTATTGACTCAAGTAACTGCCATCCCAGTGTTTCATCTACTGCATTGACTGCCTTCTTGTTCATCCAACTACTCCTGGAAGTTGAAAACCTCCCCGCGGCATCCTAGACTCTAGCTCATATATAGCATTGGCCCAAGGACAAAAAGACAATGAGAAATAGTAGAGTTTTGCTGTTGTTCAGTCACAGCCAACTCTTTATGACCCCATTTGGGCTTTTCTTGGCAAAGATACTGGAGTGGTTTGCCATTTCTTTCTCCAGCTCATTTTACAGATGAGAAAACTGATGCAAAGAAAGTTAAGTGACTTGTTCAAGGTCACACAGCTAGTGTCCTTAGCCTGATTTGAAATCAGGTGTTCCTGACTGTAGACCTGGTATTCTATCCACTGTGCCACCTAGCTGCCCCTCGAAAAGATCATGGGTTCTTGATTCAGAGAAGCTGGATTCAAATCCTGCTTGTGATACTACCTGTGTGACTTTGGGGAAGTCGCTTCATGTCTTTAGGCCTCAGTTTCCTCATCTGTAAAGTGCGACTAGACAGATGAGATCCCTTCTAGCTCTAAATCTATGACTGTATTATCGGTAGATTGATTTTTCTCAGGCATAAATAAATCAGTCAGGTTTTTAATGCGTACTGCCTGTAGGCCATGCCATCAATCAGCCAACCAGGATGTATCTGTTGCTTATTGTGGCATGCACAATGCCAACAACAACAAAACAACAACAATATGGTTTATCCTTTATATTCAAAGAGGACCAATGGCATCATGAGGCAGCGTCGCTACTTGGGCGTGAATTAGATTAAAGAGCTACACAAAGCCGTCAGCCTCACTCTCTCAAGAATAATACATCCCTAATCCAAAGGAGATTTCAGTCTCGGAAACTCGGGACCCTCTCTTGGGTTACCCACTACTTCTCCATGTGGCCGCAAATCACTTGGACTCCCTAAAGTTCACTTTATTCCCCTGGAAAGTGAGATGGATGTACTAGCTAATAGCTTTTTATTACTATTATCAAGCATTCATTGTCTCTCCCCACATTTTCCCACTTGAGGGAATTACCCCCCCCTCTCTCCTCCCTCCCTCTCCCCCTCTTTCCCTCTCTCTCCTTTATCTCTCTCCCCTTTCTCTTTTCACATACACATATACATATGTATACACATATACACACATGCATATGTGTATGTAGACAGATAAGCAGAACAGCAGAACGTATCTTGAATTGACCATGTCTAAAAAAAGCGTGTCCCATTCTGCACCCTGAGTCCCTAACTCCTCTGTCAGGAGGTAGGTGGCATCATGCATCACTGGTTAGCTAGAATCATGGTTAGTCGTTGCATCGATCAGAATTCTTAAGTATCTCCAAGCCGGTAGCAGATCATTAAAATCCTTTTCAGCAGTAACATTCTATGTTTTGTTGTAACAGCCTTCATTCTAAGATGCCTTCTCCTTCCCTCATTCTATGTTCCAAATGTCTATGCTCTGATACTGACTGCCCCCGCAACATTTCTTGTATATGTCCCCTCCTGCTTCTGTCCCTTTCTTCCCACCCACATGGTCACCACTTTACTGTACCCCCTCATCACCTGTCACCTAGACTACTGCAGTAGACTCCTAATTGCTCTCCCAGCCTCAAGTCTCTCTCCACTCCAATCTATCATTCACACAGCTGCCAAAATGATTTTCCTAAAGCAGAAGTCTGACCATGCCACACACCTGCCCATCAACTCACCAGAAAGGGATTTTTGGATATATCTAGCATAAAAAATTAAACTCTTCTGTTTGGCATTTAAACCCATTCACAGGCTGGCTCCCACCTACTCTTCCCAGCTTATTTCATAAAACTCCCTTCTGTACAGATGACATTGTAATCTATCCAATCTAGCTCATCTCCCGTCCCTATGCTTTTGCACAGGCTGTGACCCTTCCCTGGAATGCCGTCCCTCCTTACTAACTGTGCTTCTTAGAATCCCTAGCTTCTTTCAAAGCTCAGCTTGTGTGTTCTCTGTGGGAAAATGCTCTTGATCCAAATGGGTTTTATAGTGCTTTCTTCCTCCTCCTCCTCCTTCTCAAATGAAGGATAGGACAGTGCTTGTGATTTCCTCACCATGGAGAATTCCTCTATGAGGAAACTCCCTGTATTGAGGCAGAGAAGCTGTTGCTCTATAACTTGGCCTTAGATGGTAGCAGGCTCAGAGTCACATGACTAGTATGTGGCAGAGACTATCTCCTGGCTCTCTGTTAAGTCAGCAGGATTATCAAGTATATATTCATCTGTGGTGTTGCATTTCCCCTGTCCCTTCTCCTTCCCCTGCCACAGAAGAATTTCAGCCTCTTGAGGGCTGAGATTTGGGCAGGGTGGGGGGGGGAGGGGGAGTCTTTTAATCCTTAGTATCCATGGGAAGCTAGGTGGTGCCCTAGTGCACAGAGCACTGGGCCTGGAGTCAGGATGACTCATCTTCCTGAGTTCAAATGTGGCCTCAGACACTTACTAGCTGTGTGGCCCTGGGCAAGTCACTTAACCCTGTTTGCCTCAGTTTCCTCATTTTGCCAAGAAAACCCCAAATGCAGCCATGAAAAGTCAGACACAATTGAGCAATAGCAACAAAATCCTCAGTGCCTGGAAGAGGAGGGCATTGTACAAATAAATGGTTACTGCATTGGATGAGATCGTTCCCTTCCAGTTCTAACATTGCAGGTTCTATGTGCTAATATTCGGAAGATTCCTTGTGGTTCTGAGAGTCTATGTTCTAGGTCCCAACATCCTTCATTGAGATTCTCTCCAGTTCCAACATTCTTTATCGGACAATGCTTTCTAACTCCACCAGACTCTATATCTTACATTTTTCATTCCAAGATTCCTTTCAACCGCTTCTATTCAGTGGTCTAAGGTCCATTATAGTTATAACAGCCTACCTGACTGTGTGATTCTAGTAAGACAAATACAACATTTTTTGATGAAAACACTATTAACTCCTGAAGGTAGTCTGTGCTGAGTGCCAAGACACTAGCAGAGAGAACATTGCTGTAGGAAGGAGACAATCCAGCTGGTTCACTGATATATAGTAGGAAGGTGTCATGGAGGATATTTGAGCTTTCAGTGATAGATAGGCTTCTCTTAGCTCTTCTAGTCGCAGGCTCCCATTTCTGTCTATTCATTGACTTAAAAAAACACCCAGGAATATGAAGAGTAGCTATTTTTCCTTAGTCAAAGGTTTCCTGTACCAGAGCTCTGGTCATTCTTCATTCTGATGGGTGTTTGATGTACTGGAGGGGGGGAGGTTATGAAGGGGAAACTGGCATAACTGTTAAAAAATGAAAATCAGAAATGGTATCTGGCCTTTGGCAGCATTAATTTTTCTCCCAGTAACTTATCTAAGATTTAGCTAGTCTTATATTAAACAATAAGTCATTGCCATAGCAACCGGCCAGCCATGTAACAACACTGACATCCTTACCAACTGTAAAATCAAAACCAGAGGGGAAAATAGACCCCAACGAATTGGCCAATAGCCTTCCTTTGGATTTCTCTTTTTTGGTAAAACAATTATCAGTCAGTTTCTTTATTTGAGGTTGGTGACATGATGAGTTTCCTCCCACCCCCTTCATTCACTTCTCTGCTGGGTTGGGAAGGGGAAAGAGGGAAGGGGCGTTACCCACAGATCCATCCTCAGAGGGGAGATGGGGTGAGGTTGGGAGATGCAAGGAGGGCAGCGCTTGATTCAATGACATTTTATGCTGGCTATTGTCAACATTGTGGCCATTTCTGGCTGTAGAGCCCTTGACCAGTTGTGGGGGCTTGCCGCATTGGCTACTCCTTCACCTTCCATAACGATCTCCCTTCAGGTGGGCTGGAATTCAAGGCTGCTCTTGTTCTCTGCCACGGCATCGCAGAGCTACATGGGGCCTGAGAAGCGAGGGTGCTAGAAAGCAGAATATTAGATTTTAGAGTAGGAAGTGACCTTAGACCTTAAGAGCAGGAAATAATACTGTCAGCTAGCTAGGTCCTTAGAACAGGGAATGTCAAAGCTGGGAGGGACCTTAGAACAAAGACTTCCAGGACTGGGAGGGGCCTTACGAAAAGGCATGTTAGAGCTGGGGTGGGGGAGGCTTAGAACAGAGAACTTTAGAACTGAGAAGGACCTTAGAACAAAGACTGCCAGGGCTGGGAGGGGCCTTAGGACAAAGTATGTCAGAGCTGGGAGGGAAGTTTGAATACAGAATTTCAGAGCTGTAGTAACCTTCTAACAAAAAAAAAAGTGTCGAAACTGGGAGGGAACATAGAATAGATAACATCAGAACTGGGAGGTACCTTAAAGCAGAGAATGGTGGATTTGGGGATGATCCTAGAAGATGGAATGTTAGAAAATGTTAGAATGTTAGAAATGTTAGGAAAAAACTTAGAACATGAAATAATAGATCTGGGAAGGAACTTAGAATATAGAATGTTCCAACACAGATGATAGGTTATAAAAACTAAAATGAACCTTGGAGTAAGAAATGTTTGAAAATAGAAAATGGTCAGTTAGAATTTCTTAAGTAGGTACTGTGTTAATAAAGGGCAGCTAGATTGCTCAGCTGAAAGGGTACTGGGCCTGGTGTCAAGAGAACTGGAGTTCAAATAGTCCTCAGACATTTACTAGCTGTGTCACCCTAAGCAGGACACTTAACCCTGTTTGCCTCAGTTTCCTCATCTACATAATGAGCTGGACTAGAAAATGGCAAAGCGTTCCATTGTCTTTACCAACAAACCCCCAAATGGGGTCAGGGAGAGTTGGACACAACCGAAAATGACTAAACAAGGACATATTGAGAGCTGGGGACAAAAGGAAGGATAAGGACATGGTCTCTGTTTCCAAGGAGCTCACATTTTAAAGGAAGAGGTGACATTCAAATAACTAGGAACATAACAGCATAAATGGAAGTTAATCTCAGAAGAAAGGCACTAGCATTGGGGACAGGCTTTTTGCAGATGAGCAGAGTCTTCAAGGAGGCCAGGGAATCCAGAAGGTAGAGATGAAGAGGGAGAGGATTCTAGGCATCAGGGCAACCAGGGAAAAGGCAGCTGAGAAAGTGAGATGAGATCATGAGAGAAACTAGGACTAGATGTATAGAGTTGAGGTTATCTGGATGGTGATGGTAATTGAAGCCCTGGGACCTGGTAAGATCAGCAAGGGAGATAGCATAGAGAAAGAAGAGAACAGGGCCTAGGACAGAGCCTAGGAGAAGAATTTGAGCCTGAAGAATCCTTAAAATCTCTTTGTTTTAAACTTTATCTGTGATTTCATCACTATAGGGAGCCGCTGGTGGGGAAATCCCTCTCCCAGTTCTGATCAACACCTTCATTATAACTTAAAGTTTTAGAGATTTAATTGCTTAGGGATATTGAGAAGTTAAGATGGATGTGGATAATGAAGTGGATAGCGCCCTGGGCTTGGAATCAGGAAGACTCATCTTCCTGAGTTCAAATCTGGTCTTAGGCACTTATTAGCTGTGTGACCCTGGGCAAGTCACTTCACCCGCTTTGCCTCAGTTTCCTCATATTTCAAATGAGCTGGAGAAGGAATTGGCAAACCACTCCAGTATCATTGCTAAGGAAACCCCTAAATGGGGTCATGGAGAGCTGGACATGACTGAAAAGAATGAAAACCACAATGAGAAGGTAAGTCGCTTGATGTGACTCAGCCAGTATGCATAAGAAAAGGAATATGATTCAAATCTTTTTGACTCCATGACAGTTTTCTATACTGGAAGAGGTCTTGCAATATAGGACACAAAATTTTAGAACTGGAAAAATATATCAGGACAGACTGTTACAAAAAAAAAATTATGTAATCATTGGTCTGATCATGGTACCCCTATTCAGTCAATTCCAGTAGCCCCTAGCATCTCTAGTATTGAGTATAAACTATTGTTTCAAGCTTTTAAAGCTTCTCGCCACATGACTACAACCTACATGTCCAGCCTCATTTATGTTACTTCTTCTCCCACATTCTATGATCCAGTAAAACTGGCCTTTTCTCCATTCCTCACATTATTCTACCACCTCCCTCCACCTCTATGCCCTCGCACATGGCTATCACCCGTGCCTGAAATGCACTCCTTGCTCACCTTGGCCTCAAAGAAACCATCTGTCCTTTCACAACACAGATCAAGAACCACTTTCTCCAGGAAGCCTTTCCTGCTAGTGCCAATTGGCACTCTTTTGGATTTGACTACCTTTTATATCTTTGTATAAATTCTCAAAGTTTCATACATGCTTATCAATTTATTAATCTCTTCAGAATGAGTGTAAGCCCCATAATCTGTAGTGCATTCATGTTTGTATTTGTGTCTCTTGGCACATAATAATTGCTTAATAAATGAGTGTTGTTGAATTGAACATAAAATAACAAATTTTAGAGCTGCAAAGAACATTGCAATAAAATGCTACCATGTAGACTATAGAAGGTTAAGACTGAAAAGAACCTGGGAGCAAAGACTGTTAAACTTGGAAAAAGGCCCTAGAGATTGGCTCATCCAAGTTCTTCAAATATATGCATATATACATATATATATATATATATACATATACACACACATATGTGTATATATATATATATATACACATATATGTTTACAGTGGAAGAAGCATAATCATGAGAGGTGAAGGTGTTTTCCCCAGGCCACGTAGACAGTCAAGGGAGAAGCCAGGGATAGAGCTTAGGTTGCTTTCCTCCTAGCTCGGTCCACATTCTGACTTCTGTACAAAGCCCAAGGTTTTGTTTTTTACATAAGTCTACACACCTGGGGTAGAGGACAGAAGCTACAGCTCCAGTAGGTAATCTGGGGAAAAAGATGTAGACTCATTCATATCCCTGGGCCCAGACATATCCCAACTCTTCCTACATGGTCCTTCAGAAGCTTTTACAAGTGGATTGGTTGAGAAGGAAATTTGGTTTATCTGTGGTCTCTCTGACCAGCTGCAGCTTTGAAATCTCATGCATTACCAGGATGATAAGCCATGCCTGTGATCACATAAGTTTGTATACTTATATTACTCAACAGGATGATGCAGTTGGGTATGTTGAGTTACTTTGACTGGGGAGTAAAATCCACGAAAAGAGCATGAACTTCCCATGACCACTCCTCTTCCCCCATTTTAGCCTTGCCACCATGGGCATATTTTCCTGGATGATAAGACTAACTTTGTCTTCCCACTATTGTGCCTTGAGGGCAGAGATTGGGGAGATCTTAGAGCCACTATTTCTGTTGACAGCCTAATAATCCCCTTGGGGTGAGGGATTTCTAAGCAGCAGCCATGATCTTTACCAGTCTGAGCAGCCCTGGCCAATTCTCTCATCCCTTACTGACTAAGATGGATCCTACCTAAGAGTCCATGGTTTTTCAGATACACAAAGACAGGATATACTTTGCTTATGCTAAGTTTAGATAGACATGCCCAGTGGGAGAAATTCACCCAATGAATCAGTTGACCAAGGTACTCTTGACAATGAAGAAGGACAATTTTCCAGTTCACATGATCCCATGTGAATCTGGTGAAAAAAACACATTTCCTGTAGAATTACGTGAAAGGCAGAGAGATCAAATAATGAGCATCAGAATTCTATGTGATGCTAGATGTGACACCCTTCACTTAATTGCCTCATCTTAGGGCGACATTTGATGAAGAGCGCTTTGATTAGAAGCTTGCTCCTTCTTTGCCACAAACCTAAACCCAGATGCTTTCTTGATCTCTTCACGTTGAGGTTATTTCACTGCCAGTCATTACTTGATATGGATGATTTTCATGGAGTATATAAAGATGTGTTTATTTCTTTGAGATGTCCCAGAGCTTTGGGGCATTTTCGTGTTGGCCATGAAGATTGCATTGCTTGTGTGTTGGTTTTGTCCAGGTCAAATCCACTGGAAGCTGCAAATAGTTCAAGTTGCATATTTGTGTAAATGAGGTTCAGATTCCTGAATATTATATCTATGAGAAAGCTTGGATGTGATGATAATGAGGTTGGTCAGTCAGTTAGTCAATAAGCATTTATTAAGCATCTATATGTCAAGCACTGGGGACAAAAAGAAAGGTGAAAGAAACCCTGCCCTCAAGGAGCTCGAAATCAAATAGAGGAGAGAACTTGTTTATATGGTCTCTATAAACAACTTTGTACAAATATGCAATAATTAGGGAAAAAATGGGAAATGATCTTTCGAGGGAAGGCCCTTGATTTAAGAGTTATTGGGAAAGGCTGCCCACTGAAGGTGGAATTTTAGCTAGAACTTGAAGGAAGCAGGAAATGGAAATGAGGAACAATAACATTATAGACTTGGGGGATAGACAGTAAAAATGCCTGGATCCAAGAAATTGAGTGTCTTCTTCAAGGAACAGCAACGATGCTGGTATCATTGGAAAAAGAATACATTACCTGGAGTGGGGAGTATAACGTGTAAGAAGGCTGGGAAGGTATGAGGCAATCTAGGCTATGAAGGGTTTCAGAAGCTAAACAGGAATTTTATATTTCATCCTGGAGGTGAAAGGGAGCCACTGGACTTTATTGAGTAGGGGAGGGAGATGGTCAGGCCTGCACTTTAGGAAAACCCTCTGGTGTCTGAGTGGAGGATTGGAGTAGGGAGAGACTCGAAGCATAGCTATTGCAAAAGTCCAGGCATGTGGTGATGAGAGCCTGCACCAGGGTGATGGCAATATCAGAAGCGATAAGAGGGCATATTCAAGAGATGTTGCAAAGGTGAAATCCATAGGCCTTGGTAACCAATTGGATATGAGAGGAAAGGATAATGAGGAGCTGAGGATATCGCCTAGCTTGTAAGCTTGGAGCCTGGAAGATAGTAGTGCCCTTGCCAGTCATAGAGAAGTTAGGAAGTAGGGGGAGGTTAAGGGGAAATATAATGAGGTCAATTTTGGACATGGGGAGTTTAAGATGTCTATGAGACATAGAATTTGAGATGAAAGACAGCTGGAGATGTGAGACTGGAGGTCAGAAGAGAGGTTAGAAGTAGAGAAGTAGATTTGAGACACTTCAGCATAGAGCTCACCAAATAAAACAGTATCGAGAGAAGAAAAAGAGGCCCAGGACAGAGCCCTGTGGGATCCCCATGGTTAGCAGGTGTGACCTAGATGAAGATCTGGTAAAGGAGACCGAGGAGTCCTCAGACAGCTAGAAAGAGAAATGGGTGAGAAATTGATGTATTAGAATCGACAAGATAGGCAACATTTATGAGAGCATGAAAGAATTGTGACAGTTCATTTTACCATAGCCTAGCTTGGTGTCTGGATCATATCATCATCATCATCATCATCATTGTTATCGTCAATATCATTACAATAAATAGCATTTGTAGAACAGTTTAAAGTTTATGAAAGACCTTACGGATATAATTTCACAACATAGTATTGACCTTAGAAGAATCGTGGGAAATAGGAGAAATAGGTTCTGTTATTTCAATTTTGAAGATCAGAGAATTGAGGCAGACAGAAATTAAGTGACTTGTCCAGTGCCACAAATCTAATAAGTGACTCAAGCTGGATTTGAACTCATCTACCTGACTTCAGGCACAGTACTCAATCTTTGCTCTATAGCTTCCAGTTCATGACAGGGATTGGCCATTAAGGTGGTCCCAAGATAATGAAACAATCTTGTATTACTTTTGCTACTCCTTGTCACATAGAAATTCACTCAGAGTCCATTATAGCCAAAAAGCTAAAATTTGAGAGAGAGAGAGAGAGAGAGAGAGAGAGAGAGAGAGAGAGAGAATCATGTGATTACAAGTAGAATGAAGGAGTCATAGTCACAGTAACAGTCTTAGTAAGTAGAGTCTAGCATTTTCAGATGTTACCTCCCTTGAGCTTCACAACAATCCAGTAAAGTAGGTGTTGTTATTACCCTGATTTTACACATAAAGAAACTGAGGCTGGGAGAAGTGAAGAGACTTGCCCAGGTTCGCAGAGCTAGAGATGACATAGTTGTCCTCAGAACAATAATGAAGGGTTACATCCTTTCATTTGACACATGATGAAACTCAGGCCAAATGAGTTTAAGTGACTTCCCCAACGTCATCCAGGTAGATAAGAGTAGAGCTAGTATTTGAATCCAGGTCGTTTGATTCGAAATCTTCTGCCTTTTCTAATACGTAGCTTGGTTTCCCACAGATCATGTTTCTTTTGGGAAACCCTGGCCAGTTGGCCCAAAAGATTCTCTGTTTCTTTCTCCTTCTTACTGGTATCTTCTCATCATGTGTTTACCCAAAAGTACAGAGGGGACCTGAAATAACATAATCAGCAAATCTTAGAGTTGGAAGTGATGTCAGGGATACTACCAGAATCCCTCACAATATCAGGAATAATGATGATGGTGATGATGGTGATGATGATGATAATGATGATGATGATGATGATAGTTACATTTATGTAGTACTTTTTAAGGAGTACATATATTATCACATTTGAAGAATAACATAACTCCTCTGTATCATGGATGAGGGGTCACTCTGTTCTAAGGCATCCAGTTGGAGTGTGGGTAGAGAGATCTACAACCTCCCAGGTTAGACTTTTGAACAGCTCTAATTGTTTTGAAATTTGAAAAGTCAAAGATCCCAACTCATAACAAAGATCCTGACTCATAACATCCTACTCCCTTGATGCACAGGATAGTTAAGCCTGAATGGCCTTCTTACTGTTACTCATACAGAGTGCTTCGTCTCTCACCTCCATACCTATGCACTGGCTGTTTTGGGATGCACTCCCTTCTCACTTCTATCCATCTTTTACAATCTCTGTTTTCCCACTAGACTAAGTGTAAGCACCACCTTCTCCATGAAGTCCTTCTTGATTCCCACTCTCCAATGACAAATGTCTTTCTCACAAAATCTAGTGTTTATTATATACTTATGTATTTCCAGATTATCTTCCACAACAAGATTTTAAGCACCTAGAGGTCAGGGGCATATTTGTTTTAGTTTTGATATTCCTGACACCTAGGATAACACCTGTCCCATGGTCACTGATTGATTAAATCCTGCCACTGTCTGCAAAAAGACCCTTTCCCAATCTCTCTTATTTCTAGTGCTTCCTGCCTGCTGATTATCTCTGATTTAGCTGGGATCCATATCTTGTTTATACATAATTGTTTATCTGTTGTCTCCCATTAGTCTGGGATCTCTCTTTTCCCCACATATTTCTTTGTATCCCCAGCACTTCATACAGTGCCTGGAACAAATAAAGCCTTAAATACACATTGATTGATTGATTGATTTATTGCAGTTGACTGCAAAAGGAAGTGCAGTGCTAGGTGGCTAGAGCACTGAGTTCCTATCTGGCCTCACGAACCTACTCACTATATGTCCCAGGGTTAGTCACTTAACTGTTTGCCTCAGTTTCCTCATCTGTAAAATGATCTGCAGAAGGAAATGACAAACCACTCCAGTGTCTTTGCCAAAAACATATTTTAAAAAAACAACAAAAACAAAAAACAACTGGGGTCAAAAAGAGTTGACAACAACAAACAAGAAAAGGAGAAGAAAATGTGTGAGAGGCAAAGTAGTTGTCTTCAAATATTTTTGAAAAGGCTGTCACATGGAAGGAACAATAGATTTCTCATTCTGTGTTTTGTTTTCTTTTGTTCCAGAAGGCAGATGTAGGAGCAATGGAGGGAGGGGGGTGTAAGAAATGGATTTAGAATCAATATAGAAAAGATACTTCCTAATAATTAGAGCAGTCCAGAAATGAAATGAGCCACCTTTTGAATCAAAGAAGTCACTATCACTGGAGGTATTCAAGCAGAAGCCGGATGACCACTTACCTGTTATACCCCAGAGAGGAGATATACACACATACACACATACACACGCACACACACACACGTACACACACATGCATACACACATACATATACATACATTCACATATACACATACACATATGTACATAGACATATGTGCACATGTATACATACATGCATGTTCCATCCATTTGGAGTGAGAGGTAGAACCAGATGCCAATAAGATTCCATTTAGTTCTATGATTGAGAGTCTCCTACATCCTTGAGAAACACCTGTGGATGCTAATTAGCACAGCAGAGCATCTTCATCTGGCCAATTGGAGCCCCAGGTTGGTGGCATCCCCTCTCCCAGCATGGAGACCAGGACCCTCCAGTGGAATGTTTGTGCTACACTGCTCTCACCATCATAGAAATCTCTAAAACCAACAGTGAAACTCTCCCTATTGGCTAGTGCCATGGATGAATGCCATAAATATTAGCTGCAGGCAACGAGTGACTGACACAGGGAATAAATATTTGTTTCCTGTGAGAGGTGACGCTGAGCTGTTGGTTAAGAAGCATATCCCACTATTGGCTTTAGGGAAAATTGCTACTGAATATTTGACATATATCAGTCTCAGTATGTGTTCTTGGGTGAAACAGGGAATAAATCCTTGGCTGATGAGTTTCTCATATCCTGTTTCCTCTATAACAAGCTCTCTCCCTGCCACCCCTTACACACTTTCAGAATGAGATTAATAGTTTCCTTTTGCTCTCTGAGCCATAGTTCAGCATAAAATTTAATTCAGCAAGCATTTATTAAGCACCACCTGTTTGCAAGGTCCTAGAGAGAGAAGGACAAAATAAAAATGTCTTTGCCCTCAAGGGGCTTATATTCTACTAGTGGTGTGGAGATGGGGAGAGGATCCCACATATTCACAAATCACAAAATTTGGATGTTGTAGAAGAGATCTCAGTGTCAATCTGGTCCAACACATATCCAAAAGGAATTCTCACTATAATGTACCATAACAGATGGTCATTTAGCCTCTGCATAAAGACATCCCCACAATGAGGGGAAACCCACCATCTCTCATTGCAGCCCATCCCACTTTGGGACAGCACTAGAAAAGGTTCGGATGTAGGTCTACCTTCCTATTCCTTACATAGGACGTGCTGTTTCGATTTAAAAGCCCTTGACACTCAAAGTATATTTGGAGCCCCAGTTTTTTTCTCTGTAAAGGATAGGGTTGACCTGAGTGATGTTTATGGGCACTCCTAACTCTACATTTCTCTCTCTCTCTCTCTCTCTCTCTCTCTCTCTCTCTCTCTCTCTCTCTCTCTCTCTCTCTCTCTGTCTCTCTCTCTCTCTCTCTCTGTCTCTGTCTGTATCTCTTTGTCTCTCTCTCTTTGTCTCTCCCCCCTTACTTCAATACTCTTCTCACTAGCCTTCATTCCTTCCCCCATGCCAAATTTATGACAAAGATGTTAAAATTATTTGTTGAATTGAATTATTTCCATCCTTCTTTTTCACTTCTGTCTTTCTGATATGTTGGGTATCTGACACTGTGGAAATTTTGATGGAACTTAGTCACTTATAGAGTTAGGGAAAATTGGTGCTTATCTGTCAATTGAGTTTGTATTTCTCCCCCCACATCCCCCACCTTACAAGTTATCCTTCTGGCGCTCTTTCTTCATGCTCACTGCATCATTGGATGCTGGGATGTTATGTCTTCATTCCAAGTGAGTGGTTGTCTCTGAGGGCGATGGTGCATCTGTGGAAGGTGATCTCAAAAGCACAGAGGAGGTGTTATGTGGGTGAATGGTGATGGCATATTTAGGGAAACAGTTTCCCTGATGAGTTTTTGGGGGCAGGGGGAGGATGGTCTCTTCATTTTAATTTCTCATCTGCAGTCAGACGTACAGTATGTTGGCTACAAGACTTGCTAAAGAAAGCCCGGCCTATTTCAAAATTCTCAAGTGACATGGAGGAAGAGAATTTAGAATCAAGGAGAATTCACTCAACTTGTATCTGGCTCTTTCCCGGGGATGCACATAAGCCAGGGAGCGATCTTCTTATCACTTGCCACTTTTCTTTCAGCTGCCTCTTAATGTTGCCTAATCCTCTTTTCGACGGAGAGGGGACTAAACTTAGATGGAATTAGAGTTTAATGTTTTAATGTGATTCCTCATGAAACAAAAAAAGAAGGGATCTCTGTTCAGTCACTGGAGACACGGGCAGCAAATAGGAAGAAGGCAACATCAGGACCAGTTTCTATGGCAACAAGAATGTCAGCTATCCTTTTGCCTGATTCTATTAATCTGGGGGAGAAGTAATGATACTGACGCATTTGGAATTTATTTAAACAAGGAGGTGAAGAGATAACCCTGCTTCAGATTAAAAACAAGGGTGAAGTTAAGTAACCACTACCTGACATGGATACAGCATCTCGGCATAACAGGGAAGAGAGGAGGCATAGATGAGACAGGTGCACTGAGTTTGATCAAGGCAGGAGACGTAGCTGTTCACCAAGAGTTTTTCCAAATTATTGAGGAGTTAAATTGGTGTGCATAGGGTGATGCCTATCAGCTTTCACTAGTTGAATCTTGTATGTTGCAATTATGTAATGATATTGTTTTAATGGAAGCAGAAGAGTTAGCCTTCCTGAAAACCACCTTCAATCCCAGACTGTCCTAGCAAGGAAAATTTTGAGTCGTTTCATTAAGTGAGGAGTAGAAAATCAGAAGTCCTAACTGTGTCCCTTACTAGCTCTTTGTCTTAAGAAAAGTGGCAAAAGCATTTTTATTTACCCATCTGTGAAACAGAAATAATAATCCTGCCCTACTTATTTGGTTGTTTTAAGGATCATAAGACAATACAGATCTGATTTCCAACTGCTTTGTTGACTAAAACTGTTTCACAAACCACCTTCTTCTTGAGGTCTTTCCTAATTCATCTGGCCACTAACACCCTGCCTCTCAAAGTCTTAGAATTTACTTTGTACTTATTCTATACACAAGCAACATTCAGTTTTGTATCGTTCATTCAGAATCAGCTTAGAAACCAGGAAGATAGGGGTTCAAGTTCTACATTTGAAACATAATGGACAAATCACTGAGCCTCCAGTGCTGCAGGCCTGCAAGTTGAAGAGAAGATGCTGACCTATAGAGAGTGTTCCCTGTTCCACTTAAAATCAGAAGTCTATCTCTGTACTCTGTTCTTTCATGTTGATTACATAGAGATGTATAGAATTTTTCTCTATGAAATAGAATGTGAGCTCCTTGAGGGCAAGAGATGGTTTTGTTTTTGTGTGCCCAGTGCTTCTCATAGCACTTTGTAAATTATAGGTGCTAAATAAATATGTATTAATTAACTGAGTGGCATTATATAAATATGAACTCGTTACTATTTCTCTGTGACTGAAATGTTTTCACATAGGTTGATCTGGAATATATTGCTGAGCACCTACTATGTGCAAAGCATATGCCTTGATCACCTTTTTATCTTCATCATCACCACCACCACCACCAACACTAGCCCCTCCCACAACATGTACATACACATTGTCAAGTATACTCACTCCTCTTTTCAACACAGCCAGTTCCCTTGATAGAAATGACCACCGAATCATATTTGTATGGATAATAATGCATTTACATAAAGCAATTATTATACAAAAGCCCCCATGTTAGACATTGGGAAGACAAAGACAAAAAACAAATGTGGTCCTTACCCTTTAGAACAGGCCTGAGCAACATTTGGCCCATGAAAGGATTTTGGGCAGCCCACAAAAAACGTAGAGGATGTAAAACAGGCCTGCGCAACATACTGCCCATGGGCCACTTTGGCAGGCTGCAAGTAGACCACAGGCCATGTATATTGTGCAGGCCTGCTCTAGAAGTTTATGGGTTAGTAGAGGAAAGAAGAGATGCACAGAAAAGTATAATAAAAGCTAATATATATATGTGCATAGGGGATGTCTATGAAGTAAAATATCCGAGGAGGGAGGGAGTCATGCTAGATGTGGGGAGGGATGAGAGAAGGCTTCATAGAGAAGTTTTGTGAATATGCTTATGAGGACCAAGTGAGACAACAGATACAACAGTTGAACATTTTATAGAAATGTAAAGAAATAGTAACAAAACAACAATACTATCTAGCAGTTACATAGCATCGTGAAGTGTACAAAGTGCTTTTCATATATCGTCTTCTTTGATCCTCACAATAATGCTCTTATCTCCATGATACAGATGAGAAAACTGAGGCTGAGTGAAATGAAAGAACTTTCCCAGAGTCTCATAGCTAATGAGTCATATCTTCCTCTTTATTATTAATTAGAAGTGCTATGGTACAGGGGAAGGAACACTAGATTTGAGTCAGGAGGCCTTAGTGCAACTAAGCACTAATCCTTGTGTGACCTTGGATAATTCACTTCACTTCTGTAGACTTTGATTACCTCATTTCAACATGAAAGTTGAACTCTTTCAGGGTCAGTACAACGATAAACTCAGACCCTCAAGGATGGATTTCTTAAGTGTCCTTCTGGATCTAAATCTTAAGGTAATGCAGATCATTCTTCACCAATAATCTCAGTTCTGCCATTTATTAGCTATGTGACTATTTTTGCCCCTTAATATCTATGAGCCACAGTTTCTCTATATTAAAGTGGAGATCATAGCAGCATCTGTCTCATAAAATTATTGAAAGTATCATATGAGATACTAACAGGTAACATTTGTTTAAGGCTTTAAAGTTTGCATATTAATTTTCATATATTATCTTAAATGGAATAATGCATTGAAAGCACATTGGAGTCAGTCGATTAATGAACAATTATAAAGTGCTCATCATATGCTAGGCACTGTACTAAGCATTGAGGATACAAATACACACAAAAGGAAAGACTGTCTTTGCCCTCAAGAAGCGTACATTCTAATGGGGAAGACACAAAAAAGGAAATGAATTGAGAGTGTGTGTGTGTGTGTGCCCATGAAAGGTCATGGTAACTCACAGCAGAACCAAGGATGTATGGTTGGGGCCATTCTCTGAAATTGAGGTTCTGGGAAGAACTTGCCTATGGGAGAAGAGATCCCAAAGAAGCAGAGTAAGGAGGCAGCTGGGCCATGGTGACATGGTTAGGAAAATTATTGTAAAACTTGAAATTCTATATAAAAATGAATTTTCATCATTACAATCATCATCATTGTCTCTGACTCTCGATTTCTACATCTGTAGAATGAGGACAGTTCCAAGGTATTGTGAATTCAAATATGACATATTTTATATTACAAATATTTTGTAATAAAAAGTGATAAACCATTTTAGCTATTATTCCTTTATTATCCTTATTTTGTACCCAGCCTGTTATTTTGTAAAATGCAATAGACCCCCAAGATGAAAAGTCACTCTACTAATGCGCTTTGGTCACTTACCTTAGAGAGTTATCGTAGAGCATTAAGAAATGACATTACCTGCCTACAGTCGCATCACCAGCACCACATTACCACGGGGACATGTGTAAGAGGCAAAACATGAAGAGACTTTTCTGACCCCAGGCCAGTTATCAATCTACCACACAATGTTCCCTCCTCTTAATCATTATTAAAGAATAATAAAATGATTGTTGCCTAAAGAACACCAGTTTCAAGCTCAGGAGCCCCATTATAAATTCTGTCAATCTGGGTCAGCTTGCTGTAGTATTTTTTGTTTGTTTGTTTCCCCTGCACAGGATGCAGCAAAGAGATTATTTCTGTGTTATTCCCCCAGTGGTCCCTTTCTCCATTCTCTCATTATTTAAATGGCTAAATATTTTCCTACTTTCCAATGTACCATGACAAGATCCAATGTATTTTGCTGTTGGAGCACACAATAAATATGGATGTAGATATTGGTCCTTATGATAAAAGCCATCTTTTCATCTTTATCTTAGAATTTCAGCCTCCTCTGGAAAAATGACCGCTGCTCGTTATAGAAAATGAATTTTCAGGGAAAGAAAGAGATCGCTTTAAGAGGGCCTCAATTTCTTACTGTTGGCCAGAGGCATATGGGGGAATTAGCTTTTTTCTGTATTCTTGGCTTATTCTTATTAAAACTCTGATTCCCCCCTCCCTGCCAAGACAAAAATATCTCTGTACGAATAACTGTTGGACAACTGCAAAGCATGAAATAGAGGGAAGCGTAACCAAAGCAACTCTAAGATTTTATTAACCAGGAGCTCTTCTACATAGAAATTGAATCTCTTTTTAGAAATATGTATCAAAAGGTCTGTGTATTTATTTCTGGCTGCTTTTGGGCACACTTTTAATGTAAACGCAATTTGACATGAAATGCTATTTTTGCAAAAACTGGAGCTTGGGATATGTAGTGAGGTCACATTTAAGCTCTAGCTTCCTGGCTGACCATATGAAGAGTTATGACACTAAATACTCTGGGTATATCTGTTTATCAGAACATCCCAATTATATAAAATATCAGAGTTAGAACCCTGCCTCCCCCACATATGCACCAAAATATTTGTGGTTTGTGTTAGCAAAGAACTGGAAAAAATAGATGCCCACTGATTGGGGAGAGGCTAAATAAATTATGGATCATGAATGAAATGGAATATTATTTGCCATAAGAAACAAAAAATATGAATTCAGAGAAGCATAGGAAGACATACATGAACAGATGCAGAGTGAAGTAAGCAAAAACATGATATACAAAGTGACTACAATGATGTAAATGGAAAGTAATCAAAAGCAAATGTTGTAGAAGTAGATAGATAAAGCATGGCCTCCAAAAAGATATATGTGAATATACCCCCACTCCTTCGCAGAAGTGGAAAGCCCTTGGGTGTAAAACTAACATATCAAATTTTTCAAGGTGTTAATCACTTTTGCTGATTTTTTTCCTCTTTTACAAAAATATTGTTTATTATATGGAGTGGCTCTCTGGGAGGGGGATAGATAATGGGAGATATTCTGGGGATGTAAAAGAAAACACGTCAATAAAATATATTCTTATCCAAGAAAATAACACGTCAATCTGCCTTAAGGGATTTTCTGTTCCTCTTTTGACATCTTCAAGCAGTTGACCATTTTGTCTATTATGGTATAATGAGGATATGTGTGTGTATGTACACATATACACATATATACATATACATATATATATATACATATATATATTATATATATTATATGTTGAACTATGTGGCTGCTGAGCTTCTTTCCATCTCTAAAATTCTGTGATTCTGTGAACTTGTAATTTTACATTAGTGTCACCTTTCAAAGTAGTCCCCACTGGCAGACCTAACACTTTTTCCAATTATGCAGCAATAAGTTAAATCATGCCTGAGATCTTCTTGTAAATGGCTTTTTCAGAGTCAGTTGGAGGCTACAGAGAAAAGTGTGTCACTTCACCTTCAGCACCAGTTTTCTCATCTATAAGGTGGAGATTGTGCTACTTGTACTCACTGTCTCTCAAAGTGGTTGTTGAGGAAAGCATTCATAGTCTTTGAAGCACTGTAATAATGGGAATGGTCATTATGTCAGCTGATCAGTTCTGAATGCCATGCTGGATTTTTTAAGTGGTTCTCCCAGCAAGTCACTCTCAGTAGAGTTACCTGTCTTGGCACTTGCCCTCCCAAGACCTCCTACTGAAATCCCTACTTCCAGTCCCAAGCTTGGCAGTATCTGTTTCATGCCTACCTTAATAATGTAGAATGGAGCTGCTAGATGCAAAAACAATGGGCCAAGTGCTGTCCAAGGTACTATTCACTTTGACTGCCAAGAAGCTGAAGAAACCCTTCCGTGTCAATGCCTACAAGGTAAAAACCTACATCTTCCAAAAGTAGTTAGTTCCTAAAGTCCCATTGTGAAAAAAAGTTGTGGGAGATAGACTAATGAAAATGCCGTTTAGTATAGTATTAGAGTCCTGGATTGGGAGTCAAAATCCTGGGTTCAAATACTGCCTCTGATATTTACTCTTGTACAGCCCTGAGGATTTATTTTGCATCTCTGATAATCCATTGTGTTTTGGGTAAAACAAGGGTAATGATAGCAGTATCCTACCCCCCAGGGTGTATTTGTATGTTTGTGTGCATATACATATGTGTGTGCATGCATGCATGAATTAGGTTGTATTACATAGTATATTGTAATATATACATGCAACACATGAGTTAATACATACCCACATACACACATACATGCATATGGATTCACATGTATACACACACATATATAACACCCTCCTCTAAGTTCATACTTGCAGGTTGAGGTGTCCGGAGGGCAATGGCCACTAGCCCCATAGGGTTCTAGAGGCAGCTCCAAGGATAATTGGGGTTTTCCAATACTGTTGCTTATGTTACTGTTCCACTCTCCAGTACTCAGTGTGGATTACCTGCCAGAGTTTATGAGCATGTAGAACAGCAATATATTAAGAACAGTTGGTTTCAGACACATCTCCTACCAAAGGTCTAGGAACCCCTCTCCTACAAGGCCCTCTCCCCCCTCCTCCTCCCATAAGCCCACAGGAAGAGGTTCCTCAAGCTTAGAGTTCAACAATGGTAAGGCAAATGTGTAGCATACAAGTATGCCAAAGAGGAATTTCACAGATCAAAATTACTGGAAGTCCTTTTCTCCCATTGTAGAGGCCTCATCAAGTCCCACTAAGTACATCTCTTGGCTAGACTCCGAGGGTCAGTGCTCTAGTCCAGTCTGGAAGCTTCTTTTCCTTGGCAGTCCTAGTTTGTCTTTTAGCACCCAGTTGGATTCATTGTCTTCTAGTGGTTCGTTGTTTCCAACGACCTGGTCAGTGGTGAGACATGGGGTGAAGGGGATCAAATACTCTTGGGGTCTGTCTCCTTCTTGCTTTGCTGCCCTCTGATATGGGCATGAACATATTAGTCCTCAAGGTGGTACTGAGCATAGATGTTTCCAGAATTTGACTAAGACCTTCAGAACTGGCTTGCTGTATTACACAGAAACCCAGAGTAGAGACCATGTTCTTTCAGCCAAGCACATAATATCTCCTAAAGGGCATCACCTGCATTTATCTAATAACCTAAGTCATAAGAACTTTTTGTATCTAGTTTATGCCTTTGATTGACTGATTCAGTGGAGAAGTCTGAGCCTAGTCAAGTGGGGATAAAAACTGCAAATAATATGCTTACATAAATCTGTATACATAACTGAGAGGTTAAGCAAGTTGTCCAGAGTCACAGTGCCTGTATTTTTAAGAGGCAAGACCTGAACTCAGGTCTTCCTCACTCTGAGTGAAACTCTTTATGAAACCACACTGCTGCCTGTGTATATGCATGTATACTTCTGTGCTTATGTATATAAATAGAGGGCGGGAGATAGACAGATACACACACAGCCAGCCAGAGAGAGAGAGCCAGCCAGCCAGCCAGCCAATTTCCTCAACTGGAAAACGAGTGGTTGGACTATATGGCCTTGGAAGCCCCTTGAACTCTAAAATGTATGATCTTATGCATTGAAGAGAAACAGCATGTTATATCAAATGAGTTGACCTCAAAGCCAGAAAGACTTAGGTTCAAGTCCCACTGTCACCCATACTGACTGTGAGACCCTGGGTCTCACTTCACTTATCAGTGGCCCAGGCACCCCTGTAAGAATTAAGCAATAGAGAAAATATGTTGTGAGGTGCATTGTCCCCAGGGTATTTCCTCATTTAGAAGCTCCCTATGCCAATGAAATTTCAGGTCCATTCTATCCTTTTCAATCCCCAAACCCATGAATTACAGGTAGCTGTTGAATCACAATTTGTTTCCATTCAGTTTCATCCAATGAGCATTTATTTATCACCTCTTGTTTGTTAGCAGTAGCTAGAAGGAAAGTGCTAGAAGGAAAGAAAAACATGTCCAAATTTCAGGGAATTCCCAGATAAATCACTATATAATACATAGAAAGTCACTTTTAAGAGTGAAAAAAACAACACCCCAACAAATATGATGACAAAGAAAATCTTTTCATAGGAGGTTACATTTGAACTGACCCAAGGATGGAGCTTAAAGACCCAAAGAGACAGAGGTGAAAACAGAGAGAACATTTAAGAAGTGAGAGGCGGGGGTATTACAACGTATGCAAAGCCAGGGGGGTAGGAGATTGGACGTCATCTATAAGGGAACAATGGGGGATGCCATTGATGGGGAGCAGCCAGTATCCAAAACTTTTAACTTTTGGTGTCAGTATAAGAGCAAAGGTTCTCATTTGAGCTTCTACCAATTCAAGTCAAATCTCTGAGGGAGAATTCTGGGAACCTCTGAGGTAAGAGTTAGGTCAGAAATCTGGCACTTAAGACTTATTTCTGCTACTTCCTAGCTGTGTGTCATGGGGGAAGTCAGTTCTTTGCTAAGATCCTTAGTTTTCTCATCAGTAAAAAGGGAAGAGGCCCAGTGAATGGTATGGTCAGTGACTCATCCTGATTCGGTGTCTTCAGACAAGCCACTTTAAGAAGTTCTCTAAGAACATAAAGCAGGCCTGCACAACCTGCCACCATGGGTTGTTTGCAGCACACCAGATCCCTCTATATTTTCCTTTATATTTCCTCTCCATTTTTGTGGGCTGCCTGAAATCTTTTGGTGTATTGCAAGCAGCCAGCTGGCCACAGGTTGTACAGGCCTGCCATAAAGTCAAAACAAAACAAAACAAACAAAAAACCCCAAACAAGCCAGGAACCAATGCTACATCGAAAGAAGAAGTTAGCTCACTGAGAATGTCCTATACTTATGAAGTCATGGGTCTAGTCAAAAACAACACAAATATAATACTACTTGCCTCCATCTACCACACAGAGCTGTTACAAGGCTCAAATGAGATGAGATATTTGAAGAGAAACATAATGAGCTATGGTGATGATGATGAGAGGATGATGATGGAGAAGGCTTGAGTTGAAATACCCTTTCTCACATATTGGCTGTGTGGCTCTGGGAAAGTCACTTAATCACTCAATACTCTAGACCATTATGTTTAAGACTCTAAATTGCTTAGTAGGTGCTGACCTGTATCGGTAAGGGGAGTTTCTGGATTTAGAAGTTTCATATCCTGCAAAAGGTCCTACCTTTGTTCAGTTAGATGGCACAGTGGATAGTGCATATCCTGGATTCAGGAAGATGTGAGTTCAAATCTAGCTTTAAACACTTAAGCCACTGCTAAGCCTCATTTTCCTCATCCATAAAATGGAGATGATAAGAGCCCCTGCCTCCCAGGGTTGTCGTGAGTATTAAGTGAGTTCATGTTTGCAAAAAGCTTGGCACGGTGCCTGGAACACCTCAGAAGCTTATTGGGGTTTTCCTTCTTTCCATCCTTCTTACCATGGATACAGAAAAGGAGTATATTCTGTCTTCGTTATTCGTATTAACTCCAGGGGCACTATTTTCGAGAAAATTCATTATTTACTGCTATTTATTTGCCCTGGACATTTTCTGAAGCTCTGTCCCTCACCGTGTCCCCTACCTCCAACTCTTATGGGTTCTCAGTTAAGAATCTACCACAAATGTACCAATTGATTTGAATGCACAGTGCCCATTCTACTTCCTGCTGCCAATGTCCAGGGCACAGAGAAATTGAGGGGAACTATGTCCCCAGAGCCGTTGTCTGAACCCAGTAGCATGGAGAATGCATGTCTCTTCTTTCTAGTAGCTTCAGCAGCACTCCCTGACCCATAATGAATTCTGCAAATGGGTTCCCTAGGATACCCATGTACTAGGTATCGCCCACTGCCAATGAGGCTCAGAAAGTTTAATCAGGCCTGGCCTGAGCCCGGAAAATATTTAAAACTTTCTCCATGGCCAGATGGATTCATTAGAGATGCTATGTCTACTTAGGCTAATTCTTTCCAGTTCAGTGACGGAAATGTCACATATGAAGGCGCTTTGGTGCTAGCTATAAAAGCTCATCTAAATGCCAAAGGTAAAATATTCATTTGTTTCCTCGGTATGGGGGATTCATAATGGCTCGTTTTATTTAGCAAGGCCCAGACCGAAATTGGGTGCTGATTAAAAAATAATAGATATAAATTGTTCTTCTTTGATTGGCTGTTTATCTTTGAAATAGATTCTTCTTTTCAGTGGCGGCCGGGGGGTCCTGGGAAGAAGCTGGCCTTGGGAGTCAGGAGACATGATACCTCTGTGTCTTTGCATATGCTGTGACTGGGCCTAGAATGCTGCCTTCCTCTTAATGTCTCTTGGAATCCATAACTCCCTTTAAGCCTCAACTCAATTGGCATCAGCTACCCTATCTTAAGAGGTCTTTCCTGATTCACAACTTTGAATTCTAATTTCTCTCCACACAATTGCTCTGAATTTGCTATCTATATATTTTTAGAATGGCAGCAATGAGTAGCATCTAGTTAACTGATCTTGGAAGAAGGAAAACCTGAGTTCATTTACTGCCTCTGATTGATACTGGCCATGTATCCATAGGGAAGTTACTCTAAAGCCCCAGGCCATTTTCTAAGATTGGGGTTGCAGAAAAAGGGCCAAACGCCATTTGTAGAGGGATTTTCCACACTGGGAGCTCTGTGCACCAAAGGAATCATAGGTCACTTTAAAAAAAGTTAATTATTTAGCTGCATAATATTTGTCCCCAGGAGAATATTAGCTATTTATTGGCAGGGAATGATATTTCCTTTTATCTTTATATTTCTAATTCTTAGCATGGTGCTCAGATTCAACTCTGACTATCCATGAGACTAGAAGAGGGAGCAGGGGGAGTCAATTTATCTCTTTGAGCCTCAGTTTCCTAATTTGTAAAATGGAGGTGATCAGTACGTGATAGTTATGTACCTGCTCAGCTTTTGCAATGGATTTTGCCTTCATTATCCCATGTGTGCCTTATAATAATAACCTTATTAGATAGTCACTACTTGTGCTCATTTTGTTATCTCTATTTTACTGATGAAGTAAATGAGACTTAGTAAGGATCAATGACCTGTGGTCACAATAGTAAGCGTCAGATTCAGGTTTCCAAGCCAGATGTTCTTGAATCCAGGTACAATCCTCAATAGGCTTGGCCTTCACACACTCAACAGATCTGAGATGGAACTCATCTTTACATGTGTGCATGTGCATGTGTACACACACACACACACACACACACACACACACACACACACACACACACCCAAGACATCTTTTCCCTCTAAGCTTACCATTTCTTTCAAGGGCAGAACCATTTTGCCAGGTACCCTGGTTCATAACTTAGGAGTTATTCCCAACTCTCTACTCTGCCTCACCTCCCATTGCCTCTCAGTTACCAAATCTTTTCATCGATTCTGCTTCCTCCATATATCTCACATATGCCGTCTTCTCTCCATTCATTCCTTGTATACCCTAGTTCTGGCCCTCATCACCTTACAGGTGGAATATTTCAGTTGCCTCCTAGAACCCTGTCTTTCTCCTCTCTCCAAAACATCCTCCACACAGCTGCCAAATAGAAATTCCTAAACTACCAGCTTATGTTCTCCTCCTGCCCGAGAAGTTTGAATGGCTTTCTGTCACCTCTAGGATAAAATACCTATGTTTGTCTTTTAAGGCCCATCATGATCTGCTTCCAACCTCTCTTTCTTAGCTATTTTCACCTTCCCCATTCAAGTCAAACTAAGTACACTCTCTTTTCTTTGTATGGTACAATCCACGTCTTGCTCTGCATTTTTGCATAGGCTGTCCCTCCTGCCTGGAAGGCCCTTCTTCCCTATATCCATCTCTTTGAATTCCTAGTTCTCTCCAGCTTCAGCTTAAGTTCCATCTCATTCCAGAGGCCTTTCCTGAACCCTCAGTTGTTAATGCCAGCCCCAATTATTTGTATTAACTTTGTATATATTTTTCCCAAACTAGGTCAGTTTCTTGAGCTTCCAATACCTCTACTCCAAGGCTTCTTTCCATCTATGTCATGTGTGTCTGTATTGACTTATTGACATATTGCTGTCCTTTGTTATCTCCTCCATTATGTTTCCTATGGGCGGGGGCAGTCTTTGCATTTCACCCTCAGCACTTAGCACAGACACCACATATGGTGAACACTGTAACAAATCCCCTTTGGTGGATTTACTTATCACTATACATGTTGTTTCCCCAGTAGAGTCTATGTACCCTGAGAGTAGGGACCTTCATTATTCTGTCTTAATATACTCGGTACCTAGCAGTATCTGATACATATTGGCTGCTTATTTGCTTAATAAAAACTTTTTGAGTTGAGTTGTGTTGACCATACTAAATTCACCACCTTTGGTGTATTTGTCTATTGTGAGCAAAGACCCCCTGAAACCACAAATGACTATAGGAATGTGAGCTATTGTTTTCATTATTAATATTATCAGGCTAAAAGATTCTGGGGATTCCAGAATTCAGCTAATCAATAAATGTTTCTTATGTGCCTATTAAGAGACAAGACATTGTGGATACACAGAGAAAAGTGGCAAATCCCAAGCCCTCAAGAGGCTAAGAATTTATGCAAGAAAAACATGATGCTCGTATGTTGAATTATACAAAATAGAGAAAAAATAGCAAAAAGAGGCACGAGGGTTGGGTGACCAGGAGAGACCTCCTGTAGAATAAGGATGCAGTGGAGCTAAGCTTTGGAGGAAATTGAGGATTCTAAGAGTGAGGGGTTAAAAGGGAGCATGTTCTAAGAATGAGGGGCATGGGAGATGGACTGTAGAATATAAGGACAAGTAAGAAAATGACAGCCTGAACCATAATGTGTTTGAAAGAGAATAACGGGTACTGAGTGAGGGAGAAGATGGGAGCTGGGCTTCACTCAGATTTAGGGCTGCCAGCTGCTTTGGGCAAAGGGGGTTTAGCAGAGAGGATGTTTTTATATAGTGTTGTTATTATTATAATGCCTCAGGAGGAACTTCTATGTTTTTAATTTATTCTGGAGTCTTCATTGTTTATTGGGCATGACATCTACTACCAAACCAGTCTATGAATTATCAAGGAATTCATAGGACTCTGACTCCATAAATTCTCATATTCTCCTCTAGAAGACAGTTGGGAGCTTGTGGTAAAGGGAATAAGGAAAAGGAGAGAGTTGTATTGTCCCCTCTAGTCAGGATCTCTCCTCTCAACTAGAAAACTTTCTTCATGCCAGAAATTAACCCTTGTGGACACGAGAAAAGTTGACTCCTGCCTCTGGATCTGAACTGGTGGAAAACAAGAAAAACCCCAGCCATTATTTACTATGGACATGTGGCATCCTTAGCCTTGCCCACGTGGTGCTGATCTGGATTTCGTAGGATCGTAGTTTTAGAGCTGGAGGGAACCTTGGAGATTATTGAGTCCAATCCCTCATTTTTCAGATGAGTGGTCGAAGACCCAAAGAAATGTACCAAGTTGCCAAACAGCTAATGAGTGCCAGAGCTGGGATTTGACCCCAGGCCCTCTGACACCTAATTCAGTGCTCTTTCTTCTCACGATGATGGAAAGGGCATTTCATCTATTTCCCCATGGCCCTATAACCTACCTCTCTCCTTGACCACAACTCCTCCATCAGTGAATGTGAGTTTTTTTGAGGCAGGGGTAGTTTTGTTTTCCATTTCTATCCCCAGCATTTAGCACAGTTCTTGGCACTTCAATCATTTTTCATAGACTCACTCATTCTATTGTATTAGTCTCTTTTCATCCCAGAATAGAGGTGACTTTTTGAAAGATCATTTTATAGATGTAGACCTGGGAGGGACCTCAGAGGCCATCCAGCCCAGATGTCTCACTTTACAGATGAAGAAACTGAGTCCTGAGAGTTCAACTGACAAGTTCATGGTCACATAAGTAGATTCAGCTTTCAGTTGAAGTAGGACTGGGAGCAGGGATAAGAGGAGCTAGAGGATAAGGGAAAGTCAGTCAATAAACATTTATTAAAGGCTTATTATGTGCCAGGCACTGTGCCAAGTGCTGGAGATACAAAGAAAAGTAAATACAGGTTCATGAGCAAAGACTCTAAAGACCTCATTTGATGTGACTTGTTAGCTGTGTAAGCCTGAGTCCCAACCCACTTTGAGCCTCAATTTTCTCATCTGTGAAATAAGGATGGTAATCCACTCACTCTCTGCCCCCCAGGACTTTTGCGAAGAAAGGTTGTGTCACATCACAAAGGGATACATAAAGATGAGTGATGTCTGTGAAATGACTTGGGTAGATCAATACTGTTGGAGAGAGTCTGGTGCATGAGGAACAAAATCATGAGTTCTTTTCATGCCAGAGCCCTAACCAGGATGAGTTTACTAGTGCTTTTCCACAGGGGGCTAGAATTTAGAGGGCATTGGCAGCACTTGTATTCCTTCATCAGATGGAAACATATTGGGAAGCAAAATGCCCTAAAGTAGGAGCTCTTCCCAGCCAGATTCCTCCTCGCTCCTTCATTGTTTTTGAGAATTATGTCTACTACAGTCCGATCAGTCAATAAGTCCTTATTCTGGAAATTATCAATGATGTTTTTAGGGTTTCAATCCCATAAATCATAAGGATAAGGAATAGGAGCTAGACCTGTTATTTTATTGGTATAGAGAAGTCTCTGGTGATAAAAGTCCTACCAATATGAGTAACAATACCAAAAACTGCAATAATAATGTTCATAGTGCACCCATTATGTGCCAAGCACTGCAATAAGCACTTTACAGATATTATCTCATTTGATTCTCAAAACAAGCGTGGAAGTTAGGTGCTATTATTATCCTCCCCCTTTTACACTTGAGGAGATTGAGGAAAAAATAGATTAAGAGATTTGACCAATGTCATACAGCTAGTAAATTTCTTAGACCAGATTTTAACTCAGGTCTTCCTGACGATAGGAACAGCACTCTATCCACCGTCCCATATAGCTGCTTCATAGGAAGCTTCTCTTCAATTTATAGGCTTAGAGAGATGCTTATAAGAGCATTGAGATAATAAATGATCTGCCCCAAGTCATACAGCCACTGTGTGTCAGAGGCAAGATTTGAATTCAGGTCTGCTGACTTTGACAGTAACTCTCTACTACATCATTCTGCCCCTCATCAATTATTAGGATTATGGCTGTAGAAACAGAAGTAACTTCAGAAGTCATCTAATCCAACTCTTAATTTTATATATGAGGAAACTTCATTACATGGAGGTTAATTAACTTTCCCAAGTTCTTATAAATGGTAAATACCAAAGGCAAGATTTGAACACTGATCTTCTGACTCCAAAGACAGTATTCTTCCCACAGTACTAAACTATTTTCCTTATAGGCTTAGAGTTGGTACAGACCTTAGAGGGCATCTAGTGGAATCCATTTAATTTATAGAGGAAGAAAATCAGTCCCAAAGAGACTTACACGAGGTTACAGAGCTAGTTAGTAGCAGAGACATGATTTGAACCCAAATCCACTGATTCCAAAACCAGTGCATTTTCTACTATACCATGTTGACTTTCTTCTTATATTTGACTCTAGAAGACAGTCAGGGACTGTTGAGGCTTAACATATTGAATGGAATGAGATAAGGGCCTTCCTAGAACTGAGACTTACTGGGTCTTCTTGGGTCTCTCCCCAACTGGGCCAGTGTTTCATTGTCTCTCTTCTACTTATTCACCCCCACCTCCAGATCATTGTCCCAAAAAAGAACATGAGACACTGAGTCAAGATCTGCGTTTGAGTCAAGATCTGTGTTCAAATTCTACCTTAGACATTTACTAACTGTCACATAAATTGTGTAATCCTCGGTCTTCTGTGAAATGATGGAGTTAAATTCAATGGATTTTTTTTCTTCCTAGTCTAAGTATGATAGCAATTGGTTTATCTGTCTCTGAGTGTCTATTAAGAAAGAATTAATGGGGATATTATAAAGCACACAGGAGACAATGTGCCTTTTATGTTTTGTAAAATGTAAGTTAAAAAATGGTGTGCAAAAATGAGAGTGCCGGCCTCAGAGTCACGAACACTTTTAACATGTTTTGGCTTGTGCCTATGGTCATCACTTAACTTCTTAGTACCACGGATAGCTCCCTAAAAAGTCTAAATTACAGTAAAGTTCCTAATCTCTACTTGTGGTTGGAGTGTCTATACAACACACTGATAAAAAACACACACACACACACACACACACACACACACACTAATGAGGCACACTGTTATAAATAAATGTGCAACATATGCCTGACTTTTCTATGGTAAGGCACTGTGGCAAGATTTAGTCAGGGACCTGGATTCCAATTCTGGCTCAGCTGTATGGCTTCTCTGGATTTAAGTTTTCCTTAGCTCTAAAGTGAGGAGGCAGGGACCAGATGAGCTCCAAGAACCCTTCCAACTCTATTTTTGTGATCCTTTGACAGCACCAAGCCCTTTGGTTAGGAAATGGTCCCCAATTTACTAGTTGTGGCATACATTGTCTGAGCCCTGAGCTCATTTAGGTTTCACCTAAGAGTCAAATACATTCAAGTCACTCAGACTGTAGTTTTTACCTGAGTCTCTTTCATTAAAGAGTCCTTAAGGGATGGAAGAGAAAATCCCTTCCCCAAGGGTCCTGGAACAAGGTTTACTGTGGAGAGGGCTCTGGCACTGGCTTTTCCCTCCTCCCCATGTGCTGAATACACACCCCCTTGCCTAGCAGCTGCAAAGCCCATGTGCCAAATTCCATTCTGTGTGTGTACCCTCCTCCTGCCTAGTTCCTTTGTCAGCCTTTTCCTTTCTCCAACTTAAGTTTCCATGTGTGACTGATCTTTTTCACCCTTGTTTCTAAATAGGCCTTACTTAGATGAGGGCTCTTGAGAGCTAACTAGAAACTGAGGAGCTGTCCAGGGAAGAGTTCTGATCACCCAACTAACAGCCAGGTTTTTTTAGGATGACAGGATTTTTAGCAATTCACAGGACCTTGGAGGTGATCTAGCTTAATTCTTTCATTTTAGAATGGAAGACTGAACTATTAGTGAACTCCTGAATGTACTACTCTGTTTCTTACCTTGATGCATTTACATAATCCATATTTCTTTCCCCAAATGCCCTCTTCATCTGCACCTCTTAGTATTTTTGTCTTTCTTGAGCATTTTATTCAGGTTCTATCTCTTCCATGCAGCCTTTCCTGATTTCCCCATTTGTTGTTGCTTTTCTTTCCCTCCTCAACTTTGCTTCTGCTATATTTACATGTTCATCCATCACATCTCACAAATAGCATGTAATCTCCTTGTGGAGAGAGAATTCCTTTTTTTGTCTTATATCTCTAGCATCTAGCATAGTGCCTGACACATAGTAGTAGTTACTTAATATATATTTATGAAATTGAATTTAATATTATATATATATATATTAGTTCAAACATATGAGCTCTACCCTAACAGCTAACCCTGAGGTAAATGCATATTTGGAGAACTCTTTACTTCACTTTTCAAGGAAATATAAGAAGTAGACCCTTAGCACTGAATCCAGAGATATCCCCGTGTCTTTCCTACTCATTGGTCCTATAAAGTGATAACTTATGGGGTATGATAATAGCTTATATTTACATAAGGCCTTAAGGTTTACATTAAATTTCACTCTTCCCAACAAGCCTTTAAGGTTTGTGTTATAAGTATTGTATGCCCACCTTATAGATGAGGAAACTGATACTCTTAGAGGCTAAGTAAATCGCTCATTGTCATATGGCAAGTGTGTATTAGAGGTAAGAATCACAAGCAGGTATATCTGATTCCAAATCCAGCCCTCCATTCACTCTTCAATGCTGTTTCTCCAAGAAGGGAAGTGAATTTGTTGTTTAGGAGAAAAAAAATAGAGATCACATGATTACAGAATACAATTGAGAAAAGGAGTTTGCATTGATAGGCTATGTGGCTACCACTCTGACTAAAATCCATCCACAATTCCTGGTTAAAATATCCAAGAAGAGAAATAGTCACTTATGCCTTCAAAAGGGCTCTTTTAGTTGTAAAAGGTTTGGAGGTATGGATTCTGGGTAGCAGAGAAGCCCTGGATAACAACCAGGGGTCAGGGACTCTGATCTCAGATCTCTTCCCACTCACTGTGGGTTGTCATGGGGAGTTTTATGAGCAGTGTCTTTGTGTCATTGAAACAACCAGTTGATTCTGCCACTTCAGAAACACACGCATCATTCAATTCAGTGAAAATGATTACTAGTATCATAGCTCAGGGTTTTTTCTTCCACTTCTGTAAAAATGAAAGGGTTGAACTGGATGACCGCTAAAGTCCTTTCCCTTGCTGTAACATTCTATAATCCACATTCCTACATTCTGCATTCTAACACTCTATATTTTAAGGACCCTTCCTGCTCTGGCAGCTTCTATTCTAACTTGCTATGTTTTAAGGTCTTTGTAATGCTAACAATCCATGTTCTAACCACTTTCAGCTCTAAAATTGCATCTAATATGATCCCTCCCAACTCTGATATTCTGTGCTCAAAGTTCCCTTTCAGAACTGGTGTTCTTTATTCCAGGGCAGGGATTTTTAACCTTTTCTTTATTATGGACCCCTTTGGAAGTTTGGTGAAGCTTATCAAAGCCTTTTCTGAAAAAAATGTTTTTTTTAAATACATGAAACACCATATATAGACTTATAAAAGAAACCAATTCATTTGAAATAAAGATGTAATTTTCCATCCAAGCTCATGGACCTTCTGGAACTCTTAGGGGTCCATGGACTCCAAATTAGGAACTCATTTTCTAAGTCCTCTTCTAGTCAGTGTACTCTACCATTCTATATCAATAAAACAACTACTCAATGAGCAGATGTTTGGTTTGGATATGATATATAATAATACATAGACAACTTACTTAATAACCCTTATTTTATAACTGTGCAACATTTCCCATTTTTTGGCAAATTCATTCTATCATTTGGTTTTCACAATGACTCTATGATGTAGATGCTATTATAATGCATAATTTAAAAGTGAGGACACAGGCCAATTATCTTGCCCAGAGGCTTAGAGTTCATTAGGATCTGAAGTGGGGTTTGAACACAAGTGCTGATAACTGGAAGTCAGGAATCTACTCTCCACTTCATCAGTCTCTGCTGCTTAAAGGCAGACACTGTATGTTTTTCATTTTTTCATCCTTTCAGTTGTCTACCACAGTGTATGAGGATAAAAATATAAAAAAAGAACATCCCTGCCCCCAAGAAGATTCTATTCTACTGTAGGAAAAATGACACATGTCAATAAACAAATACAGAAAGTATACAAAGAAATTCAAAGCAAATTGGTGCAGATTGGGGAGTGTAGGGAATAGAAAGTATTATCAGTTTCACCAGACTATTGAATAAGGATGGAAGCGATATATAATTAACTTGGAAATATGGGTCATAGCCAGAATCCATTACCTTTAAATGCCAAATCAAGTAGTGATTAATGAATGTTTAATGAATTTTATTAGATATTATTTCCCTTATATCAAATTATTGTTAAATGTTTAGCACTGTAATAAGCGCTAGTAATATAAATAAATACAAGGAAAGTAAGACAGACCCTTTGTTTACAGGGTTTACATTCTAACAGAGGACAATGACAAACCAAAAAGAGTTCCAAAGTAGGGATCTTGGGAAGGGTGTATGTTCAGGGACAGGGCAGAGAATCAATAGTGGAGCCCACAGAGAGGTGAGGATGGATGGTCCAGGCATTCTCTGAAATGCTACTTCCAATCAGGAATTTACCAGCTTAAGGAGAGGGACACAGGAGCAGAGACATCTCCAAAATGAGGTAGTTACTGGTTTAGAAGTGGAAAACTCCAGGGAGTACAAGTGTAAAAAGCAATAATCTAGAGTTGCTCCTACCATACCAAGTCTTCTGATAGTGAAATAATATAATTCATCCTTCCCCTTACTTCAGATCTAAGTCTAGTGTCATGCTGTCCACGAAACTTTCTCTGATCAACTCAACTGGAAACTTTCAGTTCTTTACTTGAATCTCTCATGTTAACTGCCTAAACACTTCAACACATGATATCTCCTTTGTGTTGACTGGCATTATAGAGAAGAGATTTCACTTGGTGGGCAGGGATATAGACTTAAAATTATATGCTTAGGCCAAAGTGATATCTAGAGCGGAAACCAAGGTCATGAGTTACAGTTGTTGCCCATGGAACCACACGGGTCAGTCAATAGCATTGTTCAAAGAGGGATTGAGTCCAGAACCAAGACCATAACCATACTCATGGGAACTAGTTGGAAACAAGGTCCTGGGCTCAAGGATGCAGTATTTGGTGATGAGGAAACTATAGTATTGAGGTAGATAAGGAAAATTCACATCTTTCTCACTGCTCTCACACCACACTTCTCAGTTTGGACATGTAGAGGGTTGCAGCTTAGATACCCTCCATCTCCCTCAACTCTTCTCACCTTGAGAGCTCCTTCCACAAATGGCACCCTCAATATCTTCCGTGCAACCATGGACTCTACATAGTTGTACACAAAGAATGCCATTTGTCCCTCAAAAGAATAATGGTAGTGATAGTCATACTAATGCTACCAGGACTATCCTAGTAGTATTTCCATAGGGTATTATGGCTTGCAAAGCACTTTACAAACATCGTTCCATTTTAGCTTTACAATAGTCCTTTGATTTAAGTCCTTTTTATTATCCCCATTTCCCATATGAAAAAGGGAGTCTCAGAAATAGAAGTATATTAGCAAGGTCACACAGCTAATAGGTACTGAAATCAGTATTTGAACCTGGAGTTCTTCTAATTCTGTCTCTGGTGCTTTTCCTCTACTAATTCAATGCTTTGAGTTGCTATGAAGGCTTGTTTAAAATATGGATTGACTACATGAGTCCACAAGGTGTGTGCATGTGCACATGTGTGTGTACGCATGTGCATGTGTTTGTACGTGTGTGTGTAAGTAACTTAGATGCATGACCTTTCAAATGTCATGAATGACTAAGCATTTCAGTTCTAATCAGGGTGGATTACTGTAGTTAATATGGTCTCCCTTAGTGGACATCATTTGGGAATGAGGTGTTCTACATAACAACTTTTTAGTTAACTAAGATCTACTGCTTGAGAAGTAAACACTTTTCAAGATAGCATTTTGTGTGTGTGTATGTGTGTGTGTAAATCCTGCTAAATCAAATAGATTTCCTTGCCTTCTTAATCAGAGGATTGAGGCAGCCTATGCATAGCAGTCTTCCTCCCCATTCTCATTACCTGCCTATCTTCAGTAGTCTAGGTAATTCGATAAACTCAATAATGTAAGAATTGTATGCCAACTAAGAGTCAGTAAATTCTGAGTGAGAAGCTGAGGAGCTTCTTATGAGGTACTTATGATACTGAGTAACTATGCTCTTATGTCATCATCTTTCTACTTATTCACCTTTTAAAAATGCATTTTACTTCCTTCTTTGTAAATATGTTTCTTTTCTTGATGGCACTACCAACATTGGAGTTATCCCTAATTATTCCTTCACCTTCACCTTCATCCAACCACATATGGCATGCTATGAATTGAACTTTGGAAATCTGTCCTTTACATCTGTCTGCTTCCATACATCCAAACCATCACCACCCTAATCAAAGCCTTCAGCAACTTTCTCTTAGATTCTGAGATGCTTTCCCTATGGCCAGTCTCTCCATTTTCAAACACCTCTTTTTATAGAGCAAAAAGAATCTTTTTAATCCATATGTCTGATCATGTAACATCATTGCTTAATGACTTTCCTGGGCTCCCCATTCCCAATAGGACAAAATACAAGCTTTTCAATCTGTGACTCCACCACTTGGTTCTACCCTAACTTCTAGACATTTCATACCATTCCCTTTTACACACTCTACATTTTAACCAAAATTAACTGCTAATTCTTTCCTGATTTTATCTGTAAGCTTTCAGTCCAGTCATTTCTCATGCATGGTATATGCTCCTTTCTAAATTCTCCCTGTTGTAATTATTCTTTTTCTTCAAGGCTACTCAGGTTACACCTCTTTTGTGAAGCCCTCCACGATTCTTTAAATCAACCAATCCATGAATCAAAGAGCATTTATTAAGCATCTACTCTTTAGCAGACACTGTCCTGGGCCCTAGGAATACCTTCAGCTGAAAGGTTTTTTTTTTCTTCCTCAAATTTTCTTAGAGCACTTTGTCTAGATCACTCCTCTGCCCCATTACACCCAACCTTCTGTTACACTTTTCTGTGTACCATGTCATATCCTGTCTTAGAGAGTAAATGTTTTCAGTGTCTATTAACTCTTCATTGGCACACAATTATCACATCATAAATTATCTGTATTATCATATTACAGCCAATTAGAAATGTTAACTTGAGGCTTTTCCCATTGCATACCTAGCACTAAGCAAATGCACCTGTGCATAAGAAGGAAGGAAAGGAAACAAGAAAGTATTAAGTGCCTATTATGTGCTAAGCACTTTGCAAATATTATTTCATTTGATCTCCATTTTATAGTTGAGGAAATTGAAAAAGACAGAAGTTAAGTGACTTATATAAGGTCATACAGCAAGTAAATGTCTAAAGCTAGAATTGAACTAAGGTTTTCCTGACACCAGTCCCAGTGCCTCTTCTGTTGAATAGATGTTAGCTAATAGTTACCTGGGTGGTAGGTACTGATATGTCCATTTTATGTATGAGGAAAAGAAGCCTTAGGGAGGAAAAGTATCTTACCCAAATTCACACAGCTAGTAACTGTTTAGTGGTAGGATTTGAGCCTACGTTTTCCTGATTCACTTTCCAATCCCCTGTCCAGAGTGATATGATCCCTCTAAAATTGTCATATATATATATACATACATGTATATGTGTGTATATATGTATACACATATAAATATACATACACACATATATGCACATACAGAGAGAGAGAGAGAGAGAGAGAGAAGACTAAAGGTGGAAGAGACATTAAGGGTTTTCTAGTCTTAACTTCATTTACAAAGGAGGTAACTGAAGCAAGAGAGGGAAATTGCCATCAGATCGTGAAGTAGCTTGGCTCAGTGGATAGAGGTCAAGCCCTGTCTCTGACACATACTGGCCATGTGAACCTAGGTAAGTCACCTTATCAGCACCCCAAACAGCTCTCTAAGATGATACATTATGGAGCAATGGTCAATCTGTTTTGGTAGGGGCAATTTCTTCTAGGAATTTCCTATGCTGGATGTATCTTAGTCCAAAAATGAGATCCTAGCCATGGGATTAGAAGAGAACTCAGAGAGTAATTAATCCAACTTTTGCATTTTACAGATGAGGAAATTAAGGTTCTAAGACATTAAGTGATTTGACTAAGGTCATGCAATTAGTGAATGACTGAAATGGGGATCCTTTGGCTCCAAGTGAGATGTTCTAATAAAGTAATTTATCTAGCTGAATTTGACTTCACTATAGAGAAAGATTTTTCTTTATCCACTGAAGTTCACTGCAAACCATTCAAATACCCAAAATATATCATGCATCCTTCCACTCTGAATGCCTCAGTATTAAGATCTCTGCTCATGATACACCAGAGCAGGGAGAGAAAGCTACCTGGAGAAAGAATCCTGTCTTGCTTGGAAAGATGGAGCTTAGGAGGGAGGTGTGGTTCTATTATCTGTCCCTGACCTGCACAGAATAGGTTCTTTCCTCTCAAATGAAGTCCTACAAAGAGAGCTATTTTGCTGACATGTAACCAGAGCAATCAATTCCACTTGTCCATGATCCAAAAGAGACCAGGAATAAATCAGGGCGATTTTATGGAGTCAAACTGCATTCAGTGATGCTGGCTAAGACACTTGGCTGAAACTTAGTGGGTACTTTGGTAGAAAAGAGACTGATGGCTGTTGGGAGTGGTTGTTTTCTGTGTTGTTGTATCAGGCCAAAATATTGCTAATAATTGAGCCCCTGGGTTTACAGGCTCTCTACATAAATGAAGGGTGCTCCTCTTAGAAATACTTCCAATCAGATGCGGGTCTGTGCATAGAAGGCACTCAGAGGTACTGCTTGGAGCTTTATTTGTATGAGGTTGTATGTGAGGGTAGGAAAGGGGTACTCTACCTACTCATTTATCAACTTCAACCCACCAAAGCTCAGGTCCCTAGTGTTCTAGAACCTATTATCTCTCCCCCCTCCCCTTTATGCCTTCTCTACCTTCTTATCCTCCCCACCCCAAACCCCAGGGATGTTGTCAGCGATCATGAACTAGAATTAATATTGCACTTTTAGATTTGCAAAGTACTTTCAAATTATTTCATTTATCTTCCCATTTGTGCTGGAAGATGGGCGCTGTCATTATCTCCATTTACAAACAAAGAAACTGAGGCAGGTACAGATTAAATGAGTTGCCCAGAGTCATAAAGCTAATAAGTATCTGAACTTGTCAGGTTCAGGGTTCTGTCGATGGCAGTGTCAGCCAGCTGTTTAGAAAGGCATTCATAGAATAGCAGAGCTTGAAGGACCTTAAAGATATTTTAGGTTAGTACCCTTAGGAGAATCAATACATCAGTGAAGAAGCATTTTCAAACATCTGCATGCCAGGCACTGGGATAAACATACAAAAGAGAAACAGTTCTTGCCTTCATGTGGCTTGCATTCTCACAGGGGATGAGCAACATTCAAGTAATTTAGGAAGTATATACAAAGTAAAGGGCAGCTAGGTGCCATGCTGGATAGAGCTCCGGGGCCTAGAGTCAGGAAGATTCTTCCCAAGTTCAAATTGGTCTCAGACACTCACTAGCTGTGTGACCCTGGGCAAGTCACTGTTTGCCTCAGTTTCCTCATCTGTAAAATGAGCTAGAGAAGGAAATGGCAAACCACTCCAGTATGTCTGCCAAGAAATCTCTGAATGGAGTCATGAAGAATCAGACTTAACTGAAACAATTGGACAACAAAAATACAAAATAAATATATAAAGATAAAATGGGGGGGAAGGTAGAGGCATTAGTAATTAGAAATGAGAAAACTGAGGGCAGATAGTTCAAAGACTTGACCAAGGTCATATAATAAGTTAGTGGCACAGTCCAGATCAGAAACACAAGTTCCCTGGTCTGAGGCTCCTTCCACCTAATGTCCTTTGGCTGTAAGTTCTGCCCATCTTTGAGAACCAGTGCTCTATTTCCTCCTTTATTGAGTGGTAGATTGCCCTCCACTCTATATTTACCTAAGGGCACCAAGTTCATCTTATGCTGTCAAGACCAGAGCTTTTTAGGGACCCAATATGAACTTAGTATGAGATCAATATGAGGCCATAGTGATGAAGTGACTCCATATTATAACACAATCTTAGATTGATTTGAAGAATTCTCCCCATTCCACGTATATTTCTGTTTCATCCCAGGAATTTTTTTTGCTTGTAGTCTGGGATGAAAACTGGACATAAAAGGGAGTCTTCGCAGTAATGTTCCCCAAACCAGCAGAGGATGGATGACCAACGAATGGTATTATAACAGAATTTAAAATTTAAAAAAAATGATAAACTGGAGGTGGTACAGAATTACAAACTCAATGGGGTAGTGGCAAATCGGAGAGAGGGATGTACAGGGTTAGAAGACACAAGAAAGGATTGTTAATCAACAGTATAGTCAATGAAAGAGCTGAGATTTGAACATCCCAGGAACAATGATGATGAGGACACTATTTTCATTGTTTTGCCTAGAGACAGAATATTTTTCCATGGGAATGCAAGGTTTCTTCAGGATAACAATGGCTAGTCTTTCGACAGAATTACAATAAAGTAAGGTTGATCTAGGGGTCTAATTGGACCGCTACATCAAGTGGCATAATGTTCGGAATGGGGAAGTGATAGAAAACTTAGAACATATACTGTTATAATGTAGAACCTAGAACTTCACCATTGGAAAAGACTTAGAATGTAGATTATTACACTATAGAACATAGAATATTAGAGTTGGGAGTGACTTAAAATGTAAAATGGTATAATGTTGAACATAAAAAGTCCTAGTTAGAAGCAGCTTAGAACACAGAGTATCACCATGTAGAACGTAGAATACTAGAATTGGAAAGAAGTTAGAATGCAGAATAATGCAATGTAGAACAGAGAATATCGGAGCTATGAGGGCCTTAGAAGGCAGAATTCTACAGAGCAGGATATGGAATGTTACAGCTGGAAGGGGCAGGAAGATGGAGCTGGTGCGTTAAGGGGTTAATTCCCCCAGCCGATGGAGATGTGAAAATCAGGAGCCATTTTAAATCTCAATACCCCTGCTGCCTCCGGGATCATCGTGTACTAAAGCCCAAGATAAAAAAGCCTGACAAAGATTATTGACGGTTTACCTTTTAATGAGCAGCAGGGATTGATTTTGGTCCCCTCTGGGACGGCTTGCTGTGTCCTTTTTCCACCTGAGAGGCCATGGTGAATGAGACAGAGAGAGAGAGAGAGAGAGAGAGAGAGAGAGAGAGAGAGAGAGAGAGAG